>CM021107.1:428731109-428776632 GCA_007115665.2 Sequoiadendron giganteum | reverse complement strand
CAAAGTCACTGTTTATAGTGCAAAACCCCCTAGTTTTTGGAGACCTCCTTATCGCATATAGCTCTAAGACACACCCGGTTCGATAATTGAAATATTGAATGATGCAAGAAGTGACACCAACGAACTTGCCCATCATTTTTTTTGTCGTTGCCGACGAATATTAAAGATCTGGCTGTTAAGTTTGAAGCCTTAGTGTTGATAAGGAAGATAGTTTAGTTTGTGAATGAGATGAGCTAGAGACCATCTAGAAAGGTTTCTTCCATGAAATATTGATTTTGATCAAGAACAACAAATTTTGCAACATCAGATTGAAAATAAAGAAGATAATTAGGAACATTTTTCAAGAAGAAGAAATGAGTGACCAACCAGGAAATGATCCCCCACCAAATAGGACATTTCCCTATCCTATTAATCTAAACAAAGAATTTGATGAGCTTCCTATGAAGAATATTTCACCCTCAGTTTTACTTACCTTTAAAGGAAAAAATTCTGAGGACCTTGACTAGTTTCTCTTTGAGTTTTAAGTTTTGTGCCAGACCTATTATTATACAGCTGATAACCAGAAGTTGAAACTATTTCCTTTTACCTTAAAGGAGTCAACCTTACGATGGTTCATGGGTTTAGGTGCAGGTACAATCTCAACTTGGCATGAAATGGAAACAGAGTTTTTGGATAAATACCAAGATTATTGCCGAGTAAGAGATAGGAAAGAGGAATTGTTCCGAATGAGACAAATAGAAGATGAAAGTCTAAAGGATTATGCTGATAGATTTCAGTTTGTGCACAAGAGATGTGGTAATGGGTTGGATAACAAGATTAGTAAAAAAAATTCCTGAAGGGAATTGATTATGAGTCTAGAGAGTCTTTGAATCTTATGGGGAAAGGAGATATCAATAAGCTTTCTTTGGAGGATATTGTTGAGATATGCAAAAACTACTCTAGGACTAGAGTAGGGACTAGAGGCTCTCGAAGAAACAAAGCGCTCACTACTGATGTGTCTCAAGTAATGGAGGAAATTACTAATTTGAAAACTAATTTACTCCTTCATCTCAATATGCAAGGAGATAAGAAGACTACTGATCCCTTAGCCATTTATTATTCTAAATGTAGAGGGAAGCATCTTTTGAGAGAGTTCCCATTGAATCAAGTTGATATTTGTGAGATATGTCAGAAACATCATGCAACAAGTTCTTGTAACCTCTACTTGGAATTAAGAATCAGTTGAAGAAACCACTTGTGGTAGAGGAAGAGATTAATTATGTTAGACAAAGATCTCAGAATACTGGATATAATGCTAATCAAGGGTAGTATGGTCCATGAACTAATTGGAATTAGAACCCTTGGCCAAATGCAAATAAATAGAATCCTCCCTACCAAACACAACCACCACCTACATTCTGGGGTCAACTTAAATGGATGAATCCCTAGTGGAACCAATCGCAGTGGCAATCAAATCAGTCACAATGAAAACAAAATCAGCCATAGTGGCAACAAAATCAAACACAATTTCAACCATGGAAAAATAAGAGATGAGGCATCCTTGGGGGCAGCCATATCAATTAACACAGGGTTCTAATCCTACTAATGAACAAGTAAATTGGCCTTAGATGCCAACACAACCTATTCCAAATCCGAAAAAAAAGCATTCTGATGCAAATTTTCCTACCTTGAACACCATTGATGCTAACGATATTCAATTAAGGAACCAAAATGTGCCATCCATACCAATTGCTAAAGAGCAGGAGGGTGAGAAAAAGGAAAACCATAAATCTGATGATGAACAAAAAGTTAATTAGGCACCCTACCTAGAGCATCTAAAAATAGAACAAAGAGCTCTTGACAACTCCCAACCAAATTATATGAATGTGGTAGATTCTCAACTTCTCTGTGAATTGAAAAATATTAATATTGAGATACCATTGTTATAAGCTATTAAAGATATACCAAAAATAAATTAGTTGGTCAAGTCTCTCTATATGAAAACTCTAGGTAGGAAGAAGAAATCACCTCCAACAATTCAAATAGGGACCAAACTCACTGATGTGTTGTTAGGAAGGTTACTTCCTCAAAAATATAATGATCCTGGTAGTCGTGTGATAACTTTGAGTATAGGAGGAGTTGAGATAACCGACGTGCTAATTGATTTAGGAGCAACTATCAATGTTATCACCTCAAACACTATTGAAATGTTGGGTATGACAAGCATTCAGCCCACAACAATTGTTTTATAGTTGGTGGATCAATCTACTACTAAACTTGAAGGTGTTCTTGAAGACATCATGGTTACCATTGACACATGTGATTATCCAGTTGATTTTCTAGTCCTTAAAGCTAGAAAGAAATATTCTAGATATCCAATTATCTTAGGTAGACCATGATTAGCCACATCCGTAGCATTGATAGATTGTAGATTAGGGAGCATGGTCATTTATAATGGAAAAAATAGAAAGATTTGTCACTTTATCCCCTACTCAACCATCAATTTAGTTTAATAATCAACCTTGGGTTGATGAGGATATGGATTTAGATGGTATTGTGGAATTGGCCATGGTTACTTTAGTAGAACATGTAGGGGAATGTGAAGAACAGGGTTTTAATCCTGAAAAGATTGATCAAGTCAAAGAAAAGAGGGACTATCATGGAATCTTGCATCAAAAAAATTTACATCCATTTCATCTGAATACACTTGTAGGGGACCCACTTGATTCTAAGAATGAAACCAAAGAAATTATGGTAGTAGGGTATAAACCTCTCTTCATTAATTCATCCTTATCCTCCTCATAGGAAAATGAATTAAAGCAAACTTTAGAAAATCACACTGAAGAATTTGCATGGGAATACAAGGACATGAGAGGAATTAACCCTTCTATTTGTACTCACCATATTTATATAAAATATGTTAATCCAGTAAGACAAGGTCAAAGAAGGATCAATCCTATTCTTAGAGACCTTGTTAAGCAAGAAATAGAAAAAACTACTGAAAATAGGGTTTATTTATCCAATATCTGATAGCCAATGGGTTTCCCCATTGTTTATTGTTCCAAATAATAATGGCAAGTGGCATGTATGTGTTGATTATAGAGAATTAAACAAAGCCACTAAAAAGGATCATTTTCCTTTGCCATTCATTGATTAGGTACTTGATAACTTAGCTGGCAATAGTTATTTCTCTTTCTTGGATAGTTTTAGTGGGTACAATCAGATCCAAGTGGCTTCTGAAGACCAATATAAGACTACTTTCACATGTCATTTCAATACATATGCTTATATAGTTTTACCATTTGAGCTATGCAATGCACCAACCACTTTTTAGAGAGCTATTTTAGTAGATCTAACTATCTCATGTGTGGAAGTATATATGGATGACATCACAGTCCATGCAAAAATATTTGAAGAAGTACTTGAAAGTTTAAGCAAGGTTTTACAAAGATGTAAGGTCTTTAAATCATGAAAAGTATTCCCTTATGATGACAAAAGGAATCATTTTAGGACACCACATTTCCAAACAGGGAGTCAAGGTTGATCCCAAGAGAGTAGAAATAATTCAATAGATTGAGATCCCTAAAAATCAAACTGGTGTTCATATTTTTCTTGGGAATGATAGGTATTACAAAATATTTATTGAGGGGTTTAGTAAAATCGTTGAGCCTTTGTTTACATTTCTCAAGAAAGATGCATAATTTTTATGGACAAATGAATGCCAAAAATATTTTGAAATAATTAAACATGCCTTAACCACTTCTTTGATTAATAAAGGACCTATTTGGGGAGTTCCATTTCATATCCATATTGATGCTTCCAAATTTTCTATTGGTGCAGTTTTGGGACAAAAAGATGAAAATGAAGCAATGCATGCTATCTACTATGTTAGGAAAAATCTGAATCCTGCAGAAAGAAATTATACCACAACTAAAAAGGAGTATTTGGCTGTGATATATGTAATTAATAAGTTTAGGCATTATATTATAGGTTACAAAATATTCATCCACACAGACCATGCTATTATTAGATATCTGATGAACAAGGCTGTAGTGGGTGGATGGATTATTAGATAGCTATTATTATTGCAGGAATTTGATGTGACCATAGTAGATAAGCCTGGTAAAGATAATGTTGTTGCTGATTTCCTTTCAAGAATTGTTTTGCAAGGTGATCAAGAGCTAGTAGATGAAACATTCTCAGATGATCACTTGTTTGCAATATCAATTCATCCTCCATGGTTTGTTGATCTTGCAAATTATCTTGTAACAAGGGAGTGTCCTAATCATTTCAATCCTAAGCAAAAAAGAGATTAATTTGTGAAAGTTCTAGATTTCAATGGATAAATGGACTATTATTTAAGATGTGTCTTGATCATGTTCTTCACAGGTGTGTTGCTGAAATAGATGTTTATGACGTTGTACATGCTTGTCATCATGAGCCAGAAGGAGGACATTAGTCGGTGATCATGACCGTTCATAAGCTCTTAGGAGTTGGTTATTTTTGGAAGTCTATGACAAAGGATGTTTCATTTTTTATTAAGCATTGTGATGAGTGTCAGTGCATAGGAAGACCTACACAAACAATGGAGATTTCATTACAACCTCAGCTAGCTCTAGAACCATTCGAGAAATGGGGAATTGATTTTGTGGGACTTGTTGATCCACCTTCCAAAGGACAACATTATATTTTGGTTTGCACAGACTATGTCACAAAGTGGGCTGAAGTGAAATCTTTACCAACATCAAGGGAAGATAAAGTAGCTGATTTTCTATACAAGCATATCCTTCAAGGATTTGGTGCACCAAGGGAGATAGTTTCAGACCAAGGACCACATTTTGTGTCTGCTATGATGGAAGCTTTTATGCAAAGGTATGAGATGACAAACAAAAATTCTACACCATATCATCCATAGGCGAATGGGAAAGTAGAAGTTACCAACCGAGAATTGGAAAACATTTTGACAAAGACTGTTTTATTGAGGAAAACAGACCCGATAAAAAGGTTAGATGAAGCAGTCCGGGCTTACAATACAACCTGGAAAACTACTACAGGGTTCTCTCCATATGAACTAGTGTATGGGAAAACTCTATTCATGCCAATTGAGTTCGAGTTGCAAACATTGAAAACAAAATTGGATGTTGGTATTGACTTGTCAGAATTAGAGAAGAGTAGGATTCTATAGCTGAACCGATTAGATGAGATGAGAATGGAAGATATTTAGCACACAAAGATGATTCAGATATAGAGGAAAGAATGGCATGATAACCAATAGATGGAGAAAGAAGGATTATGCTGGTTAATGGTCATAGACTAAAGATATACCACAAGGATTATGCTGGTTAATGGTCATAGATTAAAGATATACCACAAACCTACATCAAGAGAGGAATTTTTATCAGATCTGCAACACATAATTGAACATTTTTTTATGGAAGATATTTCTTCCATGGGAGAATGTGCTCTTGAATAACCTTTTGAAGAAAGGAATGAATAAGAGGGTAGATTGAAAACAAAAAATGGTAGTTTACCTTCTGAATAAATGGGATAGATTGAAAACCAACAATGGTGGTTTATCTCCCAGAAAAAATAAAAAAAGAGAGAAGGAATGGCTAAAAACCAAAAATGGTAGTCTTCTTGGATCAAATTTAGTTTGCTCCTGATGGATCCCGATGACTCTTGATGTTATTGAAGGTTTTCAACAATAACCTTCTCATTAATTTTGAGCTTTATTTATTGAGTTGTTGGAATTAATGCCAACTGAGTTGATTAACGCGCTCTAATTGACTTCAAAATTTAATAAAGAGGTACACATTTATTGTATGTATCATTTTAAAAATATCATTTTTTGACTTAGTTATTATGATTTGAAATGAAGTAAATGTTTAACATAGAAATATCCACCAAAGTAGTTATTAATTTTGTAATAAATAAGTGTAATCATTTCAAATCTGGCAGATAAATTGAGATGTGATGTTAAAAAGGATTCCACAATAATTTCAAGTGCAATGAGATATCTCACATCAACATCAATAAGTTTCCTTATGTCAGCACCGTCACCAAATTTGCAAATCATGAATGCAAAGTACAAGGTGGTGGCATGCGAATCATCTAGAGGAATAAAAGCGAATTAATAATGGCCGATTTTGGTTGATGTGTGGTTTTTCAAAATTGTTGCATCTGGAAAAGAAGCGCTCATTCTGTATTTTGCTTAAATAATTGTGGTTTCCATTTTTCTCTGTTGAAGTTGCAGAAGTGGAGCAAGATGGGGCATAAGAAAAATTCAAAGCTTGCAAACTTTAGTCTAGACCCTAAAATTGTTGGTATGTGGTGACTGATCATTCTATACTGTACACTCTTCATGTACCGAAAAAGGGAAAAATCACAAAAAGGGAAAAAACCCCAATTTTGTATAACCCTAATTTATAAAGGGTTTGGGATAGAGTTATAGTATCATAAGAAACAGACGATTATTCGCGATATTGTAATAGGGTTTTGTACTGGTTAATAATATCATTGGATGGCTGCGGTTTGGTGGATGTAGCCCACATTGGGTGAACCACGTTAAATTCTCTGTGTTATTTTTTTGTGTGTTTTACTTCTGGTTTATTTGATAAAATCTGCATTTAGCTTTTAGATATCTGCCATTGAAAACCTAACAAGTGGTATTAGAGCGGGTTGTTTTCAATTATCATTTGTAGGAAAGTATCACGGTTGAGTGGGAGTCTCACGGTTAAGTGGGAGCAATGGCAGACGAGGGTAAGATGAAGGTTGATAAGTTCAATGGGCAGAACTATCAGTTATGGAAGATGCAGATGGAGGACTATCTCTATCAAAAGGATTTATGGTGGCCATTGGAAGGGAAAACCAAGAAACCTACAACAATGTTGGATGAGGACTAGGATATTTTGGACAGAAAGGCACTTGGCAGTATTCGCTTATGCCTGGCACAATCGGTGGTGTTCAATATCACAACAGCAAAGACAACTCTAGAGTTGATGGAAACCTTAGCAAAGTTATATGAAAAGCCTTTCGCTTCGAATAAGGTATTTCTTATGAAGCGCTTATTTAATATGAAAATGGTAGAAGGTGGATCAGTTACTGATCATTTGAATGAATTTAATACGGTTACCAGTCAATTAACTTCTGTAAAAGTTAACTTTGATGAAGAAGTTAGGGCTCTTTTGATTTTGTGTTCTTTGCCTGAAAGCTGGAATAGCTTGGTAATGGCGGTTAGCAATTCTGTTTCTGGTTCAAATACATTGAAATTTGATGATGTTGTTGGTGTTATTTTGAGTGAGGAAATTCGTAGGAAAAGCTCAGGTGGAACATCCACATCAGGCAGTGTTTTGAATGCAGAAAGCAGGGGCAGAACAAATGAGAGACGAAACAATTTTGGGAGTCGTGGGAAGTCACGAGGAAAATCAAGGGACAGAAGGTCCCAATCTAGAGACAAGAGGGATTGCTGGTACTGTGGTAAGCCAGGGCATGTAAAGAAAGATTGTTGGTCTCGGAAAAATAAAGAAGGAGACAAAAAAGAAGGAAATAAAGAGGCAAATGTGGTAAGTAATAAATCTGATGAGGATGCTTTGATTCTTTCTCTTGATAATGCTGATGATTCTTGGGTGTTAGATTCAGGGGCTTCATTTCATGCTACGCCCCATAGAAATTATTTTCTTGATTATGTCCAAGGGGATTTTGGGCTAGTTTATTTGGGAGATAATGAACCCTGTCAGATTGTTGGAAAGGGAAGAATCAAGATAAAGTTGCAGAATGGGAATCATTGGCTACTACATGAGGTAAGGCACATTCCAAAGGTAAAAAGAAATTTAATTTCTGCAGGGCAACTAGATGATGAAGGTTGTGTTGTTACATTTAGTGATAAAAATTGGAAGGTTACAAAAGGTGCCTTAGTAGTAGCAAAAGGTGCGAAAGTAGGCACCTTATATCTTTGTACAGGTCATACTGTTCCTTCTGCTTTAGCTATTGCAGATAAAAATCAATGTTCAGGAACAGTTGCTCCAGTTCAGCAGGAAGAAAATCAGATAGTTGCTGCGAATTCTGAATCAACACTATGGCATAACAGACTTGGGCATATGAGTGCAAAAGGTATGAAAGTACTTCATTCAAAGAATGTTTTACCAGGTCCAAAATGTGTTAATATGGATTTTTGTGAAAGTTGTGTTTATGGAAAACAAAAGAGAGTTAGTTTTCCCAAGGATGGGAAACAAAAGAAAGATGAGAAATTGGAGCTTGTGCATACGGATGTATGGGGACCAGCTCAGGTATCTTCTCTCGGTGGCTCTCATTATTATGTCACATTCATTGATGATGCAACTAGGAAGGTATGGATTTATTTCATTAGGTAGAAATCTGATGTATTTGAAACTTTTAAAAAATGGAGAAGCTTGGTTGAGAAGGAGACAGGTAAAAAGTTGAAATATCTCAGATCTGATAACGGTGGTGAGTATTGCAGCAAAGAGTTTGAAGATTATTGTTCCTCTAATGGTATTCGTAGGAAGAAAACGGTTCCAAGGACTCCACAGGAAAATGGAGTGGCTGAGCGCATGAATAGAACAATAATGGAGCGTGCACGGACTATGAGATTGCATGCTAGGTTGCCTTTAAACATGTGGGCAGAGGCTGTAAACACTATTGTTTATTTAATTAATAGAGGTCCATCTAATCCTTTGGGTTGTGGTATTCCAGAGGAAGCATGGAAAGGTAAGAAGGTGAGTTATTCTTTTCTGAAAACCGTCGGTTGTGAAGCATTTGCACATGTAGATTCTGAAAATAGAACCAAGCTTGATGCAAAATCAAGGAAATGTATATTTGTTGGATATGGCATTGATGAATTTGGTTATAGGCTTTGGGATTTTGAAAATAAGAAAATTGTGAGAAGCAGGGATGTCATATTCAATGAGAAAGTGTTGTACAAAGATCTATTGCAGCAGCATGAGAAGAAAGAACAGGATTATGCAGTGCTGGATGATATTACAAACAACAATGTTCCAGTGGTTCCTCATGCTCCACAACAACAACAACAAGAAATACCACAAACTCCAGTGAATGTTAGGCGATCTTCAAGGTTAAGTAGACCTCCAGAAAGATTTTCTCCCTCTTTGTACTCTATTCTATTAACTGATGCTGGTGAACCAGAATGTTATCATGAAGCTATGCAGGTGGATACCAAGGTTTAGTGGGAGCATGGAATGGAAGAAGAAATGGACTCCTTGCTGAAAAATCAGACTTGGGAATTATGCAAGTTGCCTGCAGGTAAAAAGGCTTTAGCAAAAAAATGGGTTTATAGGATGAAAGAGGAGGATGGAGGTAAGAAAAGATTTAAATCCAGATTAGTTGTAAAGGGATTTGCACAGAAACAGGGTATTGATTTTGATGAAATATTTTCTCCAGTTGTTAAAATGACCTCTATTCGTACTGTGTTAAGTATTGTGGTTGTTGAAGATTTGCATTTAGAACAGCTTGATGTTAAAACTGCCTTTCTCCATGGTGATTTGGAAGAGGAAATTTATATGGAACAGCCACAAGGATTTGAGGTCAAAGGTAAGGAGAAACTAGTGTGCAGATTGAAGAAAAGCTTATATGGCTTGAAGCAAGCACCTCGACAATGGTATCTTAAATTTGATAGTTTTATGGCTGAGCAAGGTTACAATAGGTGTAATTCAGACCATTGTGTTTATTTTAAGATGCTAGGTGAAGATAGCTACATTATTTTATGTTTATATGTTGATGATATGCTTGTAGCGGGGTCTAACATGGATCACATAAAGGAGTTAAAACAACAGTTAGCAAATTCATTTGCTATGAAGGATTTGGGGGCAGCAAAACAAATCCTTGGTATGAAGATTACAAGAGATAGGAAAAATAGGAAATTGTTTTTATCTCAGGTTGATTATGTTAAAAAGGTGTTGCAGAGATTTCATATGGAGAATGCAAAAGCTGTCAGCACACCTTTGCCCAGTCATGTAAAATTGACTAAGGATATGTGTCCAAAGACACAAGAGGAGGAAGAAAAAATGTCCAAGGTACCATATGCTTCAGCTGTAGGTAGTTTAATGTATGCCATGGTATGCACGAGGCCAGATATTGCACATGCTGTAGGAGTTGTTAGCCGGTATATGAGTAATCCAGGAATTGAGCATTGGAATGCAGTAAAATGGATTCTCAGGTATTTGAGAGGTACACTAGATAAACATTTATGTTTTGAGGGCTCTAATACAGATTTAAAAGGCTATGTTGACTCAGATTTGGCAGGGGATATTGATACCAGGCGGAGTACCACAGGTTATGTATTTACCGTTGGTGGGACAACAGTAAGTTGGATATCTCGATTGCAAAAGGTGGTTGCTTTATAAAAAGGGAAAAAAAACCCCGATTTTGTATAACCCTAATTTATAAAGGGTTTGGGATAGAGTTACAGTATCATAAGAAACAGGCGATTATTCGCGATATTGTAATAGGGTTTTGCACTGGTTAATAATATCATTGGATGGCTGCGGTTTGGTGGATGTAGCACACATTGGGTGAACCATGTTAAATTCTCTGTGTTATTTTTCTATGTGTTTTACTTCTGGTTTATTTGATAAAATCTGCATTTAGCTTTTAGATATCCGCCATTGAAAACCTAACAAAAATAGAGAGATTGCTCAAAGAAGCTGGGTGGTTTGACTTAATACAAATGTATGAAGGATTTGAACTGGAATTACTTGAGGAAATTGTTAGAAACTTTTATGTAAATGTTACCAGAGTAAGAGGAGGGGTAATAGAGGTTAGTCCTACTGTGATAAGTGAACTCTCTAGTATTCCAACTAAAGGTGAAGCAGTGAATAAGGGGTATGCAAGTTTTGAAGAATACTTGTAGAATTTCATGAAGAACCTAAAAAATAGCCTGAGATTCAGTGGCATAAGGTAATCCAAAGAGGGATTGCTTGAAATAGCCTAGAGGAGCCGTGGAAGATAGCTATAATGTGGTTGATGAAGTTTTTCACTTGTGAGGGTCAATACGGCACAATCTTAGGGCCAGGAATGAGAATGTTAATGCATTTGAGGTATGGAAGCACCAAACCCTCTACAAAAATTAACCTATTTGCCTTCTTGTTTTCTCAAATATCTTCTATGGTATCTAGGGTAAAATCTAGAGGTGAATCATCTATTAGGTATCATAGTTTGATACACTTAATTATCAAGCATCATTTCATGAAGAAATAGTCTAGAAGGGAAGGGTGGTTAGAATTTATGTCAGCTCCTATTGTTAAAAAGAAATCTAAAAAGGGACCCATAGTGAAAAGGTTGAAAGTTGAAAAAGAGGAATCATCTGAGAAAAGACAGAAAAAGGGAAAAAAAAAGCTATAGGAAACAATTGGGGTAACCCGTAGTATTGTTAGAGGGAAAAAAACAAAAATTACAAGAGGAAAAACCTAGTGCAACTGATGCCCGTATTTCAACTCCTAATGTCTTACATGAACAAACCTCTAAAAATCCTCAGGAAACTTTAGGAAGCCAAGGAGAAGTCCAGAACCCTGTGCGTTCCCCTGAACAACCTAAAAGTCCTCTTGAAGCCCCAATTTTTGTCTCCAAATAAAACCCCTATTATTGTATCTAAAAAGAAATCTAAAAAGGGACCCATAGTGAAAAGGTTGAAAGTTGAAAAAGAGGAATCATCTGAGAAAAGACAGAAAAAGGGAAAAAAAAAGCTATAGGAAACAATTGGGGTAACCCGTAGTATTGTTAGAGGGAAAAAAACAAAAATTACAAGAGGAAAAACCTAGTGCAACTGATGCCCGTATTTCAACTCCTAATGTCTTACATGAACAAACCTCTAAAAATCCTCAGGAAACTTTAGGAAGCCAAGGAGAAGTCCAGAACCCTGTGCGTTCCCCTGAACAACCTAAAAGTCCTCTTGAAGCCCCAATTTTTGTCTCCAAATAAAACCCCTATTATTGTATCTAAAAAGAAATCTAAAAAGGGACCCATAGTGAAAAGGTTGAAAGTTGAAAAAGAGGAATCATCTGAGAAAAGACAGAAAAAGGGAAAAAAAAAGCTATAGGAAACAATTGGGGTAACCCGTAGTATTGTTAGAGGGAAAAAAACAAAAATTACAAGAGGAAAAACCTAGTGCAACTGATGCCCGTATTTCAACTCCTAATGTCTTACATGAACAAACCTCTAAAAATCCTCAGGAAACTTTAGGAAGCCAAGGAGAAGTCCAGAACCCTGTGCGTTCCCCTGAACAACCTAAAAGTCCTCTTGAAGCCCCAATTTTTGTCTCCAAATAAAACCCCTATTATTGTATCTCATGGCTCACAATCACCTCATATGTCAAAAGAGCATAGCCCTGTTGAAGGGTTTGATAAGAAAAAAAAAGGAAAAGAAGCTTTTGGTGAAATTAGAGATGAACAAGACAAATCTTTTTCTTTGCATATGTTGAATTTTAAAAAGAGGAAAGGAAAAGAGCCAATAGCCAAACAAGATAAATATCCTCAATTGTAGGAAGGAGAGGAATTAGATGAAGAAGATGAGGTAGCAAAGGCCATGGCAGTGTTAAGAATTCGACTAGAATTGGATGAAGAGAGAAGGAGAATATAGTTTCTTGAAGAGAGGTTGAAAATAAAAGAAGAATTACAACACTCTATAAATAATATAAAGCAATTGGAAAAAGAAATGGCAAAAAAGAGAGTATTTTGTAGGGGCAATTGAATGAAATAGAAAAAGCCATACAATAGGTTAATTCACAAGCATTAGCTCTAGCAAAAGAGACCAAAAGGTTCAATGTAGTGGAAATAGGAAGACTGAAGGTAGAATTACAACAAAAAGAAGAGCAACTAAAACAATAATCAAATATGTTACATTCTCATGAGGCTTCCACCTCATCTGATCCAAATAGATACCTCTCTCTAACAACATTGAAACTTAAACATGAGAATAATCAGTTGAAAAGTCCAAATGAGCAGTTATAGAAGGAAAGAGATGAAATGAATGAGAGATTTCAGCAAGTGGTAGAACTGTCACTTGCATTGTTGTCAATGAGAAATCCTTCAAGTTCATATGCACTATTCTTGAGAGAGAGATTCCTCTAGTGGAAAATTAACCAACTGGTTCTCAAAAGGAAAACTGATTATAATGATGAAAGTGAATTACTTAAGGACTTCTTTAGTAGTCATCCTACCATTCAAATGTGAATACTTCCAGCATGGATTTCTCCTTGGTGATTTTCTATAGTCTTTTCTAAATGTTTTCATAGGAGAGTTATAGATAAGATATTTTGTGTCATTTTTGCAGAACCAAGTGGAATGGGAAAACATAGCAGCTCAGTATAAGGAGGCACGAATGAAAATAGAACTACCTATGAGGAATGAGACCCCTTGGTCGAGACCTTTTCGAGCCCAGTTCAGGTACTTTGCCATGTTAGAGAATGTAGCACCTTCATACAAGAAAAATTTGTATGAGAGCATTCAAGTTTTTAAGAAAATTCAGGATCACCTTCCGCATAGAGCTTTAAGTCTAGCAAGGGATAGGTTTTGTAGTATTCCACCACCATTAAGAAGGAGAGAACCTATTTCACCAAGAAACATCACCCGAAGTCTCACAAGGGTGAAAAATTTGATAGATGTTATTGAGGAGTAGAAGACCAACTCGATTGGGATGAGGTTCAGACCACCTTTGGTAATCATGCCTGCACCAACATTGGATGCATCACCACTGTTCATAGGAGAGAGTCTGACATAATGGATGGCAAGAATTGAGAAACTGAATGGTTATGCTCATTCTAGGAAATATTTAGAATATATACTATAGTATGTTGATCTGGCCGACTTAGTTACTTGGATAGTGAAGAAGAAAAAAGATTTACTAGACAATCAACCATGAGGACATGGTTGACATTAAGAGGGGGAGAAATGATGAGTGCCTAGAAATGACACTTTAATTAACCCTTTTATGTTCTCAAAGACTTAATTATAGTATTAATTAACTATGATGGAGGTAGATTATATGTTTAAATGTTTGCTTGTTTCATCTTATACTTAACTAATTGGAAGATATATTAGAAATGATATTTTGCATTAAATGTGTTTCTTCTGGTGATGTTAATGATGGAATGGCTATACAATTGAAAATCTCTACTATCATATGTGCATCCTATTTGTGAGGATTTCATGTAGGTTATTAAATGCTTACTATGAGCTAGATCTGCTGAACTTTCTATTTAACAACATGGCATTAATTGCGCTCCTAAAATCTCTAGATGGATACTGATTTGCTATGATTTCGAATTGGCCCCCTTTGCCGATTTGGAAACTGCTTGCTCCAGCTGTGATGAAGCGAAATTCTCTCAGATATTTCCAGGTATGATTTAGTTTAGTTTGTCACTCTGTAACTTGGCAGTTAGCACCATGAATTTGAATTCAAAATAAGAGATATTCTTTTAAATATCCATCCTTAGGTTTAGTTTGAAGTTATTTAATATTTTGTTGAATATTGTAATTTCTGGTACTATGCACTTTTGTTCTACTTGCCTATTTTCGCCAATTGGAATAAAAATAAGAAGTTGATCTGAATCTTGGTGTTAGAGGTCCCACTAGAGGAAGAGCATGACCCACTCAATCGAAGGAGGTGACCTTGTGTTATGTTATTTGATTCAATTAATTTCTGTTTGATTTATATTGGATGGAATTTAAGCATTTTAAATTATGTTGATCAATGTTCAATAACTGCATTCACTCAGATTAGTTTACTGTAATCCAAATTAGTTAAGATGTTTTGCTGTAGATTAAAATTCATTTAATTATTGTAGATTCAATTGTTGTTCACAAAAATTAGATTAAATACTTATTTTCAAATTCATGTAGTTGTAATGAGAGTAATAATGATGACTAATGTAAGGATCAAACCGAGGCTTAATTGGAATTTGTTCATGGAAATTAGTATTGCTGCTTTCTAGATTAATGTTTAATTTCCTGCAAGCGTAAATAGATTCACTGTTTTCTAGATTAATATTCATTTCCTGCAAGTGTAAATAGATTTTCTTTCCAAGAAAATTTCAATTCTGAATTTTAGACTTATAGTTAATTTAAGTTATTTCCTATATCTTTCCATGAATCAATTACAGTCAACTAAGGTATGGTCTAAACGAAGTCATTAGGGTCGAAATAGGTCTAGATAAGCATTAGTCAATCAATAAGATAGAGTTAGTTTTTAGAAATTAGTTACTGTGTTCCACTCTTGAGAGCTCCTAAAGGAGAATGACTGAAATCATAGTAATTTTTTACAGTGCAAAACCCCCCAATTTTTGGAGACCTCCTTATTCCATACAGCTCTAAGACACACCCGATTTGATAATTGAAATATTAAATGATGCAAAAAGTGACACCGATGACCTTGCCCATCATTAATCCTTGGTTGTATTTACGTCCTTAGGCTAGATTTTAATTTCCCTCCTTGGGTTCATCTTTGGTGGATTACTCTTTGGTTGTTGTTGCATCCTTAGGTTAATTTTTGGTTGCCATCCATAGATTGATTTTTCATCCTTGGGTTAGTCTTGCATTCCTAGGTTAAATTTTGGTTAATTATTTCATCCTTAGGTTAAACTTGAGTTAGGTCTTTCCTCCTTAGGTTAATATTTTGTTGATCTTTTCTCCTAAGGTTAATCTTTGGTCAAGTCCTTACATCCATAGGTTAAAATTTGGTTAGTATTTCATCCATAGGTCAAAAATTCATTCCATCATTCACCCAACCACTCATAAATCCTACACTAATCCAACCATCATTGCTAGACCATAGTTGCCTCTTTGAGGTGTCTTGAATCTCATTTAACTCTCATTGTCTTGTCTATAGTTTCCCTAAACTCACAAGTCTAGTTTGGGTGTGACTAGTATCTCATCTTCATCTTTTGAGATTCTAGGCTTCCCTTGAGAATAATTAGGTCTATTAGCATTCATATCCATTCATCATTCATCCACCATTGATTTTACCCTAGTTAGATCGGGATTCAACCTTAGTCACCCTTTGGGGCTGCTTGATCTCTTGTCTTTTCATCTTTTCACCTACAATTGGCTTTAAATGTAGTGCCTCTCATGCTACAGTTACATTTTGATACTACTTCGTGTGTGTGTGTGTGTTTGATTTTGTTTGATTTTTGGTTATATTCTGATGCATACTTGATACTTTGTTAGACATATATTTCACCATGTGTTTGGTGTGACAGACAGTGTTGTTTCTTTGCTTATGATATTTGGACATGTGTTGGATACTTATGCTTATAATGATGTTATTGATTGCTTTATGATGATGTTGTTTAGATTTTGATTACTATACATGATTTAGGTGAAGGAGACGGTGTTGCATCGCTCATCCGTGAGCACCCCGCCTCACTGCAATTCTCTTTCACAATGTGTTGATTATGAATTTATATGTATATGTATATGTTGTTCGATGTTTGGTGTTATGTAGGACTGTAGGTATCGTGTGCCGACTTCACCCGCACTGCCGGGTCTAAGCGTGCCCTACATACCCAATGGTTGATGTGGTTAGGGAGTTGATAAGAAAGTACCCTCATCTGTGTCAGTGGTTGGGTCAGTGTTTTCTCATGTCTTATATCCATACTTCGTTTGTGTGGGTATGATTTTAATTTAAGTTATTTATTTTCATGGGTTTTGTAATGTTAGCAAAGGTTGCGTTTATGGCTATGATTAATGTATAATCGTTTTAAATTAAATGCTATCCTTTGGTGTGTTAATACGCAATTAAATTTTCACAGTTAGTAAATGAATCAATTCTTTTAGAAAATAAATGTGCACATTAACGTTACTTATTTTATTCATTAAGGGTGTTATTAATATTGCAAGATTTAAATTATCATGAGATTATCATTTAATTTAAATAAATAAAAGTTAATAAATTGTTTTGTTGGTTATTTATATTAAGTCATTGAAATTATTATTATGATTAATTTTATCATCAAGTAATTAATTTAATATTATATTTTAAATTTAAATGTTGTTTGAGTTAAAATGAGTATTTATTTATTTTAATAATAATAATATTTTAAAGGAAATATAATGTTTAAATTTTGGGAAGAAATAGTTAGTTTAGTAATTTTGGAAGAAAATGCCTATTCGAAAATTACTAAAACTGAAATGAAGGCAAGTGACTATTTTCGATGTTCAGTGAAATTCTGAAATAATTAGTAATGTCTGAATTTTGCCATCTTGGGATTTTATATCCAGTCCGGTCTTTTTCAAAAAGAGGGAGAAAGAAAGAAAAAAAAGTAAAAAATTTGTCTGCAATTCGAAAACTTTGAAGTTTTTCTGAAAATTGAAATCTCTGTACTTTCTTTCGAAAATAGTTAAAAAAATTAGAATTTGTAATTTCTTCTAGAGGTTGCGGATCTCTGAAATTGGTGAAGTATGGGGTTTGCTAGACACACACACACAACAATTCATCTCCAAATCAACTTCAAGTGAAGGACTCCAAGCAGCTCTATAATCCTTGATTACCCTTTGTAACTTTCAGTTGAAAAGAAAAGGATTGTAAATTTTGAAATTTCAATATGTTTGCCGTGAATTTTGAAATTATTGTTTTGTGAAATCATTGTTGTGTGATTGTCATCTCCAGCCTTTAGTTTTAACTTCCCCTTCGTTTCTTGCCCAGTGTCATTAATTATTATTGTAGATTTGTGATAATGGTTGGCAAAACATCTGGCAATTTAATCTTATTCTGGATTAAATTGTCTAGGCTTTGATCTTTCCATTATTACTTCCCTGTAAATTTTTATTTGGCCTCAGATCCTCTTCTTATTCCGGCTACTGTAATTCGCCAATTTAATTCTATTTATTTGAATGATTTCGTGTGTTGGGCTATGCCAAATTTTTCCTCTGCTGGATTGTGTTTATGTATTATATATATATATGTAAGGCTTTTGCATTATTTATTATTCTATGACTTTTAAATGTGCATAGTGATTTATATAATGAATTTTAAATTTAGTTTTTAAATTATTATTATATATATATGTGTGTGGTTCAACATTTTTTTTATAATGCTCTATGTTAATGTGAACTCAACAATTTCTTAAAGGGGATATTTAAAGAGTGTTTTATTTTATATTTTTATCATGAATAATATTTCTTTTAATGTCTGATATATATATATATATATATGTATGTATGTATAAGTAGTGATATTTTGAAGTTGTGTAAATATGATTTTTACTTCTAGATTAAATGAACTGAAAATTATCTTTTTGTAAAAACTCAGCTTTCTATTTAGAAACAAAAAAGAAATAAAAATTGTGTAAGATTAAAATATTTATAATTGTATAATAGTTTAAGTTTAGCCACAATACACAATCATAAGAAAGAGTTCTAATACAGTTAAAGTATTTTATTTTCTTTTATATATATGTATATGGGTATGTCTCCATTTTATTTCTGCTCTTTAATAAGAACAGAGTGGTTAATTCAATGTATATATATGCATAAATATATAAATATATAAATGTATAAATGTATCTACTTCTATTTTGAATAGATAAATATGCATTTAATTTTGTTGTGATATTCAATGGTTTTTAAATTTAATATTTTTTATTGAGACATATATATATATATATATATATATATATATATATATATATATATATATATATATATATATATATATATATATATTTGGATAGGAATATATTGTTGAATGAAAAGTATTTTAATTGGAAAAATTATGAACAAAACTATTCTTGACTAAATTCAGATTTAAATATGATTTTAGTAAACTAGTATTTATAAAAAAATTGCAAATTAGATTTTACAATCTTGAAAAAAAAAAAAAGATTTAGAGAATATTCTGTTTTAATACTTTAAGTTTAAATATTTTATTTTCGAAGTTTATTTTGTGATTAAATAATTGTAGAAAATGTATTTGCCTTTATTTAATTTGATTTTGAAACGATTAAAAAAATATCATATTTTCTAACTTGGTAAATAAATTGGATGAGATAACTAATGTTAAGTAAATGGTTATTTTCCATATATTTAAATTGAAATATTTAATTCCGTAATAAATGTTGAGTAGGAATGGATTTTTAAAATGATGGAAATTTGTTTTGATGTGCCATATGTTGAATTTAGGTTAAACTTTATATAGTTTGAAAAGATGTTTCTAATTGAAGTAATGTGTTATTTTGGTGCTTGGGTAGGTGGGTACTTATCTACAGAGGCTAGGGGAAATTGTGCGTATGTGCTTTGTTGTTGCACCTTTTTATCTAACTTGTTATCTTGTGAATATTTGTGTGAGTGGTACCTCCTAGTTTTATGGGATTTTGATACTTTGTGTAGTCACGAGATGGTGATGCCTCGTGTGCCTTGTTGTGAAATAAGGTCGTTTATGGTTGTGTATTGAGGTACACCCATTACTTGTCTTTGGTTTTGGGGTAACTGTAGGGGAGAGTGACTCTTCTTGGGGCCAATGTACAAGTGGTTGCCTATGAAAGAGTTTCCTTAAATATGTGATAACCTAATTAACATATCTAGTGGGTTGGGTTAGTTAACACATAACAAGACTAAAACATTCACCTCACCCCTATCGTTAGTGCTCTCAAAAGCTAAGGACGAGTGGGAAGACCTGGTTGGTAAGGTCACTACCTTGTCTCCACGAAAGGTAAGTGGCTTTGCATGAGTCACCCTATGGGGCGGTGCCTTGAGATAGGCTATCTGGTTAACCATAGATGGAGGTGGCTCCTATTGTTAGGTAGTCTGGTTAATCCACATTGATGGAGGTGACTCCTAGTGTTAGGTAGTTTGGTTAATCCATGTAAGGCTATGCGATGACACTCTCCCACTGTGGCCGTTGTGTTCCCTTTTTCTTGTTGCCTTTGGAGTTTTTATCATTATTGTTGAGTATGTTGTTATATGGTCTTGAGTTGTATGGTGTGTTATCCTTTATGTTTTTACTTTGTGGCCGGGGGTTCTTTCTTATCGACTCCTTGCACGGGGTGTTCCTTTGGGTTCACAAGGTCAGGTGGAAACGTGTAATGCACTCATTGGGTCCCCAGGTGATGATTGTGGCGCAAAAGCAGATGCAGTGATTCCAGAGCTTCACACGGAGAAGATTGTACCTTTTATGTATTCAATTCTGCATTATTTTATTCTTTGGATTATGTTGTACTCTTCCCAATGTTATAAGGGAACAACTTTGTAATGCAATATTGGTTTCACATTGTGTTGTATCTATGGAAATATGTTCCACGAATGTAACCTTGAACTCTGAGGTTGTAATGTAATAATAGGTTATTCATACATTTATTAATCTATCTTATGCATGTTTGGATGAATGTTATATTTATATTATTTCTTATTCATGCTTCTATCATTTATTTAGTTGGTATCATTTATCATTTTAGTTGGTTTGGGTTCGTTCGAGTAGCACACCATGTTACCCCATGGGTCTAGGATAATGTTATATGACATAATTATGTTGGTTAATTATTTAATTATGTTAAATTTAATTGTTGTTATTTAGAAAAAATATTGTTAGTAGTTGTCCTATGGGGTTTGTGTGGTGGGGCGTTACACATCTATTTTGCCATGTTGTTGGTTGGCAGACAGTTATGTTTCTTTGCTTATGATATTTGGACACATGTGTTGGATACTTATGCTGATGATGTTATTGATTGTGTTATGATGTTGTGTTTAGATTTTGATTATTCTATGTGATTCGGGTGAAGGAGACGGTGTTGCATCGCTCATCCGTGAGCACCTTGCCTCACCACAATTCTCTTTCACAATGTGCTCAATTATGAGTATAAATGTATATGTATATGTTGTTCGACGTTTGGTGTTATGTAGGAATGCAGGTACCAGGTGTCGACTCCACCTGCATTGTCGGGTCTGAGCGTGCCCTTACATATCCAATGGTTGATGCGATTAGGGAGTTGATAAGAAAGTAACCCCGTCTGCGTCTGTGGTTGGGTCAGTGTTTTCTCATGTCTTATATATGTACTTCATTCGTGTGGGTATGATTTTAATTTAAGTTATTTACTTTCTTGGGTTTTGTAATGTTAGCAAAGGTTGTGTTTATGGCTATGATTGATGTTTTATCATTTTAAATTAAATGCTATCCTTGACGTGGTTAATAAGTAATTAAATTTTCATTGTTAGTAAATGGCATAAATTCTTGTAGAAAATAAACGTGCACATTAGTGTTACTTATTTTATTCATTAAGGGTGTTATTAATATTACAAAATTTAAATTATCTTGAGATTATCTTTTAGTTTAAATAAATAAAAGTTAATAAATTATTTTATTTGTTATTTAAATTAATTCATTGATTTTTTTTTTATATCAAGTAATTAATTTAATATTATATTTTAAATTTAAATTTGGTTTAAATTAAAATGCTTGTTTATTTAATTTTAATAATGACTATTGATCTTCGAAAGTTAATTAAATTTTAAAGGAAATATAATGTTTTAATTTTGGGAAGAAATAGTGAGTTTAGTAATTTTTGAAGAAAATGCCTATTCGAGATTTAGTAAAACTAAAATTGAAGGCAAGAGACTATTTTTCGATGTTCAGTGAAATTATGAAATAATTAGTAATGTTTTGAATTTTTCCATCTTGGGATTTTATATCCAATCTTGTCTTTTTCAAAAAAGGGAGAAAGTGAAAAGAAAAGAAAAATTTGTCTGCAATTCGAAAAAAATTATGGTTGGTTGGACTCGCACTTGCAACAATTCGTCTTCAAATCCACTGCAGGCGAAGGACTCCAAGTAGTTCTGAAATCTTTGAATGTCTTCTGTAATTTCCAGTTGAAAAGAAAAGGATTGTAAATTGTGAAATTTCATTATGTTTGCTTTGAGTCTTGTAAGTATTGTTTTGGTGAATCATTGCTCTCTAATAGCTGCCTTCAACTTTTAGTTTTCGCTTCCCTTCATTTCCTGTCCAGTATGTATTTATTATTTTGATACAAGTTTGGCTTGCTGGAAACTCGTCCTTTTTATCTTTGAATAAATTTATCCCCGTTTCAATCTGTCTTTTGTAATTTCCTTGTAATTTTTATTTGGGCCAGTGATCTTCTTCTTCTTATTCCGACCATTGTAATCCACCAATTTGATTCTATTTATCTAGATGATTTCGTGTGTTGGGTTATGACCAATTTTCTCTGTGTTTATGCATCTATTATATATATATATATAATTTATTTATCTGTTGATTGGTATGGCAATCAAAATTTTATTAAAGACAATATATGTTTTATTGCCGGCGATTTCTTTTTACTAGCGAATTGTTTATGCTGTGTGTTTGGGGAGTGGACACCATAGGTGTACTAACCCACCCCCCATTCCCTTTGAGGGTTGAACCAACTCTTTGGGTGGCTGCGCAGCAACCACAAGGCTGTTGTGCGTAGCCATACAAAGAGGTTGCGCCCCTCTCAACACTATTTCATGACTTTTATTTTGTTGATAATATATATATATATATATATATTGGAGGTTGTAATTTGTTTATGATCTCTATTTTTTTTAAATAGAGGACAACGAGTTTGCTTGGAAATTTAATTCAATTTTTTAATGATTAAATTATATATATATACATATATATATATATATACATATATATATATATATACATATATATATATATATACATATATATATATATACATATATATATATATATATGTATATATATATATATATATATATATGTATCTATATATGTATTTATATATATACTTTGGATAGATGTTCATTTAAATTCTGTTTTGATATTCAACAGTGCTTTAAATTTATTATTCTTTTAATGTAGACATATATACATATATATACGTATATATATACTTGGATAGGAATATATTATTGAAATGAGAAAGTAATTTTAATTCTGAAAAAGAAATTAGAAAACAAAATTATTGTAATTAGATTTAGATTCAATTATTATTTTATTAAATCTGTATTTAGAAATGATTTTTGAAAATTAGATTTTTACAATCTTGAAAAAAGCTAATTTAGAGAATAATCTGTTTGGAAATAGAAACAAAACTAGAGAATACATATTATTTAAGATTAAAATATATGTTTTGATTTATAATTGTTTTAATAGCTTAAATTTAAATATTTTAATTTCAAAGTTTATTTTGTGGTTAAATAATTGTAGAAAATGTAGTTGTCTTTATTTAATTTGATTTTGAAACAATCTAGGAAACTTAGATTTTCGAATTTGGTAAAATTAATTTGGTGAGATATTTAATGTTAGGTAATTGATTATTTTCATAGATTAAATTTAAAATATTTAATGAACTTTATGATTTGGAATGGTTTTTAAATGATGGAAATTTTTATTTGATATGTGATGTGTTTAATTTAAGTTAAATTTTATATTTATTAAAAATGTGGCTTTAATTAATTGTATGTATTATTTTGGTTCTTGGGTGGTTAAGTGTTACCTCCAGAGGCTAGGGAAGTGGTGTGTATGTATGCTTATGATTGCATCTTTTTGTCTATCTTGTTACCTTGTGAATAATTGTGTGGGTGGTACCTCCCAGTATTGTGGGTTTTTGGATGCTTTGTGTAGTCACGAGATGATCATGCCTCGTGTGACTTCTTGTGAAATAAGGTCCTTTGTGGTTTGTGCATCGAGGTACACCTATTACTTGTCTTTGGTTTTGGGGTAATCGTAGGGGAGAGTGGCTCTTCTTGGGGCTAGTGTACAAGTGGTCACCCATGAAAGAGTTTCCTTAAATAAGTGATAACCTAATTAATGTATCTAGTGGGTTGGGTTACTTAAAACATAACAA
This sequence comes from Sequoiadendron giganteum, assembly GCA_007115665.2. NCBI lineage: Eukaryota > Viridiplantae > Streptophyta > Pinopsida > Cupressales > Cupressaceae > Sequoiadendron > Sequoiadendron giganteum. Next base: position 428,752,844 of record CM021107.1, on the reverse strand, counting down.
GACTAAAAACATACACCTCACCCTTGCCATTAGTGCTCTCAAAGGCTAAGGATGGGTGGGAAGACCTAGTTGGTAAGGTCACTGCCTTGTCTCCACGAAAGGTAAGTGGCTCTGCATGAGTCACCCTATGGGGCGACGCCTTGAGATAGGCTGTCTAGTTAACCATAGATGGAGGCGGCTCCTAGTGTTAGACAGTCTGGTTAATCCATGTAAGGCCATGCGATGAAACTCTCTCATTGTGCCCCCTTTGCTTTCCCTTGTTCTTGTTGCCTCTGGAGTTGCTTTATTATTGTTGTTGCTTATGTTGTTACGTGGTCTTGAGTCATGTGGTGCTAGTCCTTTATGTTTTGATTTTGTGGCCGAGGGTTATTTCTTATCGGCTCCTTGCATGGGGGGTGTGTCATGCCAAAAAAAAAATCATCTAAAAAACCCAACAATTTTTTTTTTTAACATCAAGTTATTATCCAGAGCACTTGAATAGATTTGCTAACGTCATACATTTTGGGTGGTACTATTTTTGAATGGTGGCATATTAGTTATTTTGATAATTAAGTTCTTACATTCATCAAGTTTAATGTTCTGATTACAAATTTCCTTTAGTCATCTTTACAAAAATCAATTATAAGATGACCATCAGACCCTAATAACCAAAAAATGATGTAGATATTCATTCAAAGTTAATCTGGAAATTAACATTATCATTGTTCAACCAATCATAAATATTATTATTATGATTGTGCATATTATTCTTTGGTATTAATAATATCCATATTATTTTATAAATTAATTATTTTTTCTATTGCAAATATTTTAATTACATTATCTATCCCATATGGTCTATCATAATCTCTACCTAAGGATTTATTTATTTATTTTAATTTATTTAATATTCTTAGTGTTAAAGGATAAACACTAATATCATTTCATTAATTGCTAATAATATATATATATATATTTTCCATGATATTCACAATAGTAATTTCCAATTTAAATTTATAAATTCACTATGAAATTATTACTTAGTCACAAAGCTTATACTATTCATTAAAATTCTTGCAACATTTTACATTAGTAATAATAATATTAGCTTGCCTATTTATGTGCAATAACAACTATTTGAATCCATAATACTGTAACTATCATTTTGTTACTTTTAACTGAGTTTGCATAAACACATAAGTAAAATTAAATTAATTATAATTAATAAAAATATAATATTAATATTGCTAATCAATATTATAATTGGATTAATAAAATTTATCACCATACTTAATATTTCCCACCATATCGTATTGCATATATTATGATGGCTGGTTACTATGAGTCTTTTATGGCTACTATCACCAATAACAATACTTAAAGATAATCTTATAAATTATGTTTATAATATCAATATAGATAATATTACTTCAGCTGTCATTTTAAGTGATTATTATTAATATTGATATAAATGTTGGAGGCTGTGGTTACACGCCCTTTTAAACCAACGTAATGATCTTATTTACTTATTTATTTTTTTAATCTCTATGAATAATACCAATATCACTTTTCAGCAGTTGTTACTATTAATTAATTACTAGATTTTTACACACTAACAATAATGTTTAAAATGCCTTCAATATTAAGAATCACCATTGAATAATTAAAATCGTATGACGAACAGCAAATTTAGAGCTTCATTATACTTATGACTGACATTTTAACATTTATATTATAACTACCCTTTAAATATGCAAGCATCCATTTATAAAAATAATGAACATACCATTATTTATTTATTTACTGCTCGTCCCTCAACGATAATGAGTGTTGTTGGATATTTATCTATTAATGCAATGTCAGGTCAATCCTGCAACACATTTTATTAATCCATTTTTTAAAATATTTTTTTGTACACATATCCTATATGCGCATTGCTGGAGTAAAATTAAATTATCATTCCAAAGAGAGGCCTTCTGCGCACGAAACCACCTCCATGCCTAAATGGTTGCTGGTATAAATTTCGGCCCACTAATTTAAATCGATGAGGAGATTTGCTAATGAGTTTCAATCCATTTCTTTAATATTGCACTCAGAATGCAGTATACCTATTTAATTATATATATATTTTTGGGACGCTGAGATAGAGAGCTTAAAAAAAATTAAAAAAAATACAATGGCTAAAAGCTATTTCATTCTCCTCCCATCACTGCATGCCAACAATGCCTACCTGGCATTATTTATTCTTCCAACCATCGGCTTTGGTTGGGTGCATTGAGAATCTCCAGAAAGAAATAAATGCTACCACCAGTTCACCATTATCTCAGAGTTGAGACATTCACATTTTATTTTATTTTATTTTGCCTCGATGAATTTTGATCCTCTCTAACCTCTCATCAAATATTCTCACCTGACCCCTGACCACCATCCATAACTAGTGACTATTATACTCATGGGAAGACTATGATTATCTTGTCTCAGGATCAAAATCGTATAGCTCTGAACCAACTTTAGAAATAAAAATTCTTAAAGCTGTATTTTCCAAAAGCTAGGGATGGCGTATGTAGTGTTCTCACCATCTTTGTAGTGCATTTATTATGGAATGGAGTGTTTGCTACGACATCAACTTTGAATTTCTTCCTCTCTTTTTTGATTACCTAATGAGAAAGGGATGGTCTACAACTGCTTAGACTAGTGAGCATTTATTAGGCTTTTGACTACCCACTATTTGCTAATTAGGACAAGCTGAAAAGGACAACATTTACTGCCACCAAATGGTCATTACAACCAGACAATAATGAATCTGTAGTTAGTAATAGATACCTGTGCCAACATTCCTTATTCTTCATGAAGGATGTGATGCTCTGCTCATATGATATTTGGATTTCTTCATGTTGCTACTCTCTTGACACTAAATTTGAAGTGTAGAGGGAGAAGTTAAAATTTGAGACTCGAGTTCCTTATTTGGGCTGCATGAGCAACAGTGTGGGCATAAATTTAATTTATTGAATTTTGTGTAGAAGTATTTGTGAAGGCTGAGGTGGATGAAAGAGGCTCCTACAATTACAATTTTGTAAAGGATGTTGACTCGAATATTCTTTGATGGATGCCTCAACCCTACTCAAATTCTAAGCTAAGCACAGGCAAGGAGGATGCTGGAAAAGGTTGGACGCCCTTTGAGGGGGTGGATGGTGGGAAGGCTACGGCTTCCACAGAGCCACGTACTCTTGCTCCCCCCCTCCTCTAATACCAAACTTCATGTTTTTTCTTATTGTTAGTCTCTGATGATTGTAAAACTTCCCTCTATTAATATAGTTATCTTTCAGTTCCCTACGGTTTAAAAAAAAATGAATGACATACCATGGCTATGCCTGATACTTATAATATAAGGTGCTTGAATTTAAATAGGAATACATATGCATTTGTATAAATATTTAATTTTATACATTCTAAGAAAAATCCAAATGATACACATTCACTTTATAAACAATATATATGCATATAGTTTTTGTTTGAATGTAAATATATTTCTATAAATCACAGAACACTTTTTATATTATTATCTCATCGCTTAACCCTTTGCCCAAAACCTTTATGTCATTTGACCGAAAATGATATTTCAGATCTGCTTAAATTTCTTAATCTGAATAAATATACAGATACTTCAAATATACTAATCTATCATGAGAATAAGGGATTATCATTGCATGGCAGCAAGTAAATAGAACAAATAATTTTATATGCTTAAAAGAACATAACAGATAAGGCATACACAGTTGTACTATTGGGTTTGTGTACATTCTTTAAGCTAGTAGGTTCCATTCATTAATCATTACTATTATTGAGCACATTAAAATAGTAAAACATAGCAGTGAGCATTTAGAATAAGGAGGGGGAATGTATTGTTAATTTAATATTGTAGTTCGGACAGTTGTTTCTCCAATTCCAAGAATTAACATTTAATTTTTGAGACTTCTAGATAGAAGTTAGTTAGGTCCAGATATTTAATTAAATAATTGATTCCTCTAGAGACTTCTAGAAACCAGTTGGTTAGGGTTTGTTAGAGTCTAATTAATCTTATCCATTGATTGAGATTAAATCTTGGCCATTGGTTTTCCAATGAGAATAGTTTAAAAGGGGGTCATTGGGCATTTGGAGAACACAGACTGATAGACACAAGTTGTAGAAATATTTGCAGTGATAGCAAGGGTGCAGTGATAGCGTTGGAGGCAGCAGCAATGGAATTTCAACAGGAGAAATTAAGAGAAGAATATCCGGTGAAGAATATTGTCGGAGCTTTGTCAGTAAGAGGCAAGCAATTTCTTTTGTATCTCTTGATTTGCTGAAGATTAATATAATTCCTCATCTGCAGTATTGGTTTTCCCTCTGAGATTTTTCCAGGGACAATTTGTCCAAAAATATTGTGTTTATTAGTTTGCATATTTTCTTCTCTATTCCTGTGAGTTTTATTTGTGAATTTGCAATTGTATTATTTTTCAGTATTTGCTGTGAATTAATTTTCGGTAGTCAAATAATCTTTATAGATAGGAGATTAATAATCAGTAACTGCAATAGATTTTTCACATGGTATTAGAGCAGATCTAAGGGCAGAAAGAGCTCAGTGCAGGCACAGGAAGAAAAGGAAAATAGAGGGTTTATAAAACCCAATTCTACCTCTTCAGTATTATTATTTTTGTTATTACTATTTTTTGTTTGAGATGGCCTCAGCAGGTTTAAGAGATCAGGACAGATTGGATGGAGCCTCAAATTTTGGTGTCTGGAAAGCCAGAATTTCTTTATTGCTGGAAGAGAATGGTATCAAGGAATATGTTACCAGTGTTGTAGCTGTACCTACAGATCCAACACAACTCTTAACATATAAGAAAGAAGATGCCAAGGTAAGGAGGTTGATTCTTGATGGTGTTAAGGATCATATTGTTCCACATATCACAAAGTTGGATACAACGAAGAATATGTGGGACACCATTTTGAATCTATACCAGAATGCTACCACTAACAGGAAGCTGATTCTCAAAGAAAAATTGAGGAACACCAGGATGAACAAGGGAGAGGATGTTACAAGTTACCTCACTAGACTTAAACTTGTCAAGGATGAGATGGCAGCTGTTGGAGATAAACCAGATGATGACGAGCTAGTACGGATAGCCCTAAATGGGTTTACTAAGCAATGGGATGTCTTTGTTCAAGTTATTAATGGACGAGACACCTTACCGAGTTGGGATCGACTATGGAGTGACTTCACTCAGGAGGAGCTTAGACTAAGCCTTGTCAATGGTACCAGTAGTAAGAGTTAGAAAAGTGAGGCAGAATAGAAAAACGTTGCCCTAGCAGGAAAAGGTAAAGCAAAGAAGGGGTCTAGCAAATGATCAAATCCTAAAGGCGAGAAGAAGAAGGACTTGTCTAAAGTCAAGTGCTACGGTTATCACGAGTTTGGCCACTATGTCAACAATTGCCCACAAAAGAAGAAAGGCAAGAAGCAGACGGAAGCTTCAGCAAGTGCAGATGAGCTCTCTAGCAGAATGGAAGATGAGTTTGCACTCATAGCTTGTATGGTTAGCTCAACCTCACAGGGTGTTTGGTATATAGACAGTGGGGCGTCATTTCATATAACAGGAGTTAGAGAATACTTCTCCAGTTATAAGGAGGAGGACATCAGAATCCAGATTTCTATGGGGAACATGTCCAAACTAAATCCAGTTGGAAAAAGGACTGTTCTATTTCAGAGGGAGAATGGCAAGCCGATTCCCATTCATGATGTGTTGCATGTGTCAGGCTTGGGTATGAATCTTATTTCCGTATCTGTCCTTCAGGATAAAGGCTACAATGTACTCTTTAGAGGGGCAAATGTGTTAATCAAGCACAAGGATTGGAAATCACCCATAGCTATTGGAGTTAGGAGTGGCTGGCTTTATAGGTTGCAATTTGATACTCATAAGGCACTAATGAGTAGCGAAAATTTTAGAGATCAAGGAGAGCTATGGCATAGGAGGATGGGCCATATACATCATGGAGCACCCAAATTGCTTCGTGAGACAGTGACAGGTGTTCTAGAGGTGAGCACAGAGCATGATGATGTATGTAAGGGATGTGTGTTGGGGAAGTTTGTGAAAGCAGCTTTTCTAAGGAGTGACACCAGATCCAAGGGTGTTCTTGATCTAGTACATTTAGATATATGTGGACCAATGTCGACAAAGTCTCTCAGAGGATATGAGTACTTTATTACTTTTATTGATGATTTCTCCAGGAAGACTTGGATATACTTCTTGAAGACCAAGGATGAGGTTTTCAGTCGCTTCCAAGAGTTCAAAGCTCTTGTGGAGAATTCGACAAGCAGGAAGATAAAGGTTCTTCGGTCAGACAATGGAGGCGAGTACAAAGGGAATCAGTTCTAGAAGTTTTGTACCAGGGAAGGAATCAAGAGAGAGTGGACTGTTCCTTACAACCCACAACAGAATGGGGTTGCTAAAAGGAAGAGTCGGTCTATATCAGAGGTGGCAAGGGCTATGTTGTATGACCAGGATATGCCACGTTACTTATGGGCAGGGGCATGCCGTACAACAATATACATACAAAACAGGGTTCCACATAAGGTATTGGGCAAGATGACACCAGAGGAGGCGTTCTCAGGGAAGAAGCCAGATGTCAGCCACTTCAAGATATTTGGGAGTTTGGCATATTGTCACATTCCAAGTGCTACACGTTCCAAGTTAGATCAGACTGCAGAGAGAGGGTACTTTGTGGGGTATAGCAAGACCTCAAAGGCATATCGAATATTTATTCCAAGGGCCAGGAGGATTATAGTCAGGCGTGATGTCAAGTTCAAGGAGGACAAGGCATTTATAAGGTCCAGAGATTTTCCAGCAGATGATCAGAGTGAGCAGCCAATAGAAGCTCCAAGGATTGAGCAATCAGATCAAGGATAGCGAAGCTCGAGTACAGTGACTAGTATAAGCACAGGCTCAAGTGCTGAGAGTTCGTAGAGTATGGAGCAACAGATGTAGCAAATCCAAGAGATGCATCAGGAACACATGGGGGTTGATATTTCATCCTCCATAGTTGGTAGCAGTAACCAACAAGATACTTAGGAGTTTGTGGGAGCTCCTAGGACGAGTAATAGGTAGCAGAGACAACCAGCTAGGTATAATGACTATATGGCTTTAGTTAGTCAGTTGGTAGATAGTGAGCCTTCCAATTATCAGGAGGCCGCACAGCAACAGGTGTGGCAAGATGCAATGGTTGAGGAATATACCTCAATAGTGCAGAACGATGTGTGGGAGGTTGTGCCTAGACCAACAGATAGGGCAGTGGTTGGATCACGCTATATCTATAAGATCAAGCACGGTGTAGATGGTAGCATCGAGAAATACAAGGCAAGGTTTGTGGCCAAGGGTTTCTCTCAGAAGGAGGGAATAGACTATGAGGAGACATTCGCTCCAGTGGCCAGGTATACTTCTATACGAGCTGTGATCTCTCTTGCAGCACAGATGGGATGGCAGATCCATTAGATGGATGTCAAGACAACGTTTCTTAATAGTGAATTGAAAGAGGAAGTATACATAGAACAATCAGAGGGCTTTGTAGCACACAGCAGTGAAACCCACGTGTGTAGATTGAAGAGAGCTTTGTACGGACTCAAGCAGGCTCCCAGGGCGTGGTATGAGCTCATTGATGAATACTTGCAGGGATTGGGCTTTGTAAAGAGTGAGGTGGATGCTAATCTCTACTACTTGGTAGTTGGGGGTGAGATTCTCATTCTTGTTCTATATGTGGACGACTTGTTTTTAACAGGTTCACTGGGGCTCATAGAGGAGTGCAAGAGGGACCTTGCAGCAGAGTTCGAGATGAAGGATTTGGGGCTTATGCACTACTTTCTAGGCATGGAGGTATGACAGACAAATGGTGAGATTTTCCTTGGTCAAGGGAAATACTGCATTGAAATCTTGAGGAGGTTCGAGATGGAGGATTGCAGAACCATGTCTACTCCTATGATCACGAATTGGAAGAAGGTAGACTCATCCAGTGAGAAGGATGTAGACCCCACCTTATATAGACAGTTGATTGGGTTTCTCATGTATTTGGTCAACACCAGACCAGATATATCCTTTGCAGTAAATTCTCTTAGTCAGTTCATGGTTGAGCCGAAGAGAATGCATTGGATAGCGGCAAAGCATGTGTTGCGGTATTTGCGTGGTACAATCGAGTATGGGATCAAATATACTCGAGGTGATGGTATCAAGTTGATAGTCTATACTGACGCAGATTGGGTAGGCAGTACAATGGACAGGAAAAGCACTTCAGGTTGTTGCTTTAGCTTGGGATCAGGAGTTGTCTCTTGGTACAGCAGGAAGCAGAAGTCCGTGGCTTTGAGTTCTGCAGAGGCAGAATACATAGCAGATAGCATGGCGACATGTGAGGCAATATGGCTTCAAAAGTTTCTGGTAGCCTTGTTAGGTTAGAGGGTTGAGACTACAGTGATACATTGTGACAATCAGAGTTGCATCAAGTTGTCTGAGAATTTGGTGTTTCATGATAGGTCTAAGCATATAGACATCAGGTATCATTTCATTAGGGATTGTGTACAATGGGGGATTATTCAGCTACAGTATATACCTACAGATCAGCAGGTAGCAGACATTATGACAAAGGCATTGGGGAAGGCGAAATTCATCTTCTTCAGAGATATGTTGGGTGTTATGCAGAACACCTTCCTCACTAAGAGGGAGTGTTAATTTAATATTGTAGCTCGGACAGTTGTTTCTTCAATTCCAAGAATTAGCATTTAATTCTTGAGACTTCTAGATAGAAGTTAGTTAGGTCCAGATATTTAATTATTTAATTAAATAATTGATTCCTCTAGAGACTTCTAGAAACCAGTTAGTTAGGGTTTGTTAGAGTCTAATTAATCTTAGCCATTGATTGAGATTAAATCTTGGCCATTGGTTTTCCAATGAGAATAGTTTAAAAGGGGGTCATTGGGCATTTGGAGAACACAGACTGATAGACACAAGTTGTAGAAATATTTGCAGTGATAGCAAATAGTCTTGCAGTGATAGCAAGGGCGCAGTGATAGCGTTGGAGGCAGCAACAGTGGAATTTTAGTAGGAGAAATTAAGAGAAGAATATCCAGTGAAGAATATTGTCGGAGCTTTGTCAGTAAGAGGCAAGCAGTTTCTTTTGTATCTCTTGATTTGCTGAAGATTAATATAATTCCTCATCTGCAGTATTGGTTTTCCCTCCGGGGTTTTTCCAGGGACAATTTGTCCAAAAATATTGTGTTTATTAGTTTGCATGTTCTCTTCTCTATTCCTGTGAGTTTTATTTGTGAAGTTGCAGTTGTATTATTTTTCAGTATTTGCTGTGAATTAATTTTCGGCAGTCAAATAATCTTTATAGATAGGAGATTAATAATCAGTAAGTGCAATAGATTTTTCACATGTATGGGGTTACATGTGTAAGACAACTAATTCATGATACCAGACTTTCCTTTATTACAACTTCACAATGAGTATTTTCATATTATCTATAGAAGGGAAATAGCAATAAATATACACTATTTCTTCCAGATGGCACATAAGAATACCTCTTTATTTCAACACTCTTTTATTACGAACACAAGGGTATATCTTCTTTGTTTCAAAAAATATATAGATCTCTTAGTCTAGGTTTCATAATACAAACAATACAACTGTAGAAATATTCTAAATAATCTGCTAATGCATCAAACTTGCTTCCTTTTTTTTTTCACTTTTTCATTAAAACAAAATATAACACTCATCTTTTAACATGCATTGCTGAAAATACTATTGAGAGTAGTTGATCTTCTTTGCATACCAATGAAATTATCTTTGCTCTTTTCCATTCTCTTCCATGTTATATCAAACACCAACTTTCCATATTACAAACAAATTTGAAAAAATACAATGAAGAACACACAACTAATTAAGGCTTGCTCTCCACCCTACCGTAATGGTGTCATGGAGCCTCGTGAGCTCTAGCCATACCCCCGAGCAAGAAAATATGTTAACTCCAAGATGATGAATGGAGTCTTTACTCATTTTTACAAAAGAATAAAACTAACATAGCATCAATTTTATGCATCTAGGTTCTCTACTTTCTATTTTCATTCATATTACATACACTATGTCATCTTCTTGCAACCAATAGACAAGGGTAAATGGAAATAGGAAGAACTTATCTCTTTTCTTTTAGATGAAGGGAGTGAACTCTTGTATCCATCCTTCCTCTCCCAGCCAAACCATCTTAATCACTATCTTTCCAAGAGGTGGACTTCTCTCCTCTTCTCATTCTTTTTACCATCTCCACTCAAGTTCTCCAAAAGGAGAAATGGGTAACACCCCAATCATTCTTCCTCTCCAAAATATATAGGAGTTTCAACTTGCAACCTTTGGATAGGGAGGTGTGGAGTATACCTACCTCAATCAATGAGAGTCTTTTCCTTATTGAAGAAGAAACATGCCCTTGGACAACCCTTCCATCTTTCCATCCCATCCTCTCTTCAAAACTCGTCACTCTCCATAATGAGGACTTTTTAGGGGTCAAATCATGTCCTAGGGGTACTATTGCATGCCTACTTGACCCCTAACACTATGGTATAGACCCTAGGGGGTTTCTTTTTGCATCCCAACCAAGGAAATTGACTAGCAACCCTCTTTAAAGGCCCATTTAAGGACCTATCCGAAATTCAACTTGGATAATGGTTGCTAGACCTTATCCCCCAACTTACAACTCACTTGGCACATAAATAAATACTCTCAACCCAAAATGTAAATCATCTCTTTTATATCAACCCTTACCACCTTACTCTATCAACTTGTTAACTTGATTTCCCTCTAAGCCTCGAAAGGGGGTCAACTTCATCATCACAAGAAGATTTCTTTTGATCTACTCAATGGCCTTCCCTTCTCGTACTAACTCTTCATTTCTTGCACATTACCAATGAAACCATAAGCAACCACAATATATCACATTAATTTGATAGCTGAAATAAGATTTAATTTACAACCATTTCATTCACAATTTCAACTCATATTCACAATTTATGATTCCTAACTCCTTCACGTTAGCATAAATAAAATCTTATAATGAAAAGCAAGAATAATATCAAATTATCACACTATTTGTCATCCACAATACATCTTACCATCTATTTAGGAACACATGAAACAAATTAGAGCTCTACGATTCACATGCAAGGTGGGGTCTTACAGGGTGTTCCTTCGAGTTCACAAGGTCGGGTGGAAACATGCAATGCACCCATTGGGTCCCCAAGTGGTGATCGTGGTACATATGCAGTTGAAGTGATCTCAGAGCTTCACACGAAGAAGATTGTACCTTTTATGTTTTCAACTCTTCATTATTGTACTCTTTGTATTATGTTGTACTCTTCCCAATGTTATAAGGGAAGCAACTTTTTAATGTAATTTGGGTTTCATGTTGAGTTGTATCTGTGGAAATATGTTCCACAAATGTAATCTTGTACTAAAAAATTGAATGTAATAATATGTTATTTATGTTTTTAATTATCTATCTTGTTCTTGTTGAATGAATGTTATATTTATATTATGTTTTATTCTCACTTCGTTCTTTTGTTTTAATTTGGTATCATTTATCGTTTTAGTTAGTATGGGTTCGTTTGAGTAGCGCACCATGTTACCCCATGGGACTAGGTTAATGCTATATGTTATATTTATGTTGTTTAATTTGTTAAATGTAATTATTGTTTTCAGAAAAAAATATTTTGTCAATGTTGTAGTTGTGTCCTATGGGGTTTGCGTGGTGGGGCGTTTTCAAGTTAGTATGGACCACCGAGTTTAGATATGTGTTGCCCATTCAAAGAAGTATATATATATGTGTATATATATTTGGATAGGAATATATTGTTGAATGCAAAAGTGTTTTTAATTCTGGAAAAAATTATGAACAAAATTATTCTTGACTAAATTCAGATTTAAATATGATTCTAGTAAACTAGTATTTAGAAATAAAAATTGCAAATTGCAAATTAGATTTTACAATATTGAAAAAGAAGAAGCAGATTTAGAGAATATTATGTTTGGAAACATAAACAAAACCAGAGAATAGATATTGTTTAAGATTAAAAATATATATACTTTTATTTATAATTATTTTAATAGTTTAAGTCTAAATATTTTATTTCTGAAGTTTATTTTGTGATTAAATAATTGTAGAAAATGTAGTTGCCTTTATTTAATTTGATTTTGAAACGATTAAAAAAATATCATATTTTCTAACTTGGTAAATAAATTGGATGAGATAACTAATGTTAAGTAAATGGTTATTTTCAATAGATTTAAATTAAAATATTTAATTCCGTAATAAATGTTATGAGTAGGAATGGATTTTTAAAATGATGGAAATTTGTTTTGATGTGCCATATGGTGAATTTAGGTTAAACTTTATATAGTTTGAAAAGATGTTTTTAATTGAAGTAATGTGTTATTTTGGTGCTTGGGTAGGTGGGTACTTATCTATAGAGGCTTGGGAAAATTGTGCGTATGTGCTTTGTTGTTGCACCTTTTTGTCTATCTTGTTATCTTGTGAATATTTGTGTGAGCGGTACCTCCTAGTTTTATGGGATTTTGATACTTTGTGTAGTCACGAGATGGTGATGCCTCGTGTGCCTTGTTGTGAAATAAGGTCCTTTATGGTTGTGTATTGAGGTACACCCGTTACTTGTCTTTGGTTTTGGGGTAACTGTAGGGGAGAGTGACTCTTCTTGGGGCTAGTGTACAAGTGGTCGCCCATGAAAGAGTTTCCTTAAATAAGTGATAACCTAATTAATGTATCTAGTGGGTTGGGTTAGTTAACACATAAAAAGACCAAAATAGTCACCTCACCCCTTCCGTTAGTGCTCTCAAAGGCTAAGGATGGGTGGGAAGACTTGGTTGGTAAGTTCACTTCCTTGTCTCCATGAAAGGTAAGTGGCTCTGCATGAGTCACCTTATGGGGCGAGACCTTGAGATAGGTTGTCTGGTTAACCATAGATGGAGATGACTCCTAGTGTTAGGTAGTCTAGTTAATCTACATTGATGGAGGTGGCTCCTAGTGCTAGGTAGTCTGGTTAATCCATGTAAGGCCATGCGATGACACTCTCCCACTATGCCTATTGCGTTCCCTTGTTCTTGTTACCTCTGGAGTTTTTATCATTGTTGTTGAGTATGTTGTATGTGGTCTTGAGTTGTATGGTTTGTTGTCCTTTATGTTTTGACTTTGTGGTCAAGGGTTCTTTCTTATCGACTCCTTGCATGGGGGGGTGTTCCTTCGGGTTCACAAGGTCGGGTGGAAATGTGCAATGCACCCATTGGGTTCTTGGGTGATGATCATGGTGCGAAAGCAGATGCAGTGATCCCAAAGATTCACACGGAGAAGATTGTACCTTTTATGTATTCAATTCTGCATTATTGTATTCTTTGGATTATGTTGTACTCTTCCCAATGTTATAAGGGAAGCAACTTTGTAATGCAATATTGGTTTCACATTGTGTTGTATCTATGGAAATATGTTCCACAAATGTAACTTTGAACTCTGAGGTTGTAATGTAATAATAGGTTATTCATGCATTTATTAATCTATCTTATGCATATTTGGATGAATGATATATTTATATTATTTCTTATTCATGCTTCTATCATTTATTTATTTGGTATTGTTTATCGTTTTAGTTGGTTTGGGTTCATTCAAGTAGTGCACCATGTTACCCCATGGGACTAGGATAATGTTATATGACATAATTATGTTGGTTAATTATTTAATTATGTTAAATGTAATTGTTTTTATTTAAAAAAAAAAAAATCTATTATTGTTAGTAGTTTTCCTATGGGGTTTGCGTGGTGGGGCATTACACATATTTTCACCTACAATTGGCTTTAAACCTCATAAGTTTAGTTTAGGGTCAGCCCTTGTCTATTTTCTTTCTCATTTCCATCTTTTGAAGATCTAGATATCCCTTTTTGGTTTCTTTGGTTAACTATTATATTTCAAGGTAAAAGTCTAAACCCATAATCACCATCACTTGTCCTCACTATCATCAACCATCCTTGTCCCATAATCATGTACCTCCATCACTTGTCATTTTCATACTAATTTAAAATAAAAAATCTAAAAACAATAGCATCCTTTGAATAACCATTTCATTTCATAAATTCCAAAAACCCAAAAAATCATAAATTCCAAAAAACCTAAAAAAATCATAAAACCCAAAAATGAAAAAAACTTGAAAAACCAAAAGTTTTTGTTTTTTATCCTAATCTCTTGACATGGTTTAGAATCCAACCATTACTCATTCCTTTATCCAACCCAAACTCAACACAACCCATGTCACAATATCAATATTAAAAAATACTTAATTAAAACAACATACCTATCTATCAAGCATTTAATTATCAAAACCTAAAACCTGCAATGGGTCCTATGCCAAATTTAAATTACAATTCTCAAGAAAATACCATTCCAATGCAATCATTTACAAGACATGAAATTCTAGTACAACAAGTACAATCCTTGATATAATAGATGGTTGATCTAAAAGCCTCTAGAATTAAAAAGATATATACAATGGAGGAAATATTACCTTATCCCATTGCTAGAAGTACACATACCACCTAACTCTCCTTTCCAATCACCCACAATCCCTAGTAATCCATCCATCAATCCTTCATACCAACAATCCCAAATAATCTGTAGACATGGAAAATGCACCAACACACTTGATCCTCATTTCTAACATCATTTCATCCCGAATCATCTTCTTAGCTTGTCATCTCTCTTCATCCCTTAATTAAATAAATAATCATTTATCTGATTAAGTCATTCGCTCTTGTTAATCAAATAAATCAAATTTATTTAATTAATCCTATATCTCTATTTAATTAAATAATTTATTTTATTTAATTGAATCTCCAAAGACATCTCATTAAATTAAATAAATTAAACCTTATTTAATTTGATCTAACATCATCATCCATCTTTAATTAAATAAATCAAATCCTTTATTTAATTAAATCTAAATCTAATTCTCATCTTTTGATTTAAATACCCCCATAAATCTAAATCAAATAGTCACATCACCTAATCCGTCATTAAATTAATTAACCCTTGATTAATTTAATCCTAATCTCCAAATTTCTCTAGATTTTTCCACTTGCACATGAAAATACATTTAATTGATTTATTAAATCCTTATTTTCTTTCATATTGGCATCTTTTGAGAATATTCCTCCAAATTTGAAAATCCCTCCAAGTGGATTTTTCCTTCCAACAAGACATTCATTCTTCTTACATGTCCTTGTGCATTGAGCCAAGTGGCATTTAAGTCATTTTATTTCCCTCTTCAACAAGTCATTTCATGAATTTGAAATCCACCTAATATCATTTATTGGCTCATTCATCAAAATGTGCACAACCTTCCTCCATTCACATCTTGACAAGTGGTACTTGTCCATTGGATGTTGAATGATCCCACAATGCTCCATTTTGCTCATTCCTCCATCTTGTCTTTCTATAAATAAGAGTATTTTCTCCTCATTTGATCATCCACAATTTGAGTAAACTCACTATACTCAATTTCATCCTCAAGCATATTTACTTTCATCCATTTTATCAAGATCTTAGCTAGGTTATGCAGATTTTTCATCATGGAGCTCAATTGAATCTTCATCAAAGGGCATCACTTATCAACATTGCATCATAGGAGTTGGGAAAGGGCCAATTTCTACACATAATTGGCACAAATTCCCCCATGGGATTGAGTGTTTGCATGTTTAAATAGGATTTCAAATAGTTTTCATGTTTTGTTCTTCATTTCTTCCTATTTTGAGCATTGTAGATGAATTTCATGGGGAACCTTAGTTCTAACTTGCATATGAATCTAGTTTGTTATGTTTGTGTAGGCCTAGGATTGGGGTTCACATTTTGGCACTAGAAGGAGGGAAAATTTGAAGGATTTAATCACGTTTTTTTGGAAAATTCCATGCTTTTTTAGTTTTTTTTGCAGCTTCCAGGAAACTCAGCTCAAATCTCCAAACCCCGCCATTGGTGTCTTCCCACCAGAAAAATTCAAATTTCAAACTCGATCGCGGGCTCTCCCAATTCCAAACAGCACCGTTGGTCAAATAGAACCGCAATCGCTGTCTCTGTTTCACTACAGAGTGTCGCTCTCAGAAATTAGGGGCACTATATTGTGCTGCTGATAACTTCAAACTCCGCTTCACCTGCTAACTGCATCATTGGGTTGAAGTAAAAAGCTCAAATTCAATTTATTTTGACATGTGCTTTTTTTTATTTTGGATGTTTTGGACTTCTAACCTGTTTTTTGTCTCTATTTTTCTTGGTTTTAATCAGTTTGCAGGTTGAGGCAAGGAGGGAGCAAAGAAGATTCTTTCATTATGACATCATTGTCTTTATTTTATTAAGTGTTTTTAAACACTTTGGGAGAACTTATAATCCCTTTCTAAGGATTTGGTTACTTTCATTCTTTTAGGAGACACTAAATTTCTTTTGGGCTCTAAAAAGAACACTACAAAAGCTTTCAATTTTACAACAAAGGGTTAAAAAGAACTTTAGAACAACTTACTAGATTTGGTTTGAGGTTAAAAATTGAACAAAACAACTTTTATCTTTCCTTTTGGTGCTTTAAAAATAATCAAATCATTGCTTTGAGGATTTAAAATGAACATATGCATCTTTGTTTTGTAATCACTTACCCAAAATAATATCATCAAAAATGATGCATGCACTTCTCTCGCACTTTATAGCGATCTTGAGAATCAAAATTCCTTTTGGTGATCTTAAGTTGTGTAAGTGGTTGCCTTCACATTTCAAATTGGGTTTAAAAAATTGAAAAAATCTTGCGAGTGTGAGTGGAGTACATTGCAAGTGTTCTCTCTTTGTTTCTCAACAAAGATCGATCGAACTATGAATGTACTTGCTTGATTTTGTGTACCTATAGAGGGCTTGCCTTGGTGGGAAAAAGTACTCACCCCAAGGGAATGACCCAAGCGGTAACGAGCATAACCCAAGCTCTTCCAAATCGCTATAGAAATTTGTGGTTATGATGGAAATCGTAAACAATGGGAAGCGGTGCATGATAACTCTCCCCCGGTATCTTTGTGATGCGTAAAGCCCTTGTTCTAAGGGTTGGGAGATCTCTCGCAAGGATTTTATCATTGCATCCCCTAAACTAGATGCCCTTACTACAAAATTTTGTTTAGAAGTCCAAAATCCCAATATTTGTTGGTGTCATGAGGTCGGACCTTTGGAGCCATCCCACATTCTTATAGATTTTAGTAGAGATGAGAAGTATGCCATGGGAGATTTATGGGTACTGATTCTTGGTTAACTTGAGAAGCGAGTGTACTGTAAGGAGGAGTCTATGTGGTCAAGCATCTAATCATCCGCTAAGAGTAAGCATAGCTAGATTTGTCCAAGTGGGAACTCAACAAATATTTTCTTTTTCTAGCCTAAGGTTGTGCAATCTTTGAGTCAGTTAAACACATTGCTTGGTTCCAAAATCTTGAAGACAAATATTCAACATTCAAACACTCCAAATTTCAAACTCTTAGGAAGGGAAAATACCATTGACAAATTCAAGTGCTCATGCTTGTCCTAGGGATTCTATCCTTAGAGACATCTAAGTATTTGGATTTAATCACAATTTTGTTTTACTAAAGTCAACATTAGGAAACTTTTGCCTTAATTTCCTTGATTCCTCACATAATGGAATTTGTGGGATGATAACAAATTGGGAAATTAGACATTTTGTTTGAAAAGATAATCAAGATAATTGTTTGTGGTAGAAGGAACTCATTAAAAAAAGCTAAGGAACAATTGAACCCCACACATGTGTTCTTTCAAATGATTTCCCACAAAATCAAAATCCAAAAACCAAGGTTCAAGAGTCTTAGTCCAAGAGACCATGAAGAGCGTCTTTCAAGGCTTTACGAAGTAAGAGAAAGGTTGGTTTACAACTTCTACAAGAAAGCTTCAAGGAACAACCCTAACTTGTATGAGTTTTATTATCAACAAAATCCAACTCTCTTTCAAAGGTTTGCTTTTATCACATAGGGAGTATCAAGCGGGTTCTTCAATACCGAGGTCTTGTAGGAAGGAGTTTTATCTAGGTAAAATCTAGGATCAAAATCAATCATTCTCATCCATCCATCAACCATCAAAATCAAACATCATCTCAACAACAAACTCTTGAAAAATATTAAAAACATCATTTATGCTAGACTTCTAGGAAAAATCAAAATCATCTTGTTTGGTTAGATATGTGTAGATGAATCCTTCTCCACAGATTTGATCAAATTATCAAATCATTGTGAGAAAGTTGACTTCTTGATAAAATCCAACATCTTGGGGTCTAGGAGTTCATTATCCAAAATCATCTTTTTTGACTAAGGGTGTCTTGATGAATCCTTATTTACACACTTAGTCAAATTATCATCTTGTGTACAAGTTCATTGTAGGACAACATCCAACCTCTTAGATTTTACAAGTTCACTATCCAAATCAATCAAAATCCAATCAAAGCAAGTCCTAAAGTTTAGCATCTCCCTCAAGGTTTCTCAAGAGTTTCATCATCTGCATCATCCATCTTCTATTTATCTCATCCCATCTTTTGATCCTTAATCATCCTAGTTCTTCTCTTTTTGTGCCTAAAGTTAGATCAATCCAAATAATTAGAGGTTCATCTCGCACATTCTTGAAAATTGATCCGTATTTTATGGTGCAAACAAGATCGTAACACAAGAAGAATATGGAAATCAACAAGGAAACATCAACTTCAAGTGATCTAAGCCAAACTATTCCTAAAATAAATCCTCTTGCATCAAGCAATTTCCCTCTACCATCACAAAACCCTCAAGAGGAGGGTCAAGTAGAGGACATCACCAACAGTGTCTTAGGGATGACACAAGATGAAATCCTTGAGATGGTGCAAAATCCCGAAAAACATCGAATTGTCAATGCTATGATGAGGCTATACCCCTCCCAATACATGCTTGAGTTGGCACAAGAAGGGGCTAAACTCCCTTCCGACTATGACATAAGAACAATTGTGGAAAGACCTCTTGGGATCATAACTCCAATCCCACCCATACCTCCATGTAAATACATCACCCAAAGCATCCTACAAATCACATCATCCATCGCTCCAACTCTGCCAATCGTTAGAAAGGGAAGCTCATTGCTTCATGCCCTTAAAACACATACCCTTGTAAATAAACAAGAGTTGGATGCAAACACCATATTGGGTCAATCCGTCCTAGTAAATCCATTACACCCATATGTTCCACTCACACTTCATAATCATGCCAATTCGTCCTCCTTTCATGCAACACCAGTTGGTTCTCTCGACATGCAAACCTCTCTCCCTACCTCACAAGGAGAAGGTGATTTTTTTGGAGAAGGGGGAGTCTCTGATCCCTCATCATCATCTATTCAAGAAAATGCACTTCCCATATTCTCGCTATTTCCACCTCTACCACTTACATCTACATCGCCCCTCAGGTTGAGTCTTCCTTCTTTACCCATCATTAATCAACCAAATTAAAGAAACACCCCCATCTTAAGTCAAAGCATCATACCAAATCCTCTCATCTTTCCCTCTATATTGCAACAACAGATGGCAACCATCCAAGCAACCCCAACAATCAACACATCTACCATCCCCCAAGTCTCTCAAAGCATGGTTTCCCAAGGACCAAGCATCTCAATCACGCCATCCACCACTCAAACCTCGATCATAAACATGAACATTCCCCTCATCACAATGGTCAACACCATTCCCAATCCACCACCACCACCAAAAACACAACATGGAAAATTCATTCAGCATCACATTACAAGTGGCTCGACAAGCCGCTTATCAAAAGGCACTCCAAAATCAACAAGTTGCACAACTAGCTGCTCAGCAAGTGCAAGCGTAATTGGAAGCACAACAAGCGCAATAGGCACAATAGGCCGCCCAAGCCCAAGCTTTATTACAACAACAAGAAGTTGCCCAAGCTATGCAAGAAGCTCAAGCAACTCAAGTTGCACAAGCCATCCAAACTGCACAAGCAACTCAAGCAGCTCAAACCACACAAGTCACACAAGATGCTCAAATTGCACAAGCAGTCCAACAAGCACATGCTAAAACCCAAGCCCAATATCAAGCTCAGCAAGCACAAGCACAAGCACAATACCAAGCACAATTTCAAGTAGCCCAGAAAGAAGCATATCAACAAGCCTTGCAAGATTATCAAGCACAAAAAAAAGCGGCTCAATAGCAAGCCCAACAACAAGCGTTGTTGGCACAACAACAACATGACCAACAACAAGTGTTGCTGACTCAACAATAAATACAGGCATTTCTTGCTTAGCAAAGCGTGCAACAAACTCCCACCAAAATTCCACCTGTTAATCCAACACCTCAAAATGTGTTCACCCCACCTCCTGATCTGCAAGGCAATGTGACAATACAAATCAAACTGCTCTCGTAACAAGTGCTTGATCTTCAATAAGGAAAGACAAAAAGGACACCTAAAAATCTGTGTCCCTATCCTTTTGACAGGAGCCTTGCAATGATACCATTCCTGAAGGGATTCGAATCCCCAAATTTGACAAGTATTGTGGATTGGGAAACCCTAAAGACCACATCAGTGAATTCCAAGTGCATTGCATGGAAGTCATGTATAATGATACATATTTGATGCGACTGTTTCCTTGGAGCCTGACTTGTCCCGCCATGGAGTGGTTCTCTCATCTGCCTACGGGAGTTATAACATTCCAAGAAATTGTAGATGCATTCCTCAAGAATTATGCATTCAACATCAGTATGGATGTTAGTCTAGAGGAATTATCGATGCTCAAATAGGGAAAGGGGGAATCATTCACTTCCTACCTACAACGATGGCGATCCAAGGCCAATCAGAGCAAGTGGGCTATTCTAGAGGAGCAACAAATTTGCACTATCATCGCCAATTTAGACGAAAACTTGGCATTTTATGTAAAGATGCAATGCCTCACCACATATGACCAATTGATCCCCAAGGTGTTCAACATTGAAAGGGCCCTTGTTACACGAGGGGGCATACCCATAAATCCTACACATCAAGATAGTCGCCCATCTACTAGTTATAATGAAAAACCTCGCAAATGGGTGAAAAATAGGAATGCCACCAATGATGGAGTGGTCGATGCCAAGGTCATCATCAATGCTCCAAGGTAGAATATCCAAACACATCATCAACTGTAGAACAATAATTGCAATAACATGCAAGACAGTGTGGTAACCCAACAACCATCGCATAATTAAGTCAACAACCTCAATAATCAAGGAGGACCACCTCCGTGAAACCAATAAATTCACAACCCTTGAGGAATCAATCGAATCCATCATGAAGAAGTTGGTTAATGAGAACCTCATCAAAATCCCCACCTATGATAATTACCAAGAGCCCCAGGTGAAACCACCTTGGTACAATGAAAATTTCCTTTGCAATTATCATAAGCTCAAGGGAAATACAACTGCCAACTACATGAAACTAAAAAATATCATCCAAGATATCATCAATGAAAAAGTCATAAATGTTAAGCAACCAGCTGGAAATCAAGATTTAAAAATATACACAAATCTAATGCCCAATCACAATCAAGGAAATGATAAAGGTAAGAATTTTTTTGGCAAAGTGAACCATGCATACGAAGGGGTTG
>CM021107.1:428591450-428729245 GCA_007115665.2 Sequoiadendron giganteum | reverse complement strand
AAACCTCTTTGAGGCATCGAAAGATGAAGGATTCAATCTTCCCCTCATTGTAGTTCATTTAGAAAAATCAGCAGTCCTAGTAAAAAATGCAATCCTGTCAACCTAGGAACAAAGGAGTTACCACACATAACTTTCTATGTGGAATACCTTCTCACGGAAGAATAGGAACTCTTAGCTACATTCCTGAAAGAAAGAAAGGTAAATTTTGCATGGACCTATACTTACATGCCTGGGCTTGATTCAGAGGTAATCATTCATCACTTGGTTGTATATCCCGAGGAAAAACCCATGAGACAAAAGCTCAGAAAGATGCATCCTCAAATAGCCTTGCTAGTCAAAATGGAATTGTAGAAACTCTTGGATGTCGGTTTCATATGCACGATTGATTATCTAGAATGGGTGTGAAATCTTGTACCAGTTTCAAAGCCAAATGGGGGCATCTGCATCTACACCAATTTTATAGACCTAAACAAAGCATGTCCCAAGGATGATTTTCCACTACCAAACATCGACATGATAGTGGATATGACAATTGGACACGAGATGCTATAACTAATGGGAAATTTTTTTGGATATAATCAGATCATGATAGAAAAGGAGGACCAATATAAGACAATGTTCACATGTTCATGGGGTACCTACTGCTGGAATATGATGCTGTTTGGGCTGAAGAATGCAAGAGCAACTTATCAGAGAGCCATGACATTAATATTTCACGATATGATCCATAAGATGGTGGAAGATTATGTGGATGAAATACTGGCTAAATCAAGGAAAATACGAGACCACATATCAACTTTGAGTTTAATTTTTGATAGGTTGGAAAAGTACAAAGTCTACCTCAACCCAAAGAAGTGCGTCTTTAGAGTACAATCAGGAAAGCTCCTAGGGTATATTATGTCGTTGAGAGGAATTGAGGTAGATCCCGCCAAAGTCAAGGCGATCCTCGAAATGGAAGCACCTAGGACACTAAAGCAACTAAGAGGTTTACAAGGAAGACTCCAGTCTATCTGCAGATTCATAGCACAGTTGGCAAACAAAAAAATCCCATATTCTTAGCTACTCCACAAGGGGGTAGCATACAAATGGGATGAAAAATGCAACCAAGCATTCAAAAAAATCAAGGAATACCTACTCACACATCTAATTCTAATGCCACCAATTCCAGGCAAACCATTGATCCTATACATATCAGCAACAATGACAGCTCTCAGTGTTCTCTTAGCTCAACATGATGAAAATGAAAGGGAAAGAGAAATCTATTGTATCAGGAGAACCATGGTAGGACATGAGCTAAATTACACATCCATTGAAAAAGCTTGTCTAGTGGTCGTGTTTGCGGCTTAGAAGTTCAAACACTACATGTTGGCTTATCAGATCAAGCTAATCACAAAAATAGATCCACTCAAATACCTACTCTCCAAAGAAACTCTCACAGGAAGGACAACTAAGTGGGTTATGATCTTAACAAATAATGACATTGAATACGTGGAGCATAAGGCCATCAAAGGACAAGTAATTGCAGATCAATTAGTGGAGGCACCTATATATGCAGAAAACCCACTTATCTCAGAGTTTCCTGATGAATCAATTTTCAGCCTAAGAATAGCAGACCACTGGAAGATGTATTTTGATGGATCCTACACATAGCATGGGTCGGGAGAAGGAATTTTATTCATCACTCCCCAAGGAGACTGCATACCCAAATCCTACAAGCTATCATTCCCATGCACAAATAACATAGTAGAGTATGAGGCTCTCATCATAGGGCTAAGGATTGTGGTACATTGGTAGATTATGGCCCTTAAGGTATATGGAGACTCTCAAATCATAATCAATCAAGTAAACAATGAATATCAAAAAAAGGATGATAAATCGACTCCATATAAGAAATTAGAGAAGAGCCTCAAAGATTCATTCATTGATATTACATTTTAACAGCTACCTAGAGAAAACAACAGAGAAGCAAAAGCAATGGCTACAATTGGAAATTCCACACAATGTCCCAAAACCAAAATTCCTTGTAGAGAAGCTTCTCATACCAGTATTCAAGGTACTAGAGTCTGAATTCATGTGTGAACTCATTGGTCCTGGTGATCCCTGGTACCATGAAATTTACACCTACTTAAGAATAGGAGTCCTTCCTGCTGACATAACCCCAAACCTTAAATGAGCCTTCATCAAGAAGTCAACCCGCTTTGTCATCCTAGGAGAAATCCTTTACCATAGGAAAATCAAAGGGACCCTATTATGTTGCCTAAATACTGAGGAAGCCCTGACTGCTTTAACTAAGGTACACAATGACATTTGTGGTTCACACTCGAGTGGTATAAATTTGGCTAAGAAATTGCTTAGGACAGGATACTATTGGCCCACAATGGAAAAGGGATACACATGACTTTGTCAGAAGATGTTTGCAGTGTCAGCAACATGGGGACCTCATCCATGCACCAGCTCAGGAGCTTCATCCCATTGTTACACCTTGGCCCTTTTCACAGTGGGGGTTCAATCTCATCGGTAAAATCACCCCCACCTCATCGAATGGACATAAATTCATCATTACCACCACATAGTACTTTAAAAAGTGGTTTGAAGCCATTCCCATGACCTACATAACTAGAAAGCAAATATCTAAGTTCATCCTGAACTACCTCATTTTTCGATATGGTGTCCCCCAAGCCATTATCTTAGATAATGGGACACCTTTTAAAAATCAGGATGTCCATGACCTTTGCCAAAAATTCAACATCCAACATTGCTTTTCCACTCCATATTATCCCCAAGGAAATGGCCAAGCATAAGCCACCAATAAAACCATTCTAAAAATACTTTAATAAAACAATCAATGACACTAGTCGTGACTGGCATCTGTAGCTAAATCACACCTTATGGGCCTACCACACCAGCATCTGCACACCAATAGGTGCCACCCCATTCTCCCTAGTCTATGGATCAGAAGCCATCCTCCCCATTGAGATTGAGTTCCCATCCTTGAGGATATCACAACAAAATCTCATTATAGATGAGGAATATCGGGTCTCATGACTAAATGATCTGGAGCTATTAGATGAGTGGCACATGAATACCCTAAATCACTTTCAAGTCTATCATAACCATCTGAAACACAACTATAACAAAAAGATCAAGAGGTAGACCTTCCAAGTCGACGAGCTAGTACTTAAGGAGAATCAAAAGAACCTGCCGAATCCAGAGAGTAAGGGAAAGTTTGAGCCCAACTAGTTGGGACCTTTCATCATCACAATGAGTTATAAATCAGGAGCCTACCAGTTGTCAATGCCCGGAGGCAAACCTCTGTAGGAGCCCATGAACAACTCCCATCTCAAAAAGTTATATGCTTGATCTTTTAAGGGTAAAACCAAAAATACAAAAAATATCAAAAAATATAAAAATAAAATAAAAATCAGAAAAATGATTAAAAACAGTAAAGAGAACAAAAACCGTCCTCTAGTGAAAACCACTTCAGTGGCGCTTTGGACAAGTACCTTGGTGAAAACCTGGCAAATAGGTGCCAAGTGTAAATAAAACACTCTCCATCCACCATGATCTTCATGAATTGTTATGCACACTCACCTATCCATTACATCTTACCATTCATCCATCTCCCATCCATCCATCCATCCGCATTCGTACCATAGCTTGATCTTGTGTTCGTATCATGTTCCACCCTAGTACTACTTGGCATATTCTTAAGGTCAGTTTGTCTGACCTTTATCAAAGTTTTCTATCACATCACACTAGGGGCATATTACTGTACCTACATCAGGTCAGATTCATGTATATTCTTGCGATCTTCCTTAAAATCAAAAAATTCGAAAAAATTCAAATATCCATCAAAAATCCAAAAACATCAAAAAATCCATCGAAAATCCAAAAACATCCAAAATCCAAAACATGTAAAAAATCTAAAACATCAAAAATACAGTCATCCAACTGAACTATGTCATCTCTGAGCTTGAACGTAGGAAGGGGTGATCCTTGATCATCCCCCAAAACATTTTAGGTCAGTCCTTTAGGCGTCCATCACAATGAAATGGCAATCCATTTGCCCATCTTTCTCATCAGTAATCAAGTCTGCGTCAGTCGAACTACGTGGTCTCTGCATATATAACGTAGGCAAGGCTAATATGTTGATCAACTCCCGAGACCCCTAGGATAGGTCTTTAGGTTAGTCTTTTGGTTAAAATCTTGAAAATCCAAAAAATTGAAAAATCTCAAAATACCAAAAATAGCCTCAAAACATTTCAAAACACCAAAAACATCCAAATATTTGAAAAAACCCAAAATGGTGCATCCGTCTCATCTCGCGTTCACCCGCAATGATCATCATTCCTAATAAATCAATCATCATTTTCATCCTTTGATAGGTCAGTCAAAAGCAAGTCTAGCAGGTTTAAAAGTGATCTCAATCGCCAAAGTCTCAAGTCTAGGTTAGTAAGTCAACAAGTTAGTCAATGCAAAGTATCAATAGCCTATCATCCAGTTAATCTCATCATCACCTAATCACAACATGTCCTAGGATGCATCCTTCCTACAATGGACATCCACATCATGCATCACCATAGTTTAGTCTTGGCTAGCGATATGAAAAACATTAGCTTGTTTGTTTACTTTATCTTGGTCTTTTTGACTTATCTTATTTTGTGTTCATTCCAAGGACCTCTCGATGATGCCTAATCATAATGGTTTAGAGAGAAAGGAATGGGGCAATGATCATTATCTTTTTATCTACTATGCTTGTTGGATATTCTTGTAAAATAACTTGGTCATGCGTGCTTTGTTTGGTTTGTAGGAAGGGTGTTTTAGGCATCTTGTTGACCACATAGGAAGGCTTGCCTTTCTATGTTTTGGTCTGAGATATATAGAAAATCTGAACTACATTCTAAATGAGGTTCCGCATGTCAAGTGTGAACAAGAATACTCCTATCTGATTGACAAGTCAAATTCCATCGCACTAGGTACAACGCCATCATGGTTCTTAATACCTTGATGCATTGTACCTATGGGTGTTATCAAACATAAAGTAATTGGCCCTTTTAAAATCCCAAATCTTGGTATCATTATCACCATCATCATAAAATTAGCTTGTTGGATCTTCTTTCCATACTAACATGGTGCCATGACAGTTACTCAAAAAAATTACTAGAATGCATCCACCCTGCATCCACCAATCATTTACATAATGCATATCATGTAGGAAATATAGATGCACCTCATCTCATCGTTAATATAAGATCATTTACATTACATTATGAATATTATCACATAGGCATTATTAAGTCATGCATGGCATAAATTATCATACATGTCATCATTATCATATCCATATCCATATGCACATCATATCATAATAACTTTGTTACACATAACCATTATCATTTACATACATTGCATGTCATTATCATTTCATTATTATATTACCATTACATTTAATAAAGCATCATCTCATAAATCATCTCGCATAATGGTATTCATCCATTACATCACATAATCATCATCATAAAACATTGCATCATAAATCATCTTGCATTATCAATTGCACTCAAAACATTCATTACAGAAATCACATAGTATCACATATCATAGGGAACTATTGTATACCATCTCACAAACCAAGGATATTGCATCACCATTATCATTAAAGTTCATTACTCATCATACAACATTATTTCATAACATTGCATTCATTATAAGAAGCATTGCATTGCACATATCATCTCACATTCATATTGCATAAATCACATAAGAATCATCATAACATCCATCTATCATTCATAAAACTATACATAAGAAAAGAAAACAAAAACATTATCATCACCTACATTCCATAAGTCATAATGCATCGCATGAACCATAAGAGGCATAATAGGGAAACCATTTGCATATCATTTGCATCCATACATCATCATCATAAAATACATAGAAAAATTACAAAAAGAAATGCATCCATAATTACTGCATCACATCATATCACATAGGAAATTAAATACATCCATCCCTCGCAAATAAAATAGGACATCTCATAAATCAAATCAGCTCATATATATATAAACATGGGTAATTGTCATGGTACAAAATCAAGATCAAATGTATATGGTACAAAAGGGGCAATAAAAACTTGGAACCCATGAGTCAAAAATACTGTCTGTGATCAAAATGTGGAGCTAGCCCTGTTGGATAAACCCCTCACCCTCCTACCTCTCGGCATGATCCTTAGGTAGCCTCATGCCTGTCTACTATGAAAAATATGGCACCCAACCTGCTGGTGGCACTGCCTGCCTATAATGTTGTCGATAGTACTTTGCCTCTCTAACCACCTCCCAATATGCCCATAAGGATACTGTCCTTCCCTGGGATGAGGAGGCCATTTTCTCAAGCTGCCACCTCTGGCCTATCTCTTGATCCCGCTTTGAATGGGCTTGGTCTCTCTTAGCAGTAATTGCCAAAAACTGTTGCCTAGCCTGATCCCTCTCACCTATCAAAACCTACACCTATTCTTGTAGTTGTTGAATCAAAGCATATTGGTGATCTAGTTGTACTGGTGGCTGCTACTATGGGACCTCTTTGTCCCCATCTCTAGGCTGATCCTGGGGAGGTGTCTGATCTCTAACTGGTGTCTGCACCCAGGGAGGTGTCTATTGTGGCTACACCCAGGGTGGTTTCTAATGTGGAGGTGGTCCTACTCCTCCTAGCGGCCCATCTTCATCCCCATCCCCTTTGCCTCTGTTTCCTTGACCTTAGCCTACTGATCGGCCCCTAGGTCTCCATCGTGCAGGCACTGCACTTGGATTTGTCAGCCTCAAAGGAGGTCTAAACCAATTTTTGTACTCCTGTATGATCCCCGCATCACCCTGCCCTTGATCATATGACCACAACCTGGCCACTAACTGCTGAAAGGATGTCACTACCTTGTCTGCAAGGATAGGTTTTCCCCATGCAGTCTCCCTCGTAGTACGAACAAAGATGGCCACGTACTGGTCATCACGCCTATCCTATACATCTCCGAACTGCCTGGCCACTCGATCTGGAAGATATCTCTCAATCATGGTGTGCTCTCTGCCCTGCATCAACCTATCCTAGCAAGCAAAGAACAAATGTTGAATATCATCAAACCATGGACCCATCCCAAGCCAGGAACTCCAGGTAAAATCTGTCATCTCATTGATGACTCTCCTCCAATGTGCAATATCGTCGGTCCTTGTATGTGTGAAAGTGATTTGTGCATTGCCATATCGCTAGACAATCAAATCATCTAGCTCTAGAGCAACTGGTGTAACCTGAGCGCGGAGCACTGCAATCCACGCCCATGCCTAGACATGCAACAATGTAACACCAGCCCCGATGGCCCTACTATCTAAATACACAAACTAATGTAGATCTATGTAAAGAGAGGCCAACATCACTGGCCCCTAGACAAAGCACTCTCTCCTAGAGAGCATCTAGTCCAATGCTAATCACCATCCTGGGCTAAAATATCGGCCTCATCGATCTGGTGCCACAAGTCCTAATATGATGGCAACAACAATAAGTCTAAAGGTGGGTACTATGCCCCTGTATCTCTCAAGATCTATATGTCCCTCGAAGAAGATGATCACCTCAAGCTCCATGATCTCATAATAGGTGTCCCTCCCGACATCCACATCATATATGACCCTCTCTCCATGGATGGGCCATCAGAGGATACACCATACATACTTATAATGTGAGCTAATCCTCACCATGGTTTTTCCCATCTTGCGTATTCCACCTAAATTTTGTGTTCCCTTGTGTATGGTGTTAAGTTGTTTTAGTTTTTGTTATTTTCTTTTCATGCTAAATCATCACGATAGATTAAAGGGTTTATTGAATGAATGTGGATTTGAATTTGTATAAGAATTTTGAAGTTTTAAGGTACAACTGATTCACCCCCCTCTCAGTTGTCTTATGAATTCAACAATTGGTATTAGATCAAGGTTCCTAGGAAGAAAGCTTAACTACTTGAGGTAGATCTAGGATAACAAGCAAGAAGGAGATCCCCATGTTTTATGGAATGGACTATGCATTTTGGAAGACAAGGATGTAAGGTTATCTAGTTTATCTTTGATTTGACATCTAGAAGGTAGTATAGAATGATTATACTATGCCTACAAATGGTTCAAGCACTGAAGCTCAAATTAAGGCATATGAATGCAATGGTAAAGCAAGGTATGCTCTCTTGTGTATTATTACAAATTTTTAATTAGTAAAAGTTATGGATCTAAAAGTTGCTAAAGAAATCTGGACAAAGTTGGAAAGCATTTATGAAGGAGATGATAAGGTTAAACA
This sequence comes from Sequoiadendron giganteum, assembly GCA_007115665.2. Taxonomy (NCBI): domain Eukaryota; kingdom Viridiplantae; phylum Streptophyta; class Pinopsida; order Cupressales; family Cupressaceae; genus Sequoiadendron; species Sequoiadendron giganteum. The sequence goes on along the minus strand of CM021107.1, from coordinate 428,720,923 downwards.
AGCTAAGATGTAGAATCTGAAGATCACATTTGAGAACCTGTGGATGTCTAAAGATGAAAACCTTACAAACTACATGTAGAGGGTAGATGAAGTTGTGCATTCCATCAGAGGTATTGGTGGAAAAGTTAAAGAATCAAAAGTGGTAAATAAAATTCTCATAACTCTTCCTAAAGCTTATTATCATTAAGTTTTTGCTATTGAGTAATTTGTAAATCTAGATTTACATACCGGATATTAGTTGTATTCCTCCCTAACTATATTTGAAATGAGAGAATTTGGTACAAATAATGGTGCAAAAGTTGAGACTACTTTTAAGAATGGAAAATTAGAGAAGACTGAAGAATCAAATCAAGAGGATCTTGATTATGTGGAAGCTAACTTTGTGAGAAGGATGAAGAAGGGTATTGGTAAGTACAAAGGTAAGTTTAATTTTAAATGTTTCAGTTGTGGAAAGATAGGTTACTATGATTCAAGATGTCCAAACATGACTGTAAATGAAAAAAATAAGGAGATCAGAGCAGGGATAACTTTAGTGGCGAATCTTCGCCAATTGGCGAATTCCAGGAATTAGGCAAATCGAATTTGGTGAATTCTAGGTATCTTGCAAGGTGTTCAAATCGCTCAGATTTCATGAACTATCGGTCCAATGCATGTCCATTCACCAACTGTTTTTTTTTATGAGGCATGTTTAGGCAATAAATTCACCATAATAGACTACGCATTTCCAATGGACCGATTAATATTTTCGCATGGAATCCCAGGGAGCATGTCATAAAACACCAACATATTTGCTAATACTATTAAAACAACATTATATGAGGACACATTTCACCAATTAAAATTTACAAATAGTTTCTTGTGAAGACACATTTGCCAATTAAAATTTATAAATAGTTGCTTATGAGGACCTATTTCGCCTTGAAAATTACAAGGTATCGTTGTATAAGCATGCAGGATTTGCCAATTTTTTTAACATACCATTTAAAAATCCCACGAAATTCACCAAATATGGATTGATATAAATACAATTGAAACTGTTATTTGTTCTTACACATTTTGTTCGGTTCTAAGGTTCTACTTCTCGATTCAAAAGTAAGCAAAACCCGAAAACGTAGAGTCTAGACTCAAAGGTGAGTGATCATTTCTTCATACTGTTATTAGTTATTAGTTATAATAATAAGATTTCTTTATCTATTTTCCATTCTTTCTTCAGTCTTAAACATGATTTTGAGTAGGGAATGGGATCTATATTCTATGTTGGTTTGTCCTTCTTAAACAAGAAGACATTTTTTTCCAGCTTTTATTTGAAGTGAGATATCAATATGTTGAGCAACAACTGCAAGGGTAAGACTCTTGAGGGTAATGAAGAGACTGGGAGGCCATCAAAATGCCCAAAATGTGGAGGTACCATACAGTCTTACTTTGGAATTGGAAAAGCTTCTAATTGATTAGATCAAGGTGGAGCTACACCATCAACTCTTCCACCAAATATTATTGAAGATGGAAATGACAATACCTCACTGCCACAGGAAGGTCAAGGTGAGATTGTCATTGTGTTAAATCAAAATGTATCAAATGAGGATGGCAATACCGTAGAAGATGTTCCAAGGGATACCCTAAGATAATTGACTTGGATGAGGATGATGTTGGTAGCAAGAAAAGAAAAGGCAAAGCAAAATAGGGGTGCGAGTGGGAAATGACAAGGAATTTTCAAATTGGTTGGTTGTCGAAGTACCCATTCCTTGAAGCAGTGGGGGTATCAAATGAAAACGATATTAAAAGGGCAACAAAAGTCAAATGTAAGATTTGTAGTTGGGAAGGTGGAAGAGACAAGACGATGTAGCTAAAGCTTGACACTATAGAAAAGCATATCGGCAAAGTTTACGAAAAACAAATCGTAGACAGAAAGGAACAATCAGTCATACGATGGAAATCGAAGGAAGAATGTCTTCATGTTAAGTATACCATAGATTATGGAGAGAATAACCATAGAATGTCGAAGATTAAAAATTTGAAGGTACACTTGAGGTTCATTTTGGAAAAGCCATGGCAGCAACAAATCTGTCAAAAATTGTTCAAATGAGTGTTGTTTTTCATATTTTGTCTAGGGGGCATCCTATGATAGACTACCCAGAATATTTTGATTTATTATCTTATTTGAGTGTTCCCCACTTTCCCTTCTCACATTGGTCAGTAAACGTTGGATGGGAATGGGTGAATTGTCTTGCTATAGTGGAAAAGCAAGATTTAAAGGAGAAATTAAAAGAGTCAAATTTCATTGCATTATCTTTAGATGAAGTTATTGTGGTAGACAATACTTCTTGGGTTTGTATGCATTTGTATACTGTAGAACAACATGTTTGGCAAGCTCATCTTCTTTGTGTTCGTAAAATGAAGGACAGTGCAACATCGCAAAATCCATTTGAACTAGTCAAGAAATCTTTGAATGAAATTGCAGGTATGGATGAGTTGACAATTGCCAAAAAGTTGGTGTGTGTAGGAGCTGATGGAGCTGCAGTGATGCAAGGTCAAAGGAGCGATCTTTGCAAAAAGTTACAAACTACTTGTGCACCATACATGCTTGGCATTCACTGCATGACCCACAGAATGAATTTAGCATTCAAAATTGTAAGCAAGTTTCCTACAGTATCAAAAGTTGAAAATCTAGTTCACGAGATCCACGCATACTTCTGCCGAAGTCGCAAATGTTTCCTTGAATTTCAACATTTTGCTGAGGGAATAACACCTGGAAACAAGCTTCTCAAGGATTTTGATACCAGATGGATCTCCCTGCATGGACCAATGCAACGAGTTCTTTTAGAATATCAATCCTTGATTGGAGTGATGTACGAGCATCACAGCGCAATAGACAAAGCTCCTGACTTCTTACATAGGTTAAGCGATATAGAGACACTCTTGACTTTAGCTAGTCTTCTCCCCATGTTGGATGAGATGAACAATCTTGTGAAGAAAGCCCAAGATAGAACTATGTATATTTATGAATATGCCAATCTATGTAAACTTACATGCTTGTCCCTCGATCATCTATATCTAGATCTAACACAAGAAGGCACAAATTATTTGATGTGGCGGAAAATTACTGATTTGAATAATTCTGATAATTATTTATAGTTTAATGCAAGCGGGCACTTATGTATTTGTGTACGTGGATATGAGATACCAATATACCATTGTAAGATAGCCCAATGCTCTAGAAAAGAAGTACCTGTTAACGAGGAAGATTTTAACATTATTGTTAAATCTGTTAGTGATAATTTGAAGGAAATTGCAAAAATCTCTTTCCTTAGAGATTCGTGAAAGATTCCCTTGACATGAAATACTTGAAGCCATGGGTATTGTGTATCCTCAATTTTGGGTAAACTGAGATAACCCAAAATATTTTCATGATCAAGTAAAAATATTGATTAAATAGTTTTCAGAAAAGGTAACATACAATGAACAAATAATATAAGGAATTTTAGATGAAAATAAGCTTAGAAAGCAATGTTGGAGTTTTGCAACAGCTATGAGGGAGCAGTATAAATCCATGGGCAAGGAGAAGGCCTTTGAATCGGGATCAATAAAAAATGTTTGGACAAGCTTAGGTCAGAGTGAAATATTGCGTGGTTCGATGTCAGAATATTTCAAACTTGTTGATTTATGTCAAACAATGATATTGGGGTCAGTGGAGGATGAGAGAGTTTTTAGTACATTGGGGTTTTTGAAATCAAAATTAAGAAACAAACTAGACAAGAATTTGGAAAATTTCTTGAGGATGAAAGGAACTACGTATAATGTCAAAAAATTTCCTTTTGAAAGGGCACTCGCAATCTGAAGGTCCACATGTGAAAGAAGAGGGACCGAGTTGTGCAACAAAAGCTCTCCAATTCCAACAACCGTTGATACTAGTGGTAGTGGCAGTGGGACTGGGCCTGGGATAGATGACAATGATATTGAAATTGACACAAATCAAACAATGAATGTTGAATTTGAGACACAGGCTGAAGAAAGTGCAGAGTAGTCTCATAATCAAGATGCCTCTTTTACTTTTTCTAAAGATGAGCATCGATTTGAGGACCCTGACTCCGTTTGGGAAATGGAAGATAATTAGCAAGTTTTAGGTATTTTCACTACACTTCATGAATCACTTTCCATTGTTCCAAAGTCCAAACTGTAGTTGATGTCTGATGATATTTTATATTGTATTCAATGAACATTGAAATTGTGAATCATTGCACTTCATGATATCTTATTTTATATTGCACTCAAGCATTGCATGTCAACATGAATCATATTCCAAACTGTAGTTGATAATTTTTTATATTGTATTCAAATAAATTGTGAATCATTGCACTTCAAGTTCAAAATATTTTATATTATATTGCACTCCAAGTCTCCATGATATTTTATATTATATTGCACTTCATGAATCATAATACATATGCCAAAGTCAAACTGTAGTTGATGATATTTTATAAACTATATAAAATTCAATACCATCGACCTAACAATGCTTCATTGACGGAACCCCCCATCACAGTCTCGCCGATGGCCCGATGAAAATAGCTCACAACCTAGTATCGGTGTAACAATGCTCTATCGGGCTAACTCCTAAGGTGCTCTCCCGATATACTGATAGAGTCAAGTTTTCAACAAAAGTAAAAATGAATTATAATTTATGACCATGGGCATGAATTATCTTATTTTATCAATAGTCACAAAAATAAACCACACTTTGATTTTATGAACAATGCAAATTGTAGAAATTTGTGTGATAAGATCCATATTATAGCCTACATTCACATTGCATCCATAAATATTAAACAAATTTGAAATTCCGTAGTGACATAGTCCTTCCCCCATTCCTAACAAAATTCAATACCATCGGCCTAACAATGCTTCATCGACAGAACTCCCATCACAATCCCGCCGATGGCCCGATAAAAATGGCTCACAACCTAGTATCGGTGTAACAATACTCTATCAGGTTGACTCCTAAGGTGCTCTCCCGATATACCGATAGAGTCAAGTTGTCAACAAAAGTAACCATGAATTATAACCATGGCCCATGGGCATGAGTTATCAAATGCATAAAGTATATCGGGGGAACTATGGTGCATTGGGGAAACATTATCTAGTGTCCCACAGCTAGAACGAAGCATAGGTGTCCATCGGTGGAGAGGGTGGCTATTGGTGAAAGACTGATGTGACATCCTGGGACATCGTGCATCCATGTTGCGGTGCATTGATGAACCAAAATTGAAGTGAATTATATCACAAGTTGATCACATAGTTGTTACAAAATCTTGGAAGATTTTGCTTATGGAAGAAGCAAAAAGGAAAAAACTTGGAGTTCTGACACAATAAAGACTAGTGGATTGTGGAGGTGACTCGGTGAGACTCACGTAAGTACTTCACTTTCAGACCCAACTGAGAAGCTATTTTACTCAAAAGCTTAAGATTTAAATAATGGAAGAGAGTACAGACAAACCCAAAGCTAAAAAACAAAAAAATGAAAAGCCTAAGAGACTCCTAAATGAAGACCTGATAGATCAATGTCCTGGGTCGGGGCCGAGACCCAAGAGGAGTGCTCAAATGAATCCTTCCATGGATCGATTATGGGACAAACAAAAGGGCTTAGGGGATATTTGGACACCACAATGAGGGTACGACCTCTTCATGTACGATTACAAAAAACAATTTAGGTTTCAACCAGTCTACAATCCATGGAGGTTGAACTTGGGAAGACTTGTGATGCCCAATGTGTTTGTGAACGCAGAGCTAATTAAAGCTCTTTCTATCAGATATGACCCCAAGAAAAGAACTATTCAATCACATGGCGGGGTGACATGCTTGTTATTTCTAGGGATCTCATTTCTAATGTATTTCAGTTAGAGTGTTCATTGAATTTATCATTGACGATCAAAGATCTCTTGACAGAGTATCACCACATGGATACCAGCTATAAGAGATGGAAATTACCTTTTCATAGGCCCAAGGATGAAGGAGGCCAACTCAAGAGGTTCTCTAGTAGTGAAAACCCTCCTTTCCATGAAGATTTGTTTGAAGATTATTTCCAATACACCTATTATTTAGCTGGTTAGGTTTTGGGAGTAGAGGTTTCGCCTCTCATGTCAATTGCCCCAATGGTCTTAGCTACAGACATACAGAGCAAGGATGCCAGGCCATTTTATTATGCTAGCTACTTGGCCAATGCCCTACATCGAGGGCTCGAAAAGATTAAAAATAATAGTGATAATATTAATTTTGAACACTATTCTTTGCTTATGCATTTTCTATTGTATGAGGGACAAGTTAGAGGGGTCTAGAGTGAAGAATTAAGGATAAAAGATATAGATGAAAATGGATATTTTAAACCTGTACAAATGTGGACTTCATTATGGGACAACCAATTTGGTAGGTCTCATTACCTTTATTTTGAAGATTTTTTTGTAAAACCATTGATGAAGTTGTTGGGGTATCCGTGCAACTATAACCTATCCCCAGAAGTACAAAGATTTCTAAGACCAAAGGAAAATGACCAGAGAAATAAAGTGAATCATAACTAGGGAGACTGGTATGCTTTCCCTGATTGTACAATGATAAGGGTTTATGGGTTCGAAGGGGCTCCACACTTGATGCCATGAGTAGTTCCTAACCGAATTTCTTTTTTAGAAATTGTGAGGCAATTGGAAAAATCTGATTCCAAACACCTCAAAGGACATAGAAAACAATCAATTATTCCCAACACCTTATGTTTTGGAGACTTTACAATGGTTTTCAATGAAGGATATGGAGAAATTGATGGTAAATTAGCACAGTACAACCTACCTCTAGGTGATGTAAGGAAACAATTTGATGCAGAAGGGTTTATTCACAAGGTGAGATTATCGTAGGGGCTATCAGGGTATAAACATTTGTTCTCAATTGAAGATGTCATAAGAAACCATGATGAGGCTTCCACCAAGGAAAGAATGGCTACCTATAACAAGATTATGCTTGTAGAGGAATGGAAGAGGAAAAATATCTATCTTATTCAAAGGCATTTGGTGAGATACATGATCCTTTAACAAGAATTGAGCAACTCATCGCTCATGTCAATGAACTGGTAAAGGATGTTCCCCCAGTTGTTTTTGATGCACCTCATGCAACCTATTCAGGAGTACAAGTTGAAGACATAGAGCCCTTGGATTACATACCTTCACAACCTACTCCTGAGGTATGTTTTTCTGTAGATACTGATATAAGTGAAGAAGAGCAGGGTGATGAAGAGGGTGAGCAGGTCAAACAAATCAATGCTCCTATGATTGCATAGTACGATCCCCCTCAAGAGCAGAATATTGTAAGATTTTAGGTATCAAATGAACTATTTGATGATGTGAGGGTCATGGCTGGACAACAGTTTATTTATGATTGTGATTTTGTTAAATCTTCGGAATTTAAATCATTTGTTTATGAATATAAAGGTAGAAAAATGAGACAACAGATACAGGATATCACTCCTGAACATGAGGCAACTGCTCCAGAGGAATTGAAAAGGGAGGTAGAAAAGGAAATGGAGTCCATCACTCCTAAAAGAGGTAGGGAATTTCTTCAAGAAGTTGGAGTGTTGCTCTTGCCAGGTTGGGATATTAGCTCTTCAATTGTATTTGATAGCTTTAGAAAAAGAGGGGATATGACAATGAACTTAACAAAAGAAGCAAGTGACAAAATGTATTCAGGATCTGGGTACAACCCAGACGAAGCCACCTTGCTTATTTGGTCACTGTATCCCCATGATAAAAGACCTGCTATAATTAGTAATCCAAACCAAGTGTTTGGTCATATCTTGGTTCAATGAGTAGTAGATACCAACCCTATGGAGACAGCAGAATTGAACATAAATATGGCAAAATTTAACAAAGCACAGATCGATAAACTGATTAAGGAAAATGACAAACTGAAGAAGGAGATAAAAAATCAGAGAGAAAAAACATCTTCCTCCTCCATATCAGAGTTGTACTCCCCATGGCTTGAAAAATATAAGAGAGTGCTTGATGCATTGGCTGATGTAGCCTATTGGAAGAATTGCCATCTGAAATCCCAAGGGAAATGCAAAGAATTGGAGAAAGAAGTGAAAACCATCAAATATAACACTGTATCTGAAATGATAAAAGAAAGGTTCAATAAAATGATGAAATGTGCTATTGAATATTGGGAAGTATTAAAAAAGACACACATTGCATTGGTGGATAATGAACGATTGCAACCTAGATTGATGAAGAAAAAAAAGGAGCTCCTAGATAAGAATTTCATGAAAGGACAAATATTGCTGACATATAACAAGTTGGTAGAATCACATAATGGATAACATAACAGGCTTAGGGAAGATTTTGACTGCTTTAATTCAATCCCACTCCCGACACTTCATTTTGGCATTGGAAATCCATGAGAATATGATGATTGGAAGGAAGATCTTGTTGGGCTTCTGATTACTGTGTTGCAAGAAATAAATGACGAGGTTATGGTTTTACAAAACACTCATAAGCAACTCGAAAAAATAATATCTATGGAATATGATATGAAAGAGGTGATCTCTAACATGGAAATTTATGTTGAATAGAAGTACATCCATCACCTCTCTATAGTCAATATGTTTATTAGCCAAATTGTAGATGAGTCAGAATCAGATCCAACGGGACAACCATCACATTCAGAGGAAGAACACTAGCCGACAACATGATGAGCGCCCTATCATGGAGTAGAAGCCTTGAACAGATCTTAGGTGGTCAGTGGTTTGTAAGGGGTTTGTAGCTTATTGCCTCTCATATATAAGAGAGATCAAGACCCCAATATGAGTTCAATGGATCATCACATCATTTTTAATTAGAAGGAAATAAGGTCTTCTTTTTCTAACTAAGAAAGTGTAGTTCATCAGCACTCTGCACCTGCCTTACATATTCCAATGCAAAAACCCTTTCTGTCACATGTATTGGAAGTTTGTATGGTTGTACTTCTAATCCATAAAATCTTAGCACAGTATATTCTTCCACTAAGTACCAATCAACCAACTGTATTTCTTTTCCTAGTTGCATGTAGTTTCTACATGACATAGGCAATCTAGGCATTGGAGTATTTGTAATTGCTTGATGCAATGGATCCAAAAAGTAGTCTACAAAATGACTATAGTTCCTTTGAGAATCATGCATCCTTATCTCAGTGGTCCATTCATATACTAGAGCCAATTTTTTTCCCATTGCATTACTATAGGGCTGAATCTAAAGCTTGTTGGTTTGAAACATTCCTCTAAATTTGAATAGAAAAAGATAGCGCAAGTAGTTTGTGAACCTAAATGTCTTCGTGGAAACTACTTTAATCATTAAAAAAAAATTATGCATGGATTCTACAATGTGCTGAGTATAATTATATTTGACATGCTCACCAACATAATGGATATTATATATCATTTCAAGGAGGCTTGCACCCACTTCCAAATGGCTATCCAGACCGAGACAAAATGCTAGCACGAAAATAATATCCCGAACCCACAGTTTAAAAAAATCCAAATTATAAGGAGGCTTATGATCACCTTTCAATTTGTTTCTATCCATAACTATTGTATTTAAGAATTCATTTTTCAGCCTTTCTTCCATTGCTTCATAATCACTAGCAAGCTTTTCTAGGTCAATGTGGTGGTTTCCAAATTCTTCGGTTGTAAACCCCAACACTTTTCCAAGTTCTTTTGCATTGATGGATAAAAATTCTTCTTGGTTATCTTTATTAACAATTGCTCTTTTCTTATCATCATAATTTTTAGTACAAACCATGATAAATTCTAGGCAAGGGAAAACTTCATGTAACATCATGCACCCTAATCCAGTTACCCACGATGCACTGATACTATCAACTTTATTTTTCTTTACAACCTTACTCTGACATGTAAATCTAAGTTCTGAGGTACACCTACCATAGATATCCGGATCATAAATATCATGGTACCCATCAGTGAAACCTAGGGTTTTAAGTAATTTTGCATAACGTATTTTTTTATTGGACATTGCTCTAAGTCTAGTGGTACTGGTGGTAGACATGCTTATACAAATCTGAAGTTGTGAAATTTGAATTCCCTAATAAGTAATACCTATTAGTCCTCCTTAATTTTAACGAATTATTGAGTCTCTAAACCCAAAATTCAAACTTTGACAAAATAAGAATTTAAGAAATGTCAAACAATGAAATGTAGCCGCAAGAATTCTTTCACTTACCTAGATTCTAAGTCCCGACTCTTGAAAACTTGAATGGCATTGTTGGAAGTGGAACTGTGGAATCCAAAATAGGGTGGTGCACTACAATGAGCAATCTGAAGAGTGAAGACTTTAAAAATCACTGTACAATTTCAAAGTGCAAAGTGTTTTAAATGCTTTTTTTCTCTTAATTGGAACGTTAAACTGAATGACACATCTTAGGAGTTAGGTCTACAAGACTACAAGTAGCAAATTCTTAATTGTTGATCTTTCTAAATCTAACGGTTATAGGGTGATTCTAGAGGTTTAAGTTGGGAAGCCCATCATCATGTTCATTTCATTATGGAATGCAACTACAACCATTTATCAAATGTTCATCCAACGGTTGAAACTTGAGTAATTTATGAATTATGATATTAACTTTAAAAATAAACATTAATCACTTGACAGTTTGAGTTGACACTTAGCAGTTAGCAGTACAAAGTGCTTTAAATGCTTTGTTTCTCGAAATTGGAACATTAAAGACAAAAGTGAATGACACGTCTTAGGTCTACAAGTTGCAAATTCTTAATCTTAACCATTGATCTTTCTAAATCTAACGGTTATAGGGTGATTCCAAAGGTTTTAGTTGGGAAGCCCATTGCTCTGTGCATTTCATTACAGAATGCAACTACAACCATACATCAAATGTTCATCCAACGGTTGAAACTTGATTAATTTATGAATTATGATATTAACTTTAAAAATAAACATTAATCACTTGACAGTTTGAGTTAACACTTAGCAGTTAGCAGTACAAAGTGCTTTAAATGCTTTGTTTCTCGAAATTGGAACATTATAGACAAAAGTGAATGACACGTCTTAGGTCTACAAGTTGCAAATTCTTCATCTTAACCATTGATATTTCTAAATCTAATGGTTATAGGGTGATTCCAGAGGTTTTAGTTGGGAAGCCCATCGCTCTGTGCATTTCATTACGGAATGCAACTACAACCATACATCAAATGTTCATCCAATGGTTGAAACTTGAGTAATTTATGAATTATGATATTAACTTACAAAATAAACATTAATCACTTAATAGTTTGAGTTGACACTTAGCAGTACAAAGTGCTTTAAATGCTTTGTTTCTCAAAATTGGAACATTAAAGACTAAAGTGAATGACACGTCTTAGGTCTACAAGTTGCAAATTCTTAATCTTAACCATTGATCTTTCTAAATCTAATGGTTATAGGGTGATTCTAGAGGTTTAAGTTGGGAAGCCCATCGCTCTGTGCATTTCATTACGGAATGCAACTACAACCATACATCGAATCTTCATCCAACGGTTGAAACTTGAGTAATTTATGAATTATGATATTAACTTTAACTAGCAATCACACCTTGGTGTGCAATGGGTACACTAAAGAGGTGTGGAAGGTCAATTAGATGGAAAATGGATTTTTTTGTTTAATACATTTGTGTAGTAGATGAGATCATTTGGTAGGTCATTTAGAAAATAATTTTATTATTATAATATATATATATTTTATGTATTAACTATTATATTATTATTTTTTGTTAATATATCAAGTACGGATTATGTAACATTATTATTAGATTATTAATGATTGGATTAGTTATTATATTATATTATATTTATATTTATTAGTCATAATATTATATTATTTATTTGATATGACTATTATATATTCTAATTATTATAAGATTATATTATAATTAATATCTATTATCACAATAACATTCATATTATATAAAAAATGAAATTTATATTATATAAAATTTATACTTCATAATTTAATATCACAATTAAATTTATATTATATACAAAATAAATTATATTGACATTTTATTATAATATAATTTATAAAAAAACAAAATATAAATTACTAATTTCATAATATAATAAAAAAAATTAATACTAATGTTCTTTACTTTATTCAAAACTCTCTCATTATAAATTTACCTATTCACGAAGACAAAAATCTAGTACCTATACAAAGTCAAAGATTACGAATGCACAATTCTAGGCGAAAGAATTACATACGCTATCTAATGTGCGTATTATACATTGAATGCACAATATTAACATTTATTAACATTAACATATTAACATTACGGGGCAGTGTTTGTAGGGAAAATATTTATTAACATTACCAGTATCTTCCAGCACATCGAGTGAAAGTTGCATTTATTAACTTTCCAAATTTGATCAACGGATGTAAATGCTTCCACTGTCAACCAACGCTTAGCTACGATTGTCCACCGTCCATAGGAAAATTGAGCTCATGGAACTCAAATAAGGGAATGCCTTTAGCGTAAAAATAAACATTAATCACTTGACAGTTTGAGTTGACACTTAGCAGTTAGCAGTACAAAGTGCTTTAAGTGCTTTGTTTCTCAAAATTAAAACATTAAAGTGAATGACACATCTTAGGTCTACAAGTTGCAAATTCTTAATCTTAACTGTTGATCTTTCTAAATCTAACGGTTAGAGGGTGATTTGAGAGGTTTAAGTTGGGAAGCCCATCACTTTGTGCATTTCATTACAGAATGCAACTACAACCATACATCAAATGTTCATCCAATGGTTGAAACTTGAGTAATTTATGATATTAACTTAAAAAAATAGACATGACACATGTGTTTTAAAGTCAATACCATAGGCACCGACCTAACAATGCTTTATCGGTGGAATCCCCATCACAGCCCTACCGATGGCTCGAAGGAAGACTCATAACTCATAAGGTGCGGTCCTCGATATACTGATAGAGTCAGCAAAAGTAAGCACATCGTTGTAACACATAAACATTGGTGGAATGAATGATTGCATTCCCCCAATGGACCGATAGAGTCAGCAAAAGTAAGCACATCGCTGTAACACATAAACATCGGTGGAACAAATGATTGCATTCCCCCGATGGACTGATATAACCATGAATTATCAAGTGCATATTGCATAAAGTATATTACTTAAATTCTTAAAGAAAAAAACTGATTTGAATATATTAAATTATTAATAGACACTGAAGTTCTGAACTCAAAAAATAACTCTTTACTCTTAAGCGTAAATGAATAATGAAGATTCAAGGAATCAAGAATAACACAACACAACCATTTATTTTATTGCAACTGAATTTCAATGTCACATTATTACATATCTTTTTACAGATGAGTAGCACTGTAGCTCCTATTTTGTATAAATAACATATGTCAGTGTGTCACTTTAGTACTTTACATAGACAAAATTTAATAATTTATTCCAAGTTGTTGCTCGTTACAATGGATTACAAATTGATTCCAATTTCCAAGCTTTGCTGCTGAAAACTTACTACACATGTAACTCTAAAAATAAATGCATGATTCCAAGCTTTTGCTGGTGACAACGTAATACAAATGTGGCTCTGAAAATAAATTCATGATTCCAAGCTTCTGTTGGTGGATTTGCCAACCATGCTAGGCAAAGGGGGTTCCAATAAGTCCTAGGGAAATGGGAGCCGTGAAGATACAAAATGTACTTATCCCCTTTGAGAACCAGAGCCATGCTGGGGAAATGGGAGCTGTTAGAATATAGGAGGAAAAGAAAATTTGCTCCCATATTTTACATGCAGCCTCAATACATTGGGATAACACTTATCTCCATTAGAGCTCCTCATCCTGGTTCAAAACCCGTCTGCAAATTTAGGTTAACCAAATCAACTTCTTTCCAATTCCACCCATTCTAAACTTGAAGGAAATTCGTCTTTTACTGATTACTTTGTAACTACATAACTATAGGTAGGAGAATTTACAGTATCCCCAATACTGCATCATCTTCTTCGTGAATCCTTATTAACCCTAGAAAATAAAAACCCTCGTGGCACTATCTACTAATCACTGAATCACTATCCCTATTTATGGGCCACCAGTGCCGCTACCAGCTTGTATAATTAAAATGTTTCATTTGATTGAACTATACCTCAAGTTGACAAGCTATCAAAATCACTCAAAGTTCAAATGATATGAAATCATTACAAATCTTGTTTCATTAAAGCTATGAGTTGTCCAAGAAATTGCTTCAAATGTTCATATCACATATGGCATTAGTCATCGCCACTGCCTGCACTAGCAGTATGACAACCACACTTTCTTCAAAAAGAATGAAAATTTCAATTAAATGAAATGTACAATGTCGAGGCATTGAAAATACAGAATGAGTGATGAGCGATGAGCCTTGATCTCGCCACATGTCTACATCTAACGGTTATAGTGTTATTCCAAAGGTTTCAAATCACAAGTCTAGTGCTTAAGAGATTTACTTCCAAAATGCAACTACAGTTGTCCATCGAACATTCAACGAACGGCCCCTATGATTTTTCATTGGCATATCTGTTTATTTCGCCACTAGATTTTTTTACTATTTTGAGATTCTTTTTAATTCGCCAATGAAAATACCTTTTTTGCTTTGAAAAAAGGTTTTAATCGCCAATAGAAAAAAAATTCTGGTTTGAAAAATGGTTTTATTCACTAATAAAAAATATTTTATTCTATTAAAAAAAAAATGCAATTCACCAAGATTTTCCATGAACTTCTAGGGATTAAAAAAGATTCGCCAATTGGGATTTTTTTTTCCTATAAAATGAAAAAAATCGCCAATAGAATTAATATTTTTCATCGGGAAGTATACTGGATTCGCCAGGATTTTACACCTACGCCGAGGGGGAGGTTTCTTAAAGTTTTCCTTGGATCAGAGGTAAGATGATTAAGAAAAGCTATTATTTTAGAGAAGATGCAAGTATTTCTGATGATGAATTTGATTATGGAGATGATGATGATGGTGAATGCTTGTTTATGGCTTTAAAATATGTAACCAATTCTGCTAACTCTGGAAGATGTGTGAAGGAAAGCCCTTTAGAGACAAGGAACAAGACTAACAATACTTTGGTATCTACTTTTCATGTTAGACAAGATAAGAACTATTGGATAATTTATAGTGGATTCTCTAACCATATTACTGGTGACAAGATTAATTTTGTTAGATTTGAAAATTATGATGGAGGACTTGTTATATTTTGGTGATGATTCAGATGCTAAGATATGTGGAATAGGTTCACTTAGTTTTGATGGCAAGCATAATATTGATATTGTTTACTATGTTAAGGGCTTAAGGCATAACATATTGAGTGTTGGAAGAATGTGTAGCAAAAGATACAATCTTATCTTTTAGGATTAATGGATGTGAGATCATAAAAAAGGGTCTGGAACTATGATTATTGTTGGAAGAAGGACAAATGGAAATGTCTATCAAATTAAGGGTACTAATGGTCATTGCTTTATGAATCAGAATAATGAAAGCTAGCTATGGCACAAGAGGATGTGTCACATTAATTTTGATAATCTAATAAGAATCAGTTCAGTTCAAGCTATGAGAGATTTTCCAAAGATTACAAAGCCTATCAATGTTGTTTGCAAGGATTGTTAGATTGGAAAGAAAACAAGAAGTTTCAAAGGAAAAGAAAAATATACTATCGGATTGTTAGAGTTGGTGCATACAGATATTTGTGGTCTTAAAAGAGTAAGAATTCTTCAAGGTGAAAGGTATTTGATGCTTTTAATTGATGATAATTCTAGAATGACATGGGTTAATTTTCTCAACAAAAAAATATGAAGCTCTATACAAGTTTAAAGCATTTAAAGTTATGGTTGAGAATGAAATGGATATGAAAATCAAGTATTTGAGGTCTAAGAGAGCTGGAGAGTTTACCTCCAATTAATTTAATATGTTTTGTGAGAATCATGGTATAAAGAGGCACTTATTTGTCCCTAGAACTCCTTAGCAAAATGGATTGGTTGAAAGAAAAAAAGGACTGTTCAAGAATTTGCAAGGACTATGATGAAAGAAGAAAATATACTAGAAGTCTATAGGAGAGAAGCAATTCATACTATTGTTTACATACTTAACAAATTTCAAGAAAAAAAAAACAACACAAAGACTCCCTATGAGCTATGGTATGGAATGATGCCTACAGTCAAGTACTTTAGGGTGTTTGGAAGAAAATGCTACATCAGAAGAGATGAAGAAAACTTGGGAAAGTTTGATGCAAGGTCTAATGAAGGTATTTTCTTTGGATACTCTACTAAAATCAAATCCTATAGATTCTACAATAAGAGATTGGGAAAGATTTTTGAGAGTGCAAGTGTCAAAGTTGATGAAGATTATCAAAATTTAGTAGTGATAGATGGTTATGAACTAGATGAGCCTACTTGCAGAGAAGAAGAAAAAGATAAGGAAAAGGAAGTACAAATTGAAGAGGAAGAAGCTCCGAAAAAGACCCCTAGAATTGCTAAGTATGTGCAAAAAAATTATTCTAAAGAACAGATCATTCGAATTAAAAGCAAAGGTGTATTGATAAGAAGGAAAACTATTGAAGAAGAGATAAATCTATGTTTACTTTTTGAAGCTGAACCTAAAATAGTAATTGAGGCATGTAAAGATGAACATTGGATAAAGGATATGAAATAAGAACTATTGCATATTAAAAAGAACCAAACTTGGGAACTTGTCCCAAGACCTACAAACAAAAATATAATTGGAACTAAATGGGTGTTCAAAAACAAACTAAATGAGAATGGAGAAGTGGTAAGAAACAAGGCAAGACTTGTGTGTAAAGGATGCTCACAAGTTGAAGGAATAAATTTTGAGGATACGTTTGATCTAGTGGAAAGAATGAAGGCTATAAAGATGTTTTTGGCTTTTGTAGCACATAAGGATTTAAAATTTTATCAAATGAATGTGAAGTCTATTTTCTTGAATTGAGAGTTGGGAGAAGAGGTATACATGGAAAAATCAAAAGGATTTCATTTATCAGACAAACCAGATATGGTCTACATATTGAAGAAGGAATTATATGGATTGAAGCAAGCTCTTAGAGCTTGGTATGAAAGGTTGGACAGTTATTTGATACAAGGATTCAATAAAGGAACTGCAGATAGTAATCTTTACTTTAAAATTGAAAAAGATCAAATTTTGATTATGGTTGTATATGTTGATGACATAATTTTTGGAGGGAATGACGAGATGTGTAAGAAGTTTTCTGAAGAGATGCATAATGAGTTTGAGATGTATATGTTTGGGGAGATGAATTTATCCCTTAGGCTATAAATCAATCAAACATATAAAGGCATTTTTATTTCATAATCAAATTATGTTAAAGAAATGTTAAAAAAGTTTGGAATAGAAGATTCTAAATTGGCATGTACTCCTATAGTTACTAGTTGCAAGATAAGGAAGAATGATGAATCTCTTAAGGATAATCAGAGCAAGTATAGATCAATTATTGGTGAATTGCTATATCTAACTACTATTATACTAGATATCATGCATAGTTTTTTTCTTGTAGATAGATTTCAAGAAGATCCTAGAGAATCACATGTTTCAGCAGTAAAAAGGATATTCAAATACTTGAAAGGAGCTCCATATTATGGGTTATGGTATCCAAAGAATACTCATTTCACTTTGAGTGCTTACACTGATACAAATTGAACTAGATGTGTAGATGAAATAAAAGTACAAGTGGTGGTGCATTCTTTCTTAGATGTAGATTGGTATCATGGCTAAGAAAGAAACAATATTTGATTTCTTTATCTACTACAAAGGTTGAGTACATTGCAACAATATCTTGCTATACACAGGTGTTATGGATGAGGTAAACATTGAAGGATATTATAGTGGTGAATGATGAGCCTATTTCTATCTTATGTGATAATACAAGTGATATCAATATTTCAAAGAATCTGGTAATGCATTCAAGGACAAAACATATCTCAATTCGGTATCACTTTATGAGAGAGAAGGTTATGGAGAATGAAGTAAATCTTGAATATGTGCCTATAAAGAATCAAATTGTTGATATATTCACCAAGGCTCTTCCTAAGGATACTTTTGAGTATCTCTGGGAGAAGTTGGGGCTTATTTCCCCTCCTTCTTTGAATTAGATGCCTAAGGAGTTCTATTAGTACAATGGATCTCAAGATTCATTCTTTGTTTTTGACTGATATTGGTGGCTACCTCTCAGGGCGAGTAGGTAGTAGCATTACTAGTTGTTGCAGTCAGAAGGGTGTGTGTTGTCATTGCATAGAGGTAACTGATTTGGTATGTGCTCCTAAGGGGGAGTATATAGAGAAGTAAAGGAAATATTGTTGCAGAACAGTTGTGAGAAGGTTTATTAATGTCAAAGAGGAAACATCACTGATACAAATATTTTACCCTTTTCCATTGATGTCAAAGGGGAGAATGAGACATGTGAAAAAGACTTAAGTTAAGGGGGAGAGAGAAAAATATTTATTTGACAAAGGGGGAGCGAACAATATAACAAGAGGGAGAATGAGTAAAGAGAAAAGAGAAAAGGAAATAGGTATGGAGTAGAGCTGTTGTGTATTTGATGGTTTTTCACAACATGTGTTGCCATCAATAACAAAGGGGGATATTGTTGCAAGTATGAGCAGATTGGTTTTTTCATTGATTTCAACAAGCTTGTGTTGTCATTGGTGTCAACTATATAAGGAGGCATAAGATAATTATTGGGTGACATTGTTGTGTGAGTATGTTGGTATTATCCATGCTTTGATTAGTTACATTATGTTGTAATTAGTAAAGCTACTAGTGTCAACCTCCAGTGTTGTTGTGATAATATTTTGTGATCTATGGTTGAATTTCTATATTAAAATTGGTCTAGTTATCTTGAGGAAGTACTACAGATGATGAGGATGTGTCTCTAGTGTTTGGTTTCCAAGTGATTTTGAGAAAATTTGATAAAAAGAAGAAACAATGTGTTGTAGTGGTGTTCTGGGTTGTAGGGCTGTGTTCTTATGTTTCTCCACATTTCTTCTAGGTTGAAGATCTTCTTATGTTCTTTAGATATGTTCATCAGAGAGTTTCATAGGTGTTGTATACATAATTTTGTGTGTTGGATCGCTGTGTAGAAGAAGTGTTCACTAGAATGTGAGCTGTGTATTACAGAGGTGTTTGGGAGAAATGTTTTTTCTCCATGTTTCTGTGCAGTTATGTTTTAGGTCTTGTGGATCTGAAGGAATGTTGATAGTGTTGGTATCTTTGCTCAGTCAAGGTGGTTTGAGGTTGGTGATTTGGAAGTCAGTTTCTTGAGTTATAGTATATGGCAGAGTTGTCTAGATGTACTGGGTGTGTACATTCTTTAGGTGAAAGTTGTTGCGAAGGAGTTTGTTGGATTTTAGGGTGTTTATGGAATATTCTAGAGTGTGTTTAGGTGACATTTTTTGTCTGCAAGTTATGTATAGATCAAAGGAAGTGTGTACTTAAAAGCTTAATGGTGTTTACATGGGTAACGATTGAACTTGGTGTTTACACTACTTGTGAAGGTGCTTAGTTATTTATGGAAGCATGGTTTGGCATGCAAGGATAGTTTTGGGTCCTAGCTAAAGATTTTTGTGGTTTTCCTTCATTCCTTTCCACCACGAGAATGTTTTGGTGCCAAACTAATTTGTATTTGCATAGTTGAGGTGCATAGTTGACCTTAGAGAAAGTTTTCAAGTTTGAAGACGGTATAAATATGAGTTGAGTTGTTGATGGATTGTGTGATAGAAGAGATAGACAAGTATGATGAAATTTTTAGAGATATAAAGTGCGAATTTGAGAAGTGTAGTGAAAGCTTTCATGTGTTAGATTATTGGATGTAGTGAGTAGAAGGTGTCTACAATTCTTCAATCGGGTTGTGAAGGTTTTGGCTACATTATGGTAGATTCTCTATTGCATTGAGATAGTTATTTGTATGTAACATTTATTCTCTATCTTCTTTTCTATTTTGGCAGTGAACCTTTCTTTTTTTGGGAAATAAGCCCTCTAACAGTGAGCCCTTGTAATTGGTGTTGTTATTACTTATAATGTGAGCTAATCCTCATTGTGGTTTTTCCACGTAAATATGGTGTTCCCTTGTGTATGGTGTTAAGTTGTTTCATTTTTTAATTTTTTTTTTCATGATAAACCATCATGAAAGATTAAAGGTTTTATTGAATGAATGTGGATCTAATGTGTATAAGGATTTTGAAGTTTTAAGGTACAATTGATTCACCCCCTCTTAGTTGTCTTTTGCATTCAACACAATTTACCTTTGTAAAGGAACAAGTTGAACTAATCCTAAAGAAACTATTGAAATCTAAATTTATTCAACTCCCAAAGGCTAGACCTTATGACCCTCATAATAAACCATCTTGGTGGAATGATAATGAATTTTGTGAATTCCACAAGCATAAAATACATATAAGTTCTTGTTTCTCTAGACTCAAGCACATCATACAAGACCTTATTGACCAGGGTATAATCATTGTT
Source organism: Sequoiadendron giganteum (assembly GCA_007115665.2). Lineage (NCBI taxonomy): Eukaryota > Viridiplantae > Streptophyta > Pinopsida > Cupressales > Cupressaceae > Sequoiadendron > Sequoiadendron giganteum. Next base: position 428,700,357 of record CM021107.1, on the reverse strand, counting down.
GAACCTATGTCAAGGAAAAACCAATAAATTATTATACCCTCCACCTCTTCTCATAATATTTATCCACTAAACCATTTCCATCTACTCCATCCCAATTTACAATTCCATCCAATAAAAACACATATAGTAATGATCTTCAAGGAATACTAGCAAAGTATTTACCCCAAAATAAAGTTGGGAAATCCCATCTTGTTGCTAATCATATACCCTCAAACCCTCTTCCACCATCATTCCCTTCATCACCTATCAATATAACTCAATAACTTCCTATCCAAAAACTTGAGTCCACTCAAGGAAATCCTATCATTTTCCAACATCACATTCTATTGCCTAAACAATTGGATCCATGCCAAGGAAAAGTCTAAAGCATGATGAAATAAACTCCAAGATAAATCAAGATCAAGTTATCCAAGATATACTGATAGATAATTATGATATACAAGATAATTCAATCCTTGATCAATATCTTATTTATAAAATTCATGATAATCCACTCTTTGATCATGATCTTATCCTTAAGTCTATCCAAGAATCCCATCTAGATGATCATGATATCCAAGTTAATCCCATCCTTAATCAATATCTCATTCCCAATCATGATGTCCAAGATGAGCCTATCTTAGATTCTACCATCTATGATCATGAACATGAACTTGATCCTATCCATACTCCAACTACCTCAATTTCCCAAGGTGAGACACTTGCCTCCCTTGGACACATAGATAATCAAATAAATGGCATGGATAATATCAAATAAGATAAAGAAGATATTATGGATCACATCAAACAATAGGATACATAAGTTATTATCAATTAAATCAAAGAAGAACATACAAAAGATACTACAAATCAAATCAATGAAGAGCATAAAGAAGTTACTATGGATCAAATCAAACAAGAAGATACAAAAGATACCAGTGATAAGATCAAACCAAAAGATACAAAAGGTACCATTGATCAAATCAATATACCAAATGATCAAGAAGAAACAAGCATGACGAAGGTTAAATATTCAATATCCTATCAGTTAGGATCATCTACTTTTATCAAAGAAGACTTTCTTACAAATGAGAAAATACCAATCATTAATGGTTTCCAGCTACACAATGATGGGTTAGCATCTTGCTTCTAAAATAACAAATATCCCATCACAAATAGTATCTTTCAGAGTATGTAGTATCGAGGAAGAGGATTAGGCCTGCATGAGCAAGGAATTCTAGAACCGATACAGTTTTGTGAAAATCTTCAACATCAAGGTCTTGGTTATTCTTCAATCAACAAATCAAATGATGTTAGTGATACCTCCACAATATTGGGGGAAACTTTATCTAATACAAACGTCAAAATGGGGGCTATGTTCATTCCTTATCATTAGGTTTCTACCATCATTCCCAATATCTTAAGCCTTTCATTTGGAACCAACAATTTATTTTTTATTACAAATCCGAAGTCCAAAATTAGATGTCAAATTCCGGTGAATCAAACAAAAATCCAAGTGGACAAGTGAAGTTAAAATGGATCCCAAAGAAAAATGGACCAAGCAAAGAAAATAGTCCAAATATAATGTCCAATCAAAATGTGGAGCCACAAGAAAAGAGGTCTCCTACATATAACAAATGTCCACCTCCTTCAAAATGGTCATCATGCAAAGCATATGAAATTTTTGGTTCCAAAAAATATCCTAATCAAAATTCCAAACTCCATCATCCATCACCTCAAGTTTGGAAAATGAAAATTCTTACATCGAAACTTTGAAATAATTCATCCACATCTACCATCATCCATCATAATCCTATATCTCACCTAATCCTAAAAATCATACTTCATAAATTCGTCGTGTCTTGGTAGCAACACTTTATTTTAAGGACTCTCATGAAACTCTATCACAATGTGTGTATTCTGATAAGGCCAACCCTAGTATCAGAAAGGATCACAATGACATCAATGGGTTGTATGCAAGCACCATGATCTCACAAGGAAACTACTTTATAATGGTCACTATTGGCATATCATGATACTAGCCTCTACATCAACACCATCAAAGAATTTAGTATAGTTAGTGATCAACTAGAACATCAAGGCCATCCAAAAATACCAAAAATATGGCAAAATTAAAAAATAATCACCTTGATGAAAACCTGACAAATAGGCATCTTGTGTGACATCAAAAAAATCAAAAATAAAAAAATTACAAAAAAATAGTAAAGAGAAAGATTACATCAAATAGTGAAAACTACTCTAGTGATACTTTGGATAAGTACCACAATGAAAACCTGGAAATTAGGATAGGCATCATGTATAAAATCAATTATCTATGTGGACCATTACACTTTGGGGAAAGTTGTCTCATCTTCCATATCCAATCCACATCACTTCTATCCATCTATCCAATTCATATCCTTTCCATCCATCTTCCTCATTTCCATACACCTTCCCTATCTATCTTGATCTTGATAAGGATTGGGGCACAAACATAGATCATGCTATGGAAAACTCTTGACATGTCAATCCTTTGGTCATATTTTGCACCATTAAACATCATGTCATTTCCTGCATAACATTATCAAAACCCATAGCTCAAAGAAAATAAATTATTCCTATTCAACATAGTCCTTGGAGATCATATACTAAATCCTCCATCCAATAATCCTCATGTCTCCTATCTTTTACCAAAGCAATCCATTGTCCTTTTACCCTTATCACAAGACTTGGTTTTCCCTTCTCATTCATTCTAAAGCTTCCAATTCATTTATCCAATGTCCATCAATTATCCTATCCAACATCCCTCCATAATCCCACCTTATCCTAAAGCTAGTCATTTCAAATGCAATGACCCTAATTCATGCAAACTTGCTATGCAATCTAGCGCATTGTACAAAGAATTCCTTAGTTTTGTTCCCATCCTTTCTGTAAACCTTGATCCTTTAGTCACACTATCATCATTGGGATATCTCTTTCCCATTCCTCATTTTGTTTTTCAGGAAGTGTCCTTCCCATATCAATTAATCTATCAAGCTATCAATTATCACTCAATCAATCATCAAACTATCATCAATCAATTATTTTTTAGCTCGACTAGGGGCAAGATCATGTTTATCTTTGTATCCTTGTTCATGCTTGCTTGTGTGTAACTTTCACATGCATTTTTATGGTCCTTATAGTATATCTTCCATAATAAGTAGTTTTCCTTTCATAATAAATTATCCACAATCCATAATCAATAATATCATATCCACCATTATTCATTTTCCATAATAAATTTTCTCTTTGCTAGATTGATACTTTGTCTAGAAACAAACAAAACATCTTGTGAAAGACTAAGCTTAAAAAATCAAACAATAATAGATACACTATCAAGTTAATCTTCATGTCTAATTGATCAATTGCATGTTTTCATCATCTATCTCCATCTTTGTCTATGGTATTTTGTCTTATAAAGGTTGTTGCATTCCTTAAAACTAGACTAGGTGTCTTATACAAGGTGCTTCTTTCTTGAAACCAAACACTCTCTTTCTATCATTCTCCATCTTTGGAAAGAAGATCTAAATGGTTGTTGACTTGTTTAGTCCAGTTAGCCTTATATTTTACTTTATTTATCTTTTTTCATGTTCCTATGCTACTTGAGGATATCCAAAAGTGATTAGAGTGGCGAGGATGGATCATGATAGTTTTTCTATTGATTTTTGTTTGTGGTTTGTCTTGATAATATGGTTGGGACAACTAAATTCCTAGTCCGACTTAGAACAATCCTTTTCTACAATGTGTTTATTTACACAAAGGGATAAAATTTCACACCATGGTTTTTCCATACCTCAATGTACATCATCCCCTTACAAAATAAAAAATGAGTGGTGATGATATATGTGCACTTATCAAGGATTATGGAGATATATTCATAAATTCCCCTTTTACATCCATTCATCTTACAAACTATTCCCCCCTTCTCACTAACCTTTTCTTCTAGCTAATATTTCTTCTATCCAAACACATTAAATCATCTTATCAAAAAAATTGTCTCAATTTTTTGGATCTTTCACTAAATTTCCTAAGGGGGCATCATAATCTTGTTTCCCTTGGGCAAGACTTGATTAGAATTTTTCTTAATTTTTTCTTTGAGACAACACTAAAAATCATATTGTCTCAAAGAGGGGAAAATATAGACACTTAAAATTGTCTTGAGCCTGCAATGATATTTTTTGATTAATTTCTTGCCTAATTCTTTATCCAGCCCTAGTTCTTCGTCTAATCATTGTTACCTAATTTAGCTTCTAGCTCAATCAGGTAGAGTTGAGATTATGTTTGCAAAAAAAAGATAAAAGGTACATAAATTTCTTCCAAAAGTTACATTCATATGCACAAAATTATTATCAAGTAGATTGCATTTCATTATGCAATTGTATACAAGAGAGAGATTGAACAAATTTTTCATAAATGATGTCTTTATTGATAAATACAAATGTATGGTGTCCCACACAAGTCATGGGAATAACTATTTCAATATAGAATGAGATATTAACTATACATTTGAAGATATAAAAGGAAAGAAGCATATGGAAAGAGTAGGGATCAATCATTTTATGAATGGCGAACCCCCAGGTTGAACTGCTGCATCCTTGTCCAACTTCCTTCTTGGTTGCTCCAGAAGTAGTTGACATGTTGCTGCTTGAAATACCTACAAGATATTAGAAAATTTGTGTTAGATCTCAGGACCTATATTCTTTGCATATGCTACATCAAAAAATATATAGTTTATTCTTACAAGGCATTGAAACAGTTTTTGCAATATCACAGATATCTGAAAAAGAAAAAGGTCATCATCAACATCCATCATATATTGTGCCTCACTGTTTTATCTAACATGTTTGTTCACTGTGCAGGTGTAGGTACAATTTTCATTGCTGAGTTATTTCACATTAACATCATAGAATGTGGAGGAAAATGGGCTCCCACAAGGGTTGAGACCAACATGATGCCCTCTTGTGCTTTAAGAGGGATAGGAATATAAATTCATCTCATTTGTCATCAATTGAATAAGTACACATCACTCATGATAGTGAGCTAGTAGGTCACTATCATAAATGACATATAGCTACTCAATCAATCCACTATGAATTGGAGGCAGTGATTCTATGCATAGAAACAATCACAAAGACTATTCAAAAGATAGTCTTATTTATAACCCGATGACAGTGCTTTTCAAGGAACAGGGGGGCAGATTTCATGATAAAGGGATTATCCTTTTAGTATGATAGTTCAATGTATGGTGATGTTTTAACATTGAAAAAGGGACAATCATAATGGAAGGAGTCATGAATGTGTTAGCAATACAGTAACTGAGATGCATAACCAATTTGCCATGGTAGAGTGAACATGATGACAGTGGAGTAAAGTAGAAAGTCAGCGATAAAAGCAATAAGGATAGTCTTCACTACAACAAATCCCTGTGATTTACTCCATACTTTTCTTTGTTTTTTACTTTCACCCACTATTTTAATGTATTTTTTTCCAATGTTTTGAAAAAGTCGGTGCTATTTATTGGGATGGCACTATTTTTGGCATTTATTTGTGCCAATTGGGACAAGTCGACGCTAGTTTAGGCGCTAATTTGTGCCAAAATTAGAGCCGCCTTTAGCACCGATATTGGCACCTTTGGCTTCGAGTTTAGCTTCGAGTTTAGCATCATTTTTAGCTCTGACTTTAGCTTCAAGTTTAGCTTCGGGTTTAGCGTTGGTTTAGACATCCCTATGTCAAAGAGACTTATTTATATGTGTCATCAATGATGTAAAATAGTGAAATGTCAACAAGATACGGGCATATCGAGGAGAGAATCATTTACGCCGCATCAACAAGGTATATCTACAAGTGCTCGACAAAACACAACTCTTGGATATAACAAAGTAATGTCGATGAGACATTGAGATATCGATAAAATAAGATTGTCTCATCGACAATCTTCACATAATGATCAAAAGCATACATCGCTATACCATCGGGAAGGTGAGCAACATATGTGGTAGAGCGGTATACACTGCAACCCCACAACAAGAAGCCTTGAGCAAGGTGGTAGTGTGGTAAACGAAAGAAGGGAAGGGGAAAATGCCGCCATATCGCAACGGGTATAATAAGAGACAACGGTAGTATGGTAATCATGGCATCATTACAATTTACAACACTAAATGCAATAAATCACGCCAGTCACAATCCATTTGAATAAATCATTTAAGGAATCAAGAATATAGCCCACCAAAATAATCTAAAACTCTAATAAACATACTCTGATTTTTTTGTCAAAATATTAATTTCAGGCATAACCCACCAGAATGGAGTTTTCATTTTAATAAACATACAATAAAACCTTTGTTGAAACTTGATTTTCAGGCGTAGCCTACCAAAATGGAGGAGTGTTTCAGTAAAGAATGACAAAGAATGGTAAGGATATGTGCATGATAGGAGGCATAGGATTCATTGTTGTTTATCTCATTCCTACTCTGATCAACAAGGGTTACAATGTTCGCGCTTTTGTTTGTAATCCAGATATTTTATTGACATATGTTTGCATAATCTCAAATTTTTTCAGATGCTTTTGAAGTATCAATGTATCCTATATAGGGTTTAGAATGACTTCTTTTAATTTTAAAAAAATAAATCAAATGCTTTTGAAGTATCAATCTGTCCTATATAGGGTTTAGAATTATTATTTTTAATTTAAAAAATTAAATAAATGATGTATTTTCTTGTGATTAGATAATGTGGAGATCTCCTAATAATGCCCTAGCACACTGTCCTCTTTCACACTATGTTCATTACTCCAACTGCTAGGGTTTTGCATTTGACATCTTTAATATCTTCATGATAGTGTCTTTTAAATAGATCTCAGTCTTTGCTTTAATATTTATTATGGTAACCCTTGAGTTCCATAATCCACCTTCAATCTCTTCTAAGAATGTTGTCTTAAGCTAGACTGCATAGTATGCATATAAAACAAGTCCTTCATACCTGCCATTGTTCCAAACCACCACTCATCGCCTTGCTTAAAATGTTGCCTCCATAAGCACAATAGCATGTTTTAAAACCATGGTTGCTAGTGATTGACCATTAAGGTCACTACTTTCATCAAGATACAATGAGATTTTTGTCTTCAAACTTAAGGCATTATGCAGAATAACATTGTGACTTGTTTGTTGTGTACAATTTTATTTTCTTGCACATTTACTGCTTTTCTAACTATCTTTAAGACTGGATATTGCACCATCAGCTGCAATCTCAAACAACTCACTCACTGTCACTTGAAGATTCCTTTCATGAGCATCCTTGTATAAAATCAAACTATGCCCTATAGACTGCCTACTTACTAATATAGGGGACTCATTGTTTCATGGTATTTTTAGTTTTATTTAGAAGGGGTTAATATGTGGCATTTTTATGTGCAGGAAGAATAGATTGTGATGAAATGTTCGGGTATGGATGGCTCAGGAAAAATTGGATTGCTATCAGTGTCATAACTAGGTTGGATTGTACCTTGGGCCGGTGTGAAACACTTCTGGGTGTTTTCACTCTGAAGTAGAACTTGTGTGTAGGAATTTACAAATATCTGACAGAGGAAGCTCCTACATTCTAAAGATAAAATCATAAATATTCTTATCCAATTTCTGATCCAGCCTTACATCTTTAATATCCAATAGAGAAAGTTTGTACATTCTAAAGATAAATCATAAATCTTCTTATCCATCTTCTGATCTAATTTGAGGTCGTGAATATCAAATAGAGAAAGTTCTTATATTCTAAAGATAAAATCATAAATTTTATTGGTCCAATTTGATATCCAATTTTAGGTCATGAAGATCTGATAGAGAAAGTTCCTACATTCTAAAGATAAAATCATAAATCTGTTTGGTCCAATTTGAGGTCCAATTGTAAGGATTTGTCTTTTTAATTATACTTTCTGACATTTGTCTTGATACAAGTTGTTACTTTAGAATTATGGTATTTCTTTTCTTCTAAAGTTTTCAACCCTCATTTCAGGGAAGAGCTCCGAAGATGGTTCATTCAGATGGAGACTACACTTTTCCGCTATAGGTTCCATCTAGAAACACTAGAAGCTCAGGTACTATCATACTTAGGTACAACAGAGTTTGAGGTTACCTTGTTCTCCTTGATACAAAATATTGTCCTTCAATCCCTCTTAAGAAACATTCACTATTATGGACTTCATCATTGTACCTTTCATGCATTCAATTTAATTTGTTATGTGGAAACATGTTGTCTCTGTCTTTGAAAGTGATGACTATTGTGTAATCTTTTAATCTACATGACTGCCCCTCATGTTCAATTCTTGTAACTGTTATGATGCTTGAGGATGCTAACTTTTAACCAGACTATTAATGAAAACTATCTTGGAATCCTTGATGATCAATTTTGTCAGAATCATGACTATGTTGATAGTGGAATGTTCTTATTAATAAGGACAAATATTTATCAATAAGGAGATTACCCCTTACCAACATACTCCACTATCCTTGGAAAGATTGATCTTTAATGCTTCATGGATGGTTTACTTGTGATTATCCTTCTCAAATGAGACAATAGGGCAGCAGGTTGGGCTTGTCCCTTGTGGGAGCCACATTTCACACCACGTTCTATAACCAGATAAATAAAACAATAACCTAATTTTATTTGTATCTGCACAATGAGAAAACGTGTTAGATAAAACCAAGCATATGATATATATGTTTGATAACTTTCTTGTTTTCCTAGACATCTATGGTATGCAAGTTATTTGAATGCACATGATCAAATTATATGTTTATAGATGTATGCACATATTTTGACTTGTGATCCTTCATTTCTCTAACAACACTCTGCTCACTCAAATGCAGGGAACCTAGGAGTATCAAGGAAGACATCAACTTGGAGACTTAGACAAGCGGGAAGACTGAAGATGATGCAAAACAAAGCAACCAAGATTCATCATTGAGGCAATGATGGGTCCCCTTTCTCTTTATGTGCATTTTTCTCTTTTGTATCTATAAATGTATAGTTTTTTGATTATATGCATTCAAATAGTCAATTCCATAGCTTGTGTGGAACAACATACATTTACATTATCAATAAAGACTACATTCGAAAGGATTGTGCAATATTTCCTAAATTGTATGCATTTGCATAAGTGAAATCTAGTAATGAATTCTTCTAATTTTGTTTATGCACATGAATGTAATGTAGCAGAAATAAAAATGTACCTTACTCTTTATTTGAAAATCAGAAAAGCTCTACCTGATTTAGATATTAAATTTTGTGTCTTCATGAACATATGTTGATACAAAATTAATGGAAGAAGCATCCAAGTAATCCTAATTTTTTCTGCCAACAATTCATACCAAAGATTGAACAATTTAAGGATATTGCAATAAGTAATTTGTATCGACACATAATATTACTGAAGCATTTCAAAGTTTAGGCCATAAGAATCATCCTTTTTTAAACATGGATTGTGTTATAGCCAAAATTCCATCCTAATTATTTTTGCATACTTCCATTTTCACTCATCTCTTACATCCACCATATGCATATAATTCCTATCATAATAACTTAAATTTAATAAAATCCCTCACATGAGCTTCCAAATAAAACCCTTGATCACAACATTAAAGTGTATTCCTCCTTTGAAATACTCCTATGATTTCTCATAGCATATCGCCAAGACAACACCATGTTGATGAGAGTCCCTCCAAAGTCTCCCCATTATTAGCACAAAGCACAGATCAGAAATGTAGATGAGACACCCCTATGTCAAATAAAATTATTTATATATCTCATAGACGATGTAAAACAGTGAAATGCCAAAAAGATACGAGCATATTGAGGAGAGAATCACTTATGTCACATCGACAAGGTATATCTACAAGTGCTCAGAGAAATACAACTCTTGGATATAACGAAGTAATTGTCAATGAGAGTGGCATATTAGCAAGAGACATTAACTTGTCTCATCGACATCGGCAACCAACATCAGAGGAACATAAGATCTAATGTCGAAGAGACATTGAGATATCAGTAAGACAAATAAGATTGTATCATCAACACTCTTCAAGTAATGATCAAAAGCATATAATGCTATACTATCAGGATGGTGAGAAACATATGTAGTAGACTAGTATACATTGCAACCCCGCAACAAGAAGCCTTGAGCAAGGTGTTAGTGTGGTAAACAACAAAAGGGAAGGGAAAAACACCGCCATACCAACATATCGAAGAAACAATAGGCATTTTAATTAAAAGTCTCTTTGACAGTTATGAAATGATGATTAGTCTGATTGATGTGACTAATGAAAATATCAATGAGACTACCGCTATTAGTGAAAAAATTGATCATAAAGGTGGCATGATGAAGTGTCCTGAAATTTGATGAATATGGCCTCAAAGAAGTTGAAATCATCGTGAATTGTAATTGAAGGATTTGGATAACCAACTTGGACGATGGTAGGAAGCTAAAAATTTGTAGCATTTATCCAAGTGGTCTAGAATCAGCTCAAAGTATTTTCTTAGTAAGTAGATGAAAGCATTGCATGAGTAGGGTTGAGATGGAAAAAACCCCAGGAAAACATAAAGCAAAAAGATAGAAAACTGAAGCTAGGCAATTGAATCAAGACTTAATCGATCAGTGTTCTAGGTCTAGGCCAAAATTTAGAGGAATAACACAACTTAACCCATCGTGTGTGACATTAGAAGATAAACCAAAAAAATTGAGAGATGTATGGACTCCGTTTAGGGGTTACGACCTCTTTATTTATCATTATAGGAAGAAATTTTGGCATAGCCCAGTGTCAAACCTTTGGAATTTGAATTTGGGTAAACTTGTAGTACCCAATGTCTTTGTGAGCATAGAGTTGATCAAGGTGTTGGAAAATAATTACAATTCTGAAGATGAGATAAATTCATTTGCCTGATGGGTCACAGTTCATGGTCATAAAGCCAGATTATATTTCCATGATTTTTCAGCTAGACACTTCCCTAAAAAAAAATATTACGAATCATAGAATTGTTGGAGGAATACCGTAGGATGGACACAAGTTACAAGAGGTGGAAATTTCCACTACATAGGGTTAAAGGTGTGGGTAACCAAAATATGAGGTTCTCTAGTGAAGATAAGACCTCGTTCTCTGTGGCTTTGTTTGAAGAATACTTTCAATACGCTTATTACTCAACTGGTCAAGTACTGGAAATTGATGTTCTTGAGAACATGAAAATTTCTCCCATGGTTTTAGCCATAGACATCCAGAGCCATAATGCTCAACCCTATGATTATGCAAAGTATTTATTGGAGGCCATCAATAATGCCCTTAATATCATCAAGAATGACAGTGAAGCCATTAATTTCAAGCACTATTTTCTTTTCATGCACATGATATTATACGAAGGGCAGGTGATGGGGATATGGGGTGAGGAATTAAGAATAAAAGACTTAGATAATGATGGAAATTCAAGGCCTATATAAATGTGGACATTTTTGTGGGATAGCAGGTGTGGGAGGTCCCACTACCTATATTTTAAGGAATATTTTTTCAAAACACTATACAAGATGCTAGGCCACAAATGTGACTACAACCTCTCCCCAGAGATCTTAATATTTCTCCAACCAAAAGATATGGGTCATGAAGCAAGGATAAATAACAATTGTGGGGACTGGTACATGTTTGGGGATTGCACTATTATCAGGGTTTATGGATTTGAAGCTGCACCTTGTTTGCTACCTAAGACTGTGCCAAACATAGTTGCTTATTTAGAGATCATAAGGCAATTGCCATTTTCATCTTTCATGCATTTAAAGAGCTATGGGAGGCAAAATTTCATGCCTTCCACTTTATGCTTTGGTGATTTCACTATTATCTCTGATTCAGGCTATGACTTGGTTAGTGGTAAACTAGATAATTATGGCTTGTTGGTTGGCAACAAAAGGGAAAATTTTGATCCTGAACACTTCATTTGTGATGCCAAAAATTTTCAAAAATTGAAAGGGTATGAGCATAGTTTCCTTTTAGAATATGTCATCATAAATTTTGAAGAAAAATAAAACATGATGAGAATGAATTCCTATAGTAGGGTTATGATGGTTGAGGCTTGGAAGGTGAGTAATAACCCAGGCTATGCAGTGGCTTTCCCTGAGGTACAAGATCCCACATAAATAATTGAATAGTTAATCCTCCATGAAGAAGAACTGATAAGAGATGTGCTACTTGTGGCATTTTAAAGAGGAAGGGGCATAAATCCTAGGAGGAAAGTAGAAAAAATCACACCATTGGATCACTTATCACCTCAACATACTCCTAAAGTGAGATTCTTAGTTGGTTCCCCATCCATGGAAGAATATAACACTAAGGAGGAAGAAGAAGTATCATAGTTTAATGATCCTATTATACCCCAATATAAGATTCCATTGGAAAGAAGTGTGATCACATTTGAAGCCTTTGATGAGCTATCAAATGATGTGAGGCATCGTGCAAGTCAAGAATTTTTTTGCAAATGATACTTTTGTGCAGACCCCTAAATTTAAGTCCTTTATATATGAGTATAAAGGAAAACTAATAAGAGAAAGGTTAAAGGACATTGACCTTGAGAAAGAGGCTTATGCCTTGAAAGAGTTGCAACATGAAGTTGATAGGGAAATTAGAAAAATGACTGCTGAGAGAGGAAGATCATTATTGCAAGAAGCTGGAGTTATGCTCCTTCCTGGGTGGGATATTAGTTCATCCATTGTGTTTGAAAACTTTTTGAAGAGAAAGAATAAAAATTTGCAAATAATGGATGAAGCAAGTGACAGGGTCTATATAGGGTCAGGGTACAATCCTGATAATACCACTTTGCAAATTTGGGCTCCTTAGTACCCCCCAGGCAATAAGCCTTCTCTTGACCATGATTTGATTTTTGGACATATCCTGGTGCAAAGAGTAGGGGAGATAGATCCCTTGGAGATTGCTGACTTTAATGTGAATATAGCCAAATTCACCAAAGCTCAGATCCAAAAGCTAGTAAGAGATAACCAGTGGTTGATAGAGGAAAATGACAGGTTGAAACAAGAATCAACCAACTACAAAGATAGGCTACCTGCTTCTCCAAGCTTTTACTCTCCTTTGATTGAACATGAAAGAAAAGTGTTAGAGGCCATGTCTGAGACTACTCAATGGAAGCATAAATTTGAAAAGGCTCAAAAGGAATAGGAAGAACTAAAAATAAAATTTAAGGCTACTACTTTTGAAGTAGGATCAGGGATAATTTGTATGAAATTCAAATATATGTGACAACATGCATATGGTGTTTGGCATGCTCATAGTGGAACATACAAGGCCCTCGTGGAGCATGGAAGATTGCTTGATAGGATGAAGGAAATGGAATCCCATATCAAGGAAAAAGATGGAGATAATAATGCTTTTCTCCAAGAATTTCAGAGCCTCATGAATAGACATGAAAACTTCCAGAATATCTTGACACAAGAATTGAGTGACTTCAACTAGCCACTATGTATGGCCATGCCAGCTTTCTTTGAAGAAATAGATTTGAAGGATCGGGAAACTTGGAAAAATGAGATATCAAAATATTTTCCAGGCATCCTTGATGACATCAATGATGAGGATGAGATACTTAGGAAAATGCATAAGCAGCTCGAGAGGATTGTTGGATTGGAGAATTTAATGACAGACACTCTACAAAATGCAAACACTTATGCCCAGGAGAAATACATTGATCACATGTCAAAGGTTAAATTGTTCCTTGCATGAGTTGTATGAGGAGGTACTTAGAGTTTGGTTGTTGTGGATGCATTAACATGGTGCTTGAGCCTTGAACAGATCTTAGGTGGTAACAGGCACTTGCTGATGATTAACGGACTGTGGTGCATTCAACAATAAACTCTTTTTGAGTTTCTAAGTTATGTTAATTATGCTTTAGTTAAGAAATGATGTAACTTTTGTGAATGGACCTGAAGCTTGTTGCTTCTCGTACAAGTAGGGAAACCAAGGTTTGATTTTGATCATCATATCAACATCATTTCAATCCATTAGAATAGATACTAGACCATCTCATCCACTTATTCATATCAAAAGAACTCATATTATGTATGTTTATATTTTGAGAAATATAATGGAGTAGATACATTATAACTCGTAATCCATTTTCAGTGTTCAATTTTTGTGTCAATTTTCATGCTTATTTATTTCTTTGTTGTCTCCATAGTGGTCTTTTCAAATTGTTTAAATCTGCATGATTTATCAGGGCACATTTTTTGTTATTGTGTGGATGCTTTGATTGGTTTCTGGTTAGGTGTGAATTAAAGTCCTTTCAAATAAATTACTTTAATTGGTTTGTATTAAGGATTAAATTCCTCTTAGAGATTGGAACCCTCTTATGGTCTAAAAACCTATGTTTTTGAGACCTAACAAATTGCAAATAACTCTGAAAATTTAGAAGTCTATGAACCAATATATATATTCTATGAAACAATGTATATATTAATGTACTTGTAAATATTCTTGTATATATTCTTGTACTTGTATATTCTATGAAACATAACTTATTTTCTATGAAACAGTGTATATATTCTTGTACTTGTAAATATTCTTTTACTGTTATGTCTATTAAAGAAAACATAGTTTGAATAAAAAATGCTTCACCCTTTTTTGTAAGTGAGTGTGTGAATTATTGTTTAAGGAAAAATATTACAGTGTTTACATTTTCAGTTTAGTCGTTTCAAATTTTCATTTTCTATGTATATAAAATTTTATGTGCTCTTTATCTCTAATGACATAAAATAGTAATGTCATCAAAACCAAGGTTTTCAATTTCTGCACCATCATTGTCCACACTTTTCATATCCTGTTCACTTTAAAGTACAATCATCAAAATTTTATTTTTATTTCTTGTCCCAGTTAATCTTGATTCCTTTCAACACAACATAGTAGGTTGCATGTTAAATTTCAAACATTTTCTTTGCATTTTTTTGTATATATTATTTTCTCAATCCATCATTATGTAACAAGAATTTCACTTCTGAGATATGCAGTAAAAATAAATGAAAGCATATGTTTTCTTTTTCAAGGGAAATGTATGGTGAATACCCTATGTATTTTAGATAAGTGTGCAAGAGAAATAAGACATAACTAATTGAATCTAATTTTCTATTGTACAATTGTTTTTTTATGTGCTTTTTACTTTTTGCATGTAGATTACCCTTAGAAAGAGACTACTTATCTTTTCTTAAATGAATCCTTTACATTTCCTGTCTATGAAAGGAATTTACTACTTGACAACAGGTTCGTGAACTTCATACAAATTAAGATTGATGTAAAAGGCCATCCTCACAAATGTTGTTTGGTCTAGAATTATAATGGAAAATAAAAAAGCTTGCTAGGAGAATAAAACAAGTTTTCAATTGTCCAAGTACAGCATAATATTACTGAAGCATTTCAAAGTTTAGGCCATAAGAATCATCCTTTTTTAAACATGGATTGCAAATAATTATGAAAATTTAGAATTCTTGGTCATTAACATTATTGTCTGCTACAATGTCATCCAGTGTATCATTGTCAATGTTCATATGTTCTTTCAAGTATTTAATATTATCATCATCCTCATCTTGACCTACACCATTGTCATCAACATTGAAATTAGATTTTAGACCATCTATATTGTTACTAAATGTATTTGGATCATCATTTTCTATACCATCCATATTGTTGTCTTCCATAACATCATCTAACTCTGGATTTTTGTCTTCTTGTGCCTAAACATAACCATCTTCAACATTGTCATGGATGTCAATTTCTTTGATGTTCTCTAATCCCTCTCTCTCATTTTATTGGCCAACGTTGTTTTGCTCAGTATCCACTAATGCATCGTCAAATACATGCCTTAATCTTGGATCATAATGTATGAAAAATATCCATTTCGGGTCCAAAATATCTTCATAGAAAAATACCTGCACATGAACGACATACATATATTAGAAAAATGTTATAACAATTTTATTGATTAATAAACACATGTATATATTCATAATAAGCTATGAATTAATAGATTAATGATCACTACCGCTTCTTGTTTGAGTTAAAGAAATACCTGCTCACAATGAATTGGTAGAACATAAAGCTCCTTATCCTCTGGTACAAATGATGAGGAATCTATAGAAAACAATCCACTATGGGTATCATGTCTTCGTGTCCACTCAAATGCTTCATACCATCTACACTTAAAAATACAACATTTAAAAGAGCGGTAATCCAACTCAATAATTTCTTGTATTTTCCCAACATATTGTAGATTCCCTTCAATTATATTCTTATCTTTTGAGCTTGATCGACTGGATTGCTTGAATTCAACCATGATGCCACAATCAAAGGATCGTCTCTTTTCATCTACACTTTCTACATGATAATATCGACCATATGCCCACATTGTTGGATATTTCCTCGCTTGTTAAAGACTGTTTACTTTAGTGAAAACAAATATAATGACGAATATTAAAATAGTTAATACTGTCAAAACTATAAGGAAACAACGTTTTGTAAAATTCCAACTGTGCCTTTCTTTCACATCCTCTAGACATGTTGATTTCATCTTCTGTTATGTTTGAATCTGTACTTGCATCTTCTATTTGCTTTTGAATTTGTTCAGTAACCCATTCTAGTGCGCAATATTTTCCCCATTCCCCAAGCAGATGAGTGGGAAGTGGATTATTCCTTGGGTTTGATCTCTTAAACTGTCTCCTTTCTTCTAACACTTCTTCTCTCTTTTTATCATACAAATCAATCCATTTGTTCATAAAGTCCATGTGGTACATAATGAACTTGTCGAGTATAGAAATCTTTTCTACACCCATTACATGTCAACATGTTTTATTTCAAACTCCAAGTGTCATGTTGTTAATTTGACAAATAAATTACAGAGTAAATTAATGATTACAAGAAAAACAATGACACTGATCATGAATTTACTTACTAATTTCTATTTCAACACCATTAGATTGTGGTTTTTCTCCATCAATAATATATGATGCTCGTTCTTCATCCCAGACGCATGGGCCATCTTCAAAATCCTTACCAAGGAATTCACATAGGAAGAAAAATTCTTCATTCAATACATACCCTTTAGCCATGCAACCCTCTGGATGTGCCTTTTGTCAGACATATCTTTTAAGAGTTTTCATAGATCTCTCAAAGAAAAACGTCCACCTTGTTGATACAACACCTGCCAATTCAATGTCATCGACTACGTGTATAAGTAAATGGACTTGTAGGTCCATGAAACTTGTAGGGAGCTCCTTCTCAAATACACATACAATTTCTGCAATTTCCTTCTTCCACTTTGGCACTTAGATTCATGGATCTCCTTGGAGGTCACCCACCTAATATAAGAATAGTAAATTAGTATGAACCTTTAGTCATAAATTAAAATGCAATATAATATCTCTATGTCTCTCACACATGAACATTTCATATAAGCACATACCTTGTAATTGCTGACAATTGACTTATGGCATTCCTTAAGTGAACCGTAAGATAGGAATCCCCCCTAATTGCTAATGGCATGATATGCTCTCAAACACATTTATGAAAAGGCCATTAGTAATTTTTCTCACACAACAAAAGATCAAAATAAATTTAGTCCTTAATCAATGTTACCAGTAAATGTTAAATGTTGATATATAATACCTTCATTAAATTATGAAAATCATGTGTTTTAAATCATGTGATATGTCCATCAACTGTAAAAGCTTTAGCCAATGATGACCCATAGCCAGTAGGTGTCCTTGTTGAACGGATGAAATTTTTTAGTTGGTCTAGCTCTTTTTTTTTCAAAATCCATGGAGCTTCTACATATGTTTTATTTTCTTTGTTTGGCCACAACTTTTTTCTATCAAATTTGGTACACAAAAAAGCAATATCTCTCCTCGAAGACAAGGTGTCCTTCTCTTTGCCCGATGTATGTCAAAATATAGAATCTGGGACATTTTTGAAGATGTGTATAGGATCTAATAGGTGAGATATTAATAGATCCTTCCAGTAAGGGAGCTCATAAAATATGGATTTCCTTTTCATTCCTTCGCGCATATTAACTACAACTTGTTCTAGTTCTTCAATTGAATCACCCCGATCAAAAAAATCCTCCCAAGCTTTCAATTCAGCATCTTCATACTTCTTAAGATAATCACCTGGATCCATAATCATGGGAGGGCCTCTATTTTCAACTTTTCCATCAAATTGATTCTTCGAGCGATTTCTAAACCTATGATCTAGTGGTAGAAAAACCCTGTTGTTTGCATAAATAAATTTATGTAGATATTTAGAATACTGCCCTTAAAATTGTTTTGCACATCTTGGACATGCAAATATCCCATTTGTTTGAAGCCCTAAAATTCAATAAGTAATGTTAATAACATAAAAAAAAATAGTATAAAACTAAGTATGAAAGTTGGGATGAAAATTAATTATGAGTGTAAATACGTAAATATTTTATCTTACCAGAACAAACACCAAGTCTTGGGAAATCATGAATAGTCCAACATAGAACACCATAAAACATGAAGGACCTATTTGATGGAGGATGTGATATGTCATACATTCTTATGCCTTTCCATATCAGTTGCATCTCATCAATAAAAGGCGCAAGATAAAGATCCATGTTTTTAACTTGATGTTTTCCTAGAACAATGAGAGTCTGCATAAGGTTCTCCTTTCTAACACTCATCCATGAGGGAATATTTTATACTATCAATCTAACTGGCCAAACACTATAATTTGAGCTCAGGAAAGAGAATGGGAACACTCCATCAATTGCAAGACCAAACCTGATACTACGAGGTTCATCTTTGAATTTTATTGGCCATTTTTCCTCTGTGTTTCATTGCTTTGGATTCGATCGGAATTCACATGAATCTATCTTTAGTCTTTTTCTTTGCATTCTAGTCCATCAATTGTGCTAGTGAATTGCAACAAAATATTCGTTGAAGTCTAGGTATAATTGTCATGTGATGTAAAACCTTATTTGGAACTGTAGGACCTTGTACATTTGTACCATATCTCTTCTCTTTGCATACAGGGCATTCTACCTTGTTTTGACATTCATCTTTGTATAAAATGCAATCATTTTTACATGAATGAATTTTCTTATATTCAATCCCCAACTCAACCAATAACAGACACGCCTCTTTGCAAGTTGATGGCAACACATTCTCTTCAGGGAATATTTTAGTTTTTAGTGCCCTGTAAGATTGCCAGAGATTAAATAAATTGAATGTTTGACTTATGACGAACATGTTTGATATTTCAATCTATACTAGGACAGTTTATATACAATATATGGTTTTAAAATCCCCTTAAAGAAATATAAACGAAGTTGATGAATGTTTACAAATTATGTACACCAATTGAAAATGCAAAGTAAGAAATAGATTTCAACTCACTTCAATAGGGTAGTGAATCTTTTATCTGATCAACCAAATAGTGACTTGATATCTAATAATATTAATGTGCATGCCAGTTTTAAGGTTCTACTTGCACCCGATTTGAACATGGTTGTCTTTGCTGCTTGCTTGATTGAGTTTTTGATGTTTTTATCATCAACATTACATTGGTGGTAATTACCCCTGCTATCACCATTACTATCAACCATATCATCATTATTGTCATCATTGTTTCCATCCCCAAAGAAACCTATAAGCATTTCATTCAATCCTTCTTCATGCACTGCATTTTCACTATCATGATCATCATCATTAAGGCTAGGTGGCATGTCATCAATGTATGCGACTCTAATCAGCTCTTCAAATTTCTCAAGTGGTAGTGTTATCTTCAATTGTGCTCTTTTCGCCCTAGTTTGGTTTAAAGTATGGTTTGGATCATCTTGTCCAAATCTTAGTAACCCAGTTGGATCTTGGGTATTAGTATGTGTTTCATCAAAATATTCTACCTATCAACAAACGCAAACATTATTTAATGTTTGGAAACAATTGGATAGATCATAAATGTATCAATTTCAAAAAAATATACTCAAATATGGCTTTAAAAAACAAAATATAAATTGTATGAACATAGATACATCAATTGAATAATGGAACATTATTTTATAGACTACCTTTTTTATACAATAATTTAAATAAAACACAATTTTGACAACATAGTTTATAAAACATTAGTCCACACTCATTTATTATTCTTTGGTTTTAATCAATAGTATGAGGCATACTACCGACTAGAAGCTCATCATATATGTAATGTCTTTGTACAATCGCTCGTTTGAATTTTTTCTTTCCACGACATACAGAACATCCACAAACAACAATTTTCTCAATGTATTCATCCCATGTACTATAGTCTCAACCTACCTCTTCTTTAGTGCAATGATTTTTTATGTCTGCAATATCCATTGCCATATCATCTTCCACCCACTGTCATCTACGTGATTTAACAGTTTTCGGTCCACGTCCACGTACATATCTTCTTCTTTTGCTAGTTGAACGCTCAGGCTCTACATTTGCTCCAATATCCATCTAAAATAATCAACAACATGCATTAATTTATGTCAAGATTGGATAATACATTATAAATTTCAATAATACTGTGAAAAAGATGGACATATCACAAAATGCCATCAGATCATTTTTTCCTAAGTTAAGTCAAAATTTGAGTACCTGATGTCCTGCATCATCTGTTGTGTCCTCATTTGATATGACAAGATTTATTGCCATGGCCTCATCTTGCCCCTATAATACACAACATAGTAAATAATTTTTCGTACACCAATTACATCATTTCAACGAGTATGCTATCCAACACAAAACCTCATTTTAGTCACATATTTGACATATTGATATCTCCTCTTTGTTGTAGCATTTGTGAATTCATAAACACCTTCCTCCTTTGGTTGAGGTTGCTTTCTCTTCTTACCTCTACTATATCTGTAGATTCCATTGTCTCATCTATTTCCACCCACTTTTTTCTCAGTGATTTAGTATAAGGAGAAAGGGGGTCCTAGGTGTGACCTCTGAGTAGGGTAGTGAAGAATTCCCTAGGAAGACCAAAGAATAGATCTTAGGAAGAGAAAATGCGCTCTTAAGAGATAGAACTCCCCACCAAATTGGTATCAGAGCCATACAAAGGCTTGGGAATTGAGAAGTGAATGTCAGAAGGAAGTGAATCCATAGGAGAAAGCACCATGGTGACCAATCCAAAATTGGAAAGAGATCTAATAGAGCAACAAGAAAAGAATAGACGACTTGAAGAAGTTATGGAAGAAATGAAGCACAAACTAGAAGAGTTTGCAGAGACTACAGGAAAAATGGAAGTGCAGTTAGCAGGGGTTAAAGACAAGGGTAAGGAGCACATTGTAAAAGAAATAGAGCCAGAACCTGACCCTCCATTAGCAGAGGAACCCTTCCTCAAAGCATTGAAGGCATTAAGTGGCAAGGTACTAGAAGGCATCCCTATTTTCACAAGAAGAATGGATGCAGAGTTAGTTATGGAATGGATAGAGGGAATGGAGAATCACTTTGAAAGTGATGGGATTACAGAGGCACAAAAGGTGAAGATAGCCAAATCAAGGTTAAGAGGACAAGCATTAACTTGGTGGAATTTCTTGCAAGAAGAAAGAGATAAGGAAGGAAAGAGCCAATAGGAAATTGGAAGACAATGGTGGCTAAAGTAAAGGAAAACTATCTACTTGAGGACTATGACATCCAATTGCATAAGAAGAGGAAAAATCTCAGACAAAGAGAACTAGATGTAGCTGCCTACACAGAAGAGTTCCAAAAATTAAGCCTTAGGTCTAGAGTGCAAGAAATTGAAAGCATTAAGGTTGCTAGGTATCTAAACAGCCTTAGATGGAACATACAAGAGGAGTTGAGTCTCTTCACACTTACTACCCTCCATAGCTACTATCAGATGGCTATTAAAGTGGAAGAGAATCTGAAAAAGAAACAAGATTCTAATACCAGGGGTAAAGGAAGAGGTAGAGACCCTAAAGGTGGCCATAGAGGAGGTTTTGGTGGAAGGAGCAATGAGAATAGAAGCCAAGGTGATTCTAAGGTTGGTGAACAACCCCAAGAGACAAATAGTAGAGGGGGATACAGAGGTAGAAGCTCTAACAATGGTGGAAGAGGAAGATTAGGAGCATTTGGGAGAAGTTCCCATTTTGCTTCCATGAAGTGTTACAATTGTGGACAGTTGGGTCATCCGACTTATAGGTGTCCTGACAAACCAACATCTTCACAAGGTGAGAGAAAGATTACCTATGTTCAAGAAGAGGATTGTTCCAAACATTTAGAGGTGAGTCTAGATTTAGAGAAAGGAGAGAATCTCATGTTGAGAAGGATCTTGATCAAAGCACCTACCAAGGATGAACACAAACAGAGGAGAGCTCTTTTTAGAGTCAAGTGCAAGATACTAGGTAAGGTCTACAAGGTCATCATTGACTCAGGATCTACTGATAATGTCATATTAGAGGAGGCAGTACAGAAGTTGAACCTCATCAAGATACCCCATGTGTGTCCTTACAAGGTTACTTGGTTGAATAAGGGGCAGAATATATTGGTCAATGAACAAGTATGGGTTGAGTTTGCTATAGGGAAGTATCAAGATAGGATACTATGTGATGTGTTACCAATGGATGCATGCCATCTGTTGCTTGGTAGACCATGGAAATATGACAGGGAGGTAGTACACCATGGCAAGGAGAACAAGTACTCATTCAAGAAGGATGGAGTGACTTACAAAATCTAGTCTTTGTTAGAAGAAGGCACAGTGGAGAAGGCATAATCTAGTGTAATTTTGATGAGTGGAAAGGAGTTCCTAAGGGACATGAAGGAGGAAGAAGGAGTTGTCTATGCAATCATGTTGAAGCCAAAGGAGGAGGAGTCACCTAGTTGGCTACCTATGACAACAGAAGTGAAGCAATTGTTGGATTAGTTCAAGGATATCATTTGTGAAGGAACACTAGCTACACTACCACCTAAGAGGGCAATCAGCCATCAAATAGACTTTGTACCAAGATCAACATTGCCTAACAAGGATGCATACAAGATGACACCGGAGTAGAACAAGGAGATAGCAAGGCAAGTTCAAGAACTTTTGGACCAAGGGTTGATCAGAAAGAGCATAAGCCCATGTGTTGTTCCAGTGGTGTTGGCACCTAAGAAAGGAGATAAGTGGAGAATGTGTATTGATTCTAGGGCAATAAATAGGATAACCATTAGATATAGGTTTCCTATTCCTAGGATAGAAGACTTAATGGACTATTTAGGGGGTGCTAAGTAATACTCCAAGATTGATTTGAAAAGTGGCTACTATCAGATTAGGATGAAAGAGGGAGATGAATGGAAATCAGCTTTTAAAACTACAGAGGGGTTATATGAGTGGTTAGTAATTCCATTTGGGCTTACAAATGCACCTAGCACTTTTATGAGGGTGATGAATGAGGTTTTGAAGGACTATATAGGAGTATTTGTGGTAGTCTACTTAGATGATATCCTCATATTTAGTAAAAAAAAGGAAGAACATATGAAGCACCTAAAACTTGTGTTGAAGAAACATCAAGAGGAGAAGCTCGCCATAAATCTTGAGAAGAGTGAGTTTATGAAGCAAGAGTTAGTCTACCTAGGATTTTTAGTATCTCAAGGGAACTTGAAGATGGACAAGAGCAAGGTTGAAGCCATTCCTAGTTGGCCTACTCCCAAGATAGGGACTGAAGTTAGGAGTTTCCATGGATTAGCTCAATTCTATAGGAAGTTTGTTAGAAGGTTTAGTGAAATCTGTGCACCGGTCCTTGACACCATCAAAGGAGGACTGAAAACAAAGTTTGTGTGGACCAAAGAAGCCAATGAAGGATTTGAAATATTGAAGAGGGAGATAGCTACCCAACCAATCCTAGTTTTACCAAGTTTTGACAACCATTCATAGTGGAATGTGATGCAAGCAACATAGCAGTGGGTGCAGTCCTAAGCCAAGAAGGCAGGCCAGTGGCATTCTTTAGTGAAAGGTTGAATGAAGCAAAGTCTAGGTACTCATCCTATGACTTGGAGTTGTATTCTTTAGTACAAGCTCTTAAAAAGTTGAGGCACTACCTATTACCCAATGAATTTGTGGTATACATCGACAACCAAGCCTTAAGCTACATAAATACTCAAGAGAAGCTCAGTTTGAGGCACATCAAATGGAATGAGTTTTTGTAGTCATACACCTTTACTATCAAGCACAAGAAAGGGGTTAACAAAAAGGTTGCAAATTCCCTTAGTAGGAGATTGCTTACCATACAAGAGATACAACTGCAAAGTACAGGGGTTGAAGGATTCAAAGACCTATATGAAGGAGATTCTAATTTCTCATTGATCTACAAGGTATGTATTGATTTTGAAAACCATTTTCACAGTGAATATGTAGATTATACTTTGCAGAATGGTCTATTGTTTAGAGGGAAACAATTATGTGTTCCAAAAGGTTCCATGAGGGAGAATCTTATCCAAGAAAAGCATAATGGGAGTTTGAGTGGACACTTTGGATTGAACAAGACCCTAGACTTAGTGGAGAGGTTCTATTGGTGGCCTAAGATGCAAAGAGATGTAAGAAGATATGTTGAACAATGTGGAGTATGTCAAAAGGTAGAGGGAACATCAGTAAATGCAGGTCTTTATCAGCCATTGCCCATCCCAAATAGACCATGGGAATGCATAAGCATGGACTTCATAGTAGGGCTACCTAGGACACCGACTGGTTTTGACAGTGTGTTTGTGGTAGTGGACAGATTCAGCAAGATGAGCCATTTCATCCCATGCAAAACAACACATGATGCAAGTTAGATTGCACACCTATTCTTCAAGGAAGTAGTAAGGATACATGGGTTGTGAAAGAGCATAGTTGTAGACAGAGATGTGAAGTTTATGGGAAATTTTTGGAAAACTCTTTGGAGGAGGTTAGGAACCAACTTGTCTCATAGCTCAACATATCATCCACAAACGGATGGAAAAACAAAGGTGATAAATAGGGTACTTGGTAACTTATTGAGGTGTCTAACTAAGGAGTATGGAAAAGGATGGGAACAAGTCATTTCACAGGCAGAATTTGCTTACAATGATAGCACAAATAGATCTACTGGTAAGAGTCCATTTGAAATTGTATATGGGTTACATCCAAGAGGTGTACTTGAGCTAAGAGACCTAAAAGGTTATGAAGGAATCAGTGGACATGCTGATGATTTTGCTCAATCAATGAGAGAGGTTCATGAGCAGGTAAAGAAGACATTAATGGAGGCTAACCAGAAGTTGAAGGCTAAAAGAGATGAAGGGAAGAGAGATCTACAATTTGAAATAGGTGATTTGGTGATGGTATAGTTGAACAAGGCAAGACTACAAAAAGGCATACCAAGTAAGCTGCAGATGAAAAGGATAGGGCCATGTAAAGTGTTGGCTAAGTATGGATCAAATGCATACAAGGTGGAGTTACCCAAGGAGATGTCTATTTTGCCTATCTTCAATGTGAAGGACTTGGTGAAGTATAAAGGACCATAAATGGATGAGGAATAGTATAGTGCTAAGGTGAGTAAGGATGTGGAAGGACTCAAGGTACCTGATCAAATCAAACCACAGGTTGACAAGATTATGGATTCAAGGGTGAAGAAGAAGACCAGGCACAAGACATACATGGAGCACCTAGTGAAGTGGAGACACCAACCAGAGTCAGAGGCTACTTGGATAGCAGAGAGTTATTTCAAGAAGCATGGAATTAGTGAGATTTTCTTAACACCATGGGTTCCTTAACTTCTTTGTTGCAAGGGGAGAATGGTGCAGGAGCACCTTAAGGTCTTTTGAGGAGATCTTTGCAAATTTTGGCTTGTAGGTGGTTCTAGCCAACCACCAAGGTAATAAGGAATAATTTATAAAGTTCCAAGGTTGAATTTATGTGTGAGTTGTGTCAAAGTTAGGTTAGTTTAGAGCCTTGAATTTTGGGAGTCTCAATGAGGAGGTTAGGCAAATCTAGACAATGTTGTCTAGGTAATTTGTCCTAAAAATTGGAAAATGGCACTAATAATGTTCTAATCCTGACCTAAGGGTCCTAAGATGTGTGCATAAGGTATATACGGTTAGGAAAACCCTAATATGACAGGTGGGAAAGCTATTGTATGGATTGAGTTTTGGAAAGAAGAGTTTGTGACTTGGAAAAGAGCAAATTTATTTGATTAGTGTGATAGAGCCTTCATCCAATCAATTAATGGATTGAAAGGATTGAAATAATGATTTGATTCTTTCATTTGTCATTTTTTCCTTCCTTGAGTAGCATTATTTTAGTCATTTAGTTCAACTAGTTAATAGTTTTGCGAGCTCTTGTGTTCTTGGTTTCATTGCCCGATTCAAGGACAGTTTGTAAATAATGATCCCCACTTGACTTCCCATGGTGAGGTCACCATGGCCACTTGGAATCAGTTAGGGGACTATGTACATAGTGTAAATATTGATTTAGGAGTCTTTTTGTGTAGGGGAGTTGATGCAATCATCAAGCTCTAGGCGAGTGCAAGGGCATTTTGGCTAGAAGCTTGGATAGAACAACAGCAAGAAGACTTGCTAAATGGATTGGTTTGTGCCAATTCGAGGTGTAGGGGTGTAGGGGCATGTTTCCTAGACATTTTTGTGCAAGGAGGAGTGTAGAGGAGGCCATTAGATCCCTAGAGTAAACTAAAGAAACCAGACTGTGACACTTGCCCTAAAAACCCTTGAAAATAGGGGTTTGGTGAAAATCTTGTGTACGGACACTAAGGGGAATTGAAACTTGGAAAATATTGAAGCCTAGGTGGTCTATAGTGAGAATCCATGAATATTTTTGGGGTTTGTTAAGGAATTTTAGGCGTTACTCCAAGAATACTGATTTTTGGAGGCCTAATTGGGCAAAAAGGCTACAAAGCCTAAAAACAAGGTTTAAGAGAATTCGATGGAAAAATGAGGAAAGAATCCTGCAAGAAGGATTAGAATGGAGTAAGAATACCCTAGGAATAGTTTTAAGACCTATTCCAAGTCCCAAGAAAGGTTTGGGAACGTTGTAGCAGAATTGAGCCCATGGGAGCTCTTGGTGATGTGAGAGTGAAGGCAAGCATTTGAAATTGGTGGAGGGTTCTATAAGTAGAAAGGGGGTCCTAGGTGTGACCTCTGAGTAGGGTAGTGAAGAATTCCCTAGGAACACCAAAGAATAGGTCTTAGGAAGAGAAAATGTGCTCTTGAGAGATAGCACTCCCCACCACATCCTTATGCCAAATTTTAGCTAATCGCAATTCACCATCTGCCCAACAATTTACATAAGTTAAAATTTAGTATCAAGTTACCAAATCACCTAATTAATTCTAAATTTAGAGATGTCGATTACCATCCTTCAATTTTATTTTATTGTAACCCACTAAAATAAACTTGACCAACAATTTGTTTAATTTTGCCAGCTCTGCACTAACATTAATGCATCAGACTTGTCATGATTATACTTAAGCCTAACCATCATACTCTGCATTTAATTTGCACACCTTAACACACACGTATTATTTTCTACAAGCTCTCCACATGTTGACGTGTTCCACCTCACCAAGTTAATTTTCCTTTCTATAAAGCACACCTAGACATCTTCATGATTAATACGACTCAATAACATAAACTGAAATGACCACTATTTAATTCAAAAATCTCTATTTTTCTTGATTCGTGATCTTTGTACTAGTAAGATTCAAAGAAATGGCCACCAAATTCATGAGAATTTATTTGATTTAACTTTTAATTTTGGAGAAAAGTGTATGACTACCACCTCAACTTTCATTCCCAAGATTTACTATCCAGGAAAATATGTACCAAAAATTTCTCTCGGTTTTCTATAAATTCAACACTTTGCTTCAAACTCTTCACTTCTTTCTTCAATTTCTTCAAATTTTCTTTCTCTTTTCTTGTGTTTTCTCACTTCTAGGCTATGGATACTCCCATTTTACTCACCTGTGTTCATCGTCAGAATGGATTTCTTGGTCAAATTATGACCTAGAGGCTTGGAAAAGTGTTCTTTCTCTGGACTCGTTCCACTAAATCATTCCTGTGCATGGCTCTCAGGGAAAATTTTATGAATTTTAGGGCATACTATAGGTTGAATTTAGATCCAAATTCACTCTTTGTAGCTTCACTTTTGGACCTCAGTCTCTCGGTAGCTGAAGTTCATTCTGCAGTGATGATGATAGTACAACCCAACTTTCTAGGGAAATTGGACCATGTTCTCTTTGTCACTCACCCGACAATGGGAATCCCTTCTGCTGGTGACATTCCACAATTTTTGGAACAAGGGGAAGTAGTTCCTCTTCCTTAATAATTTGCATACCCCCAACATTGATGACCATAGGGACAATGCTTACCTAGGGTACACACTCCTCATGGATGAAGTGGACCAAATTAACTGACTAGCCTACCTATTGCTCCAATGTGACTCCTTTTTTTTTTCCTTTTTTTCTCTTTTAAATCACTTTACGATGAGAATTTTGTACTTTCCATGTATATATGAAATATAATGATTTTTTTTGCTTTTTTGTACTTAAGGGTGTATTTATTCTAAATGGTTTTACCTTTCCAACTTGCAGTGCAATGCTTAAGAATTCAATCATGTGCTTTAGCTTAAGAAGAATTCGTTAATGTTGGAAATGAAACCAGAAAGCAAGAAACAAACCCTACTAAAGAAAATTAACCTAACTCACTTAAATTTACCCTAATCAAGTGACTAACCCTAATTAAGCAATTTACCCATCTCCAACACTAACTTCATAATGCTCTTTGTTTGAATTTTAGCAGGTTTATCTTTAAATTCACTCGAATAAATTTTGGATAACCTACTATAGCATCAAATTATTTGAATTTTTTTGTGTTTGACAAACAAAAAATTGAATGCATATTACCAATAATCTGGCTAAAATGTATGGAAACGATCTCATTAATGGTTGATTGCATACACCTTTGTTGTCTCCTTGATATTGTACCTTCTTCTAGTCCTCATTCATAGTTCTCCATTTCACTCTGCTCTATTCCATGAATGATAGTATTCATTTCTTGATTTTCTTTCACTCCAAGATTTCTTTCGTTCTCTATCATGTCTTTAATCTCAACATCACTATTCATTTTTTTAGACCAAATATTAACACAATTTACACAATTACCAGAAAGAGAGAAAGTAAAAACTTGATATTTGTATTTTGTATAAAATCAAGAATCTCTTCCCTTTTAGGTTGTGGATACACAATTATAGGTGAAAATCATGCATCTCCCACTTGTTTCATCCGCTCTTTCTCTTCGTTACAACCTTCCACATATGTGAAGATTGGTGACTCATTATTTTCGCGTTCACACCTTAAATGTGATGTTTCCAAATCTTGATGACTTTGCTTCTTTTCCTATAAAATTTCTAGAATCTTCTCATAATAATTACAGTTAGTGAATCTGTTTGGTCTAATGGTTAAATCTTTAATATTTATAATTTCACTAGGGTTAGAAAATTTCTTAGAATTCAAACCTCCTTCCAATAATGGTCCCTTTCTTCTCGTAGTTAAGGATGCCTCCATTAATGGAATTACCTTATAAGTGTCCAAACTTATCATAGTTTAAAAAGTTCTACAATTGAGTTCACTATGATCAATTGTATCATGAATCTTGCACCTGATAACCCTACCAAAAGGGAGTAGACTTAAGGGATAAAGCCTATGGTTAAGGATCCTCTAGAGCTTATCAATTTATTTTTTTCCCTTCATTACAAACTTTTTAGGCTTGTCTCATAATCAGACTTTCGATCCAAAACTGGGATAATGATATCAACTCCAAAGATATTGGAGGGATACCCTCCTTCTAGCACCACTCCTATTGACATGGATGTTATTCACACACCAATAGATAGATAAATTCTCATTAGAGACATTGTGGGAACCTATCTTTCTTGAAAGACTCCATCGGGAAAATCTAAATCCAAGGCTAACTCAACTTGATCCCAAGGATCATTTATGTTAGGTCTTGATGCACTAGGTTTGCTTAGGGTTCGTTATGATAATGTTGTTAAAAAAGAGGGGTAAATGGTCCTTAAAGTATTGGTTGGTATCATAGAGATATGAAAATAATCTTAGTCTGGTCATTCAATAACTTCATGAAATCAATAAATTTACAACAATATTTCATGAAATTCAAATAAATTGCATTCATTCAAGTAGATTTAGCATCAAGCATTAAAAAAATTCATGGAATAAAAAGATTTGCAATAAAAATCCATGCATTCATCACTTTTTGGAACATTTTCTAAAATATAAACATCTATTCTAAAATAAAGCATAAAAATTTACTGAAAATTAAAATTTCTCCCAGGTATTATCCACACATGCCTCAAGAAATGACCAAACTAGAGCAAACCATTCCATATGTCACCAAATTGCTTCACAACTAGGCACAAAATGATGCAAGAGTTTAAAGAAAAGAGATTATTTGCCATTGGATAGTGTCAATATGCACCCTTAAATGGTGCAACAAATAATCTTGTCCAATAGGAAAAAATAATCAACTATGTAAGATTTCATATTAGGAAATAACTTTGAAATTGGATATGATATTAGTTAACTTCTAATGAAACATACAAGTTTTTTATCTGGAATGGAATAGGAAATAGGAAAAAGAACAAAACTTGAAAAAAAATTGGTTCTCCAACATCCACAAATTCTGAACTTAATTTAAAATGAGACATCTCCTTGCCTTTTATAAGAACAAGATGCTCAAGAAATTTAAACCAGCACATGAGAAGGAATCCAAGTGATGAATCATAGCAAGGTGCATGGCACATGACAACTAGCAAGAGAACTTTCTAAATAAGTTAACATAATTTGAACCTTCTTCAACACTTTGAAACTTTTGGACTTATGTCTTTAAAATTCAATCAGGAAATCAAACTTGGACCAAGCAGATTTGTTAAAAAATATGTAGGAACTTCCTCTATTGGATATTCAGAGTGATCAGGTGGAACTAGTTATCTAAATTCCACCAGCACTTTTGTTCCTACACTCAAGTTCGGGCTCAAATGTAAAACACCCAGAAGTAAATTACCTCAGATCAAGGTACTCTCCTTCGTCACATGTGTAATACTCGATTTCCCGATACTTCTTTATATCAAGCTCGTCCTTCGCATGGAATTCCAAAAAATATCACCCAACTTGGTTATATCATTGCTCGCAATTCAAATTTTCCTAACTTTCCATACTACAACATAGTCCAAAATCCTATTTCTCCTACACATAAAATTTCATATATCAATCCCCTTTTAAAACATTAATAAAATTTTCATCAAAATAAAACCATCATTAATAAATCATCTTTTAAAGCAAGTCATAAATAACACGCT
The DNA here is from genome assembly GCA_007115665.2 of Sequoiadendron giganteum. Lineage (NCBI taxonomy): Eukaryota > Viridiplantae > Streptophyta > Pinopsida > Cupressales > Cupressaceae > Sequoiadendron > Sequoiadendron giganteum. The sequence continues at coordinate 428,668,951 of CM021107.1, read as the reverse complement.
TTTAATGCATTATCATGTAAATATAGCTTTATGCAGGCAACCAAAATTCTTAGGCTTTCGAGAAAAACTAAAAAAAATAAAATTAACACTTCAAAACCCATGCATTGTTACTCAATACCCAATACTCAAAAAAATTCAGCTTTTATCGGAACAAAATTCACTTGGATCTCAATTACCACTGGAACCTTCATAAATCTTGGATCTTTACTTTTGGACCATGACAACTTAACAAACCTTCCAACCAACCAGGCTTTTTGATACTGGGTACCTGGTATACTCGAATTACAAATTATTTCAAAGACTTCCACTTTAACATTGACTTCCGGTGATCCTTTGCCAATCAACACCTGCCATAAGCATTCAATTTTTACTTGGGTCCCCAAGCCTTGCATTCTTGGGGTGTGTTGTGAGACCACACAATAATAACACCAGTGCCATAAATATTTGAAAGAATTTGTTGATACACTCAAGGACATAACACGTTGCAATCAAGTATCATTTCTTGATGGATAAGGTTGTAGAGAAGGATGTAAGATTGGAATACTTTGATACAAAGGAGCAAGTAGTTGATATATTCGCATAGCCACTTATTAAGGAGACATTTGAGTTTCTTTGGTAGAAGTTGGGAGTTGTTGCTCCATACTCCTGAACCAAGAGGAAGCACAAGTTGAGGGGGAGCTTTGTCTCCCTTCCATAAGAAGGCTTGGTAGTATTAGAGTCAGTGAAGCATGGACTTAGGGGGGGTCTATCTAGGAAACAATCTTCTAGATTGTGCAGTGTACTAGAGAATGAGGAAAGGAGGAGAAGGATGTGTTTTTAGAAGCTAGTATCAGTGTGGAAAGGTGGTGCCTCCTCATAGAGGGAGAAAGTGTTGAGCCTTTTCTATTGATGTAAAAGGGGGAGAAAGTGATCTCAAAATGTTAAATTTCTTAGAATCCTAAAGTGAGAAGAAAGTGAGCTCAAAATGTTGAATTTCTCAAAATAATAATGATCTCAAAATGTTATATCTTCCATAGGGGGAGAGAGTGAATAAAATGATACAATGAAGAAATCATTCAAAAAGATTGGTTTGGTGGCCCAACATTTTATTGTTTGCCATTAATGAGAAAGGGGGAGATTGTTTAAAATTTGTTGTCATTGATGTTAAAGGTTGTTGTCAGTTGTTGTCAAAGAGTTTCAAGGCTACCAAATGTGAAGGTTATCAAAGATGAAAAATATTGTATGATTACTTGAATTATCATTATATTCCCCTTGACTTAAAGTGCTATATATCCAGAATTATTAATCATGAAGTTTTCTCATCAATCAAATCCTATACCAACATACATCATGATAGTTGGTGTGTATTATATGCTTATTATACCATGTATATTATGTAGTTATTATGAGTGTGATGGTATAGAAGTATGTGCAAGGATATCTTTTGGGCAAAGAGATCTCTTTGGTATCATAAATGTGGTTGGCATTTATTTCAGAAATGCAGTGTTGCTCTACGATTTGGAAGGAGATTATGTCTACACTTGTTTTATTAGTTTCTTGAGTTTTCATAAGATATGTTTAGTATGCAAGAAGTGATAGGCCAAAACTGGGCTCTTTATGCATATCAATCATCAAGGCTTTGCTTTTTTTTTCCATTTTTATTTTCATCATTTTTTGCAAGATTCATACCTCTTTTGAGTTTTTATTTTTCATCATTTTTTATTGGCATCTTTTCTCATTTTTCATTGTCATCTTTCTTCATAGCATTATTTCCTTGAAATGTTATAACTCCATATTCATGAGTTATGTTAAATGGGTGAAATGATAGAAACAAATGAAAAGTGAAAATAATAGATACTATGACTATGATGGGATAATGAAGGATAATAGGTGAAAATATGGTGGACCTGCCCCCAACTTAAATGGTTGACTGTCCTCGGGAAACAAGGAGAGGATGGGTAGGAAAGTTGCATGATATGATTAATATAATAAGAAATATTAATAAAGTTAAAAGATAAAATAATGAAAAATAATATTGACCATTTTACCAACTTGCATGTCCATATATGCCAAGGTTTGGTAACCAGAAAAATTTAGCAACTGTGAAGAACCAACAAGGAACCAAGAACTCTGAAATGAACTAAAACACCTGAAAGATCTCCACCTAGACAAGTGAGCAACAGGAGGTGCTAGGGGGGCACTCGAACAACCACTAAAGCAATAGAGTACATCTACAAACTGATTAGACCATAGACAAAACACAAATTATTGCATTTTTTTCTTTTGTCATTTTTTTCAATTTCGATAACGACAAGTGACCAGTGGCAAGCCAGATTTCAATCACTTACCACTTGATGGTGCTGTGAAAACAGTTTTCACCACTAAGAATTTTATTCAACTACAATCTGCCAGAAATTGGTTTTCAAATTGTAGTTGTCTAACAACACATGAAGGTTTTCATTGTTAGAATTTATTGCTTTTTTCCATTTTTCCATTTTATTTTCTTCTTGATAAACTGCATATAATGACCCAAAAAAATGAAACTCTCATATGGATGACAAAATTATACCATCCAAATCCTAGAGTTCCATCTAAATCCCTTCAATAAAAGTAACTGTGAATTGCTTGCAATGCTTGAAAGGATGACCAATAATAACCTTAGCACAATCTGGAACATAGAACCACTGCTACAAACAATCTTGATCTCATTTAGCTCATCCCATCATATCTAGAAGGTGATTGGGGAAATTTTGAATTCATGTCCACTCACTTGGTTGAAATAATCACCCACAATGACTGCAATCTTTGAAAGACATGCTACCTTATGATGACCAATTTGAGACAAATCATGAAGCTAGGCTATCCTTTCTTCTTAAGCATGAGAGATATCCATAACTATTCCCAAAGTTATATGAAAAGATAGAGTGCAAATAATGAAACTTCCTTACCAAAGATAAGGTTGCATAGTGAAAGACCAATTGGAGTCTCTCATCTTGTGAAATGTAGCCACGCAACTTTAGGTAGGTGAATAGTCATCTCAAAGTGTGAGGATATGCATTAGAATATATTCAAGCTCCTTGATTATGTCTTCAAGTTTTCTCTGAATGTGTATCTCAAGAACATAGCACCACAAGATTCATGGATCTCATAGACCAAGTTTCATACTGTCTTCCACAAGGTTCTAGCATCAAGAGAAGTTATGTCGATGAATGTTGAACACTTCACCCAAAGAATCCTCTTATGATCTCTAAGAGAGGAACACAAAAGAAACTTGAGGTTACCCATACCACTAACAAGGCCACAAAATGTTATTTTTAATGCTTGTGTAGAGAACTGATATGAACTGATACTAGTGCAAAAGTGTTAGGTAACCCAAAGAAGAAAACTTGCAACCGTATTCTCAAGACCAAGCATATCAAGAATAGTAATTCAATATCATCCATTTTAATAAATCCACTATTATAATTGATTTATCATTGGAAAATGGAGGGGAGAGTTATTAAAATAAATACTTGAAAAAAATGGATGGATAAATTCTATTCAAACGAATGTGTGTGTATAATCTAATCCAATTAACACAAGAATACATACCTTGATTTGGTCCAAAGCTCACACACTAGTTTTAGTAGAAGCACCAAATAAATAATAAATGAAGGCATTATTAGAAATCACCCAAATTATTTCAAAATAATAATGGATTCCCCCCAACTTAAATTCATACTATAAAATCATGAGGGTATTAGGATAATCCAATGGATCAAGAAATATAGTGACATATTTAATAATACCTTGTTCAATGAAAATCATCTTTTGTAGCATGTTCAGTATGGTCATTAATACATTCAAACCCATCGATTTATGCTTAATTAATTAATTTTTGGTGGACCTAAATCAATAAGTGTGTGAGGAATATGTATTTTGATCATAGGCATCCAAACATGTATATGCGTGAGCATAAACACATTAACTGAAAAATCCTATAAATGTTCACACATTTCTTGAATGATTAATGTGAAAAGTTCAACATTTCATATTTCATGATTAATTTTATCACACATGTATGAGTTCTATAGTAAAATTAAACTCATGTTGAAGTGTTGCTTTATGTGTGTGGATTCCCTCTAAAGGTTGTGATTTAATAAGTAAATAAGAAGAACTAAGTTGAACATTGTTCAATTGACCATACGGTTCTTCTAGCTCAATTACATCAAAATCACATCCTTCAACTATATATGTAGATTTTAAGTGTGAGTCACCAACTTCAAGCACACTAATAGAATGCAAAGGGATTCTTGAGATCTCATTATTATATGCATTTTGAATCACCTTATTATTTAATGTTTTATTAGGCATGAAAATTTCCCTTGGTGGATATATTGAAGTAGATGGTGGGTGATATGAATGGGATAATTAAAATGGTAAAATTTGTTGTGGATATAGAATAGGTGGTAGTAGATAGGATGGATATTGTGGAGATGGTAATATATAAGATGGAAATGGTGGTTGTTGTGAGCATTCATTATGACATTTTTGGTAAGATGTACATTGTTCCCATTCACCATAAATGTTAGGAGAATCATTTTGTGAAGAAACATATTTCCTTTCAAATTCAATAGAATTATAAGACGTTTTAAAACCATTAACAATACCTTGATCTCCTTGATTCGACGTGTGCAGTCCTTGAGTTACAAAGAAGACATTATCATTTCCATTGTTATTATGTTGAGGATCACTTATAACATCTATCTCATTCACTATGTTCTCTCAAATAGTTTGACACGTGCACTCAAATTCTTCCTTGCAACAATTAGAACAACAAATGGTCAAATCATCATTTTTAAAAATCCATTGTTCTAAAAATTCATCAATTATTTGTTCTTGTTCGGTTATAGGAATAATACCTGTAGATTTTTGTGATAATGGTATTGGAAGATCAAGATTATCCAAGTTGCATCCATTAGGTAGAGGGCCTATAAAAATACGACTTTATTTAAGTGTGATTCTCCCACCAATTTCCTCTTTTGTTTTCAAATTTGAAAGCGGGGGTCTAGGTTTTTCATTTTTGAAGTGTTTTCCCCTAAAATTTGATATGCGTGAACTACTTTGAAAATGCAATTTTTAAAATATTTTTGATGATGTTTCTTCAAAATTACCTCTTACATATCAATTAGCTCACAACAAGTGGTGTGAATGTAAATTATTTTATCTTTTAATATCTACCTACAAATTCAAACCATACATCTATATGATTTAAGCAACACAAATTAGGAGTAATCACTTGAGCACGACCAATAGGTGCACGAGATTTCATCCTAACACATTGTTCCTAACTCATCTCATTAAACTAACTGGCCTTTGACACCTTTCCCTAGAAACGATGCAAAAATGATAGGCCAAAACTGGAGCAACGAGTGAAATGGATTAGATGTTTAATAATAAATTTTAGTTTGGTCTATACATGTCAATCCAGGGGCGTAAACTTGTGAAAGGTATCGTGGAAGTTTTCACAAGGGTTGAGAGTCATGAGATGAGTGGTTATGAATGCGACTTATGAAAATAAACCTTCAATAAATCGAAATAAAACTGGCGATAGGCACTGTCACTTCCTGGCAACAGGATCTGCACACACAACAAATTCTAAAATAGAACATCAATTACTAAATTCATAAAATCCAAAGCGAAGGAATAAATCTCAAATCAACAACATACTTAATTCACATAGAAATTATAACAACTGATATAATCTAAGTCAATAGATAGTTAAAGTCACTTAAAAAATTTTACAAGAATTAATTACAAAATTATGACAACAAAAATATAGAATTAAAATAATGCAAAATGGAATTGAAATCATACATGCCTTGAAAAATAAATAATATATATACATTCAATAGGCTGCTAAAGAGTGGGCACCCTTCCTCCCCATCAACCAATTGAAGAAAGACTTACACTGGAAAGAACTTCAAAATGTTTCTTTCAATAATTATTTTGTGGCTCACATTTAGTTGTTTTATTTGTTAAATACAAAAATTTAGTTGTTTCATTTGTTGGAAAATAACCCACCTTAAAATATACAAACTTAAATAGCTCACCCTAAAATATAGGAGCTTAAATAGCTCACCGTAAAATGTAGGAACATAAATAGCTCATGGTTACAATATAATATTATTTTATACATGAGGACATTTTCCTCCATAAAATTAAGCATTATTTGGTTATAACTAAATAACCAAAGTATTTTATGAGAATAATTTTATGGTCAAAATTAATTTACTAATATGTGCACCCACAAGCGATAGGAGGTTCCTCTGAAGAATGTGACAAGAGCAAGATCTAGAAGTTCCTGTAATTTGTATGTTGCAAGTTTGATTTTCCCAAGGCTTGAAATCATAAAGCTTATTAGTAAAGACAATCAATAATTAATTTCCATATTTTATCCAAAAACTATATTAAATACCACTTATGTATATTTAATCTAATGCAACATAAAATGGTAAAATGGTATGATATGGTGTTGGGAAATTATGCCTCAACATTATGGCTTGTTCCCTTTAGACTTGGCATTTTCCTTCATTTTTTGGCCTTTACCGTGGCGGTCTGGCTTGGTCTTGGCGGTGTTTGTTTGGCGGTTACTGCCTTACCACATGCAGTGAGTTCACTCACCGTGGTGGCGTGGTAAGGCCACCTGTAGCTTGCACTGGCGGTTACCACCTTACCGCACGCGGTAAGGGAACCAGAGGCCTAGCTCGATGGTTACCGCCTTACTGCTGGTGGTGGTCCCTCTCACCACGGTGTCCATGATGAGACCTCCAGTGGTGGGCTTGATGGTTATCGCCATACCGTGGGCGGTGGGTCCTCTCACCGCGGTGGCCGCGGTGAGACCACCAGTGGTTGGCCTAGCAATTACCACCACACTACAGGAAGGCTTTGGAAGGTTAGCGGTAGTGCGGTGGAGGTGGAAATCAACGTAGGTAGTTACTGCCTTACCGCGGTAAGGCTCTGTGGACACGGTGGTAGTGCGGGATGGTTGAGGGTGGGCTCAGGCGAGCTCACTGCCATACCGTGAGGCAACTCGGACAGGGGCGCGGTAGTGCGGTGGAGTCGGGGTGCGAGCCTGGATGGCTTACCACCATACTATGAGGTGAGTTTGAGAGGGAAGCGATAGCAAGGTAGAAGGCAGGGTGAGCTCAGGTGAGCTCACCATTGTACCACGGCTAGGTCATGTTGGCTCTGCAGTAACACTGTAGGAGCTCGAGTGAACTCGAAACTTAGTTGACCAAGTTGGACCGGTTTGATTGACAGTCAGCAATGATAGACAAATGAGATGGTGACACGTGAAAGATCCTTATGATCTGGTTGGCCAAATGGTTAATGTTCTGATGTGCGATAGAGCTGCATTATTATAGCAAGGTTGACGGACATGTCTGAGACCGGATTTAATGTTGTGCAGCTCGATGCTTGTGGATTAAGTGGTGCACATTATTAGAAATGGAATGCTTGTAGGTGGATAATTTATTATCCTGATGACCATTGCTGGAAGGGATAGGCTGAATAGGTATGCACACAGTATATGTATTTTGGTGTGCAGATCGATAAGAGTATGAGCGATAAAAGAGAGAGCCCGAGAGTGTTCGAGCGGTTCAACCATGAACAATTAGACTCTCAGATCTATTAAGATGTGAACCTAATATGCCTTGTGGCTGGGTTGGCCATGAGGCTGGCTATGATAGTCTTTTGTGAGGAAGGGAATCTACATGATATGTCATTGAGGACATTGTAATCATGTGAAAATTCTAATTTTTTGTTGCTTGTATATTTCTCCAGATGAACAAGATGTAATCTCCTGTAGAGCATAGATCTAGTTTTGTATTATAACCATTTCAGTTACTGAATAATACATGAGAGCTTAGTGTTTTGGAAGGTGGGTTTTTTTTACCCGAAAGAGTTTTCCCCACGTATATATGTGTGTTCATAGTTTTTTCTTTCATGTTGTTTGATTCTGCAAACTAAATCTATGCTTGTGTTGAGTCTTTTATTTGTCATGCTTTAATTTTCTCAAAGGATCAATGGGGGATCAACTGTGCCTACTTCTGCTTTATGGCATAGTTGTTTGTGTCTTTGAAGTGATAAAAATAAAAATCACTAAGGCATTGTTGTCTTAGATGCTGATCTATGATGACAGAATCGACTGTGTATCCCCAACAAATGGTATCAGAGCTGGTTGAAGGAGGTCAAGGCTTGATGATACCAACAAGTGGTGTCAAAACCTTCTCTTGGTTACTGAAGTTCTAGGTATTTCTCCTATGATGATTTCTTAGCCTGGCAAGCTTGAGGAAATCTGGAGAAATCGGTTGGTGATTGATCCTTTGATGAGTGGAAGTTGCTTCTTTGATTCAACACATAGTTTTGAAAGAAATTGGAGATGACTGGAGTTGATCATATTGTGACGATGTGGTCTGAGGCTCCTCGCTCGTAGAAAATGTTTTCGATGCAAAGGGCGTGAGATGTGCTTGTGGTTGTGTTGTAGCGAAGTGTGGTTTCATACTGGGTGTCTGTGTGAGAGGCTCCCTAGCGGTATGGAGTTTCTTGTGTTGATGTTTAGCCATGGAGTATTGTGCGTGTGCTGGGTGTTCTGACTTAGCACTGAAGGTGGTTTCTCTATTGCTCTGATTGCATGGAGGCTATGAAGTTAATCCTAATGGTCTACAACTTCTGAATAGCCTGGCTCTCTCGTATGCTTGTGCATGACTATGATTTTTGGAACTAGTATGAAATGGACCTGTTGTTCCATTCTTACCTGTGTCTTACACTCACATGGTTTAGATTCATGTCTTTGGCTCTAGAGGTTTTCTATAGATTTTCTTAAAAAGTCTATCATGCATATTCATGTTTCTTTTCATTGTTCTGGTTAACCGTGATGGTTGTGTGCAGACTTCTGAGTCGTCTAGGTGAGCAGTGAATATGGAGATGTGTGGGTGTTTTATAAACACTGTGGTTTTGCAGGTTTTGCATGGTGAAGTAAAACTTGTGGTTTATGGAGCTGTTGTTCAGCTATTTTCTAGACCTTGGCTTCTAGGGTGTGACTGGATGAGATAGTTGTAGTTCAACATGGTCTTGAGGAGTTGTGCTATCTTCTCTGCATGGGAGTGTTGGTATGAGTTTCTCTTTCAACATTCTTGTGGTATGTTTGTTGGTTTTCTAGAGTATGGTGCTTGAGTTGTGGACGTGATTGGAAAATCGGATCTATTGCTGATTTGGTGTTTGAGTCATGTTAGTTTGTTTTGGTTGTTCTCTTTGATGATCTCAGTTTTGCAGTTTCTAGTGCGATGATAGATTTGCAGGTTTTTATTTGGTTGCATCCACGAGTTGTGCAATTTTGTGGGTTGTCCTTACCTACATGATTGTTGTGAGACAACTCGTAATTGGACTGTCTATATCCATGAGGTTGTAACTATGTGGTGTAGATTTGTTAGCTGACCTTGTCTGTGGTCACTTGTGCATTGGCTTGGCTATTTTGAGATGAGAGGAGGGGTGGTGTTTGAGTACCTGAATAGTCAGTGATGGGGACCTGAAGCATGTGAATCACGATGTCATGGAGAGCTTGATACACTGGCTAGTGTAAGATTTTGATAGTGATGGGGTGGTCGGTCATGGTGCTTGGAAAGCTTGGTGTCACAGTTCAGTGGGAGCTTTAGCAGTGACTATGGATTCATCATTTGGTGGTGAATGATCTTCTTTGGTGTTGCAAATGCTTCTTGAGGAATCTTAGATCCTGTTGCTGTAGAAGAGTTCTTTCATATCTGTATGGTCACTATTTGAATGTGTGCAGCATCTTGGAGCCATGAAGGACCTTGGTAGTCTTTGGCTGATATTTTGGTGGTGCTTGACAATTGATGTTGGTTTAGAGTTTGTTTTCTTTATGTCATGGTATACTCTTGCTTGTGCATTAGAGTGTTGGCATGTTGCTTTGATCTTGAGACCATAGCTTGTTCACTTGAAGCATGGTATCTCCTAATGGGGATGTGTAAGATCATGGTGTCATGATAAGTTATTGTCCTAGGTTTTGGAGCTTTGAAAGTGGTCTGGAGATTCTCTATGTTTTGAGTACTTCGGTCATATGCTAGAGGACTTCATGTTAAGTGCAGCAATGCAATTTGGAGTTAGCATGAGATGACAAGATGCTGGTGCTCATGGATGCATGGAGAATAAGGTGAGGCTAGAATTAATCTGAGAATGTTTCTTTTACAACTAAAAGTATGAGTTCCCTACACCTTGGTTGAATGCGAGTTCAACAGAGACCATGAAGGAGAATACTCTTGGGTAAGTCATTGTGACTTGTATATCTTGGAGGAGAAATTTTTCTCTTCTTCTGGTCTACTTGGCAGTGTTTATTTGAAAGGTGTTTACCCATTACATCTTTTAGATGTTCTTTGTATGCTTTATTTTTTATTGATATGAATCTTGAGTTGTTTTAAGATTCTGGAGGATTCATAATGAAAGGTGGACAACATAGTGGATCTCCTTGTGCTTTTTAGGATTGGTAGGAGATAGTTATATGGGTTAGTCTAATCTTCTTTGAGGTGCTTACATCCATGGGGCTGTTGGGTGTTGTTATGGATTTTCCCTTCAAGATGTGAAGAAGATCATTCTTGACACAACTGGCATTTAGAAATGTATGTAGGAGGATGCTACATGTTATGATTTGTTGTTTCTCTCTAATCTGGTTTTCTCTTCCTGGATGTTCTTGACTTTAGATATGAGATTCCTTTGTGGATCCGAGTTGGTCATAGTTTGTGGTCATGTGTTGTCACTTAGGTGATGACACAAAGGTTCTTGTACCTCTTTCTTCAGTTAGATATGGAGGTTTTTGGAAGAACTGTGGAAGATAGTGAGAGAAACATTTCTTGCAATAGGTGGTTGCAGGTGGTGCAGATTAGTGTGGATGTTCCTTGGAACTACATGGTTACTCATTTATATGTGCAGGGATTGATGGAATTGGTATGCCTGGATCACGTGTGATGGTGCTATGTTTGCATTCATTTGGACAGTACCCTTGCAGTGGGAGTACCTAGATGTGTTGGGTCGTTAGAGGTTGACACATGGTTCTTTTTATTTGCTATTGATGGGTTGGTTGTGTGATGGTGTGAGTTCACTAATGTTTCATACCGAGAGGTATGGGAGGTTGGATGTTTTAGCACGAGCTGTGGGTGCTAGTTTTCAGTTGCGTGGGTTTGATCAATTGGATGAGAGCAGTTAGTTTGTGGTTGTTGTTCTAGCTGATGGTTTCTTATTGTGGATAATGTTTCTCATTCTGGTGTTCACGTTGTGCTTTGTTGCTACTGGTTTGGTACCTTTTCCGCTTGAAGAATCAGATGTTTGTGTTCTAGAGATTAGTTCTTTTTCACCTTGGCATGTTCCTATATTTGGATTTGTTGCCTGAGATTGTGGACATTTTTTATGTCAGTGTAGGGGTCTTGGTTGGAGCATGGAAGCTTGGTGTTGGTCCGTGTTTGGGTGTTTGGAGGAAGCCTGAAAGTCTTCGACAAGTGGGAGATTGTTGGGAAATTATGCCTCAACATTCTGGCTTGTTCCCTTTAGACTTGGCATTTTCCTTCATGTTCTGGCCTTTACTGTGGCGGTCTGGGTTGGTCTTGGAAGTGTTTGTTTGGTGGTTACCACCTTACCATGCATGGTAAGGCCGCCTGCAACCTACGCTAGCAGTTATCGCCTTATCGCACGTGGTAAGGCCGCCAACGGCTTGGTTCGGTGGTTACCACCTTACCGCTAGTGGTGGTCCCTCTCATCGCGGTGTCCACAATGAGACCGCCAGTGGTGGGTCCTCTCACTATGGTGAGATCACCAGCGGTTGGCCTAGTGATTTCTGCCACACTGCAGGAAGGCTTTGGAAGGTCAGTGGTAGTGTGGTGGAGGTGGCAGTCAATGCAGGCGGTTACCACCTTACCGCAGTAAGGCTTGGTGGACATGGCGGTAGCGCAGGATGGCTGAGGGTGAGCTCAGGCGAGCTCACTACCATATTACAAGGCAACTTAGACAGAGGCGCGGTAATGCAATGGAGTTAGGGTGCGAGCTTGGATGGCTTACCACCATACCATAAGGTGAGTTAGACAGGGCAGCAGTAGCGAGGTAGAAGGTAGGGTGAGCTTGGGCGAGCTCACCACTGTACCGCAGCTAGGTCGTGTGGGCTCGGCAATAATGCAGTAGGAGCTCGGGTGAGCTCAGAACTCGGTTGACTGAATTGGACCAGTTTGATTGACAGTCAGCAAAGATAGAAGAATGAGATGGTTACACATGGAATATCCTTATGATCTGGTTGGTCAAATGGTTAATGTTCTGATGTGCGATAGAGCTGCATTATTATAGCAAGGTTGATGGACATGTCTGAGAACAGATTTAATGTTGCACGGCTCGATGCTTGTGGATTAAGTGGTACACGTTATCAGAAATGGAATGCTTGCAGGTGGATAATTTATTATCTTGATGACCATTGTTGGCAGGGATAGGCTGAACAGGTATGCACACAGTATATGTATTTTGGTGTGCAGATCGATAAGAGTGTGAGCGATAACAAAGAGCCCAAGAGTGTTTGAGTGGTTCAACCGTGAACACTTAGACTCTCAGTTATGTTAAGATGTGAACCTGATATGCCTTGTGGCTGGGTTGGCCATGAGGCTAGCTGTGACAGTCTTTTGTGAGGAGCTGAAGGGAATCTACATGATATGTCATTGAGGACATTCTAATCATGTGAAGATTCTGATTTGTTGTTGCCTATATATTTCTCCAGATGAACAAGATTTAATATCCTCTAGAGCATAGCTCTAGTTTTAATTGTAACCATTTCAGTTACTGAATAATACATGAGAGCTAAGTGTTTTGGAGGGTGGGGATTTTTACCTGAAAAGGTTTTCCCCGCGTATATCTGTGTGTTCATAGTTTTGTCTTTCATGTTGTTTGATTCTACAAACTAAATCTGTGCTTGTGTTGAATCTTTTATTTGTCATGCATTTAATTTTCTCAGAGGATCAATGGGGGATCAAATGTGCCTGCTTTTGCATTATGGCATAGTTGTTTGTGTCTTTGAAGTGATAAAAATAAAAATCACTAAGGCACTGTTATCTTAGATGTTGATCTATGATGACAGAACCGACTTTGTATCCCCAACATATGGAACAAAAATAGAATGTGGAAATGAGTATGAAGGTACATGAAATAGGCTAAAATATGACATAAAATGGGACATAATTGGCTCTCATCAAGAAGTTTGAAGTGTTAGAAGGTTTTTTAACCTATTCATTTTGGTGAACCCAACATTGTACATCTAAAATTATGAAATTGGAGTTCATTGAAACCCTATATCTAGGATTTGCATTAGTTTTCATTACATTGCATTAGTTTGAATTTAACCTAAGGTTGTCAAAATTGCATTAGTTTTCATTTCATCTAGTGTTTTAAATTGGAATTTTGCATTGTTCAAAATTTGAAAAAACTAAAAAATTGCATTAGTTTCATATTGATTTTGCATAGTACTTGTATATTAGTGTACTTTCAATTGTTTCCATTAGAAAATTTAGTCAAAACTACATTAAAAAAGTGTCATTTTTGTTCAATTTTCGTCCTTTATTGGACTTGCATTAGGAAACCTGAAATTGGAAAAATCTATCACAAAAACCACAATTTGCAACCTAGAACAGAAAGTGCAACCAATAACTCAGAATTTACATTTTTCATTTTTAAAAAACTTGTACAAGGACCCATTTTCCCTCAGTGAATGAGTTCTTGAGGGCACATCAAAACCAACTTTTATGAGCATTTTTGTAGTCCTTTGCACTTCCCAAATTCGTTGGTAAACTATTGTTTTAATCTGTCAAACTTCAATTTTTTTTGTTTTATGCATTAGGTCTAATCATCTATTTAGTTTAGCCATTTTATTATATTCCAAATTTATTTTAGTATTTAATATCATCAGATCTACATAGGATAATTGTTTACATTTTGAAGCATTGCATAAGTTGGATGTATTAGTTTTCATTTTCGTCACACACTCAAAACTCTAAAATGTTAGCATCTTTACTTTTCAAGTATTCCAAGAAAAATCTCATTAAAAATAATGTTAGCCATTCTTCCAATATCTTTCCTAGTTATGAGAGTCTCTTAGTGCAAAAAAATGAAATTGTTGAGACATTCCTTAATAGCACATTTCCTATCCTTCACTCAACCCCTAATATCTCTTCCATGTATGAGGATGATTTGATACAAGAGGAGGAAAACATAGATAGTCATGACAACCATAATTATTCTTCTCCCAATACCTCTCTTACTTGTGATGAAGGTATCTTGGTGTTAAAAAATCTAATTATTGAATGTCATGAGAATCTTATTTTCCCTCTCCCTGTACTTCTCCCACTTGGGAAGATATTATTGCATAAGAGAATGAGATCATTGACACATTTCTTAACATCACTTTACTTAGTCTATTTATCTCCTACCTGTGAGAATATTTTAGTGAAAGGGGATGTAATCATAGATAATTATGACAATCATAGTTACCCTTCTCCCAATATCTCTCCTATTTGTGAAGAATATATTTTGGTGTTAGAAGATCCACTCATTGAGAGTCATGAGAATCTTATTTCTCCATTTCCTAATTCTTCTCTCACTTGGGAGGATGTTGTTGAAGAAGAGGATGCAATCATTGATAAGCAAGAAAACCATAGTTTTTTCTTTTCTATATGCCTTCCCTACTTGTGATGAATTTATCTTAGAAAATCCAACCATTGAATGTCATGAAAATCTTGTTTGCTCCTCTCATCAAAAATCTCCTACTAGGGAAGATATCATAGTGCAAGAGGATGATATAATTTATACATGTATTCCAAACAATATTAATTTGGCTTCATTAGATGAAGATGATAAGGTGACATTATACTTCCCCTTGCTAAAATATCATCAAAATGAGGATAGATCTATTGAGGTTATGAACATTAGATCTTCCTTGATTATTAGACCTCCTGAGAGTCCTCTAATCATTAGACCTCCTATAAGTCCTTTAATTATTGGGCCTCCCAAGTCATCTCTTGAGCCACTTCTTATCAAGGACCACCACAACACCAACCAAAACCTCCTGGAAATATCTTAAATTTTGTAAGACAACTCACTAGTAATAATGTGTTGTAGCAACCAAGTTATAATACTGTTGCTCACACATATAATACAAGGAACAATAAGAAACCATAAACTATACCCACTTCATTACCACTTCCTCAACCTATATTGCCTAGTGCTCCTCATTTTCCTTTGCATAGTGGAAAGGAGTATGATCTTGTGGAACAACTTTGCAACACTCCTGCTAAGGTTTCTTTATGGGATCTTATTCAGGCATCACCTAATTACCATAACATGCTTCAAAGAGCTTTACATCAAGTTTTGGTCCATCCTAGTGTGCAACCAAGTGATGTAGTAGCCCTAATTCAAGGTATGAATTCATTCAAATTAGACATTACATTCCATCAAGATGAGTTACCTTCATTAAAAGTGTAAAAATAAAATGAGACTTTCATGGTAGTGGTTTCTATTAACAAACATTGCATAAAGTGTACCCTCATTGATAATGGTTCAATGCTCAATGTTTTTAGTGTAAGCTTTCTAGACAATATTGGAGTAGACAATATTCATATTCAACTTGACTCTTTATCTATCCATAGATTTGATAATGTGGGAAAACAATTGCTTGGTGTGATAACATTACCTATTAACGTTGGTAAGGTAAATTTTCCAGCTCCTATCCATGTCATTCCCAATGATATTTCATATAATATTCTCTTAGGTAGAACTTGGATTCATGCAATGAATGTGATGCCTTCAAAATTACATCATCTAGTGAAGTATGTTTACAATAACAAGGTTTACACAATCAAAGCTGACCTACAATCGGAAAATTGTTTGTAAACTAAAATTGGAATGACAAATCCTCTTACAACATTGATGCCAACTAAAAAATTGGAACCAATACAAGAAGAATAATAAGAGAAATCAATCATGAAACTATTGGATGATGAGTGTGGTTCATTGGATTTTACATCTACATTCATGGGAGAATATAGGATTACATACAAATCAAGAAAAGAAAAAGAAGCTAACATAATGTCAACACAAGCTGAGTCATCAAATGCACATGAGTCCATAACTTTTAAAGAAGAGAAAAACAAATTATACATCCACATATGATGAGTGTGGTCATGAGAAACTACATAATCCAAAATAAATGGAAAAAAATTATGGAAGAGGATACACAATTTTGAAACAACTTGGCTATAATGGAAAAGGATGGGGATAAGAGAACAAGGTATCCAATCCCTATAGAGCCTCACACACAATAAAAAACTAGTGTTCTTGGTTATTTTCCTTTGAAATAAATAATAGAATCAAAGAAACCTTTGCTTGATATCAATGTCATCACACAAAACACTCCTAGGACATATTCAAACACATGTCTTAGTAATGATTGGGGTTCATAATATTTTACACCCTGCTTTAAGGGAGAGAATAAAATATCACAATCTAGATTCTTGCGTATGTATGACACCTTATACTAAGCAAGAAATATCTTTGTCACAAAAGAAAGACACATCTTCTACTATTGATCAAGAGGATACCTTGTCGAGGCTTCTCCAAGCTCACTTGATATCTCTCTGTCCAAGAACATGAAATAAATTTTATAACAAAAGCTCATTTTGTGCATATCATCGAGTGCATGGACACTCTAATAATGAGTGTAAGGTTTTGAGTAAAAAGATTCAACATCTTAAGGATTGTGGTGATATTCCTTGTGTTGATCCACCTATTTCCTCTAATTGATACTAATTTTCATTCTATCATGTTGCTCATCACTATGTGGCATTAGTAGCTTCATGTATCTTGCTCATTGCCATTCATGGTGGTACAATCTTAAGTGTAGCCATATTTCTCTTGTTAGAAACATGATAGTTATTTGTGGTTGTCTTTGTCTCTATGATTGGGGGCAAATATAACTAGTTTTGGGAGGTGTGCATTCTTTTCAAGGATCCCCCTTCCTCTCTTTCTACTTAAAATACCAACATAGCAATTATGTTGACATTTTAAGTGGGAGGCATATTGTCTCCAAATCATTGTTTGCATGTTACCTTCTTAGTGATGATAGAATACATCTCCAAGGAAGTGTGACCATTATATTGGCATTATTTTATTTTATTGTAATTATTTCATTTTGGAATTAATATTCTGACATTTCTTGCTTCACTTTATTCATAGAGGTTGAATTTGGTGTAGCATTAGCATAGCATATTGATCATGTTGTGGTACCTTATCAAAGTTATCAGGGAGTATAAATTTTGGTATGGTTGAAATATGGGAACTTTTAGACTTGACATGACTTTCCCATCACCACTTGTTTTGTGGGATCACACCTTGTAGACCTTGTGTGTGTTTCTCATATTTGTCTTGGGGGCTCACCTAGTGTATATCGGACTACACTAGCCCTTGTGAGCATATTTTTCATGGCCACCAACCATAACACAAATTTATTTGTTGTGGATCCATGTGTTTCATAAATTATTTTACATCCTTATGAGTGTATTTGATGGGTGTGACATAATGCAACTCGCTAGTCGATCTTTTCTTTTTTTTCTTTTTGCATTAATTTTGACATTGTATGATTATGTATCTTGTAATGCTACTTATATCTTACACATCTTGTGTGTGTCCCTTTGTGCTTATGTTGTTTTATTGTATGATCTTACATCCTTGGGGCTTGGCCACCTCCTTGATCTCTGTCATCTTATCCCATCAACATTGTGCACTTGGACCCCTTTTGACATATATTTTCCTACTTTAGTGTGAGTTTGAGTGTAGGGCTCATCCTCTCACTAAAGTGGGGGCTAAATCTAGTGTAGAAAAATGTACACCTTTACATTTTCACACTATGTTTGCATCCCCTTAATTAATTATACTTAATTAAGCCTCTAATTGACCCAATTATGCATTTAAAAGCCTAATTAATTTCATTTTCTGAAAGGGAAACCTACATTAAAGAATTGCAAACATCAAATTAAACACCTTCAAAATTGAGTGTCCTAAATTTAGGGCCTAGGACCCATCCACCCAAGGGTGAATGAGTCCTCATTAAGTCTTGGGTCCCAATTTTTAATATGTTTTTGGTGGTATTTTTATGATTCAAGTTCATGTTGTAATTGTCAGCTTTTGAATTTTAGTTGTTGGGAAATTAAGAAAATACCTATAAATACCTAGTCTTTTTATTAATTCAAAACATCTAGCATTAAGGAAACTTTCACAAGAGCAAAGATTATTATCAAGAGCATTGGAGAGAATATTTATCAATCATCTACAACAACATTCAAGATCCTATCATGATGCCAAGATTTATGTGTTCATAAATGTTTTTAAGCTATCATTGTGATGTAAGTTTCAAGTTTTTCAATCATCAAATCAAGTGTCAAATCAAGCATCCAATAAATCCATTTCATGCAAGATCTAATCCTTGGAGTGATGTATTAGAATTCAATCCTCTAAGGGAATCCATTAAAGGATTTGGTGAGTTGCAACATAGCATTGTTCATTCATCAATTCCTTCATTTTATTCATTATTTTATTATCAAAGTTTAAGTACCAAACTAGGATTTGACCAACGAAAAACCTTATACACCAAAAAAATATTTTTCTCCTCTTTGTGTGTTTACAAATTTGCAGGTGAAGAAAGATTGGAATTGGATCAAAAGTGCAATTTTACAAAGTTGTCAAGACATAAAAACTCATCTACAAGATTTGTTTCGACCTTCTGCCAATTAAACCTAGAGAAATCATAGCCTTAGATCCAACATCAGAGGACTGCAAAAATAATTTTCAAAAAAAGATACAATGACACATTCACTTGAACAGGATGCTTTACAAAAAATTTGAAGTCGAGTACAAATTGTCTTAACCTTTTCAGATCTGATGGTTAATGACTATTTCTTATAGTCTTATCATAGCACTTCACATTACAAGTGATAGATCTCAAATATTGGATTGTTAATACACTTTTATTCTTCTCCCAAAACTATTGTTTAGTCATATTTTATAGTTTTCTATCAAGGAAGAAGAGACCACATAGTGTCCCCAAACTTGGAGTTGACTCACCTTAAGGGTTGTAGGTTAATTCTAACCACTTGTGGAACTATCCTTCTTCCTAATGAATGTGGAAAAGGTGGATTTGTGATTAGGTAGACACCCCTTTATACTTTTTGGCATAGGTCCCTCATTTCTAGGTCTCCCTATTTCACCTTCCTACCTTTTTTTATATTTTAGTGTGCAAAATTCAAATGTCACATGTGGTGTTAGGATAAGACCCGCTTAAGGTTCTTGTGGTAGCACACAAAATCATGATATTTTGGTGGCAATAAGTTTATGTTTGTACCATTGTGTTACATGTTTCATGTAATTTGAATTTAGGTCCACCTTATGTCATCTTGGCTCTTTATAGATCCCTGACCGACATGGAAGAGTGTTAATGTAATGTCATGTATATATTTCAAATGTTCAGATGCATTATAAGTGTGTGTTATATCAGTTGTGTTAGCTATGATTGAGTGAGGTGATTTTGAGTACAAAACTATGATGAAAAGAGAGAGCGTCAGTATCAAAAGATCATTCTCAGTGAGGAAGAGTGTCAACATTGACTTTGACACATATCAGTTATATTTCAAATCTGCAAGCTTTGTCATTGTATTCTGGTAGGATTGGTGTTCTACCTATTGTATTATTCCACCAAGGGATTGGTGTCTCTGGTAGGTTGGTGCCTACTAGCACATTAGGGGATTATTTTCTCTGGTAGGTTGGTGCCTACTTTAATGTGTAAAATTCACTTGTACATTTGTGCATTGTGAGGCTAGATTTGGACAGTAGATCCAAGCAACTATTCTCACCATCATTTTTCCCATCTTTGGTTTCCATGTACATCTAGTGTTCTCTTATGTGTTTCATGTTGTTATGTTTTGTTTGTTTATGCTTCAATTGGTTAAGTGGGGTTTGTTGTGAATAATTATATAACTATAGTAAAAGTTAAAGAATTCTAGAATAGTTTAGATCTACCGATTCACCCCCCCTTTCAGTAGATTGTGTGACCTTCAACCCAATCCCTTCTAATATTCATATGTAACTGCCAAATACCTCATGTTCAAAGCACCAGATAACTAATTTTTGAGCTCCCTTTTCCCTTAATTTTTAAATAAACATGTCATTAACATACAAGACAATAATTAGCAATTGATCATCAATTAATTTTAAAAACACAATGATTACGTTCACTCCTAACAAATCCAATGTCCAATATGAAAAAATTAAAATTCTATACCACATTTGAGGTGAATAATTTTAACCATACAATGACCATTTTAACCTACAAACCAAGTTCTTATTTCCTTTTACCATAATTTTTTTAGGTTAGTTCGTATATATTTCTTCTTCAATATCCCCATACAAGAAAGTAGTTTTCACATTCATTTTCTCTACTTCTAAATCATAAACAACAACACTAGAAAGAAGGAAATATATTAGAATTTTTAAAAGAAGAGAGAAAATCTCACTAAAATAAACTCCCTCAACCTAGAAGTATCCTTTTTCCACTAGTGATGCCTTGTACCTTTACAACTATCATTTTCTCCTAATTTCCTCTTAAACCCCCATTCACAATCAGCAAGTTTCATTTCTTTGGTCTCAACTAGATCACAAGTATCACATATGTTTGAGGTCATCATCCCATCCTACATGTTTTACATCCAAGATTCATTCTCCTTCAAAGAAAAAACGTCCTTGGGTAAAAGCAAGAAGTTGGGTCCATGAAGAGGGGAAGTTTCAACCAAAAAAATTCCATATGAAACACGTACACATTATTAAAAAAATGAGCGTGTTATGCTTTGGGTACCCGAGCCTAAAAAAATGTGTATGTGTTATGCTTTGGGTATGCACTAAAAAATGTGTATGCATTATATAACACGTACGATTCATTTAAATAAAAAATTAAATACCTTTTAGAAATGCTCATGCGTTATAAAATGCATACACATTGTAACGCGTACACATTATAATGCATACATTTTTTGAAATGCATATGTGTTTTGTAACGCGTGTACATGTTATAACGCATACATGTTTTGCAATGCATATGTCTTATAATGCATACATGTTTTGTAACGAGTACACGTTTTGTAACGAGTACACGTTTTGTAACGAGTACACGTTTTGTAACGAGTACACGTTTTGTAACAAGTACACGTTTTGTAACGAGTACACGTTTTGTAACGAGTACATGTTTTGTAATGCATACGTGTTATAATGCATACACGTTTTGTAATGTGTAAGCATTATAACGCATACACGTTTTGTAATGCATATGCATTATAACGCATAAATGTTTTGCAATGCATACACGTTATAACACATACATGTTTTGCAATGCATACACGTTATAACGCATACACGTTTTGTAATGTGTATGCGTTTCTAAAAGGTATAAACAAACAAGCAAATAAAGAACACGTATGCGTTTTTAAAATTTTGAATTCCCAAACCACATGCTACTTAAATTTTAGCCTTGGGAAAGCTGAGCAACCCAACCCTTAGCCTTTGACCTGCAACTAAAAAACTAAGGCAGGTTCAAGAGAAATGTCCAACTTTGGCAATATAGTTGATGGACTTTTTTTCCGAATTAATATATGAAATTAAAACCCATTATAGAACATGATGTCTAGTTTCCAAATATATATTTTTTGTTAATATTGGATTATGTTTTTTTTTTTAATTAATTCCTAAGCAAACTGGTCCATAAACTTGAAATATGATGCTTTTTTACTTTTTAATAACTTTTTTTGGTTAATTTTTTTGCAAAAAATTTCTATGACATCAATCTTCAGACAATTCTCTACATAATGAAAACAAATAGAAAAATGATTAGTTTAGATCCAATTATGTTGTCTATACACGTTGATTATTTAAAACAACAATTAGAGCCAATAAAAATTCAATATAAAATACTAGTATATTTTGATTACCAAACACATAATTCTCACAAAATCCTAAATTAAGAGAATAACTAGAAAAAATATCCACCATAGTTTTAGTAACTAGGATATTAAGCCCCTTCTCACTAATGTAACCTATCTTGTGGTGTCACAACATACATAAATTTGATTTTTTTAGTTATATAGGTTGTTATAATAAGTAAATGCATCAAGCTTTAACAAAGTCTCACTCAAGCACATTAAAATCATGGTTAAAGGTTGGAATAAGTGGGTGTTTGGGGATGTTTTTCATTAGAAAAGGGAGCTCTCTAAAAAACTTAAGGTGAACCGAAAAAGGATGGAAGAGGGGGATGTCAGTGTGTAGTCCTGTCAACAATAGAAAGAGGACCACATAGAGTGGGACAAAGTTTTGAAAAAAAGAGGAAATATTTTGGAAGAAAAAATCCAAAATTTAATGGTTGAAAGAAGGATACTACAATGCTTCCTTCTTTCATATCTCGTCCCTAAAGCAGAGGAAAAGAAACTAGATTAGAAAGTTGAAAGATGATTTGGGAGTAGAAGCTACTACTCAGCCCAAGTTGGTCTAATGGCCACTAGATATTTCTTGAATGCTTTATCTAAGCCTTTGGGGGCTTCTAACTCTGCTACTAATGACTTGTTACTGGACTCCATTCCTACTTCTCCAACCGATTTAGATAATGATGATATTCTCTGTGATGTCACTCAGGAGGAAATCAAATTGGTTGTTTTCAGTATGGATGCCTTCAAGGCCCCGGGACTGAATGGTTTTCCTTCGTCTTTCTTCCAAGAGTATTGAGATATTGTGGGAGAGGACTTATTTCTTACTGTGAAGGATTTTAAGTCGGGTAAGCTCCTAAAACAGCTAAACCACAACTTTTTAGCTCTCATTCCTAAAAATGTAGACCCCTAGACCATGGTTGAAGTTAGACCCATCAACCTATGTAATACCATCTACAAGATCTTATCCAAAATTTTGGTCAACCATCTGAAACCCTTTTTGGATAAAATTATTAGCCCATGCCAAAATGGTTTTGTCTCAGGGTGCCACATTATGGATGTTGCAATTTCCACTCACGAAATCATGCATTCTATGGATAGAAGTAATTGTGTGGGTATGGTTTTCAATCTTGACATTTATAAATCGCACAACAAGGTACTATGGAGCTTTCTCCTCAAAGTTTTAGTCAAGTTTGGATTCAATTATAAGGTGATGAACCTCATTACAGAGTGCACTTATATAGTGAAGTACTCTATTTTAGTCAATGGGATTCCTCATGGTTTCTTCGAGGCCGGTAGAGGAATAAGACAGGGAGAACCCCTATCGCTATACCTGTTTATAATGGTTGTTTATTTCCTAAACATAAATGTTTCAAGGATGATTCTTGATGGTTCTATTATGGGATTGAAAAATATCACCACCCTTGATCTGGCTGCTATACAGTAGTTTGGGATGATGCCATCCTTTTTGGAAAAGAATTTATGGTGGAATCAAGGAAATGGAAGAATTTTCTAAACAATTATGCATCTAGTTTGGGCCAATGCATAAATTACAACAAAAGAATGATTTGTTTCTTTAACAATACACAAGCTCTACAGGATAGAGTGATGATCTTTCTAGGCTGTAAGAGTGCTTCCCTTCCTCCTGTGTACCTTGGTCTTCCCTCATGGTTAAATAATTTACTCCTACCTTCTAGAAATATGTCCTAGAAAGAGTTCAAAGAAAATTGATAGGATGGAAAGGTACCATACTCAGTCATGCTAGTAAGCTACAACTCCTAGCCACTGCTCTTCAAGGGATTTTGGTATATTTTCTATCCATATTTAAAATAGCTAGATATATAGTTGAGAAATTTGAAATAATTCAAAGGTATTTCCTCTAGTCGAGTATAGAGGAAAAAAATAAATTGGATTTGATAAGTTGGGATAAGGTGTGTCTCCCCAAATCTATTGGAGGACTAGGCATAAGAAAAAATCAATCTACCAATAAAGCTATGTTTATTAAGGTAAGATGGTACTAGCTAAGGAACATGAAGGAATGGTGTAGGTTTCTAAATGTGAAGTATCTAAACAACTTTCCCTTGATCAGGTACCTCTCAGATGATGACCCAATTGGTTCCTTGATTTGGAATAATATCTGTAGGATGAAAAAGTTGCTGCATTTTTGGTTGAGATGGAAGCTAGGAAATGGCAACAAAATTAGGTTTTGGGAGGATCCTTGGATACTTGATGTTCCTCTCTCCCAATCTGACTTCAAGAATTTGATGATTCCTACTAGGGTGTTTTTTGGTAGGAATGTGAGAGATTACTTATGTGGGCTACATGGTTCTATGAAATGGAAAATTTTGGATTAGTATTGTCTTCTTTCTCTAGAGTTAATACATCTAGCTAGGGCTCTACAAGACATCCTCTCTCTTACTAGAATACACATCTCTAACCTAGAGGATGAATTTTATTGGACTAAGATTTCCTACAACATGGTGTTTGTGTAAGGAACCTAGAATGGTGTTTGAAAATGGGTATGGAATAAACAACTTACACCAAAAAATAATTTCTTTTGGTGGATGGCTTGTCACAATAGGATTCACTTAGGAAAACCTAAAGAAAAGGGGATTTTAGATCTTGAACAGATGCATGCTATGTAATAATGATGAGGATTTTGTTTCTCATATGTTACTCCACTACTCGTTTGTGACTAAAGTCTACGAGTCGACATTTGGAAGATTGGGTATTCATTGGACCATGAATGGTGACCTTAAGAGTTTTTTTGATAACTAGATTGGTCCTTATCACCACCCTTTGCTAAAGGAAATTTGGACAGGTTCCTCCCATCCTTTTCTAGTGTTTGTGGAAAGAAAGAAATAATTAGATATTCAGAAGTATGGAAAAAGTCCCAAAGGATATTTTTAGCGTTGGTCTTAGACTAATTATGAATAATGTAGCCTTATATGTTTGGAAACCATAAGAAATGGCTCCTTCAAAGTGGGAGATCAACATGGCCAAATCTTGGAATAATAAATTAGATATTAACACATTTGACAACTTGACAACTCTAAAGCTCTAGCTAGACTTAATACTTTTTGGAAACCCCTTGATATTGGCTAGCACAAACTTAACTTTGATGTTGTGGCAAAAGGAAACCCAAGGCTAGCTAGTATAGGTGGTATTATCTGAGACCCAAAGGGAAATTCATTGGTTGGGTATGTTGGGGGCATCGGAACACAGACCTCTATGACAATAGAGGTAAGAGCATTGCTCAAGGGTGTTAAAATTGCTATCAATCTAGGCATAAAAAACCTACACATTGAAGGAGACTCCAAGGCTATGATTGATTCCTTTGATCTCAATCATTTACATGGTTGGAGTATTAGGGACATACTACTAGATACAAAATTCCTACTCACTAAACTAGAAAGAAAGAAACTAACCCACATTTACTATGAGGGCAACTAGGTGGCTGACTCTTTAGCCAATTTGGGTTCTTCATGGGTGCTATCCAACACTTGCCTCTATTAAACCATCTTAGACATAGGATACTCATAATCTTTCCATTCTTCTTACTTTCTTCTCTTGAAAGCTCTGGGAGGGAAGCTATGGATTTAGAGGCCAAAAACCTTGACAAATCACCCCCTTTTCCCCTACACCAAGGCCTCATTATGTTGTTGGACCACTTTCACTTGGTCCTCTATCCTCCTAAATCCATCTTGGTCGTTAGAATTGAGGAACATGAAACCTCCAACCATTACCTTGATAAAACCTCTCTAAACACTTCAGTTGGGCCTAAAAGAAATACCCCCCTCTATGGCTTGTCAACCCCCTAAGGATCCTAAAATTAAACCTTAGGACAAAAATAAAAAAATGTGGCGCAGGCCTAGCTCAGTCAAAAATTGTTGCCATACTCTATGAGCTGAAAAACACACCCTCTAAGAAATATAGTAAAGTGTCTGGCAAGACCAATTCAAAACCAAAAAAAGGTAAGAAGGGCACACCTTGCTAGGTTGAGGAACCACCCATGGACAACGAATATGGGGACTCTACTGATAGAGACTCCCATGGTGATACAGTGGTTGCAACTAGTGTTGACATGGGAACTGAGCAAACTAGTGTCAAAAGATCTAACAGACTAGAAAAAAGCAAGAAGGAGGTGTTGGTGGACAATATTTCCAGTAGTTCTTAGTATAAAGGTGGTAAAGAGGAGAGAAGGCATGATGCTTTTGAAGAGATCGAGAAGTTTGTGGAAGGTTTGTTGAAATGCACAAGAAAACTAAGAGGGGGGGTGAATCAATTGTATCAAATTCTTTACTTCTTAACTTAATCAATTCCACTTTATCTTCAATATGTTATTAAGTATGAACATGAAATGTAGATAATAGAAACACAACACTAAAGACACAAAATTTATGTGGAAAACCGTAATGAGGGAAAAACCACAGTGAGGATTAACTCACAATATAGTAGTAAATCAATACCGACTATAAAGGCTCACTTCCAGAGGGCTCACTGCCCAAATACAAAGGCTCACTATTCAGAAAGAGAGACTCACTGCCTACAAAAAAATACAAAGAAATAGATAAGATCCACCACTAGGAGTTCCACACACTTCACAACTTGATCAGAAGATTATGAATACAATGAAGTACTATTGCCACAAATTGCTCACCACACTTTGCTTTTCGCACTTGTTCCCACACTCTTCTCTTGCTCGAATCGAATGATGGATGGATATGAAATTCACTACAACTTAACTTGCATTTATACCATCTTCAACCTCGGGAACATTCTCCAAGGTCGGCTTTACAATTTCATTTAAAAGTTTAAACTAGGCCGGCTACTCAGCATTCCCACGATGGATAAGAATGTGAGGGGACCAAATACATATTTAATTTAGGACCCAGATAACATCTTGAAGCTTGCACACACTTCCTAAAGTCAATGAAAAATCCAAATGTAGCGTGTAGACACCAAGTTGGCCAAACCTAATGAAAACACCAATGATCTTTGAAGTACGTGCATCTCCAACAAGATAAACACACATGTATTGCTCAACATGCTTCACCAGTCATTTCACCATCTCTAAGAAAAAATCAAATACATCCACAACAACTTCAACAAACTTCATTCGCAGAAAACATTTCACCAGTTCAACCAGGACAGCCAACAAAAACATAGACTCTGGAGTAGGTCTTCCAGAGTGCCAAACCACAATAATTTTTTTTAGAACACATTAACATCAAAAATAGTAATCTCTCAGATCCACAAGATCTGAAACCAATTATCAGAAGACTGCAAAGCCAAAAAATTTCTCCCATTCAACAACCAGATAACTCTGACAAATCAGTCCACATCCTGGTGAACATAACTTTTACTCTTCATCGAACTAGAAGTTGAAACTCAGAATATACAATCCATTTAAGCTTATGAACACACCTACAGATCTGCATAGGTAAAGGATCAACACAGAACAAGTGCAAACCACAATACCAGAGCACATTCAAAACATACTTCAACACAACTTTCATTATTTCTCAATTTTTCTCAAAAGCACTTGGCTAAACCCAACTTACTCAACCTATACAGTGTTGATATCAATGACAACATTAATGACAACACCACCAAACACATACATACTTGCAATAATCTCCCTCTTTGTCATTGATGGAAACACATGATATTGAAAACCATCAAAGACAACATACATGATTCTTAGAAGTGACAACCTGCCAAGCATAAAATTTTCACATGATTCTCTCTCCCACATCCTACATGATTTTTAGAAATGACAACCTGCCAAGCATAAATTTTTCACATGATTCTCTCTCCCCCTTTGAAATCAATGGAAAATTAAATTCTTGCCATATAAATCTTTGTTCACTCCCCCTAAGGAGTACACTCACATCACATACTGCAACAATGCACTTCTCTACTCCCCCTGAGGAGTAGACCTCAATCATCAGTCTAGAACAAAAGAGTATGTGAATCCACTGGACTGATGCACCTCCATGTGCACTTAGTTCAAAGGAGGGGGAAAAACCCCTAACTTCCCTCAGAGATACTCAAAAGTATCCTTCAGAAGGGCCTTAGTGAATATGCCTGCAACTTGTTCCTTGGTAGGTGCATAATCAAGTCTAACTTCATTCCTCAATACCTTATCCCTCAAGAAGTGATACTTGGTAGATATATTCTTTGTTCTAGAATGCATCACTAGATTCTTTGAAATGTTTATAGAACTTGTATTGTCACAATAGATAGAAGTAGGTTCATCACTCACCACACCTATGTCCATCAAAGTTTGTTTTATCCAAAGTACCTATGTACAACAAGATGTTGCTGCAATATATTCTACTTCTACAATGGATAAAGAAATTGAATCTTGTTTCTTGCTCAACCATGAAACTAATCTTCCTCCAAGGAATAATTCTCCTCCACTTGTACTCTTCCGGTCATCTACACATCTAGCCCAATTAGCATCAGTGTAGGCATTCAAAGTGAAATCATTGTCCGTTGAATACCATAGTCCATAGTTTGGATTTCCTTTAAGATATCTGAATATCCTCTTCACAACTTTAACATGTTCTTCCTTTGGTTCTTCTTCAAATCTTGCAACTAAACTTATTGCATTCATAATATATGGTCTAGTATTAGTAAGATACAAAATTCCACCAATCATGGATCTGTACATGCTCTTATCAACTTTAGTAGACTCATCATCCTTACTTAGCTTGCATCCAGTTACCATAGGGGTACACACCAGTTTAGAGTCATCCATCCCAAACTTCTTTAACAATTCCTTAACATACTTAGATTGTGAGATGAATATCCCTTTGTTAGTCTGGTTTACTTGAAGTCCAAGGAAGAAATTTAGTTCACCAATCATAGAAATTTCAAATTCTTTTTGCATTTCTTTAGCAAACATCTTACACATACCTTCATTTCCATCAAAAATGATTTCATCAACATATACCACAACTATCAGAATCATGTCTTTCTCAATCCTAAAGTAAATATTTTTGTCTGCAGACCCTTTGCTGAATCCTTTCTTAGTCAGGTATTTATCCAATCTTACATACCAAGCTCTGGGAGCTTGCTTCAGTCCATATAGTGCCTTCTTTAGTTTGCAAACCATGTCTAGTTTATCTGACAGTTGAAAACCTTTTGGTTGCTCCATATATACTTCTTCTTCCAATTCTCCATTCAAAAATGTAGACTTGACATCCATTTGATATACTTTAGTCTTTATGAGCTGAAATTTCCAAGAACATTCGAATGGCTTCCATTCTTGCTACAGGTGCAAAAGTTTCTTCAAAATACATTCCTTCAACGTATGAATATCCTTTACATAAAAGTCTTGCTTTATTCCTTACCACTTCACCATATTCATTCATCTTTCTTCTAAATACCCATTTAGAACCAATTACATTCTTGTTTGCAGGTCTACGGACTAGTTCCCATGTCTCATTCTTCTCTATCTATTGCAGTTCCTCTTTCATTGCTCTAACCCAACTTTCATCATCACATGCTTCATTCATAGTTAGGTTCTATTTTAGAAACTAAACACAAGTTTAGCTCAACCAATTTGATTCTTGTCTTCACTCCTTCACTTTTGTCTCCAATTATTTGTTCCTCCAGATGATTTTTTTGAACATATTTAGGAGTCTTAGGTGCAGGTACCAGAATTTTTTCTTCTTCACTTTGTTCTTTCTCTTCCTTTTCTTCTTCTTGTATTTTCACACATACAGGCTCATTAGGTTCAACTTCAGTTATTTCCATTGGTCTATACATAGCTTCATCAACCTTCACATTAGTACTTTCAATGATTATTCTCAATTTTTTACAGGGAAAACTTCAGTGGCGAATCTTCACCAATTGGCGAATATTTGAAATCGGGACCTTCAAAAATGGTGAATAATACAAGTTAGAAAGGATGTTGAATCGCCGAGTTTTTACAAAAAAATAAATTTGTCTCGATTAATTTTCCAATGCATTATTTTATAAATGATGCATCATTGGAATTGATTCGCCAATAGTTTATACTATAATTACAGATATTAATTATATTTTCCATTAATTTTATATTCCTACAATTAATTTTTGGGAAAAATCACCACTAATAATAATTTACCTTTTCATTTTAGGGATATTTTAGCCTTGACTAGGTTTTTTATTTATTGCCATCGATTAGCTTTTTAATCGAATGGTTGCAAGTCAATTCCATGACTTTATATGCATGTGCCTTTTAAAAAGGTTGTTGAGGCTCGAAATTTGATCTCCACCATTAACTATTGCCAATAGTTCATGACATACATTATCATTGTTGTATCGGCGGGACATCCCTAATTGTCCCACCGATGATGTTCACTCACGTCAATAAGGCTTCCATAATCCACCTAGGGTCCACCAAGTCACATGTACACCACTTGCATAATTTTAGAGAATCATGAAGGGAATCTACAATATTCATGCCAAGCTCTCAGAAAGACATTCGATCAAAGCTCTGTTTGATCTCCACCAATCAGTGTTTCCAATAGTTCATGACATACATCATCATCGTTGTATCAGCGAGACATCCCTAAGTGTCCCACAAATTATGTTCACTCACGTCGATATTTTCTCATGGAATGAACTTGCAGCCGTCCGATTTAAAAGCTAATCGATGGTAAAATTTTCAAGTGAGATTTTTTAAAAACACTTCATCCATGTGTTTCCCCCTCGAACCCCACAAGGGGGCTCTAATCCCTTGAACCTCGCAAGGGGTGTTGCCCCTTGACCCCACCGGTGGCTACCGCCCTCGGGCCCCTACTTCAATATTAAAAATAAATAAAAAAATGGGGGAACTGCGTCGACCAACTACGCAAATTTTTAAAGGAGAGAATCGCCATTATAATTAATCGTTTTAGTGATTATTCACTAGGATTCACCACTGTGATTTTTTTTTTTTACCAATTATTCATTAAGATTTTCGAAGATTTTACATTTTTTTTAATAATGTGCATAAGATTTGCTAGGGAAAATTACTATTTTTTTCAAATAAAAGGAAAGATTTGCCAGTATTTTACACCTTCGATGAGGGGGGGGGGGGTTTCTTAAAGTTATCCCTGGTCTTTTATTAAAACATATGTAAGCCTTACTATTATTTGAATATCCAAGGAAAATTCCTTCATCAAATCTAGCATCAAATTTTCCAAGATTTTATTCATCTCTTATAATGTAACATCTACTACCAAATACCTTAAAGTATTTTACAGTAGGAGTCTTACCAGTCCATAACTCATAAGGAGTCTTGGTTCTATTACCTCTGATTTGAACTTCATTAAGAATGTAAACAACAGTGTGAATAAATTCTCTCCAATACACATAAGGGACATTTGATTCTTTCATCATGGTTCTAGCGGTCTCTTGCATAGTCCAGTTCTTTCTCTCTACAACTCCATTCTATTGTGAGGTTCTAGGAACATAATAATGTCTTTTTATACCATGCTCTTCACATAATGCATTGAACTCACTGGATGTAAACTCTCCACCTCTATCATATCTTAAACATTTAATTCTCAAGTTTGCCTTATTTTCTACTCTTGCCTTAAATACCTTGAATCTATCAAGAGCCGAGACTTTTCTCTAAGAAATGTAACCCATGTCATCCTAGAGTAATCATCAATTAAAAGAAAAAAGTACCTATCACCATTCAAGCTTCCTGTTCTTGTAGGACCACAGAGGTCTGTATGGATTAATTCTAGCATTCCGGTAGATAATTGATCCTTTGCTTTAAAATTGTTCCTTTTATGTTTTTCCATCTGACAACTTCTGCGGATTGAATTTGAAGGCTTTATGATTCTAGGCAGATCTCTCACAACTTCTCTAGAACTGATCCTAACCATATTATCAAAATTCACATGTCCCATCCTCTCGTGCCAGAGCCAACTCTCACTAATCTAAGAAACAAAACACTGACCATAACCACCTTTAAGTTGATAGATGTTTCCATGAGTTCTTCTTCCAGCTGCAACCATAGTTCCAAATCTTTTTCTGATCTCACAAGTGTTATCCTAAAACACAAGCTTAAAACCTTTGCTACACATTTTTCCAACACTTAAGAGATTATTCCTTAAACCCTTTACATAATAAACATTGTCAGTATTTTGTTTTTCATCAAAGCTAATTGTTCCTTTACCAACAATCTTAGGACCAGAATCATCTCCAAACATGGCTATACCTCCATCATACTTCTCAAGTTTGGTAAACTTACTCTTATCTCCAGTCATATGATTTGAACATCTGTTGTAAATTACCCAAAATTATTCGTCATTCCTCTCATGAAAAGCAGTTACCAAAGTACCTTTTGATTCATCCTTCTTACACTCCAGACTAGGTTCTTTTGCACATTTCTTTTCCAGGGCAAGAAACAAACATTCATCTTTTTCTTCCTCAAGGTCAGATTCATCATCAAAAATTCCTGCATCTTCTTTAACATAATACAACTTCTTGAATTTTCTATCCTTCTTATCCTTGTAATTATTATTATTATCCTTATTCTTCTTTTGTGTAGCTCTATTAGGACATCTTGATGCATAATGACCAATATTTCCACAACTAAAACATTTAAAGGGAAACTTACCTTTGTATTTACCAGTACCTTTCTTCAATCTCCTTGTGAAATTTGCTTCCAAATATTTTGTATCATCATCATCATCATCATAATAATCATCTTCTTCTTCTATCTTCATGGCTTTAAAGGTTGTTTCAGTCTTCTCCTTATCTCTTGTAAATTTTCTCATCTCAAATGCAGTCAAGACACCAAATAGATGTTCCTTAGTGAATGTCTTTGGATCATATTGTTATTCAAGAGAGGATAATTTGTCACTATAATTTTTTGGTAAGGTCATCAAGATATTCTCAATTATATCTTCATCCTTCATGGTACTGCCTTGATTCCCAATTTTAGTTGCTATAGTTTCTCATAATAGCTTGTAATGTCTTCTCCATCTTCCATTCTCAGATTCTCAAATTTTCGCTTAGCAGTTAGTTTCCTTGACAACTTTACTCTCTCATTCCCTTCATAATTTTTTTCAGTTTTTTCCATACTTCATTTGTTGTAGCCAGAGAAATAACTTTCACTCTTTCATTTTTAGATAAAGCACTAAAGATAGAAAACCTTGATCTTTCATTTTCTTCAAAAGCTACAACCTCATCAGCAGAGGAAGGTCCAGCTACTGGAATCACATACTTTGTCTCCATAGCTTTCCAAGTATTAAAACTAAGTGAAATCAGATAACTTCTCATATGTTCTTTCCAGTTACTATAATCAACTCCATCAAACATAGGAAGATGCAAATTGTGTGCCATTTGATCTACCTCAAGTGGTTAAGCTTTTCACTGAGGAACCAGAGCTCTGATACTAATTTTTGAAATGCACAAGATAACTGAGAGGGGGGTGAATCAGTTGTATCAAATTCTTTACTTTTTAACTTAATCAATTCCACTTTATCTTCATATTTTTTATTAACTGTGAACATGAAATGCATATAAAAGAAACAAAACATAGGAGACACTAGATTTACGTGGAAAACCCTAATGAGGGAAAAACCATGGTGAGGATTAACTCACAATATAGTATTAATACAATACCGGATACAAAGGCTCGCTGCTAGAGGGCTCACTGCCCAAATACAAAGGATCGCTACTCAAATTAAGGGCTCACTGCCTTAGGACTCACTGTCCAGAAAGAGAGGCTCACTACCTATAGAAAAATACAAAGAAATAGATAATGATCCACCACTAGGAGTTCCACACACTTCACAACTTGATCAAAAGATTATGAATACAATGAAGTACTATTGCCACAATTTTCTCACCACACTCTGATTTTCACACTTGTTCGCACACTCTTCTCTTGCTCAAATTGAATGATGGATGGATATGAAATTCGCTACAACTTAACTTGCATCTATACCATCTTCAACCTCAGGAAAATTCTCCAAGGTCGACTATACAATTTCATTTACAAATTCAAACTAGGTCGGCTACTCAACATTCTTGCAGTGGATAAGAATGTGAGGGGACCAAATACATATTTAATTTAGGACCCAAATAACATCTTGGAGCTCGCAAACTCTTCCTCAAGTTGATGCAAAATCCAAATGTAACGTGTAGACACCAGGTCGCCAAACCTAATGAAAACACCAATGATCTTTGAAGTATGCTCATCTCTAGCAAGACAAACACACATGGATTGCTCAACATGCTTCACCAGTCATTTTACCATCTTTGAGAACAACTCAAATACATATGCCACAACTTGAACAAACTTCATTATCAAAGAAAACTTCACTAGTTCAACTGGGACAACTAGCAAAAATACAAAGACTCTAGAGCAGGTCTTCCAGAGTGCCAAACCACAAGAAATTTTGTTAGAACATAGAAACCATCAGAAAGAGTAATCTCCCAGATCTGCAAGATCTGAAACCAATTATCAGAAGATTGCATAGCCAAAAAAAATCTCCCAGTCAACAACCATATAACTCTGACAAACCAATCCACACATCAGTGAACATAACTTTTACTCTTCATCAAACTAGAAGTTGAAACTCAGAATATACAATCCATTTAAGCTGAGGAACACACCTACATATCCACATGGGTATAGGATCAACACAAAAAAGTGAAAACCACAATACCAAAGCACACTCATAACACACTTCAACACAACTTTCATTATTTCTCAAATTTTCTCAAAAATACTTGGCTAAACCCAGCTTACGAAACCTGTACTGTGTTGACATCAATGACAACATTAATGAAAGTATCACCAACACATCCATACTTGCAACAAGGTTTGATCCATTTCTTTGAGTTAAAGAAGATGATCCTTGAGGAATCCACACCAGAGTCCTGAGATCATCTAACTCAGATTGAGGTGACTAATAAGGTGGAAATGGATAAGGGAGAAGAGCTCAATATTTTGTTGACTCGGATTGATAAATTGGAAAATAAATTCACTAGGCTAACACACTTCATGATCAAGTTCATACATTGCTCAGTTGTTACCCTATTAGAGGTGTTGAAGGAGGATTTCGCCAAGAAGACTGCAAATGAGGATGCCAACAACAAGTGGGTGGGGGATGATGTGATGAAACTCCTCTTTAAGGAGCGGGAGGGTTTAGCTATGTGATGGGTGGGGTGTGTTTTTCTGTTGGGGGGTCTTTCCTTTTGTTGTATATCTGCTATTTCTATAAGTTTTTGGTGCCTGTCTATTGTTGTTGTAACTAGACTATATCATCTTATTTTTTGGTATTTGATCTAACTTTGGCCCTCTGGGCTCCTTTGCATAAAGGGTACTGCACCCTATAAATGCAACTTATCTTATCAAAAAAAACTCTCACAATATGATTGTTGGCACTATTATCATTAATTTCAAAGGAGAAACTAATTGATACCATTCATATTATGGTTAAATGATATCGAATGAAGGCCAAACGCCAGTAATCGTTCCAAAGTAATATTTTATCCTCACGAGAAAACAATAAAATACAATTAAATTCATATTTGTGTTGATAGACCTCCTCAAGTTTGGTGCCATATTTATGATTTAAAAATTTAAATTAAATTATTTTTAAATTATGGTCTGACGCCCCCCCACCCCCCTTATAGAGGCACCCCACTTGGAAATAAAAATAAAAATAAATTTATATTTTTAAAAGGGGTCAATCACTTATGTTGAGAACCTAAGTTTGAACAAGTGCATATTAAGAGAAGATTCATGTCCTTTGTCAATCATTGCATCATTTCATGAATTCACCCCCTCTTAAGTAGATATAAAAGGATTTTGTGGTATGTGGAGAAGAAAGTGTGGAAGATAAATATATATATATATATCATATATATCATATATACACCAACAGATTTGTGTGAAGAGAATATAATAAAAGATTATGCAAAGGATAATTATCAATAAGAAAAATACTTTGTTGAGTTAGAGGTTAGTGTCTCATATTAGAGAGGTTGGTGTCTCATATTAAATAGATTGGTCTCTTACATAGTTGGTGTTCAATGGTGGGGATTGGCATCTCCAGTGTTTTAGTGCTTACAAATTGTTGTAAAATATTATTTATTTGGTGACTAGATTTAGAGAGTAGATCCAAGGAGTTCTTATTCTATGGTTTTCTCCCAAAAGGGTTTCCACATAAATCTTGTGTTCTTGTTTGTTGATGTTTTTTAGTTGAAGTTAGTATGGTTATTAATCTAAAAAAGAAAATGCAATCTTATAGTAATTCACCCCTTTCTTAGTATAAGAATATTCTCATCAATTGGTATCATATCGAGCTCCTTCAAAGTATAGTTTAATCACTAGAAGGTATATTTCAAGAGCACACATGGCTTGCCAAGAAGGATTCTCCTCCAACAAGGCTCTATTTT
This sequence comes from Sequoiadendron giganteum, assembly GCA_007115665.2. Lineage (NCBI taxonomy): Eukaryota > Viridiplantae > Streptophyta > Pinopsida > Cupressales > Cupressaceae > Sequoiadendron > Sequoiadendron giganteum. Next base: position 428,632,481 of record CM021107.1, on the reverse strand, counting down.
TTTATGGAACAAAATGTTATTTTTGGAGTATAAGGATGCACACCTACTTAATGGCTCTTGGATTTGATATTTGAAAAATGGTTGTGAGTGAATATGTAGCTCCATCATCTCCACCAACAGATCCAACAGAAAAAGGGCAAGTGAAAATGATGCAAAAGTTGTGAATGCAATTTTTTGTGGTCTCTTGGAATCAAAATTTGTCAAAATGATGCATTGTGTATAGAAGAAAGAAATGCATGACAAACTTCAAAAAAACTATGAAGGAGACAATAAGGTAAACAAGGCAAAGCTTCAAACATATAGAAGACAATTCAAAAGTTTAAAAATGAAGAACGAAGAAAATATTACAACCTATCTTCTCCACGTGGATGAAATTACTAACACTTTTATAGCTCTTGGAGAAAAGGTTGAGGATGAAATAATTGTGCAAAACATTTTAAGATCTCTTCCCCTGATATTTGATGCCAAAAGTCTCAGCCATCAAAGAAATGAAAGATCTAGATAATATATCAATGGATGAGTTGCATGGGATCATCACTACATATGAAGTGAGGACCAAAAGAAATCATCTAAACAAGAGGCAACTTTCAAAGCCTCAAAATAAATGAAGAGTAAAGAGTCCAAGCCAAGGAATAGTTCCAATGATGAATCAAACAAAGAAGAAGCTCATTTTGTGAGGAAGCTAAAGAAAGGATTTGAAAAGTATAAAAGGTAAGTTTCCTTTCAAATTCTATAATTGTGGAAAGGTGGAAAATATTATCAACATAAAAAAGCCACAAACATGAAAAATTTGAGAAAAAATAAATATTTTACTAGAACAAGAAAATATTATATTCCAAGGAGGAAATTAGTTCATCCAAAGAGAGTTTCTTCACCAGTGATAGAGAAGAGATTATATTCATGGCAATAGAAATAAAATATGATATTTTGAAAAGTGAAGAAAAGGCAGAGGAGATAGAAGGCGAAGATAATGTTGAAATGGATGGGTAAGTAGATTTGAAAGATGAACTTATTTGTGCCCTAAATGAAATAAAGAAACTTAAGAAGAAGAATTTGAGGAAAAAGTTACAAGTTCAAGAGGACTATGAATTTAAGGTGAAAAGTGTCACAAAGTCTTAAGGAGTCGAAAAAATGATCATCAATCTAAAATTTTAAATTGAAGAGGCGAAATGAATTGAGGAAGAAGTAAGAATTCAATTAAAGGAAAAAGAAGAAAATTGTGAGAGGCTTGAATCCAAAATTATTTTCTTGAGGAAAGAATTAGAGAGAATAACAAAAGCTAAACAAGATCCTCAAGTTTTAAAAGAGTACCAAGATCTTGGATGATATTATAAATGGGTAGATGTCACCACTTATAAAGAATGGTATTGGGTATAAGGAAAATCATATGGACAACAATGAAGATACCAAAGAGCCACCAAAGAAGATAAATGAGGAAACACTCAAAATTTATGTTAATTCACTCAAAATTCCCATCAAGAGTGGAATTAGTAAGAAGAAAGAGAGTCAATCTCCATAAAAGTCAGGAACTCCAAAATTTAACAAGGAAAAATTTAAAAATTCCTTTCCTCCAAGGAAAACACATATAACCAGGTTCCAATACTTTTTGGTTATTTATTTTTGTGTAATAAATTTGGTCATAAGAAAATAGATTGTAGGACTCATGCAAGAAATTTTGGTTGGAATAAGAATAGAAGACCTTATGGGATAACAAATAGGAATTATAAATCTTTTTCCCCTTTAGTAGACTACAATTTTATGCTCTATAAGTGCAACAGCTTTAGGAACACAACACATTTTTATAGAACCTCCCAAACATAATGAGAAAAAAGGATACTATGCCTAAGAAAAATGAGGAAAATACAAAAATATGTAAATAAAAGTAGGAGAAAGAAAAGGAGAGATCCATGCTTGTACAAAATTCCCTAGATGCTCAAAATGAGAGACACCAATGGTATATTGACAATGGTTTTTCAAGCCACACAATTGTGACAAGAGAAAATTCGTCACCTCGAAGGAAGTGAATGGGGGGACAATGAGATTTAGGGACAATTCTACGAAAAAGATAACAAGAAAATGTACTCTTAGCTTGGATAACGAAAAGAAAAAAAATGAGAATCTTCTATATGTTGAAGGGTTAAAGCATAATATCCTAAGTGTAATGTGTGACCAAAGATGCACTCACATATCATGTTGAAGGATGTGAAATAAAAAAGGTAGGGAAATTGATAGCAAACACAAATGGAATAGCCAATAAACTTTATACTCTTAGTGAAATCAAATGTGAAAAATGTTATATGGGACAAGAAGATGAGAGTTGGTTATGACAAAAAAGGATGGGGCATATAAAATTTGACAATCTTGTAAAAATCAGCACTAAGAAAGCTATGAGAGACATGTAGAAGATTACAAAGCCTTCTAATACTATCTACAAATAATACCATGGAAATAAAACAATGATTAGTTTCAAATCAAAGGAGTATTCACCATCTAAACCCTTCTATCTTGTCCATACAGATCTATGTGGAGCAACAAGAACAAAAAAATTATAAGGTGGGAGCTATTTCATGTTGCTGATAGATGATTATTCTAGGATGACTTGGGTGATGTTTTAAAAAGAAATATTTGAAGCATTTGAAAATTTCAAAGCATTCAAGGCATTAGTTGAAAAGGAAATTGGACTAAAAATCAAGTGCCTAAGATCAAATAGAGGATTTGAGTTCACTTCCAATGAATTTGAATAATTATGTGAACTACATGGTATAAGGAGACCTCTTTCTACAACAAGGATTCCATAAAAAAATGGAATTGTGGAAAGAAAAAATAGGAATTTTCAAGAAATGGAAAGAACCATATTAAATGAGTCCAAGCTATCAAACTTATCATGGAGTGAAGCAATTCATATGACAATATACATTCTAAATCGAGGGAAAATTAGAGTAAACAATAGTAAAACACCATATGAACTATGAAAGGGTGGGCCTATACAACTATGAAGTATTTAAAAGTATTTGGGAGAAAATGTTACATAATAAGAGATGAGGAAGAGTTTAGTAAATTTGACTTGAGGTCTGATGAATGCATCTTCCTTGGTTCAAGAGTAAAGCTTATAGGTGCTATAATAAATGATTTCACAAAATTGTTGAAAGAGAAAATGCTATAATGGATGAGGAAAGGCATAAAAAATAAAAGACACATGAAGATTATTATCAAAAGGAAGCAAGTTGCAAAGAAAAGAAAGTAGAGGAAGAAATTGAAAATGAGGTAATTGAATGAAAGGACACAAAACTCAATCAAAATTTACAAAAAGGAGTCATCCAAAAGATCTAATCATTGGTGACAAAGATACATAAATTTAGAAAAGAAGAAGATTGTACAATACATAAAAATATGCAAATGTTTCCTTTCTTTCTAAAATAGAACTTGAAAACTTTACGGAAGAAAGTGAAGACAAGCACTGGGTGAGTGCCATGGAAGAGGAGTTGAGCCAAATTGAAAAGAATGAAACTTGGGAAATTTTCCCAAGACCTAACTTGGATAAGAATGCAATTAGCACTAGTTGTGTGTTCACAAACAAACTAAATAAGGATGGATAAGTTGTGAGGAACAAATCAAGGTTAGTATGCAAGGGATATGCTCAAGTAGAAGGAATTGGTTTCGAAGAAATATTTGCCCCTTGTTGTACGTCTAAAGGCTATAAGGATGTTTTTGGCATTTACTTGTTTTAAAAAATGAAAATTCTACTAGATAAATGTCAAATCAACCTTTTTGAATGAAAACTTAGAAGAAGAGGTATATTTCAACCAAAAAGGTTCTTCCTATCAAAAAATGAGGACTATGTGTGCAAGTTAAATAAATCACTTTTATGGCTTGAAACAGGTTCCAAGGGCTTGGTACTCAAGATTGGACAAGTATCTACAATAACAAGGCTTTAAAAATGGTATTGTTGACAACAATCTATATATTAAAATTGAAGGTGATTATCAATTGATTGGTGTAATATATGTAGAAGATATCATTTTTGGTGGAAGTAATGATAAAATATGTCAAGATTTTTCCATAGATAAACAGAAGGAGTTTGAGATGTCCATGCTTGGTGAGTTGTTTTTCTTCCTTAGCCTACAAATCTATCAATATGATGAAAGGATATTTATTTCATAGACCAAGTATATTAAGTAGATATTCAATAAATTCAAGGTGGACGATTGCAAACCTCTAAGTACACCCATGGTCACAAGATGCAAATTGAGTAAGGATAATGAATCCCTTGAAGCCAACCAAAATATCTATAGTTCAATGATTGGGAGTTTATTATATGTGACAACGTCAAGAAATGATACTATAAAATTAATAGGTGTGGCAACACGATTTCAAACAGCTCCAAAAGAAACCCATGTACAAGTAGTTAAAATAATTTTAAAATATCTAAAGGGAACTTTAGATTTTGGCTTGTGGTATCAAAGAGGTGAAGATTTCACACTAACAACATACACTAATTCAAATTAGGTTGACAACATTGATGATAGAAAAATTACAAGTGGGGATGCATTTTTTCTTGGTAGTAGTCTTGTGTCTTAGTTGAGAAAGAAACATGCTTCAGTTTCTTTACCATTGCAGAGGAAAAATATATAGCAACGGCATCTTGTTGCTCTTAAGTTATTTGGATGAGGCAAACACTAAGGGCTATTGAGATATAATATGGTCATCCACTATCAATATTTATGATAGCACTAGTGCTATTAACATTTCAAAGAATCCTATGATTCACTCTCGAACAAAACAAATTCCCATCAAATATCATTTCTTAAGAGAGTGTGTGGTCGATCAGTAGTGAAGCTAGAGTATATTTCTCCATAGGAACATATTGTAGATATCTTTACATATTGTGCCTCATATTAGAGAGGTTGGTGTCTCATATTAAAGAGATTGGTACCTCATACTAAAAGAACTTTCATCCTAATCCAAGAACGTGCAACACATATATGAGAGATTTTATTCTTCCATCAACAAACACAAGTTTTACCTTCTCTTTTCAAAAATATAATAAGAATTTTTGTTGTTAAAGAATACCTCACCATTATCATATGACCTATATGAAGGAAACCACTACTTGGAGGATTCATGTGATATGAGGCATCAAAACCAACCACCATGAGTCATTATTAACAATGTTAACTAAAATAAATAAATTTTTATTTCATCATTAAAGGATTTATCATTAGAGGAATATTCAAAAGGCTTCTTGTTTTTGAACCTACTAATTGTCTATAAAGAGAACTAAAAATATTAAGAAATGTATTGATAGATTTAAAACTATTATACTTTAAATATTTTAATTAGTCTTCAATCTAATTTTGTTTAGTTTCATTAAAATTATTGTACACATTTAATAATTTGTAATAAGCCTCAAAATTTATAATTAAATAATTAATATAACATATAATTCATGTTACATAGAAAAAAATATGACATTGAATGCTTCTTCATTTAAAATGTTTAATTTTTCGCACTCATAAAAATATTGATGCAAAATAACTTTATCTTAAACTATTTGTACACTTAGATCCAAAGTTTAGTAGTATAGTTATACTATGCTAAAGAATTCATGTCAAGATCAACTATCAAACATGAAATCATAAGAAAAGATATATCAAAAAATTAAATATAAAATCACATCTTCATAATTTTGAGACAAGATTTTTGAAGTAGAGAAACTATTTGAAGAACAAAAATCTTGCATGTATTGACAAAATAATGATTTTATATCTTACAATGCTTACAATCTATCTATAGAAAAATATAAGAGTTTCAAAATAACAAGATAATTAACTACCCCAACATAAATAAAAAAATTATGAAAATTCTTTATTTTATAGAAATGAAAAAATAATTAAATGTAAGTTTGTATGTTTATATTTACCACCTTGCATTATTGTGTGCCCATATATTCTCATAACAAAAAGTGTATACATATGTATACAAAAAAAAATTACACTCCAAATCATCATAGCTAAATGATAAATAAGATATATGATAATCTCACTTTAATAGATACAAAGAATAATAATCCTACCACCAATTAAATACAAAACCTTATTAAATATATGAAAAATCTACACATTGAAGGATATAAAAAGGTTAATTAAATTATCTATATGAAATAAAATGAATAGATCTATCATATAATTGTAAGACCTATTAATTATAATTATAATAACTATGAAAAGATTAATTTTAAAAATATTATATTAATCCATGGCATTCTCCAAAAAAAATCAAGTCTTTTTTCTTATGAATATTAATAAAAACTTACATTGAAAAGGTTGTCATTTAAAGAGAAATGTCAATGAATATAATCATTGAAACAATTTTACCAATGAATAAATTGTAACTTGTTTCACCTTTTAATTTTATTTTGCAAGATACTTTTTATGTTTGAAGAATCGTATAATTTTAATTTTGTGTGTTTTCTTTCATGTAAACTTTTAATATTTGTATCATTCATTCTCATACACCTCTATTGACATGCCTCTTCCAACGAAATGGTATCCACTCTAGCAATATTACCAATCTCTTATTTCCACAACTTAAGAACCTACATCTCAAACAATTCATCCTAACTCGCCACTTTTTAATTGAGAATTACACCAATCTCAAACAAATATTTGAAAAGACAAAATATGGTATAATTATCATAAACAAAGTACTTACCATATGTTATTATGTAAAGGTAGGTGAAAAACCTTAAAAAATTATGATAAAAAGGTATATGAATTTTTTTATAAAACATAAGAGTTGGATTGGTTTAAAATTAAAATTGTAAGCTCTTCTATCCATATTTAACCTTTTTGCTAAATTTCTTTAGTTTTATTTTTAAATTTTTAAGCTTTTTGTGGATTTTTTAAAATCAATTATTATTATCAATTTAAGCTGAATAATATATTGCACTCTAAGAACAACTGTTAAGTGGGTTGCAGGGACTAGCGAAAACAAATGTATACTAAACATTCTACCTTGAAAAATCCATACCTTCATAGGAAATTAATATTAAACAAATAAATAAAAATTACTTTATAAAAGTTAAAGTCTTCATCTTAATATAATATTAAGTTGTAATGTGATGGGGGTTAAAGAGTCCTAATAGTTTTACCATTTTCTTACCTTTTTCTTTACCTTTTTTGTTGTCTTGTCACTTTTAGTCACTAGAAGTATAGATATTTAATAAAATGTAATAGCAAATTAAAACAATTAGAAAATGTCAATATCTATCGAAATGTTAACTAATTTGTGGATGAAATGGCAGGAGATAATCAAGAGAAGCTGTTAGAATGGATTGGGAACGTGGATGGAAGAAAAGGCAAGGAGATGTTAAATCTATTTTAGTTTAACTAGTTCATTTCTATTTTTGAAACGATATTTGTTAAACATGTTGTGGCCAGTGACCATTGTTTATTTTGTATTGAACTCATTTGGTTTGTTGGCCATAAGCCACAAAAAAACCATAACAATTTTTATAGGTGCCCATCTAGTATAAATGTGTGCAATCCGAAGAATTAATATTTAGATTTTAATATAAAGTTATTATGTTGTTTTTGAATCGATATATTCTAGAAATACTATGCATGTGTGATTGATCTGATTTGGAACCACATTCATATTTTATTACTAGTCGACCAAGGAGGCAAGGCCCACTCTTTGTGTTGCTTGGTGACTTTTCCAATTCAGTTTCAGTGTGGTAAATGTGTGTGTTATTTGATTTCCGACATTTTCCTTTTACCAGTTATTAAACTCTTATCAGTTTTGGTTTCTAATCTGATTGCAATTTGATTTAAAGTCAAATTATTTTAATTATCTGTTAATGTACTCATTCATAGTTCAAAAATTAAAGTTTTGATTTATGCAACTAGGATTTATTATTGTTAGCACATAATTTATAAAGTTTTTTTATTTCTGTTGTTGCACTTTTTGTGGTAATTTTTGTTACAACAATTTTTGGTGTAGATTTTGTTAGGAAACATAAACAGAAGAATTAAATTATATTTTTGATTAAAATTTTGTTGAGTGAATTAGCTGCATCCATCCCCACTTAGTTCATTGTTTTCAGCCCTTAGGTAAACTATCGTAACACCTTTCAAAAGTCTATGATCCCCGGACTGAGGAAAACAACACAACATTCCCAAGGATTGATCTACCCATAATTGCCAACCTAATAGAATAGTAGGAACAATTTATCTCTATTATTAGTCCATAATTTTTTCCAAACATTTTGGCGTTGTTGTCGGGGAATGGTGTTAAAGATCTATTAGTCTAGTGAACTAAGTGAGGACCAGTGCATCAAGGCAAAAGTCTATGTGATAGTCAACCTTTCCTGGTTAAGTAACCTTGGTTTGCTCTATTATAAATTATATAGGTGCATGAATCGTAGTAGAGATAGTAGAGGGAGATTTGTTAAAAAGGATAAGGGAAGTAGTTCACAACAAGAAAAATCACAAAATAAATTAAAATCATTAGTTGTGAATACACCATCTAAGAAAGAGTTAGTTGAACCATATATCGAAAAATGTGTCATTAAGTCTACCATTGTTGAGACCCCTTCTAGTACACATCAAGAATATTTTGAAGAATTATATAAAAGGGTTTTTAAACTATTTCAAGAATCTCATTAAATTTGGAGTGGGAAGCCCCCGAGTGACCTTAAGTCATTCACAATTTTCTACTCTCCTTGGAAGTTTACAAATAACAAGAATAACAACAATAACAATGAGAGAGCATTGGCCAACAACAACCGGTCACATTCGAGTTTCCCATTACACATCCAGAAGAGGATATGAAGAACATACTGCACTCAACTTTTCCAATCTTTTGAGGTCTTTCTATGGAAGACCCTGATATGTTTCTTTTTGAATTTGATATTTTACGTCACAACTACAATTATCATACTAAAGCATAGAAGCTGAAATTATTTCTGGCTACTCTAAAGGATGCAACATTAAGATGGTTTATGGGACTAGGATGAGAAACCATTCATAGTTGGGATGATATGAAGAAAAAGTTCTTGGAAAAATAACAAGAATATTTTAGGACCAAGGAAACTCGAGATGATATATTTTGCATCATGCAACATGAGGAAGAAACTTTAGAAGATTATTTGGAGCATTTCTTGTTTAGTCTACAAAGAACTAGGCACATAGGGTTAACCCATGACACTGTAAAAATTCTCTTCCTTAGGGGGATTAGAGATGAATGTTTGGATACTCTAAATCTTATGGGTGGAGGAGATATTTCTAAAATGAGGTTTGATGACATTTGTGATGTGTGTAGGAACTATTCAAGATCCACTCGTTCAATTAGGGGGTATGTCAGGAAGCATGTCTCTCCCAGAGGGACATCAGGAGTTACAAAATGAATATTGGGTACATTGCTCAAGGACCTCAAGAATGAACTACTAAGTCACATGGGTAAGAAGATAGATACTTTATATACATGAAGGTAGTAGGAGGAGGTTGAAAAATCCCTGGCTATCTTTTGTCTCATTTTTTCATACAAGGCATAATGGTGAAGAATGTCCATACAACATAACAAAAATCTCTTCTTTGGAAGATGCCAGTAGGGATACCATTCTAAAACCTCTTCTTGTAGGCATGATTGAAGTAGAATATATAGACGAACCTGTTTACTTTATGACCTAAAGGAGATCTTAGAAACCATGTAGAATGCCTCCAACTAATTATCAGGCAACACCTCAAATCCCTTTTCAAAAAAATCGTTTCCCAAACCAACCTGGATGGTTTGGAGGTTGGAAACAACCTCCATACTACCCCCAGTGGACACAACAATATCCACATGCTCCACAATCGTGGAAAGAATGGAGAGTATCACCACCAAAATACCCACAATATTAGTCATTTCCTCCATATCCACCACCTCCAACAATAAATCCCTATCAACAATCCCAACAACTCTTACCACCTATTCCATCACCATCTAATCAACCATCTAATTCAACTCAACCTCTGAAAGCAATGCCTATGCCTGCACAACCATCACCCAATCCAAATAATAAGGTGGTTCAACCGGTTTATAACAATGAGGTGGAAGGATACCCAACTTATCCTATCAATGCATTAGAAATTGATGGTGTACAACTAAGATCAGGAAAGAATCTTCAAGTGCCAACTATCATAGAGGTAGAGGATTCTCTAGCCGAACTGAAAGAACAACCAAGACCCCCATTTCTTGATAGGTTGCAAGAACAACCAAAATAACAAGAAAAATCTCAATCATGTTTTGATTTTATGAATGACTTACATAATGTTAACATTAAAATTCCTTTAAATCACCCACTCCTCTACGTTTGAACTTCCCGATCCTCTGCATTTTAAATTCCTACGTGCATGGTGGACACTGTTTTGGGGGTACCCAACGGTCCCCCTTTGCCCCCCTGACCTGTGCTCCTCTCTTTTGGGCCTGTGTCTATCGGGTACCACCCCTGCAGAAACAGTGCTTTCACCTATGGGCTTTTCGAAGATTTTGGCCGTTTCGAGCGAATCTTCTATGCCGGCGATGGAGATCTCTCAGGTAGTTGGTTTGAAGGATGTGCTATCCAATGGCAAATAAGTCTCCTCCTTGTTTCCTCCTTTACCTAAGGTTGTCACAACTTCTGCGATGGAGTTTGACATTCCTAATTCGATTTGTGACAGGGTTCTCTCCTCCATGGAAAATGTTGTAGTGGGTAGATTTCTTTCTTACCGTCCAACTATGGATATGGTTCAAAAATGGGTAGTGGAAAAATGGCACCTCAAGGGTAGTGTGGAGATCTGTGCGATGGCTGGTGGTCTTTTCCTATTTAGATTTATGACTGCAGAGGACTTGGTGGTGACTCTGTCATCGGGTCTCTGGGTATATGGGAAACATAGCCTGGCTATGTGTTGTTGGAAACCGGGTTTGACCCTGCTACAGATCTAAATAAGTCAGCTCCAATTTGGGTGCGGTTGTTCGGCTTACCTCTAGAGTATTGGGATGAAGTCATTTTCAAAGGTATTGGGGATTCGTTGGGTCAATTTGTCACCACTGACTCTATTACAAAGTTGAAATCCAGGTTAGTCTTTCCTAGATTCTGTGTTAATATTTTTGTTGATAAATTCCTCCCGAACACTCTCAAGTTGTGCTCTAAGTTGGGCAGCTGGACACAACCAATGTGTTATGAAAATGTTGTGGTATACTGTCAGAAGTGTGCTAAAGTTGGGCATCTGATTTCTGACTGTAAATATGTCTTCAATCGGGAGGTTAAGGTTAACTGAACTATGGAAAATCTCACTCCTCCATCTGGAAATGATCCCCGTCCATCAGATGACTCTGGGTTTATTCCCCTGAGTGCTGCTCATTCACATGAGGACCCTCTACCTTCACCCACCCTTGTTAGTCCACCTTCTGAACTATTTGACCCTAGTGCTTTATTGGAGTTTGTTGTTAAAAAATGACTCAGGACCCTGGCTCTTTGGCTGTTGATCCTCTGTTTGCAGTGGTCTTTGTGGGGACTTGTGAGACAATGATTGAGGATGGTGAAATCTAGGAGGAAGAGAGCTCTGGTATGGTTGATGAATCTACAGAAAGTATGGGAAGTTTGAAGCTTGAGAAAACTGTAGAAGAAGGGATATGGACAACGCCAAAGAAAAAGGAAGGAAGAAGAAGGTAGATGTAGGAGGTGACTCCAAGCCAGGGAGACCTTCTTAGAGGCACACTAGGATGAGAGAAACGAAAAAATTAGATTGCCCTGGGAAAGCAGAGGACATTGGATGTGTCCTCAAAAAAATGTCAGAAATGAGAATTATGTCATGGAATGTTCGTGGGCTCAATAGCTCCCACAAACAACGTGCTCTGAAGGAATATGTCATGGAACACAAGATTGATGTGTGCCTACTACAAGAAACCAAAATGATGAAAGTAAATTTTGATAAAATTGCTAAATTTATTTGGCTTAATGCATCTTATGTCTACAGTGATGTTGAAGGTGCTTCAGGGGGTTTGGCTGTGCTTTGGAACCCATCTAAATTTTGGGGCTCTGAATTATTCCACTGTAAAAATAGTGTGGGGGCCTCATTTACTTACCTTGGTGAATCCTGGTCTATAATCAATATTTACGCTCCAAATCAAAGGAATGCGAGGAGTACTTTGTGGCATGACATTGCGGTTAAAATTAATCTAAATAGGGGAGGTCGTTGGCTGGTTGCTGGAGATTTTAACTCTCCCCTCTTTCCGTCAGAAAAAAGTGGTGGCCTTTTGGATTACTCTGATAGCATGTATGACCTAGCTAATTTTTTGAATTCTTCGGGTTTAATTGATATTGAGCTCATGGGCCAAAAATTCACTTGGTCTAATAGATGGGCTGGTGGAAACCTGATTCAGGTCCAACTAGACCGCTTCCTCTGCTCTCCACATTGGACTAATGTTCTAAATGCTAATCTAATAACCCTGCCCAAGATAGACTCTAACCATAACCCCCTTTTGTTGGCCACCAATATCCACCCTATTGTGGGTCCCTTTCCCTTCCTCTTTGAGATAATGTGGAACTCTCATCCTGATTTCAAAAATAAAATTGTTGAATGGTGGAATATTCCTATCCAGGGCTCCCCCATGTATAGGATTTTCTTCAAACTTAAACATATAAAAAATATGGTAAAGGGATGGAACAAGAGAGTGTTCAGGGATGTGTTTCAAAACTAAAAGTTGTTAGAAGGAGAGTTGAGGACCTTACAAAAGAAAATGGAGGGAGATGACAGTCAGCAGACTCACAACCAGGAATGAGAAACTAGGATGGAATGGGAACGGGTTCTTAAAAATGAGGAAGTCTTTTGGAAGAAAAAATCAAGAGTCCAATGGTTGAAGGAAGGTGATAGGAATAACTCCTTTCATGTATCAGCCATCAAGCATAGGAAAAGGAATCAAATTTCTAAGCTGACTAATGCTACTAGGGAGGTGATTTTGAATCATGCTCAAATTGGCCTTTGTGGTGTTAACTATTTTCAGGAGGCTTATTCGGCACCAGCCGAGGCGCCTAATCCGGCCTTGGACAGTGTGATTCTCAACCATCTTCCTACCACCATTTCTCAAGAAGATAATATGGGGATTCTTAGTACTATTTCTATGGAAGAAGTTCGGCTGGGTACCTTTAGCATGGGGGCTTTCACAGCCCCAGGGCCTGATGGTTTTCCTCCTACCTTATTTCAGATTTTTTGGGATACTGTGGGTGGGGACCTAGTGCTTGCGGCCAGGGACTTGTTTCATCACTCTTATCCCCAAGATTGGTGAGCCTCAATCCATGAATGATTTTTGACCCATTAGCCTTTGTAACATCTTCTATAAGATCATTTCTAAGATTTTAGTGAACCATATCAAACCTCTTCTGGATAAAATCATTAGTCCTACTCAAAAGGGTTTTCCCTGGGTGACATATTCTTGATGCTACTTTAACCACCCATGAACTGCTCCATTCCATGGATAGATGTAATTATGTGGGGATGGCTCTCAAGCTTGACATCTCCAAAGCTTATGACAAAGTATTATGGGATTTCATCTCGAAGGTCTTGGCTAAGTTTGGATTCAACAATTTGGTCATCAAACTCATTATGGAATGTGTTAATACTGTAAAGTACTCTGTTATTGTTAATGGACCTCCCTTTGGGTTCTTCTCTACTGGAAGAGGGATCAAACAAGGTGACCCCCTATCTCCCTATCTTTTCCTAATGATTAATGATGTGCTCAACAGGAACTTCACTGGTCTTCTATCAGAGGGCTCCATTATGGGCATTAGAGCAGCTTCCTCACTGGATTTGGTTGTTGTGGAACAATTTGTGGATGACACTTTTCTCTTTGGGAAAGCCTTTGTGGTGGAAGCCAGGAAATGGAAAGCTTTCCTTAACAACTATGCCTCTTGTTCTGGTCAAAGCATCAATTACAATAAAATCATGATCTATTTCTTTAATTGCATGCCTAATTTGCAATCCAGGGTGATTGTGGTCTTGGGATGTGTCAGTGAATCTCTCCCATCAGTTTACCTTGGGCGCCCCCTCACGATTAAGGAGGTTACCACTGACTTCTAGAGCTTGATTTTGGAAAGGATCCAAAGGAAATTGGCTGGGTGGAAGGGCTCCATCCTAGCCCATGCCGAAAAACTCCATCTGCTCACAATGGCCCTCCTAGGTATCCCCACTCACTTCCTCTCCATTTTTAAGATGCCTAAGTACATTGCTAATAAGTTTGAAAAAATTCAAAGGAATTTCCTCTGGTCTAGGACTGAGGAAAAGAAGAAACTTGCTTTGGTGAAATGGGAAAAGGTCTGCCAGGCCAAAAATTGTGGTGGACTAGGAGTCAGGACAATTGTCAACTCTAACAGGGCTCTGATGGCCAAGGTTGGTTGGGATCAGTTAAGGAACACTAAGGATTGGTGTAAAATTTTGAATTCCAAATATCTTTAGGATAGATCTTTGATCAATTGTCTCTCGGAGTCTCACCCCTAGGGCTCCTTAGTCTGGAGGAGAGTTTGCAGCACACAAGGCCTATTAAGGAAAGGGATTAAATGGAAAATGGGCAATGGGAATAGAATCAGATTCTAGGAAGATACGTGACTAATTGATACCCCTCTGCCTTGCTCTAACTTTAGGACTATGATGGGATTGGCCCAGAGATTCTTTGGCATCCATATCAATGATTATGTTTCGGGACCCCCTAGAGCTAGGATTTTGAAAGACCTTATCCTCTGCTGCCCCCAATCTCAAGACCTTTGTTGTCTGGCTCGGTCCCTTCAGGTCATTCTCTCTAGCACCAGGTTTCCCTCTTATGAAAAAGAGGATGAGTTTTTTTGGACCTTTGACAAATAGGGGGATCTCTCTGTGAGGTCGGCATACAGACTGCTGACAAACCAAAATATTGCTGAGGAACCCTAGAAGAAGATTTGGAATCGCCACATGATCCCTAAAATAAATTTCTTCTAGTGGACAGCTTGCCATAACATGATTCTTACTCAGGACAATTTGAGGAAATGGGGTTTTTGTATTCCCAATAGATGTTTAATTTGTAAGAGTGGGGAGGAAACTGTCAGTCACCTTTTGTTACACTGCTCATTTGCTACTAAAGTTTGGGGGCTGGCATTTGAAAAACTTGATGTCTCTTGGGTTATGAGCAAGGATCTCTTATCATTCATTCTGGGTTGGTATGGTCCCTATTCCCACCCTCTGCCTGGTGAAATTTGGAACTATGTCCCTCTTGTCTTGGGTTGGTGTATGTGGAAGGAGAGGAATAACAAGGTCTTTAAGAATTTTGAGAGGAGCCCTAAGGATTTTTTCGACATTGGTGCTCGGCTCATTGAGGAGAATATCTCACTCTTTAATGGGAAACTCCCAGAGATGAGGCCGTTGGATTTCAAAATTATAATGGCCAAGGCTTGGCATTAGGGATTAGAAGCTAACTCTTTTGACAATTCAAAATTCTTAGCCAGGAAAAATACCAATTCGGAGCCTCTGGATAGAGGCTAGTTTAAACTCAATTTTGATGGGGCTACTAAGGGCAACCCAGGTAGGGAAAGTATAGGTGGAGTGATTAGAGATCCTAGGGGGGTTATGGTCACGAGATTTTCTTGAGGTATTGGGTTCTAGTCTTCTATAGTGGTGGAAGCTCGTGCACTGCTCATGAGCCTCAAAGTTGTTGTCTCTTTGGGGATTGCTAATCTCCACATCGAAGGAGACTCAAAGTCTATTATGGATGTTGTGAATAAAGATAGACTAATTGGCTGGAATACTAAGAATATATTGTTGGATGCCAGATTTCTTTTATCCAAATTTAGGGATAAAAAGGTGACAAATATTTTTAGAGAAGGCAACCAAGTGGCGGATGCCTTGGCTAATCTCGGCTCTTGCTGGGATTCCACTAAATGTTGGAGGATAATGGAAAGGTTACTGCCAAAAATTCAAGCTATCATCTTGAGGGAACAAAGCAACCAAGTATCACAATGATTTTAAAACTATGGATGACGGGTGTTGAATGGGGGGTCCACCTAATTTTATTGGGGGTCTGGTGGATGAGTGTTAATGGTGAGATGGCTTATAGGTGGAGGGAATCTAATTTTTTGGCTCACTATAGGCTTAGAGATTTTTGTGTGTGGGGCACGGACTAGAGGATCCACTTGTCTATCCTTTGGACCTGGTGGATGGGTTCGATTACTAAGGTGGCAGAAAGGTGGCCGGATTTAAATTTTAAGGCAGGTAATACGAATAAAAAAGGTGGCTTGATGAAGGAAATAAGGAAGGATGTGACTTCAATGAATCTGAGGAGCCATACCATGCGATCTCTTCTCTTAGGGATTGTGAGATATTTTATTTTATCTCATCCTAGCATCAGTTTGTTTGAGAGTTTTAATAATGATTTGACTCTTCATTATGAAAGAAAGTCTCCTTCTAGTGTCTTCGTGCTAGCTAGTTTAGCGCGAGTCTCAAATTGCACCCTTAGGAATGTTTCTATATTTAGCCATACGACCAAGTTACCTTCTTTTTTGCGCATTTTCTCCAAGGAGAAGGAACCCTACATGCCCTCCAATTCCTGTCTTGCTGGCCGCAATCTTCCCAAGATCCTCATTAACTCCATTGTTAAGTCACCCTGTGGTGATTTTCCTTTCTGCACATGCGACCTGTACACTGGCGTAATTACCCATCGTTGTATCCCTTGCCTAAATGAATACAATGTGATAATTATCCGTTATCCTGCTGGCTTCTGCATTTGGTATCTTTTGCAAAATCTTGGGCTTCCTGTGCAGGTTGGAAAAATGGGTGGCGAGCGGGTGAGGACTTATCTGGATAACTGTGATGAATTATGTAATAATCCTTTAGTTTGGCACATCTGTGTGGAAGGTGGCATTGCTCCTCTTATGGAGATATTGGTCGGCCATGACCCTAACTTGTTTGGCCAGTTTTCCAACTCGTGGAAGGATCGTAGGGTCTCAATGGGAGGTATTTCATTTGAAAATAGTGGGGAAGTCACAGCGCAAGCCACAGGATTACAGTGCACCAAGAAAAAATACCCCAAACACACCAAGAAACCGAATAACGAAAGCTTGAAAGCTTTTTTCAGAGGAGACGAGGAACTGATGTGGAACCAGTCGGGTTTTGAGAGAGAAGCTCTCCCGAAGCCCTGGGATCGAGTGTGCCTGGCGCTGATGAAGTACGTCACCTTGGAAGGTAGGTTTAAAACCTGCTTTTTTATCACTTTCCCCTGTTAAATCATTTAAGACACGAGATGTTGCTTAGTTTTCCATTCTTTCTTCTAATGGATTTGGAAAACTCAGTCGAAAAATGCAAAGAGTTAGCCAGCCTTAACCCCAGTGATCTCCTGCCACTCCCGCTCCATCAAGGGTGCATTCTAAGACTTTACCACTTCCACCTGGCTCGCTGTCCTCCTAAATCTATTATGACTATGTGCATTGAGGATATCAAACCCCTATCGGCTGTGAATATTTCCCCGGCCGAGTCTAAAAGCCCTCCTCGAAAATCCAATATGGGCACTGTGGGGAATCCCAAAGCCAAGATGGCCACCAAGAAACTAAAGGGTGGTTTGGGTAAGGCTCAAGCCAACACGGCGGAGGGTCTCTATGAATTGAAGTCCACTCCAATGAAATCATCCTACAAGGCCGCCACTGCAAAAAAAGGGAGGGAGAAAGGTACGTCAGACCTGATTGTTAGGGAAGGGAAGGGAAAGAACATAATAGGGAAAGACTCCAAAGGAGACACTGTTACGGGGATTACTGTGACGACTGGTGGGAAAAATACTAGAAGGAGATCTGAGAGGCTTGCAAAGAACAACAAAAAGAGGCAGATAATTGAGGATTCAGAGGAGGAGTGATCTGACAACAAAGAGTACAAGGAAGAGGAAACTGAGGATGATGAGGACGAGATTGTGGAGGGGCCCCAGTTTACTCCTAAGGACAACAAGGTTCCTAAAGATGGATTTTCCTCTCACTCTTCGCATCCCCTGGTCAAAGATCCTGGAGAAGTCTCGGAGACCATGGACATTGGGGATGAGCCTTGTGATTTGGAGAAGAAAATGGACACGCTCAACAAAAGGTTTCGTGGGTTGACCTGCTTCACTATGAAGTTGGGCCATTTTGTCACTAGCACCCTATCAAATTCTATTAAGGAGGAGCTAGAGGGAAATAACAGTTAGGAGAAGAAAGATTGGGTTGGTGATGACGTCATGGACCTCCTTCTTAAAAACTGGGATAATGCCAGTTAGCTGCTTCCTGTGCCGGTGTCCTGTCTTTCGGTTGCCTCTCTGTGGTTTTTGTGTTGTCTGTGGGCTATCTTTTTTTCTATTTACTTTAATGTTTTTTCTTTTTAGTCTTGCTTCTTTTTGGCCCTTGTGGCTTGATTTGAAGGGTATGACGCCCTGAAAATGCTGCTTAACATTTCAAAAGCATTAAAATTCCTTTGTTGTAGGTCATTTGAGATGTTCCAATGTACACCAAAGTAGTTAAAGAACTATGTGGGAGAAAACAACAGAAGAAATAGGACCCCAAGACAGTCCAATTCATTGAACAACTTGGAGATTTTATGTTGGGGAGGATCTTTGTCCCTAAGTATGCAAATCCTGGGAGCCCAATGATAAAGGTATGTATTAGTGATATAGTTATTCCAAATACACTTGTGGATTTAGGAGTAGCCATAAATTTAATGACAAATGAGACTAAGGAGAGACTAGCCCTTAAAGGACTAAGACCTACTTCAATGGTCTTGCAAATGGTGGATCGCTCCCTTGTAAAACTACAAGGTATGATTGAAGATATCATTATTTCTATTGAGTCTTGGGAGTGTCCCACAAATTTTATTATTTTACAACCAAAGATCAAGCTAGGTGGATAACCTTTAATTTTAGGCAGACTTTGGTTAGCCGCAGCTAATGCTTTTATTAATTGTAGGTCTAGAAACATGGTGATTTTGAATAGAGAACAAATGAAGCAGCTGACGTTGTACCCTCTAGCACAACCATTATTGGAAATAGAGGATGCATTAGGGATCGATAGTGATTTAGAAGAATCTTTACCTATTTTGACAATTGATCAAAGTAGGCAGTTTGAAGAAATATCACAAGACAATATTATTAATAATTTCTTGCAAAATTATTATTTGGTTGATAATTTTTTAGAGACAATGATTTTTCCTTCGGGTATAAGTGACAATTGTGCATTTGGAAATTTTCCATTAGTCAGTAATTCGTAGTCTATTCAACATTTTATTACTTTGCATCAGTTATTATCACACACTTGTATATATATTCCATTTTTAATATCTGCAAATTTTGATCCATCCTCATCTACTTCATAATTGCTTGTTGTAAATACTCATGTTCGGTCTCAAGCTATAGAAATTTTACCTAGAATTTTTTTTAACATAAATCCCAACTTGAGTGTCTCACAATTAGAAGACCTTATTGTTATGTTGTGTTCCCATAAAGATTCCTTTGATTTAATTATTAGGATATAAGAGGAATACACCCTGCCACTTGCACATGTCATATCTATATAGAGGAAGTAGGATTGTAAGACAACCCTAGAGAAGATTGAACCCTATCTTACAAAAAATTGTTAAGGATGAACTTCAAAAGCTACTTAATGTAGGATTTATCTATCCTATCTCGTATATCCAATGGGTGTCCCCAATTGTGGTAGTTCCTAAAAAGAATGGAAAGTGGTGAAAATGCATCAATTATAGGGCCCTTAATAAGGCTAACAAGAAAGACCATTTCCAACTTCCCTTTATTGATGAGGTCTTAGACATCCTTGTTGGAAAGAATTTATTTTCCTTCCTTGACAGATTCAGTGGTTATAATCAAATCTATATAGCTTTGAAAGACCAAGACAAGACTACCTTTACTTTCCCATAGGGTACATTTACCTATAATGTCTTACCTTTCGGGATGTGTAATGCACCTACTACCTTCCAGTGGGTTGTCCTAAGTATTTTCGCAGATTTAATTCATGATTGTGTGGAAGCATACATGGATGGTTTTAATTTTTATGGTAACACGTATGAGGACAAATCTAGAAAAATTTCTTAAACGGTGCATTGATACTAATCTTTCTTTGAGCGATGAGAAATGTAACATCTTAATGACTAAGGGTATTGTCTTAGGACATTATATTTTTGCAAATGGAATTGAGGTAGATCCCAAAAAGGTAAAAGTAATTCAATACTTTCCTATGCCTACTTCTCAAAAGGATGTACGTAGTTTTTTGGGTCATGTTGGATGTTATAGACGGTTTGTCCAAAAATTCAACAAAATTGCCTCACCTCTTTTTCTTTTGCTAGGTAAAGATGTTGATTTCTCGTGGACACAAAAATTCCAACAAGCTTTCAAAGAAATCAAAGGGAAGCTTATAACTACACTAGTTTTGCAAGGACCTAATTGGGAACTATTGTTTCACATCCATATCGATGCTTCAGATAATTCCATGGGAGCTGTACTTAGAAAGAAGGAAGATTCTCTTTTACTCCATCTATTATATCAGTAAGAATTTTACTAATGCAAAGGTAAATTTTATTGTCAATGAAAAATAATTTTTGGTTGTAGTCTATGCAATAAATAAATTTTGCCATTATATAATAGGGTATAAAGTCTTTGTACATACATGTCATTCTGCTATTAGATTTTTGATTAAAAATCCAATTGTTATAGGACGAGTGGTTTGATGGTTGCTTTTATTGCAGGAATTCGATATCACTATTCTTGAAAAACCAGAACGTGAGAATGTAGTAACTGATTTTTTATCTAGACTATAGTGTGATAATGAACCAATCCCTGTGGATGATACTTTTCTAGATTAACACATTTTTTCCATTTCTATAAAAATCCCTTGGTTTGTTGATATTGCTAACTATCTTGTCACCTGCAAATTTCCACCCCACTTTTCTCTGAGAGAATGACACAAGCTTAGAAGACTTAGTGGGAAATATAGTTGGATTAATGGTTTACTTTTTCATACTGGAATTGATAATTTTATGCATCAATGTCTTGTAGAGGAGGATGTCTTTGATATACTCCACACTTTCCATTTCAAGCCTTGCGGAGGCCATTTTGCAACACACTGAATTGCTAACAAAGTTTGATCTACGGGACATTATTGGCCAGTGATCTACAAGGATTGCAAAAGGTTTATTTAGCATTGTGATAAGTGTTAACGTATGGGATAGCCTACATGCTATGATGAGATGCCCTTACACCCACAATTATCAACAGAACCATTTGAAAAATGGGGCTTGGATTTTTTAGGACCCATTGATCATCTTTCCTAGAATAAAGAATATATTTTGGTCTATACAGATTATGTCACCAAGTGGGTAGAATTAGTAGCTTTGAAACATGCTAGGGATACCAAAGTTGCTAACTTCTTATATTCTGAGATTTTTACCAGGTATGGTGTACCCAAAGAACTTTTTATAGACCAGGGGACACAGTTCACCTCTGATTTGGTTGTTGCAATGGTGCAGGAATATGAAATAAAGCATCACAAATCTTCCTCGTACCATCCACAAGCCAATTGGTAAGTGGAAGTGACAAATCAAGAGTTGGAGAATATTCTCACGAAGACTATGGCATTACACAAGAAATATTGGGCAGACAGACTTCCTGAAGCAGTTTGGGTCCATCGAACAAATTGGAAGACGACCACTAGATTGACACCATATGAGCTTGTCTATGGAAAAAAGCTTGTTTTGCTAATTGAATTGAAGTGAAGACTCTCCACACTGCTCTTCAACTTGGGATGAGTCTCAGTGAAGCACAAAAGGAAAGGATTGCTCAACTCCATTCTTTAGATGTAATATGTTAGGATGCCCTTTTTCATGCAGAGGTGGTGCAAAAATAGAGAGCACAATGGCATGACTGCTTCATTCAATCACGAACATTACAATCTGGAGACTGGGCATTGCTTTATGAATCTTGGTTCCAAGATTCAAGGCAAAATTTCACACTCGATGGCTTGGTCCTTATGAGATTGAGACTGTCTATGATAATGGTGCTATTAAATTATGCATTGTGGATTTAGAATGCATGGCTCTTCTTGTCAACGGGCACCGTTTGAAACTTTACAAACATCCCCTTTCAAAAGGATTTTTTTTTTGTACTTTGACGAAGGAACTAACTCTTGTTCCTATCACCTCTTCAGAATAAAGACGATAAAAAATGCAATAAAAGAACCAACAACAAAAACCTTTGGGTGTTATTGGCCAATTAATGCTTGAAAACTGATTTCTGACAAGTATTAGTTGTTGAATAAACTTAGAGGTGAAAACTGACTTTTCAGCACCTCTAGGTGGTGATAAAGTGAAAACTAAGATACCAATGCTCTATTGTCGATAAAAATAAGAAAAAATAAAAATTTGAATGCTAGACTAGTTCTTGACACTTTTGTGATAGGGCTTCTTCGAGGGTTGATATTCCTATCACTACCTATTCTATTGTGCAAAAATATTGTTGAACAGTTGGAGATATCTTTCCTCCATCACTTCTTTTCATCAACCCTCTGACCTTCACCTTAGATTCCTTTTGGTTCCTTGTTTGGTTGAACATTCCAATTCTCATGGGGAGTTCCTGTTGTGATCTAGACAGGAACTTCTACTTCTTGTTCCAGTTTCTATACTTTTGCATACCCTTCATTTTTCGTGGCTCATGTCCTCCTATTGAAAGGACCTTTCTACTTGTTCTTGTCCTCATCATTTTTTTGCACCACTACTATCCATTTGACTGGAAGCTATACTTATTTCATTATGCTCAATTGTCCTTTCCACGTATCTTCTCATGTTAGTAGTACAACTCATTTGTCCTCCTTGGAATGTTGTTAGTCGTGCTTCCTCCTCTCACATGTCTGCTACCTCATCTAGATTTCCTCGTGTTGATGTAGATTTCTTTCCAGCACTTCGCGTGGCCACCTCAGCTTTCGTACTCCATACTTATTGGTGATGTGACCGCGATCAATATTGCTATTGGTATTTTTAGACATTTTTATTTTCCTTTGCTTTTATAGAATATTCTTATTTATTTTGAAAAATGGTGGCATGCCTCGTGGATGGTTCGTGAATAAGCTGGGGGAGGAGATGTCAGTGTACCATTTGCCTTATTATTTTATTAAACCATATGTCACTTCCTTTCATTATGACAACTCAACCCTCCATCTTCACCATAACTCCATCCCTGACCACCATTATTACTAAATTTGAAATATCATTTCTTGATTCTGGTAAGTGGTTTTGTCCTATGGATAACCATCCTTGTTTTGCGGGTACTATTCTTGTTTTGTTACTGTTAGCTGTTACTGTTGAACCCATCTCCACTATGTCACTTTTACAACTTCCTGGAACAACCATACCATGGCTAATGAAAGAAGACCTTGATACGAACCCACTTCAATGGATGAGATACGAGCTCGCAAGAATAAAGAAGTTTATGAAGTGTTCAAATAGGCCCAATGGGACGTTTATTTTAAAAAGTTGTGAGTGTTTGATAAAAGGGTCGCTCTGGAATTTGCAAAGAGTTTTGATGGTAAGAAGGTCTCTATGAGGGGTTTCCAAATTTCCATCACTTCTAAGCTTATATAAGAGGTATTGGGATTACCATTATTTGGAGAAGATTACTTCCCAGATAACAAAAAGAAGGTTGCCGACCTCCAGCCCATGCACAAAGAATTTTTGAGATGAGGCGAGTTTGTGGAGACGGTACAGGGCCAAGGCACTAAATTGGCTTCATTACCCGGAATTTGGAAAGGTGTGGCCAATTTTGTAATACAATACATCACTTGCGAAGGGAGGTATGTGTATGTGTATGCCCAACAATTCAAGTTATTGTTACATTTGAGCTGGAATCAATTAGTAAACATACCTTATTTTCTCCATTGCTCTCTGCACTGTATGAGTAGGGTAGTTCAGAAAGGAAAGAGTAATTAATTATCCCACCATGGTTTAATTAGGTTGTTAATCATTCATGCCCTTAAAAAATTTTCTCCCTCGGGCAATTGGGACTCATTTGTTAACATCAATGACAACGCTAGTTCTGAAGCCTCTGAAGACTCTTCGGATGCATCTTTAGACAATTCTGATAAAGAAGGGATTCCTGGCACACCCACAAAAGATTCAAAAGATTCAAAAGAAAATAGGGACCCTAGTGTAGGCACTTCAAAGAGGAAAACTATAGTGGAGACATCCAAAAAGTCCTCTGGTAAAAATAAAATTAAGACCTCAAAGGCTTTAGGGTCATCTGAAAAAACAACCAAGAGAAAACGAACCATGTCTGCAGAATGTCAAAATGAGCCAGATTCCATTTGGTGATAGGAAGGGTAAGAATATTTCAACTAGCCTCGTAAATCAGTTAGATGACTTGGCCAATGTGGCCAATCATATGGATAGTCTGAAGGGAAATGATTTAGATTTAGACATTGTAGTTATGTCTGAAATCTTGCAGAAATAGGGTAAGGCAAGTAGAGAACATAGAAGAATAAAGAGAAAAACCAAACCGAAATCAAAAAGGAAGAAAAAGAAACAGAAAGAAAATAACTTGTCCCCCACTCCTGAAATAGTTACTGTTGAAGATGATCAAGAACCTGAAGTTCAATTGCTAGAGAGCCCCACAAACAAACCCTTGGCTGAGCAAGAAGACAATATTCCATTCAAGACACATCAAAACGATGAGGAACGGTTCGATGGGATTAATGTGGAAACAAAGAAGTAGATAAAGAAGAACCATTGCATCAAAATGATGGGATTACTGCGGAAATAGAAGAAATATTGCATTAGATTGGCAAGGAGAAATTAGATGGGGTTAATGTAGAAACAAGAGAAATACATGTAGAGGAACAAGAAAGACATGAGAGTCCTCTTTCTCTTGTTCCCAATTTGGTGAGGAAAATTTGATGATAGTTAAATATGTAGAGACAGAACAAAACAATGACAAAGAATTTATTAACCAAGGGGATCAAGAGGATGAAATAGAGGTTGAAACAAGGGTTGAAATAAAGGTTGAAGTGGAGGCTAAAGAGGAGTTTGAGGAAACTGAGATCCTCTTAAAACAAGTTAAGGACTTGCAAGATTCAATTGAAAAGTTAAAGGAGAAAAACTAGGAGAGTTGTTGAGTCAACTTCAGCAGGCCAATTCTATTTCCCAATTACAGGAGAAATAAATTCAAAGATTGAAAGTGCAATTGGAACATGCAACCATTTCTAAAGAAGAATATATGCTCATCCAAGATAATGAGGTGCAAATGAAATAATTGAGACAACATTGGGCCTAGGAAATTTCCAACACAATCTAGAGATTGACCAGGTTATCTTGCTTTGTGATTCCTTCCTTTGCATGTGGACATGCAAAACCTTAAGCTGGGGGAAAATGATGGGGGTTAAAGAGTCCTAATAGTTTTACCATTTTCTTACCTTTTCTATCCTCCTGTCACTTTTAGTCACTAGAAGTATAGATATTTAATAAAATGTAATAGGAAATAAGAAAATTAGAAAATGCCAATATCTATTGAAATGCTAACTAATTTGTGGATGAAATGGCAGAAGATAATCAAGAGATGTTAGAATGGATTGGGAACATGGATGGAAGGAAATGCGAGGAGATGTTAAATCTATTTTAGTTTAACTAGTTCATGACGATTTTTGAAATGATATTTGTTAAACCTGTTGTGGCCAGTAGCCATTGTTTATTTTGTATTGAACTCATTT
Source organism: Sequoiadendron giganteum (assembly GCA_007115665.2). Classification (NCBI taxonomy): domain Eukaryota; kingdom Viridiplantae; phylum Streptophyta; class Pinopsida; order Cupressales; family Cupressaceae; genus Sequoiadendron; species Sequoiadendron giganteum. The sequence goes on along the minus strand of CM021107.1, from coordinate 428,606,731 downwards.
AGTTTGTTGTCCATAGGCCATAAAAAAATCATAACAAATTTTATCAGTGCCCATCTAGTATAAATGTGCACAATCCAAAGACTTAATATATAGATTTTAATATAAATTCATTCTATTGTTTTTGAATCAATATATTCTAGAAATAATATGCATGCGTGATTGATCTGAGTTTGAACCGCGTTCATATTTTATCACCAATCGACCAAGGAGACAATGCCCACTCATTGTGTTGCTCGGTGACTTTTCCAATTCAGTTTCAGTGTGGTAAATGTGTGTTATTTGATTTCCAAAAATTTCCTTTTATCAGTTATTAAACTCTTATCAGTTTTGGTTTTTAATCTGATCGTGATTTGATTTAAAGTCAACTTATTTCAATTATTTGTTAATGTTGTCATTCATAGTTCGAGAATTAAAGTTCCAATTTGTGCAACTGGGATTTATCATTGTTAACATAGAATTTATAAAGTTGTTTTATTTATGTCGCTACACTTTCTGTGGTAATTTTTGTTACAACAACTCCTGATGTAATTCCTGGTGCAGTTTTTGTCAAGAAATGGAAATAGAAGAATTAAATTAAATTTTTGATTAGAAGTTTGTTGAGTTAATTAGTTGCATCCATCCCCACTTAGTTCATTGTTTTCAACCCTTAGGTAAACTACCGCAACACCTTTCACAAGTCTACGATCTCTGGATTGACATTTAGGAACAAACCAAGGAAAACAACACAATATTCCCAAGGATTGATCTACCCATAACTACCAACCTAATAGAATCATAGGAAAAATTTATCTCTATTATCAGTGCGCTATTTTGTCCAAACATAATGCATGTACATTTTGTAACATTAATATCACTTGGATTTATTAAAATAAAATTGAAGAATATAATTTTTAATGTCTACAAGGTCAAAGTTATTTTATGAAGTAATAGACTCTATCTTATTCTTTCTAATTGTTGAATTTTTACTATTTAATTTAATGATGAACTTCCTTGTTTTCTCAACTATCTCCTCTCTCAAAAAATTATGTAAGGAACTTGCCACTAAAGTACTTGAGTAATTGGCTTCAATATCATTATAAGTTTTGCACTTTGAAATAAAGTGTATTTCAAATTCAATTGCCCCAGCTATGCAACAACAAAAAAACTCTCTCCTCACATTCTTCTTTTGAACTCTTCAATTTACTAGTTTCACACCAAAGATGAGAGTTTGTCCTTAATTGGGCTATGAGGCTCTTTGATTTGAAAAAAATAGTTTCCCCTACATAGATCATTTGTTGATGATCATACATGGGGTTAAAGTCATCAAGGTGATAGTTCCTCTTTCTCCCTAACACCTTTTCTCACATAGACTTGTTGAATTTATCTATAACAAAAGCCTTTATTTCTTTGCTATTATTAGGGAAAACATTTAAGTGGATGTTTCATTTTCTCATCCACTCAATGTTTTCTTCCATCCATGAATTTTTTCTCTTGCTCAAGACTTTTTGATGATAACCATGGCCACCTATTTGCCTTAAATATTTGACTTTTTTTAGATATCCTAGAAGATGCACTATAGCAATGGCTTCAATGGGAATAATCCCTACTTCAACTAGAAGAATCTCATACATGAAATAAGATTTTAGCTTGAATTTTTTTGTGCATGTGCATTGCTTGATTCTCTCTATTTGCTTCCATTTTGTTCAATGTGCTACTAGCCCATAATTTTCACATGTAAAGCACCATCGAAATTACTAATAGCTTGAATAGAATCTGAATAGTTTTCCAATCCCACAACTCTACTTCTATTTTACAAAATATAAAGTTCTCTTAAACCACCCAAATTTCTCTTCCTTTTGCAACTTTTTCAATGAAGTTTGTTGTTGGAGTCAATCCCAAATTATTTGTACTCTCTAACTTCCTTCCAAAATACCCGCTTCAAAATAAAAGTTATGCTGATTTTTTTTTATTTTGTTGGAGAAGACAATCTCGGTTTACTAAGTGTCAATATGCATACACACGTGTTTACAAAAGCACTCATGGGGATATAAGTGCTCTTGTGACTCTTGAGTATGTTGAAAATAATTTTGTCATTGGTGTCAAAGGAAGATTAATATCAAGACGATTTATTGATGACAAAGGAGGATCAATATAGAGAATAAATGCTAAGGAGGATTAATCAAAAAACAATATTTACTAATGTCAAAGGAAGATTAATATCAAGACGATTTATTGATGACAAAGGATGATTAGTATAGAGAATAAATGCTAAGGAGGATTAATCAAAAAAAATTAAAAATTAAATCTAATTATCTAAATTTAATGTGTTGGCCAACCCATGCATTTTTTGCGCCCATATTGGTTGATCTAATTTTGGCGCTTACCTCCCAAGTCATCCATAAATATATTAAAATTATTTTTATTTTATATGGGTTGCCTCTTTGAGGAATCACCCCTCTTGGAGTAGACACCTCGCTTGGAAGGATGCCCCTTCTTGGATGAAGAGGCATAATGGGGATATAAAAAGAAGATGAGTGTGGGGAAAAGAAAGCAAGCAATTAATGTAATATCTTTCTAATTCAAGCAGATTTTTGAAGGAGAAAACATACATGAAGAAGTTGCAAGAATATTTTATGAAGGATATTCAAATGATCATCATCCATTGAAGAAGCAATATTCAAGGAGAAAATTTTGTTCATTTGGAGGTTGGTGTCTTTCAATAGAAGAGATTGGTGTCTCTTGCTAAGATGGTGCTTAGTAGTGGGGATTAGTGTCTCTAGTGGGTTGCTACCTACAAATATTTGTAAGAGATTTTTTTTTTGTGGTTGGATTTGAAAAGTAGATCCAACAAGTCCTTCGTGATTTTCTCCTGAAAGGATTTCCATGTAAATATAGTGTTTCCTAGTTTTTAGATCTCATGTGATTACTTTTATTGTGGTTGTTGATTCTTATTAATAAGTAAAAGATTGTCTTATACTAATTCACCCCCCCTCCACCCCTCCCCTCTCCCCCCCCAATATAAGTGTGTTCTCATCAGAAGGTTCCTTAAAAAATAGTCTAACCACTAGAAGGTAGACCTCAGGAGCACACATGGCTTGTTAAGAAGCTCTCTCCTCACACATAGCTTCATTGTTTGATGGAACAAACTATTCATTTTGGTGCATAAGGATGTGAACTTATATAATGGATCTTGGATTTGATATTTAGCAATCAATAGTGAATGGTTATACAACTCCATCATCTCCACTAATGGATCCAACTAGAAAGAAGGCTGGTGAAAACAATACAAAATATTTGAATGTTATCTTGTGTGGTCTATCAGAACCAGAGTTTGTCAAGGTGATGCATTGTGGATTGGAAAAATAAATCTAGGACAAACTTAAGAACATCTATGAAGGTGATGACAAAGTTAAGAAGGCTAAGCTTTAAACCCATTGAAGACAATTCAAGAGCTTGAAAATTAATGACGAAGAAAATATTGTAGCCCATTTCCTTCGTGTGGATGAAATTGTCAACACCATCAGAGGACTTGGTGAAAAGCTTGAAGATTCAATGATTGTGTAAAAAGTGTTAAAGTCTCTCCCCTTGATATTTGATGCCAAATTTTTCTACCATTGAAAAATGAAGGATCTAGATACATTAACAATGGATGAATTGTGTGGGATCCTCACAACACATGAAATCAAGATTGAGAAAAAGAAGTCATCAAAGAAAGAAGCAATCTTCAAAGCTTCAAAGAAGATGAACAAAGAGCCTAAATCAAGTGATAGCTCGAACAATGAATCAGATGCAAAGGAAATTCATTTTTTGAGAAAACTTAAGAAACGATCCAATAAATACAAAGGTGAGCTACCCTTTAAATGCTTCAATTGTGGAAATTTAGGACTTTTTTTTTGCTAAGTGTCCATATGCAAAAAATGAAAGTAGTGATGATGAAGAAGAAAATAAAGAAAGGGAGCAAACATCATCAATACATAAAGAGCTGCAAACAAAGTAAACATGAAAATAACTTTTATTTAAGTACAAGAAAAACCTCTAATCCAAAGGGGTTAGTAGCTCATTTGAGGAGAGCCATGAAAGTATATTCGTTAGTGGTAGAAAATAAACTCTCTTCATGGCAATAGAAACAAAGAGTGGTGTCTTGGAAATTAAAGATAAAAGAAATGAAAAGAAGGATTCAAAAGAGAAAGAAAATTTCAAAATCGATGGGGAAGTGGATCTTGAAGAACTCATTTGTGCCTTAAGTGAGACCAAGTAGCTTAAGAAAAAGAATTTGAAACAAAAATTGCAGCTTTAGAAATATGAAGAAGAGGATTGTGATTCAAGAGAAAAAAATGTCATAAAGCCTGGAGGAATCAGAAAAGATGATCATTAGCCTAAAGATTCAACTTAAAGAGGCAAAAAGGATAGAAGAGGAGGTGAGAACCCAACTAAAGACAAAAGAAGAAAGTTGTGAGATGTTATAATCTAAAATTGTTTCCTTCAGCAAGGAACTAGAGAAAACAACAACTCAATTAAATAGAAGCTTAAAGTTTGAGAAGAATACTAAAATCTTAGACGATATCATCAATTGCAAAAAATCACCATTCATCAAGATTGGTCTTGGCTACAAAGAAAATCAGATGACTACTAAAGAAAATCCAAATTTTAAGGCTATAAAGCCACCAAAGAAGGTAAATGAAGAAAAAATTAAAGGCTATGCAGATGCACTCAAGAGCTCCATCAATAATTAAAGCAACAAGAAAGAAAATTATGTCCCACAAAAAACTAGTGTTTCTCATAAAGACAACAAGGATAAATTTAGAAGATATTTCCATCCAAGGAAATCTCACATGACCAAGTTTCAAAATTATTTCTTTGGTTATTGTTTTTTCTTTAATCACTTTGGTCATAAAGCAATAGATTGTAGGGCACATGCAAGAAATAATTTTGTAAGGAATGAGAATGAAATTCCTTATGGGTTCTTAAATAGAAACTACAATTCATTTGCTCCTTTATTGGATTACAATATTATATATTATAAGTGCAACAACTATGGTCATACATGCTTTTGTAGAAGTGGTTTTATGGAACCTTCTAGACAGACCAAGAATGTGGATACCCTTGCTAAACAAAAGGAAAAACCTACAAAAGTTTGGAAAAGGAAGTAGGAGCAAGAAGAGAAAAAGGAGAAATCTATGCTTGTGCAAAATTCTTTCATGCTCAAAATGAAAGAAATCAAAGGTACATTGGCAATGGATACTTGAGCCACATGATAGGGGATAAGAGAAAATTTCTCACTTTGAAAAAACTAAATTGTGGTACTATAAAATTTGGAGACAATGCTACAACAAGGATAACTAGAAAAAGTACTCTTAGCCTTGATAATGGAAAGACAAAAACATAATATGTCTTGTATGTTGAAGGTTTGAATCATAATATTCTCAGTGTTAGTCAAATGTGTGATCAAGGACACACCTTCACATTTCATGGTCAAGGTTGTGAAATTAGGAAGGCAAGTACAAGAAAAATAGTTGCATATGCAAACAAAACAACAAGTAATCTATACATCCTTAGTGAGATCAAGGGAGAAAAAATCTATATGGGGCAAACAGTTGAAAGTTGGTTATGCCATAGAAGAAAATGGGTCATATGAACTTTGATAATCTAGTGAAAATTAGCACCAAGCAAGTTGTAAGAGATATGCCAAGAATTGTTAAACTTTCAAGCACTCTTTGCAAGCAATGTCAACATGGGAAATAGACAAGAGCAAGCTTCAAGTCAAAGGAGTACTCTACATCAAAGCCATTGGAATTTATACATACAAACCTTTGTGGGCCTACAAGAACACAAAGTTTGCAAGGTGAAAGCTATTTTATATTGCTTCTTAATGATTACTCTAGAATGACATGGGTTACTTTCCTATAAGAAAAATATGAAGCATTTAGAAAGTTTAAAGCATTAAAAGCCTTGATTGAAAATGAAACTAGTTTGAAAATCAATTGCTTGAGATCAAGTTGAGGAGGTGAGTTTACCTCAGATGAATTTGAAGAATTCTATGAACATCATGGAATAAAAAGACATTTCTCAACTGCAAGGACTCCACATCATAATGAAGTTGTAGAAAGGAATAATTGAACTGTACAAGAGATGGCTAGAACAATGTTGAATGAATCTAAGCTACCAGACAAGTTTTGGAGAGCAGCAATTAACACAATAGTCTACATTCTAAATAGAGGGCAAATCAGACTCAACAATAGAAAGACACCTCATGAATTATGGAAGGGTAGACCAACAACAATTAAATACTTCAAAGTCTTCGAGAGTAAGTGCTACATAAGAAAAGACGATGGCGATTTGGGAAAATTTGACTCCATATATGATGAAGGAATCTTCCTTGGTTAATCTTCAAGAAGCAAGGCTTATAGATGTTACAATAAAAGATTGCAAAATATTGTAGAAAGTGCCAAAAAGTATAAAGTACAAGCAAATGATCACCTAGAGGACTCAAGCTGCAAGGAAGAAGAAATAGGACAAAAAAATACAAAGGAAAAATCTAAATTTGTCCAAAAGAATCATTTAGAAAAATCTAATTCTTTGTGATAAAGATACTAGAGTACAAACTAGAAGAAGATTAGCAAGTGCATTAGAACATGTAAATTTATCCTTTCTATCTAAAATAGAGCCTAATAATTTTGTAGAAGCTAGCAAAGACAAGCATTGAATTAATGTTATGGAAGAACAGTTGAATCAAACTAAAAAGAATGAGACATGGAAACTTGTTCCACAACCAAAAGATTAGAATGTGATTGGCACCAAGTGAGTTTTCAGGAACAAGTTGATTGAAGATGGTCAAGTAATGAGAAATAAAGCAAGGTTAGTTTGTAAAAGTTATGCTCAAGTTGATGGTATTGAATTTGAAGAAACCTTTGCCCTTGTTACAAGACTAGAAACTATTATAATGTTTTTGGCATTTTCTTGTTTCAAAAGTCAACCTTTCTCAATGGCAATTTAGAGCAAGAAGTATACATTGAACAACCAGAAGGGTTCATATGATCATAAAATCAGGATTATGTGTGCAAATTGAAGATAACACTTTATGGGCTAAAACAAGCCCCCAGTGCTTGGTATTCAAGCCTTAACAAATATCTACAATAAGGCTTCAAAAAAGAATTGTTGATAGCAATCTCTACATCAAGATTGAATGGTTAAAATAAATTGATTGTTGTGGTTTATGTAGATGACATCATTTTTGGAGGCAATACTAACAAAATGTACCAAGAGTTTGCAATGGAAATGCAAAAGGATCGAGATGTCTATTCTTGGTGAGTTATCAATCTTTTTTGGTTTGCAATTTTTTCAATCTAACAAAGGCATATTTATCTCACAAACTAAGTACATCAAGGAGATGGTGAAGAAGTTTAGGATTGAAGATTGTACACCAATTAGCACACCCATTGCCACAAGTTATAAATTAAGCAAAGATGATGAATCTCCTAAAGAAAATCAAACATTATACAGGTCAATGATTGAGAACCTACTACATGTGATAACATCAAGACTAGACATTATGCAAGCAATGGACACAATGACACATTTTCAAGCAACACCAAAAGAAACTCATTTGCAAATAGTCAAAAGAATATTTAAATATCTAAAGCGAACTTTGGACTTTGGTTTGTGGTATCTACAAGGTGAAGATTTCACTCTAGCAGCATATACAAATGTGGATTGGATAGGCAATGTTGATTATAACAAAAATACAAATGGAGGAGCATTTTTTCTTGGCAACAGACTAGTGACTTGGTTAAGAAACAAACAACCTTCAATTTCTTTATCCATGGCAGAGGCAGAATGCATAGAAACATCATCATGTTGCACACAAGCTCTTTAAATGAAGCAAACATTGAGCGATATAAAGTAGAATATGATCATCCCATTTTAATATTTTATGAAAACACTAGTGCAATAAATATCTTAAGAATCTTGTTTTTGATAAAGTAAGTAGCATTTAGATGGTGTTGTACCCTTTACACAGAGAGCCCTCGGGGCCAAAAAAGAGCTAGTTTGAAACAACATGAACTAGAAAGAGAAACAAACAAGAGGGAGGTGATCCCTTATAAACAATTGTACCAGAACACAAACAACCGACAAACAACTAGTCAAAAAAAGTACTAGGACTAGAAAATCCCAGAAGTTGAGGGAATAGATCTGACTCCCAAAACTCAAGGCCACAATTTGGGGAGTCCCTTCTTTTTTTTCTGCACAATTGACTAGGAAGGCTCATAACCAAAGTTAACCAAGCGAGGCGAGATGAACGGTTCAACAACAACCGCCATGAACAAAGAGCCACCACACAGTGGAGCTGACAATGCAAAAGAGGAGTCAAGAGAAAATGAATGATCAACAATAGAGACCAATGAGGGACGAGTAGACACAGTCAGCACAACATTAGCAGATCCGGGCAATGGTTCCACAGAAGGGATAGTCGGAGGAGGAACCTGGGGAGCCACAACCACCAAGGAAGAGTCCTCCTCAAAGGAATCATCCGAAGAGGGAGAGCCCACCGTGAGATGGTCTGAGACATCATCCTTCCACCAAGTAGCAAGACCTTTGCAACGAGTGAGAGGGCAGCTAGAGGCCAAATGACCAATAGAGAAGCACCTCCTGCACCGAAAAAGGAGCCCCTCATAGTCCAACAACTACTTCCAAGGTCTGTCCTCCACCATCAAGACCACATCACCATGGAGAGGTTTGGAGATGTCTAAGTTGATTAAAATACGAACCACCGTAGTATGCCCAAGATATTGAGACGCAAAATCCACCTTCAAAAAGCTACCAATGGCATTGCCAATAGCTTCAAAACAAGAATCCTCCCAAAACTGGAGAGGGAGATTCGATAGTCGAACCCAAACTAGCCTGATATTCAGAGGCTCCGTAAGAGGATTGAATGAGAGAGACCAAGGCCGAATGAATAGTGAATAAACACCCCACATCCACACCCTATCCAACACTCAGTCATGATCCTTAGAGGAAGTAAATGTTGCAAAGAAAAAACCTCTAGCACTAGGATAGAGATCAATTTGCCTAGAAATAGCAGGCTTCCAAGAAGCAGAAATCCACTCATGGAGATTAGGAAGGGAGGGCCACAAGCCATTAAACCTGCAGACCACTCCCTGATGCACATAGAAGTCCTCATTCTCAGCAACTTCTAGCCTACAGACCACCATAGGGAAGGCACAGGCACAGGGCAAAGGCTTAACCCTAACCTGAGCAGGTTGGGCACGAGCAGCAACAAAAAAGGATTTTCGGTTGCAGTCAGGAGCAACATTTAAAGGATCGGAAAAGGATTTTTGATGGCCACATTAACGAAAGGAGTAGCAGCACCAGTCGAAGGGCCCCCACTCGTACGAACCTACACAACCTCATGAGACTGGAGCGGAAGGCTCTCGCCCTACACCACAGAAGGCGGCTCCTCAAAAGGATCTCGTGTAGCAATCAAGGCAAAATCCTGATGAAGGTAGCCAGGAGAAACTCGCACCTCAACAGCCTGATGACCGCCGAACCTGCTCATCGAGTAGAGGCCAAGCACACCATCAGGAGAAAGACCTGTAGTTTTTTCCCGTTGCTCACCATCTTGCGAGTCCGCGCTCAACGTCAAGAGAATCTTGTTATGCGCTAAAAAACAAAGCATATTCCTATCAAGTATCATTTCTTAAGAGAACGGGTATTAGAATAGAATGTCAAATTGGAGTACATTGCCACAAATGAACAAATTGCAAATATTTTCACAAAGCCCCTTCCAAAAGAAACTTTTGAGTATCTCAAGGAGCAATTAGGATTAATATAATTCTCATCTAGTCACTAAATTCTTAAAGAGGGGCATGAGTTTAGGGGGAGCCAATCATTGCATTATTTTTTAGCTTTGTGGTGAAGACAACCTAGAGATAGATCAGTTGATGAATAGTCTTTGTGAGAGTAATGGGCATCTTTTTGCCTGGGAAAGTTACAAAAAGGTGGAAAATATATTCTTGTTGCATTCATAGATTATTTCTTTGCAAGGTTGCCATAATGACAAAGGGGGAGATTGTTGAAAATATTGTTGTCATTGATGTCAAAGGAAGATTAATATCAAGGCGATTTATCGATGACAAAGGAGGATCAATATAGAGAATAAATGCTAAGATTGAAAAAGAAGATTTACGATTTCAAAGGAAGATTAATATCGATTTATTGATGACAAAGGAGGATCAATATAGAGAATAAATGTTAAGGAGGATTAATCAAAAAGAAAATATTTATTGAGTTTTTAAACCCTTTATCTAAATTTAATGGGTTGGCTGACCATGCATTTTTGGTACCCCTATTGGCTGATCTAATTTTGGCGCTTACCTCCCAAGTCGTCCAAAATAAATTAAAAATTAATTTTATTTTATATGGGTCGACCTCTTTGAGGAATCACCCCTCTTGGAGTAAAAACCTACCTTGGAACAATCACCCTTCTTGGGTCAAGAGGTATAAGGGGGATATAAAAGGAAGATGAGTGGTGGAAAAAGAAAGTAAGCAATTAATATAATCTTTCTAATTCAAGAAGATTTTTGGAGACAATATATGTGAAGAAGTTGCAAGAAAATTTTATAAAGGAGATTCAAATGGTCATCATCCATTGAAGAAACAATATTCAAGAAGGAGAAATTTGTGTTCATTTGGAGGTTGGTGCCTCTCAATAAAAGAGATTGGTGTCTCTTGCTAGTTGGTGTTTAGTAGTGTTGATTGGTGTCTCCAATGGGTTGGTGCCTACAAAGATTTGTAAGATTTTTTTTGTGGCTCGATTTGGACAATAGATCCTAAGTGATCCTTCTTTGTGGTTTTCTCCCGAAAGGGTTTCCACGTGAATCTTGTGTTTCCTAGTTGTTAGATCTTATGTGATTGTTGATTTTTATTAACAAGTAAAAGGTTGTCCTAAATTGATTCACCCCCCAACCTCTCAATATAATTGTGTACTCATCAGAGTAGAACTACCAATCAAAATAAAATTATCCACATACAAAAGAAGCCACACAATATACTCTCCCTAAACAACACCATCCCCACCTCACAAATTTATCTATTCTTCAAGTTTGTTGATATATAAACCAAAAAGAGTAGGGGATAACAATCACTCACTTAATCCATCATCACTCCTAAAACTTTATGAAACACCTACTCAATCCTCATCATAAAGTCTAAGGACAACCATTATATATTGTGCTAGGATACCAAGATCCTTCATTATGCAATATAACTTATTCTTGGGGATTAAGTCAAAAGCCATCTTGAAGCCAACAAAACAACAATAAACTCTCTTTTTCAACCCAAATTATGCAATGATGTCTCAAGATAATTCCATAATCTATTGTCGAGTGTTTTGGTCTAAAACCTACTTGCCTCTTTGCCTTCATTGTTTTCCTCTACCCACTTGTTAATTTTGTGTTCAACCATGCTACCACTCAACATTCCGAACAAATGATTAATCATAAATGTTTTGTAATTGGAAGAATTGTTAACATCTCAATTCTTAAAAAAGAGGTATCGCTAGGTAGGTTTTCCAATCTCTTGGAAACACATGCTAAATAATGTTGAAAATTTTCTTAAAGTGAGACAAGGATTTCCACCCCTAATTAGCAATCTTGCAAGTAACTCTACCATGTCAAAAGTCTTTCCATAACCCATATTCTCAATGCCTTAACCTCTTGTAGAGTGAATAATGTTGTTATGTTGACTATAAAGGGGCCTAAGCATTTGACTCTTGCTCCTAATTGTTTTGCATATCCAAGGTGTTGGTGGTTATGATGCTATTCTTGATTTCCTTTTTTCTTTGTTGAAGTTCCCTCCAAAATAATTTTGAGCTATTCTTCCCTAAATATATTAGCTCTTCCCTCCTAATGCTTATGATTTTAATTTTTTTGTATTTGCAATATGCTTGTACAAATTACTATTTGCTTCCTCTTTAATGTTGGAATTGATTGTAGTTGATGTCAAAGGAAATCGTTGTCATCAAGGAAAGGCCAAGTCAAATCGTCCTAATTCAATGGAATTTGGCGCCCAATTTATGGCACCCATATTTGTGAAATTACTCCATTTAAAATTGCATAATATTGGTGAAATTGCTTTTCTAAAATTAAAGTTAAATTTATTTATTTTTTGGGTCAACCCTTGGTGATTAATGCCACACTTTGGGACTTTGGGGATTCAAAATTCAAAATAAATACATTATTTTAAGGGGTTGGCCCCTTTCATGGTAGCGCTCCAAACTAAGGGACAAGTCATCTCACTTTGATGGTTATGAAGAGGCACCTCTTTAAATAAAGACACCTCCTTCATGATGAGTTATGTCCTTTCAATTAGTTGCCCCTCTCCAAGCATGTATAAAGGGAGTTTGTAAAGTGTGGTGAAGAGTGGGTGGAGGAATAAAGATTATCATTCGAACACAAATTAATTTTTGAAGGAAAGAAAAATAGATCATTCAAGGTAGTTTTTTTGTGAAGGGGATCTATTTAATTATCATCTATTGAAGAAGTATTTTCAAGAAGTCGAAGTTTTTGTTCATTTAGAGGTTGGTGCCTATCAATAGAAGAGATGTGTGTCTCTTGCTAAGTTGATACTTAGTAGTGGGAATTGGTGTCTCTAGTGGGTTGGTGCCTACAAATATTTTTATAAGAAGTATTTTAATTTTTGTGGTTGGATTTGAACAATAGATCCAAGCAATCATTCTCTACGATTTTCTCCTAAAAGGGTTTGTTTCCATGTAAATCTTGTGTTCTTAATTGTTTGATATTGTTGTGGTTATTAACTTTAAATTCTTAAAAGATTGAATTATACTGATTCACCCCCCCATCCTCTTAGTATAAGTGTGTGCTCATCATTTAACTACCAATTTGAGAGCCCTCCTTGGAGCTTTGTGGTCCTCATCAAATCAAGCATCTGCTGAAAACACTTGTTTTCTTCTTCCTATTTTTTGTCCTTTTACAGCTCTCAAGTGTCGAATTATATTTGTTAGCTCATAGCTTTTGAAACCTTTACTATTATTTTCTCCTAAATTTTTGGTTTTAGTGCTTCCTTGAAAATACAACAATTTTCTTAGGTTATAAAACTTTTTCTCTTTTGATAGGGTTGGTGGTTAGGTCACTCTTTTAATGAGTGTTGATTTGCTTTCATCTAGGATATCATTATAAAAATAGTGTTATGGCCTGATTTTAATTCCATATGGGTATCTTTAACCATAACATCTATTATCCTTTCAACCAAACTTTGTGAGCAAATGACATAATCAACAATGCTTGCTCTATTGAAGTTTTGCAAGAATAATTTTTGAATTTCTTCCACCTATTTATACCATTGCAAATAACCAAACCATAAGTTAATAATTACTTGCCAAAATGATTAATACCCTCATTATTCTTTGAAAATCTTGACCATTGGCAATTCTTCTATTTGGTGAGCCATGAATGATTGTTATCATTGCTATTGCATAAAATTTTGGTTTGATCCATTTATCGTATTTGCATTGAAATCACCGAAGAGGACTTCCCCCCTATTGTCAATATGATGAAACATATTTTCTAGGACTACATATGGGTCCTTGCCACCCATCCCATATTTTTGGTAGCTTCTTGAGGACTATAGAGAAAAACAAGTACCTACAATGCTTATGTGTCCATTCCCTAATACTTTAAGCCAAATGTACTACTAAATTGTGTCTTCATTTTATAACCAAATGTTTCTTCCCCAAGTTTCTTTTACTAAAACCATCATGACATTGTAGCCTTTACCATCTCCTACATCATTCCAAATTGCAAACTTCATACATCCTTCAAAGGTAAGATTCTTGCAACCAGCATGCCCATGAGATTCCATGAGACATATTGCACCTCTTCTTTCTACAATAGGTCCTAACCCAAGTCCATTCCTTCATGAGTAACCCTATAATTCCAACATACTAATTTTAAATGCTCGTAAGGGGGCTCTACCTAATATTTATCTTGAAGTTGGAGATTCAAGGCAAAATCCTCACTTCATTTTCCCGTGCTTGTTTCATTTCATTTCCTATTGCCTTTGCTTTCTCTACTCTCCATTTATTGCCTTCTCGTCGTGTCAATTTATTTCAACACATTATATTGATGTGTACCTTTCCATTTTGTAATTGCATCCAATTATCTTCATTCCTTGTTGCCTTTACCCAATTCTCCCCCCTAGTTACAACTAGAAAATAAATGTTTTGTCAATCCACAAAGTGTAAAGAGGGATTTATATTAAAGCCCATATAGTGCTCTTTATAATAAAAGTGTCACAATTACTCTATTTTTAGGTATGTCACATTGGTGTGAGATAGATGGAGGATTTTTTTGATAAAGGCAAATCAATTTGTATGGATAATTCGTCTTTAAAATCATTTCATAAATATTGATCATTAACTTCGGCATGTGTTTGTGAGGAAGCTATGGTGGATGGAGTTTTGAAAATTCAAGCTAGTTCATGTGCTACGAGAATGTTGTTAATAATTTTCTTTAAATTACTACAAAATTATTGATCATCACACTTCTCACCCTCATAACTTGAGTTTGATCACAACAATTTACTTTTTCATAACCAACCTACATCAAATGTGCCAAAAAGGATACATTTCAGTCACAAGCTTATACATGGCTATGCCTTGCAAAAATTAGCCATGTTGCAAAAGCGATATAAAGAAATGCTTATATGCATAATGAAATAATCATATTACATGCAGATCTCATTGGGTTATTGTTATGACAACAACCCCCATACATGTAGCAATCAATTATTTAGAGCGATGCTTTATTAAGAGGTCGAACTTGCAATGTGCAATAATGTCATTTATCAATAAGTATGTTTTAAGGGAATGTATTTTGCTCAATTTATCCTTCTTTCTAAACATATGCAATCAACTTCCAAGAAACTATCGCAAGTATCCAATAAATTTTGATAGATTTGATCTACTCTCCCTTTCATATTAAAAAGTTTCATGTGCATTCTACCTCCTTTGCTAGGATATTTCTTCTTGACTCATAAATGGCAATTGGACCATGTTCCTAATATCCACTACAATAACCTAAGCCATTCTATTTATTGAGAATATAATAAGGTTGAACTACGCATTCCCTTGGTGCAGTGTCCAACACATACTTGGGTAAACTATATGAACTATGTTGAAGTTCATTGCAGCGTCAGGTGAATCCTTCCAGACAATAATGATAAACTAAATAATAGCCAATCAGCTATTTAATTTATAAGTTTTCAAGTTGATGAAGTGTCACAAATTT
>CM021107.1:428453773-428591350 GCA_007115665.2 Sequoiadendron giganteum | reverse complement strand
TCATCTATATATGAGTGCATACATGCGTCTAGGTGTGGAGGATATACCTGAGGTGCTGAAATGCCTTAGAGTTGTTTCACCTGGATGTGGTAGTGGAACAATACAGCTGAAATAACAAACCACACCATATACAAGAGTGCAAGCAATCAGGAAATTTACAAGTGATTATTACTGTAAAGTTACGTGATTCAGCAAATATATATAAGCTTTCAGATTAGGATGAGTCAAATACGTTATGCAATTCTCGTGCGATCCTCCAGGAGCCCTGGATGGTTCAACAGAATCAACATTTGACCCATGTTTTGCCTGACCATAAAACTTTCCAAAAGCTTCTGAAAACTGCAGGCACAAAAAATAATGAAGATAGAACCTTCTGGAAACATCAGATCAAGTAGAACTTATTATTTCTTAAATGCCTTAATAGAAAAAATCTTTGGCAAAGATTAATATGCTTTTGGTAAAATAAGGAGAAAAATAGCTACAACTTTGAGTCTCCAGTACCCGTATTTGCATAGAAAGTATTAAAATTTACAACAATCACCTTTTGTGAAGTATTATAGTAATATAGATAACTGGCAAGATTGGAATTTACATAGGAGATCAAGGGAGGTAGATATAGTTATAGTATTGGAGTTATCATGTTCTGAAAGAAAGTGATAGAAGAAGCAGTATGGATGTCTTAATAAGTCAGCATGCTTCTCTCAAGAGAATGATGGGAAAATTGCATCAATGCCAGAATGGAATTCAAATAGTAAGCTAGACCTATTTCTAAATCTATAATTAAGTGCCTGAAAATCTAAAGATGATACCATCAGTGTCATTTTGCATCAACAGTCTACATATGATTAATAAGAAAAGCATACTCGTACCTGTGAGCCATATTTTGAACTAGTCGCAGTGGATTTTTTTTCATCAAGAAATTTTACAAAGCTCCTGAAGTAATGAAACATTATATTGTGGGAAAGATATGTCAGTGTCTTTCTCTATAATCCAGCCTTCGATAACAGAGCATATAAACAAAAAGTTACGACATCTTGATCAACTAAAATTATGACCTACCATGTCCCATTGCTGTCTGCTGCAAATAGCATAGGGTTGCAATCAAACCCTACACCCACCACCATCCTCTCTGAGAGAAACAGTATCTGGAGAAAAAACAAGTTAAACTTATTTTATATGATTATCCTACTTTATCTATGTATGCACGCAACCAAATAACAGTGCATACTTCATTTAACTCCAGGGAAAAACCTTGGAATGGTATACAAAATAAAAGGCTACGTTTATATCAAATCAAAGCATTTGTGTACTTCAACCTATGGATAAGTTATTGCAAAAGAAAATGCATAAAGTGAAAAAAGAGAGAACGCTGACCCACATCGCGAAGTGGCAAATCCCGAAACGCTACTTCCTGGGCCACTGCCGATGGCCCCACATCATCAATGAAATATATTGTCGAACTATGCCCTTTAAAAAACAATAAGAAACATATTATTTCTGTTACGATAGTACTAGGGAATTAAATGTATGACAAACCAAAAAAGTAAGAAACTATTTTTCTGAAATAAAATGTTAATACACTGAGATACATGCTGTTAAAGTGAGTGGGTGCATAAACAGCCTTATTTCACAGCTCATTATTTAGAAACTTAGCAGAGACCTACAGATGGGATGGAAAATAGTTTTGCAGTAGTTTCTTTGTTAATGTAGAAAAAATATGAATATCCTAAAGCTCAAATTCTCTACAAAAGAAATTCATTGTTTTCACCTATTCAAGACAAGGCAGCTCAAATCCAAACAGGAATGATTTCAAAGTCGAGTAACATTTTAGAAATAATGAATTAAAGATTTCCATTGATATTATTGTATGTGACACTCAAAATACTCACTAGACAAATAATCTCTTTAAATGTAGCTAATCTTTGATCAGCAACTAAGCAGCCTCACTTTACTCCCAATCAGACAGTAATTGGGGCTCTTCTCTTTTGGGCTCACATTACATGCTGCAAATTATTGTACATCCACCAAGGACAAGTATTTCTTTTTCTTTTTCTTAATATATCTGGAAGTGAAGTCTACACAGTATTTCCTTTAAGAAAAGGAGGAAACACAGATCTTGCAAATGGTTGAATAAAAAAGATGCCTATACATCATAAGCTACCTATTTTTTCTCATCTGATTGATCAAGAGGGAAGTCAATGGTGACCATGTAGAGGATCATGAGAGAACAAGGGGCAGAATAAATAAAATGAATTCAAAGTTTTTGATTTAGATTGAGATACCCCATCTGTACCCCAGTACAGTTTTTTTTACTTATACGTCATTATCAAGTATAGGAAATGCCCCTTCATTCATAAAACCATATATATTTTATAGTTCTAAGTTACAAATAAAACATGGGTACTGGAACTGCCCTTAGCTGCAACAGTTCCATGAAAGAAATTGTATGACTGTGGGGTTAATATATGAAATTGATACGATTTATATGAGATAATTTCATTTATTAGGTCTGACGTTGCATAGATCTTGCCAGTCAACTGTACAGGGATAATTAGCAGAGCCAAAATAGCTGATATCCAAAACAAAGAAGCCATCCATGTTTATAGTAAAGATTAAAATAATTATTAATACTGCAAAGATGATGTCATAATGATAAAGTAGGTTATAATTGTGCCATCACTCTCCTTGTTTCTGATTTAAGTTCTGTGGCATGTCTTAAGTCTCAGGCTCTCTTTAAATTTAAGACCTTCTAAGGGCCATAATAAGTATTCCACAGGGATGTTCCCCCCCCCCCCAAAAAGCCCTGCATTTCCTAGACAGGGACGTCTCAGAGACTTGGGCACTTGGGGGGGGACGTCCCCCCACCAGCCCACCACCAGCGCCACCATCCCACCACCATTGTCACTGTCTACAAGACGCCGCTAGGACTTCGAGGATGCTGGGATGTCCTCAAGACGTCTAGGGGACTCCTAGTTGTCTCCAAGATGTATAATTCTTAAACTTATACATCTTTGTTTTACTATTTTTTCGAGTATTATATGTATTTCAGCACCCTGCTGCCCCGCCGCCGCCCCCAAACTTAAACCCCCCATCCACGAGACATGCCCCCTGCCATCCCCCCATCGCCATCCCCAAAACCTAGTGGAACACTGATAATAACCCACCCCCCTTCAAAGACATGCCATCCTTGTTTCAGTCTTTTCAAAGGATATTTATTTTCCTCTGAACAATGTTTGGCTCAACCTATTTTCTATAATTTTAATATCTTCTTGATTTCAGGCATCTACTACTAACATGGCATAAATATTTTTCAAAATTTTGAATTTTCCATTAAATTCAGTGTCTATTGCTTAAAACATTCTTTAGTAACCCATTTACAAGATATAATTCAGTGTTCTAAGTATTTGATATGTTTGATGTTTTATATGCTCTTCAAAAGGGAATAGATCTAGCCACTTTACATATTCTATCTACTATTACCATTATTCATTCATTTTGTATAGGAGATAAGGGTAAATGAGAGACAAATCCTACACATCTAATTAAGCATAATAGTTCCCAAGGGCTGCCATGAAGAGACGTAACTTCTCACCTTGCAGGTGTTAGATTTTATGATTGAATGATTGAGAGATCTCATGTATATATACAAATAAGAAGGATCGCACCCCTTCATGGTGAGAAGTCGGCCCCATTAAGAAACACGTCCTTTTTGGAGGAGCTGCGAATTTCAAGGAGAAGTCGGCTTTATTAATTAATTAATAATAATTAATTATTAAATCATTATTATGAGTGAAGAGCTCCTTCACATGCATGCACATCGATATCATTTAAATTGAATAGCCGTTTAGGCTACATTCAATTTAACTCCAATTCGAGGCTGGAATATATTGACCGAAGCTATATCATCAACACTCCCTCTTAGCAGGGAGGAATACTTCCAGTTGCACAAGACATATCACCTCATCGTGATGTCAACCACCATGGCTACACCCATGTGTGAAAAAGAGCATATCACCTCATCGTGATATCAACCATCATGGCTACTCCCATGAATGCATATGTGCACAAGTGCCCATGTAATGTTCCCTTACTTGGCTAAACCCTAGGTTATAGAAGATGAGCGTTTGGGGGTTCTATTCCATCCCTTGAGGCTTTGCACGGGTAGAGGAATGATAACCTGCATTTTTCCATTTAGATCCATATATTTACATATTAGCATCTAATACTCAATATCCAAAGAATTCAGCATAACAATATCTGCAGAGTTTAGATAGAAGAAAAGAAGATGACAAAAGACACTCATTCCATCAGGAGAGAGGCACCCTTAAGGGGCCTACGGTCTACCATTCTCCAATGCCCAACCCGTATCTTGGGCCTGTGGGGCAGGAAGCCTGGGACCCTCACCCCTCCATGACCTAACCCTTGCAATAGGCATGTGGGGCAGATTGCCCAACCCTTGTTAGGGCCTGTGGGGCGGAAACTGGGTGAGGTTTTTAGACAAACCTTCTTAAAGCATGGCTCTCTACTCCTTATAGGAATCACGCATAGTCCAAACAATTGATATGCAGTCATTAAGTATACAGTCATCAGTGATTCATTTATATTCACATTTATTATGCTTATGCAGCTATCAACATGTGTATATAATCCAATGAGTCTATCATGATGGTGTATCAAAGTGTAGAAGTATGATAGTGTGAACAAATATATAACATTTCCATATTCTTTCTACCCATGATCTATGACTATGCATTTAATTAGATAAAGATTTAACAACATTAAAGTCGGATTTGAGTATTGACATTAATCGAATTTAGTTGCAGACAAGATCATCAAGTTCATAGCAATCAGTAATTTAAGTGAGACAATATCCAGATTGTTTTGCTTTTCCCAGGTGACTGCCGAATCAGTCATTTATATTGTTTTCCTAACATTGGAGTAAGGATATGTTTGTTCTGTGCAAGCCGGTCAAAGAATCCCCTGATAATATAATTGCGGCTTCATTTAAGCATAGAATCCCATCCCTAGGGTTGAAGTATTATAGTGAATCACTTGGGAGATTAGTTACAGCAAGAGATAATTGAATGGGCCAATGTTTTGTCTACAAGAAGCGGCTAGGTGAGAATAGAGAGCTTCTACATTTAGCATTTCAGGCACAGTTCGCGGGTTCTACAAATATCATTGTGACGAATCTATGGATAGATTAATCATCAGCTACTAAGTGAGAAATTCACCTGTGTTCCTGATGCCGCAATTCTCCTGATGCCGCGATTCTCTTGTTGTTCTCCCTTCCTTCTCTCTCCATCGATTCTTCTCTTATATGCCTTGGCGTCCCTATCAAGAGATGCGTCTTTTGTTTACCCGATAGGTGCGACTATTTTATCCTTTGCGTATTTGTTTTGGAGTATATGACTTGTTTTATTTGGTTCGATGCATAATATGTGATTTGCATTATATTATTTAATTTGATGAAAAGTATTATTATTGTATTATACCATTTATACTATTATTATCATTTTATCTATTTAATTATAATATATCTTTATTTGTTGTTTAGCATACCTTTATATATATAAGAAAATGATTTTTAAAAAATAAATGTCAATATTGATTATAAATGAAAATTTTGTAAAGTTTTCCCTATGGGGTCATGACAGCCCATCACTCAACGTGATGTTGTCATCTCATCATGACATTCACCACAGATACTCCCAGAGGGTGAATAAACACAAGTACAAGGAAATCATCACGAACTCTCTCACGTGATGTTGTCATGGAGTCACACACATGACATCCACCTTGGCTACTCCCAGAGGGTGGAAACAAGGGCTTGCACCTCAAATCTCTCTTATAGAAAGAAATGCATTAAAGCAAAACATGGAAGATCACTGAAGCTGAGACTCCCTCTCAGCTAGGGCTTCATTCTCCACAATACCAAGCTTGTCTCGAAAGTACACAAACTTCTAGAGAGGGGCTTGGTGAGAATGTTTGTTGTCTGCTCATCAGTGCTAATGTATCTCAACTAAATTGCTTTCCTCAATACCATATCTCTGGTATAGTGGTATTTGATCTCAACATGTTTGGTTCTATCGTAAAACACAGGATTGACAAAAAGCTTCACACAGCTTTGATTATCACAATGAATGATAGTAGGCTCCAATGATTGTCCAAACAATCATGAAACTGCAAGGAGCTTCCAAAGCCACACTGCTTCCCAAGATGCCACACATGCTGCAATATACTCTGCCTTTGCGGTACTCAGTGCCACTGAAGACTGCTTCTTGCTACACCAGGAGATCATTGCAGACCCCAAACTGAAACAACATCCAGAGGTGCTCTTCCGATCAGCAACACAACTTGCCCAATCAGAATCTATATAACCATGCAACTTTAAGTCCACACCAAAATAATATCTCAAGCCATATCCAACTGTGCCACGCAAGTATCTCAGGATATGCTTTGCTGCAACTAGATGTATTTGCCTTGGTTCACACATGAACTGACTAAGTGCACTCACTGCATAGCAAATATCTGGTCTAGTATTGACTAGATACATCAACGATCCAATCAACTGTCTGTACATAGTAGGATCCACCATATTTGAACTAGCTGCAGCCTCTTTAAGCTTCTGAAAGTTGGTCTCCATAGGCGTAGACATGGATTTACAGTCCATCATACCAAATCTCTTCAAGATGTCAATTGTATACTTCCCTTGACTCAGAATGATCTCATCCGGTTTCTGCCATGCTTCTAAGCCAAGAAAGTAGTGCATGAGACCAAGATCCTTCATTTCAAATTCAGAAGCTAGCTCCTTCTTGCATTTGAAAATGAGGTGTTCTTCTCCAGTAAGAATTAGATCATCAATGTATAGAACTAAGATCAATGCTTTGCCATCAATTACCTTGAAGTAAAGGTTTGAATCAGCATCATTCTTAGAGAAACCCAAACTCATCAGGCATTGATCAATTCTTTCGTACCAAGCATGAGGAGCCTGCTTAAGGCCATACAATGCCTTCTTCAGCCTGCAAACATGAGACTCCTTCCCATGAATCAAAGCGATCAGGTTGCTCAATATATACCTCTTCCTCAATTACACCATTTAGAAATGATGTCTTCACATCCATCTGGTGTATCTTCCATCCCTTAGATGCTGCAAGAGCAATGATGGTCTTGACAAATGTATAACGAGCAACTGGGGCAAAGGTTTCCTCATAGTCTACTCCCTCTTTCTGAAAGAATCCTCTAGCCACAAACCTAGCCTTCTACTTCTCTATGCTCCCATCAGCCGCATGCTTGATCTTGAAGAGCCATTTAGAAGATACCACAAATTTTCCTTCAGGTCTAGTACGATGTCCCAAACATCATTCTTGAGGATAGAGTGATATTCCTCAGTCATAGCATCTTTCCATACTTGCTGACTTGTAGCTTCCTCAACACTGGAAGGCTCGGACTCAATCATTTGACTCATCAATGCAACATAGTTTGAAAACTTAAGAGGTCTTTTGCTTTCTCTGAATGTTCCTCTAGGGGTTGCAAAATTTTCTGCCTCCTGCATTGTTTTCCTTGCCCATAGAGGTCTCTTTCGACCAATAACAATGTCTGTAGGCCCATCAGTAGGTTCCAACGGCTCAACTAGATCATCATCTTCTTTAGAATCAGTAGCCTCCCTCTAAATCTCAGGATGGTCAACTTCCATATCTTGGGGAGACTCTTGGTCTTCATAGTCTATCTCCTTGTGAGAACCTTTGGATCTTCTGAATGCAACATCTTCTTCAAATGTAACATCCCTGCTGATCTCAATCAACTTCTGACTAGGAATGTAAACTCTGTAGGCTTTTGAAGTCTCACTGTAGCCCACAAATATTCCCCTCTTACAAGATGGTTCCAACTTTGTCCTTTTGTCTTTAGGGACATGAACATACACAGGACAACCAAATATTCTCAAATGACTGACTTCAGGCTTTACACCTGTGAAAGCTTCTTCAGGAGTCATGTCCTCCAAGATGCGATGAGGGCTTCGATTCAGGATATACACAACTCTCCTAGAAGCTTCGGCCCAAAGGAAGATTTGCAGATCCTGATCATGAATCATGGCCTTAGCTGCTTCTACAATAGATTTGTTCTTCCTTTCTGCTACACCGTTTTGTTGTGGATTGTAGGGAACACAAAACTCCCTCTTAATTCCTGCTTCAATACAAAAGTTACGAAAGCTTCCAGAGATGTATTCTCCTCCATTGTCAGATCTCAAGACTTTGATCCTTTTCCCAGACAAGTTTTCTACTTGAGCTTTGAAGTCCTTGAATCTCTCAAGTACTTCCTCAGATTCTTTAGTCTTTAAGAAATAAATCCAAGTCTTTCTAGAGTAGTCATCAATAAAAATTACATAATACAAGAAACCACTCAAAGAAGTAACAGACATTGGACCACACAAATCAGAATGAACAAGATCTAGAATGCATTTAGATCTACTTTCACTACTATGAAAGGGTCTTTTAGTAATCTTACCCAATGCGCATCCTCGACAAGTACCTTCATGCTCTTGGCTTAGTTTAGGAATGCCGGTGACCATCTTCTCCCAGGTAGGAAGTGCACATAAGTGAATGTGAGTAAATATTCTATGCCAAAGCTCACATGAACTTGAAGCATCATGCAACAAGGCTTGTAGAGGACGGGTGGAGAGCTTGTAGAGATATTCTTGTCGAACACCAATCACACTAGTTGACTTGATGTTAGAGTTCTTTGGCCATGCAAGAACTTTTCCTTCAAAGAATGCTACTTGATACCCCTTGTCTTCTAAGGCTGAAATTGAGACAAGGTTCCTCTTGATGCCTAGTACAAATAGTACATCACTCAACTGCAAGGTAATTCCTAAATCTAAGTGAATAGTGGAGGTCCCAACGCCTTTCACAGAATAACATGCATCATCTCCAATTATGACTTGAACACTTGAATCTCTCATCACCAAATCTAATAGATGTTCTCTAAACCCAGTGATGTGACGAGAGGCGCCACTATCAATCAACCAAGTGTTTCTATCTGTTGGAACATTGCTTGATAAGGCAGAATAGAATAGGAATTCCCTTGAATCCTTTTGAGGAGAGATCTCATCCACATCCACAAATGAAGCATGTTGCTTAGGCCTGGTTGGGGCAATCCTTTGCATAGTGACTAAACTTGTCACATCTAAAACATTGAACACGAGATAGATCCTTCTTCTTCTTGAATGCAGGGGCACCATCTAACCCTTTATCTCTATTCCTCTTGAAGTATCCTTTCTTTCCTCCTTTTCCTTTCTTCTTCGAGGATTGAGCGGAAAGAACATGAAAGTCTTCATTTGTAGAGCTTTGACCAATGCCTCTTGCAGCCAACTTTGATTCTTCTTGAATACAATCTGCTCTCAATCGATCAAACTTAGGAAGTTTTGATCTTGCACTGATTCCTTGAATGTATGACTCCCAAGATTTAGGAAGGCCATTGAGAGCCAACATAGTCAGATCCTTGCTATCAACAATATGCCCAATGGTAGAGAGCTGATCTCTCAATTCGGTGATCTTCATAAAGTATGAGATGATGGATTCTCCTTTCGCCATCTTAATATGATGAAGTTACTGCTTTAGTGCAAGAGCTCGACTTGTGTTGTTGATCTCATACATCTCCTCTAAAGTCTTGAACATATCTCTTGCTGTTTTCAGCTTGGAGATGATTGGCACAATGTGATCTTTCATGGAATCAACCAACATCTTTTTCGCCTTAGTGCCATTTCTCTTCCATTGAGGCTTCTCATTCTCTTCGGTGGGTTCAGGAACTTTGTTCTCCACGAACTCAGCTAACTCATTTTCCTCCAAAGCGAGCATCACTCTAAACTTCTAGGATGTGAAGTTTGATGCACCCTCAAGTTTGTCTTCGACCTTGAGTCCATTCACCATCTTGATGAAAGGCTAGATGCAATCAAAGATGAGAACAATAATGGAGGATAAAGCTTCTTATATAAATCTGATCAGATCTTTTCTTAGACCCGCTCTGATACCATGTTAGTTTTTATGATCAAATGAGTGAGAGATCTCATGTATATATACAAATAAGAAGGATCGTACCCCTTCATGGTGAGAAGTCGGCCCCATTAAGAAACACGTCCTTTTTGGAGGATGTGTGAATTTCAAGAAGTCGGCTTTATTAATTAATTAATAATAATTAATTATTAAATCATTATTATGAGTGAAGCGCTCCTTCACATGCATGCACATCGATATCATTTAAATTGAATAGCCGTTTAGGCTACATTCAATTTAACTCCAATTTGAGGCTGGAATATATTGACCGAAGCTGTATCATCAACAACAGGGAGACATCCTATCATACGTGCCCCTTGACTCTTATATACAACCTATAGGCTATAACCTATCACCCTATTCATATCCCTTATACCATATTCTACATTCTATTTTATGCTGCCTTGTAACCATGGCGACCAAAAACATTTTAGGGCTTCACATATTTCCCAAGTTTGTGTTGAATTGAACCATTTTTTTTAAATTAACAAATAGAAAAATTAATATTAAAAAATCTGAATAAAGTTCATCATAATTCATACTGAAATTTTCTTAGGCAAGTGACCTACAAAGATTTATAATGAATTCACAAATTAACATACCATAATCAAAAGATATCTCAAGTTAACAACTTGCGACATATTGATAAAATATCATCTGTGGAAGATGAAGAGATTGCCATCTCAACAATCACAATCATTTTTTTTTTGAATCAGGCTCAGCATCTCAAGTCAGCAAAGAAAAATCCATAAAGAAACTAATTACCAAAAAGATTCCTTTGACCAATAAGAACATCCAAACAAATCTTAAAACTTTGGTTGGAAAATAATTTCAAACTGAGAAATGTCGATTGATGGAACCAATGAAATTCAAACAGACCTTCCACATAAGAGTGGAAAAGAAAAGACTTAATCAAATTAGATCCAAAGTTGAAGCATACTGACACCCTTCCTACCTTCAAAGTACTCAACTCTAACATTGGAGTTCTAAGGATTATAATCACAATTGCACAGGACATAATTGCACTACTAGCTAGTCGTATTCAACCCTAAAAGAATCCAATCTATAACTTATGACAAAAATCAATGCCTATCAAAGTTGATCTGGGGTTAACTGATCTTGATTTTAAGGATCTCTTGTGGAAACTTATCAAAATCATACTGTCATTTGTAGTCTTTGTGTGCTTCAAGACCAAAGTCTTTCTGACATGGGAGGAAATGCTATATACCTAATTGCCATTTTCTTCAAGGATTTCTGTGAGAAGACACCTCTCACTTCATAGGGACACATCCTATTGTGCATACACCTTGACTCACATAGAGAACCTAAACCTAACATAATGCTCATATCGCATAACTAGCATTCTATTTGATATTCTATCTATTCCTAAGTATGTAAATTCTTACATATATTTTATATGTAGGAAACAAATATTATAACTCCTCGAAGGATAACAACTTTGAATCTTTCTTGTACACACTTTTTATAGGTACTGTATTATTAACAAGGATGCTTCCAGCAAAATTTTTGTAACTTTAAACATATTTATTTTTCAAGTATAAGTTTACTAAATACTCATATGAGTCGCCGAGTAGTTAACATGTCACTATCTTGAATATGCAACTTCGAACTTAACCTTGCACTGAATATTCTTCAGTTCTTTTCCTTCCGATGGCATTTACATTTAACAATGGTAGGCATATCATCATTAAGGCCTCCCTTGCAATAGAATAAAGTTAGACCATGTGATTCATGGCTTCTTGCAATCCTCACATGCATGATCACTTCCCATTCATTAGTCCTTAGTTTTGAGCGTTTTGTTAATGCACATTAAAAAGAGGCATATTTGGCTGTCCAGTTTACACCTTCCATTGATACCCAGCTTTTCTAGGTTACAATGGAAAAGAGTAGTCTGCTCTGTCTGACCCAAGGAATAAAAAATGACTCCAAAAATATGATAGCCCCTAGCAGAAAAATAAGTATGAAATCCATCTATCGAATTGATTCCATATTATAAGTTTTAAAAAGATAAATGCATCCCTAAAAGCCAGAAAGCTCGAACAATAGTCCATGTATTCTTTCTTAGATGACATAAGCAATTTAAATAATTTCAAGAACATAATCTTCTTAGTGTTTACCATGTTCAGCTAAACAATGGTCCAATGGATAAGAGGAAAGGGTAAGATGCATAGGTTAATGCAGCTAGATAGTTCAATTATCCATGGCACCTATGGCATGCCATGTCATATTATGTTTCTAGAGTTCATGCAATGTCAACATATCTATCTACACAGCATCTACCTGGGAGATGAAACATCACCTAAGAGGGTTGCAAACCATTAACAATGACAATAAATTGACCACTACCTAAACTGTTAGATACTAGCCATCTTTCTTTTGACTGTAGTACTAGTTGTACATGGTAACTAACCTCTTACTAAACTAGCATAATCAAAGAGCTTGCACCATTGCATGCAAATCTTTCCAGCTAGAAAAATTAGTCAGGACATGTTTCCCCCCTGCTTCTGATCATAGGGATTCACATTCCTCACCTTCTGGTTCTTTGTTTGCATATGTATTATCCCTGTTCATGTTGAAGGGAAGTGCATTATATTCTGTTGCATGTTACTTGTAACATAGTAATTTACTAGCTGTAATGAAATAACTTGCACAATGGAAGATATAATATGAAATATACTGAAAATAATTGATAATATATGAGAATAACAAGCCACTTTGAGGGTGCAAACATCCAAATATCTCCAATGAGAACACAATTCACAATTTGATGATAAAATAAGACTCACTACCTCCTCTATATACCTTATTTATGCCTAGGATATCACCCAAGGCTACTTAGATAGCCCTATATAAGCCTTAGGCCAACCTAATTAACTAAAAAAATATAATAATGATAATATGACTTAATTAAGAGTTAAGATAGCCACAAGCCGACTATTCATAACCCTATATACACTAATATTAAGGGCGTAGCATGCTCCCCTCTTAAGAGAAGCATTGTCCTGAATGTTAATCAAGTGTGGATGCTTCTGAATGAACTCCTCGTCCTCCTATGTGGCATCTTCAACTGTTAAATTCCACCATTGGATGAGATTCTTAGTGAATGTTCTAGTCCTTAGCTTCTTTGTGTGTGTTTGACGAATGAACTTTGGTTCCAATATGATTATTCCTTCTTCATTGAGCTTTGGTAATATTGTCTGAGTAGGGATATTATCTAAGTTACCAGTCCACGGGTACCTAGGCCCGAACACCGGTC
This sequence comes from Sequoiadendron giganteum, assembly GCA_007115665.2. Lineage (NCBI taxonomy): Eukaryota > Viridiplantae > Streptophyta > Pinopsida > Cupressales > Cupressaceae > Sequoiadendron > Sequoiadendron giganteum. The sequence continues at coordinate 428,578,024 of CM021107.1, read as the reverse complement.
CAATCTAGCCCAAGTTCGGGATCTAGGTCCAATTCCTTGTGCGTCTGATCAGGGTCGGACCCACAGCCTGTGGGTCCGACCTTGCTAAACCCAAGCCGACCCAAAACGTATTTAGTCATCTTTTTTAAATTTATTTTGACTTTTTTTAAGTTTTTTGATTTTTTTTTAACTTAAAAAAGTCCAATTCACCCCCTAACCGTAAAATGATGTTCGCCATGAAGGTTTGTGTGGCTTTGAAGGTCTTAATTTGGGTCTAATTGTGAATGCAAAATGATGTACGCCATGAAGGTTTGTGTGGTTTTGGAGGTCTTAATTTGGGCTTGGTGGCGGGGGCTCCACCCCTCGACCCTGCTCTATATTGTGATAGGGAGCACATCAGGGACGCTGCCCTCAAACCCCGCGAGGGGTGCTACCCCTTGACCCCGTTGGGGGCTTTGCCCCCAGACCCCTACAAAGGGCGCTGCCCCTCGACCCCACTGAGGGCTTTGCCCCTAGACCCCCATGAGGAGCGCTGCCTCTAGACCCCTACTAGGGGCATTGCTCTTCGACCCCACTAGGGGCGTTGCTCCCAAACCCTTACGAGGGACGTTGCCCTTCGATCCCACTAGGGGCATTGCTCCCAAACTCCCATTGAATTCATTTGATTTGCCATGTACTCTCCAAGTCCAAGTTTCCAAGTTTGCCTACAAGTGTCTTCATCTATAATGTTGTCATCCAATTGGACAATCTTCCTTGATGCTTACTTGCAAAGATAAATGCAGCAATGTAGTTAATTTTAATATATAATATATATCATGACATTCGATTTTGACTAATTGACATTCTAGTTTTATTTTATTTTATAGTGGTTTTGTTTATTATACAATATATGATGCTACGTGTGGTATTTTGAACTTAATTACTGTTGTAAATATGTATATATTTCTGATTTTTATATGATTTTGTATGGATGAACCCAAAACGAACCCAACCCCTAAAAAAATTTTTGACTGAACCTGCGAACCAAATCCTCGAACCCGAACCCGAACCCGAACTAGTAACTTAGGATATTATGCCTAATTACCTTCTTCAAACAAAAAACATGAAAAAATGAACATATCTTTGTTGTTGGTGGCAATTCCAACTTGTAGGCGACACTACCTATCTTTTGCATGATTTGGAATGAGCCATAATATTTCGGAGACAACTTGTTCTTTTTTTGTTGCTTCAGTGACATTTGCTTGTAAGGCTACAATCTCAAGAAGACCCAATCTGCAACTTCAAAACTTCTTTCACTATGGTGTTGGTCTGCCTACTGCTTCATTCGATTTTGTGCCATGACTAGATTCTTCTTGAGTCCTAAGAGTACATATTGTTGATGAAGCAAGTGGTCCTCCACTACCTGAACTTTGTAACATACACCCTTGTTTTGCCCCTTGTTTTTTTTTTGTTTGATTGTGTTTTGCAATAGTTTTGAGATGGTTTGAGATGACAAATGGAATGTAGATTATAAAGTAACTTGCAGCAAATTAACAACTCAGAAAAATAGCAATTTTCATAAATACATAGAGCTAGAAATTCTAGATTTAATTTCTAATCTGAAAATACAATATTTCCAAAATGTAAAGGCAACCCAAATTATCAAAATACATCACATATCCATTTCTAACATACCTAGAATGACTTTTGGACTTTAATATGTTGCTGTGCTTGCAACCAGCTCCTGCAAGCTCCCAAAAACTGGATGCTACAACCAGAAATACAAGTATTTGCTCCTGTAAATGAAATGCAAGGTAACCCTAACCCTAGGCGCCTCCAAACCAGCAAGAGGCTGCTCACAAACCCAAGCGACCAGCTCCCAAAACCACATGCCCTATTTGCAACTGTACGGCCAGCAGGGGAAGAGGTACGACCAGCATAAAAGGTGGAATATTCTGTGTTTTTATCCTTCAAATCTACTGGTCATAAAGCTCAAAACAGTCCTCCAAATCTGCAATGTAATCCTCAGCAATTTCTTCACCAAATTGAAATAAATAAGCTCCAATGTGATTCCTGAATGGAACCACCTCAAATCCTCCAGATTGTGTCTTTCAACAATGTGGAGAATGTTGCATGTAAGGGGTTTGATCCCCACAAACCAAGAAGAAGAGAACCAGCTCATCCAACAAGAAGAAAACCAAATATCAAGTCAAGCATAAGTTCCAAATGAGCTCCTTAAGTTTCTTTTTATATCTCCCTCCAAACCTAATGCCCCTCTTGGAGAAATAATATATATATATTTTTAATTTAAATTCTCCTTATATCTCCCTCTTGGGGGTCCCACTTTATGTTGCACAAATATTTATTTTTTTAAATTTTCTTATGTCTCCTCAAAAGTCACCTTTAATATTTTAAATAATGCTGTTAAACATTTTAACTTTATAACTTTAGTGTTAAATAAAATAACTCCAAAAAGTAATTTATTTTACTTTTAACATATTTCCAACACTGAAAGTCACTTTTAAGCATCCCAACATTAAAATATTTCCGTTCTCTTCCCAATGAGCTATAATACTAAGGTGTCCAATTAAATATTTTAATTAAAATGACAACCTTAGTAAAATTAATTAAATATAGCTCAATATTACACCCAATTAGCGGAAATGGCTGAAATGCATAAAAACTGAAAACTAGCTGCACAGGAGTGATCCCAATGATGAAAGAAGATAAACGTACCCCACTAGGTGACTTAATAAAATTGGCACTCCCTCCAAGAATCTTGGAGACCACACTGGAAGTCGAAAATCATATCTAAAAGTGGCATATGAATCCTCCAGACAACTTGAGCTCACTAGAATCATCAAATAACTCCTCTGATAATGCTGACACACACCTAGAAGGTCAGTGCCAATTGCAATGCAAGAGAACCCGAAAATGGGGACATTACAAACTCTTGGTGACACCTTCAATGATGATGTGTTGGAAGGAGGTTGATATCCATATAGTGCCATAAATGGAGACATTTGTGATGAACTATGAAAGCAAGTGTTATACCACCATTCTGCTAGTGGTATCCAATCTACCCATTGAGACTGTTTATCTAAAGTGAAACAACTAGATATCCTTTCAAACACTTATAACCTCACTTTGCCCATTAGATTGAGGATGGTATGAAGAACTATGAGCCAATTAAGTACCCAAACATGAGAATAAATATGTCCAAAAGTGACTAGTAAAGATAGGATCACAATCACTGACAATAACCTTAGATGTACCATGTAGCTTTTGTATATTCTCCAAAAAAACTTTTGCCACTATACTTGTCGTAAAAGGATGTAATAATGCAATGCAATGTGCATATTTAGTGAGGCGATCTACTATTGCCATGATGACATTATTAACTTTAGATTTTAGAAGCCCTATGATGAAGTCCATGTATACCTCTTCCCAATGTTAGCTAAGAATAACTAAGGGTTACAAGAGATTCGGTGTCTTAATTGTCTCCCCTTTATTTCTTTGACAAACCAAACATTCAATCACAAATTTTTGAACATCACCTTTTAGCCCTTCCCAAAAAAAAATCCTGCTTGACTCGATGATATGTTTTCAAAGATCTTGAATGACCACCAACTGGAGACTCATGAAGTTATGTGAGAATTTTGTGTTTAAGAGTGAAATTCTTGTAGAGATACAATCGCTCTTTATACCACAGAGTATCTCCCTTCCAACAAAACTTATTTGAATTATTGGGATCACTCTATAACTGTTGAATGAGATTACTTGTAGCAACATCATTCTACCACTTTGCTTTGGCTTCTACCACCCAATTTGCTTGTAATATTGAAATGGCACACAATAAAGCTTTATCTTTCTCATCCTTCTTAGAAAGTACATCTGCCACAACATTTTCCTTACCTTTCTTATATACAATCTCTAAGTCAGATCCCAACATCTTAGTGACCCATTTGTGTTGCTTTTCAAAAGATAATCTTTGTTCCAAAAAATATTTTAGGGTATCATAATTTGTCTTAACCTTGAAGTGTCTACCCATTAGATAAGGTCTCCATTGTTTTACTGCATGAAGAATAGCTAGCGTTTCCTTCTCATAAATAGGTTTGAGTTGATTCTTACCCTTTAATTGACAACTCTCAAAAGCAATTGGCCAACCCTCCTACATGAGAACTACTCCTATACCATTGCCTAAAGCATCACGTTCCACAATAAAATCCTTGGTGAAGTGTGGATTAGCAAGCACTGGAGTTGTACACATAGCTTCCTCCAGTCTCTCAAATGTTGCATTAGTGGACTCATTCCAATGAAAAGAATCCTTCTTCAATAAAGTTCTGAGGGGTGCTACCATACAACCATAATTCTTCACAAATCTTCTATAGTATTCAGTCAATCCCAAGAAACCCCTCGATTTCTTAATGGTTTTGGGAATAGCCATTCCATGATAGCCTTAATTTTGTTAGGATCCACCTTTACTCCTTCATGTGAAACTGTGTCGCAAGTACTCCACCTCGTTGAGACCAAAAGCACACTTGGATGGCATAGCATAGAGTTGATGATCTTCAAGAACTTGCAATGCTTGTTCTACATGCTGCAAGTGTTCTTCCCATGTTTTGCTATAAATCAATATATCATTAAGGAACACTAATACAAACTTCCTCAAAAAATTCTTAACGATGGAGTCCATCAAACTTTGAAATGTAGACGGTGCATCGTAAGACCAAATGGCATCACAAAAAACTCATAATAACCCTCACAAGTCATAAATGTTGCCTTAGAAATATCTTCTTCCTTAATTTGAATTTGTTGATAACCTGATCTAAGATCTAACTTTGTAAAATACATAGCTCCATTCAATTCATCTAGCAAATCATCAATGATTGGAATAGGAAACTTATCTTTCATGGTGTACATGTTGAGCATACTATAGTTTGGGCACGTCTGCCAAGTTTCATCCTTCTTACACACCATCGCAAGGGCAAGTAGTAAGCACTTCGGCTATGTCTAATAATTCCTGCCTCAAACATCTCCACAATCTTTTCAATCTCACTTTTTTGTATACATGGGTACCTATAGGGCCTAAGGTTGGGTGGTTGGCTCCCTAGAACTAGTTGCATGGTATGATCATGATCCCTCTTAGGAGTAAGTCCCTTAGGCATATCTCTAAAAACCATTAAGTGACGACCAATGATTGCTTGTAAATCTAGATGGTTGGGAGCCTTAGATTGGTAGACTTCTAATGAACATAATTGGCCCACAAATTCATCAACTCCTTTCTTAAGCAGCTTCTACATTTGATGAGAGCTTACCATTTGTGGGGACTTTGCCTTCAACCCTCTTAGCTCTATTGTCTTTCCTTTTGATTGAAATCTCATGAATAGTTCTTGGAAGTTCATCTCAATTGTTCCCAAAGTAGTAAGCCATTGTACTCCCAAAACAATATCTATTGCACCCATTGAGATAGTATACATTGGGCTATCAGGGTGATAATCTGCCATGGATAATTTAATGCTATGGCTTTTTCCGGAACAACTAACAATACCACCATTTGCAATCAAGACTTGAACTTTGGAGCTAGACAAATAAAACAATTTAGACAAGTTGCCAACTTTTTGTTGATGAAATTATGAGTACTACCCAAGACGATCAACACTTTTACTTTCTACTTCTTTAAGAAACCCACTACCTTGAGATTTTGTGACACGCTAAAAATTGAGAGTGCATGACAAGAAATGATTGGTTTGGAATCATGTGATTCCTCACCTGACTCCCTAACACCCTCTAATATTGGTTCCTCCTCTTCTTCCTCACTCGACCCTTCAATATAGAACAATTTCTTTTCACTGCATTTATCTCCTCAACTCTATTTGTTGTCACAATTGAAACACAACCCTTTGACTCTCTTCTCCTCAATTTGTTGTGGAGTTAACCTAGTAGGTTGAGGAAAAGAAGGTGTTGAATATCCTCTTTTTCTTATCCTATCAGCCCTTGCTTTCTAGGAATCAAATACTTCTCTACCCTAAGTGCTAAGATAAAAGACTCAAATGTAGAGCTAGGACTAAACATGCGTACCTCATGTTGAATGTGATCTTTGAGACCACCTAAAAATAAATCATTCAAGTTGTCCTATGTAATTGTATCCACTCTTAAGGATAGATTTTGGAATTGTCGAAAATAATCCTTGACTGATCCTATTTGTTGAAATTTAGCTAGTTGGCTGAAGTTGTTTGTCACACTATTGCTATACTATGATTTGAGCTCCTTTGTAAACACTGACCATGAGACAGTGAGACCCTTTTTCTATCGATGAGTACAAATCCATTGATACCAAATGAATTGATTTGGTTCTAGATATAGGGAATCATACCTTTTGTCCACTTAGGACTTGATGTACATCAAAAAAAAATCCATTTGGTTTATCCATGTTAGTGGATCCTTGAAATCAAACTTGCGCATATCCACCTTTGGTATCAAGTTCCTAGATCCCATATGAGTATTAACATTTGGATCAAGAGTAGCTGACCTGGATGATTCACCTTGGTTGTTGGAGACATCCTTTCTTGGTCCATTTATATAAGCATTTAACATGCTTCATATGTCCGATATATCTCTTCTTATGCAAATCATCTCCATCTTCACTAATGAAATGCCTTCCTTGACCTTGTTGATTTCCTCATTGGGAGTAATATCGTCTATCATTACCTCATCCTTATTAGGAGATTTTCCTAGTGTAACAACATTCTTTTTGCCTCTTGTTTGAGGCCTCGTCATGATGGAAACCAATAATTTTGAAATAAATCACACAAATGAAATCTAAATTCTCTAAAAAACTTCTTGTAACTTACTAGGGCCAAGATACCAATTCCTCTAAAATTTGGACTGTAGCTGCTTTGAATATGTTCTTCAAAAGCCCTTTAAAAATTAGAAAAAAAATTGCCAAAATTTGAGAGATATGCGCTTCCCAAAACGACTTCCAATATTAAGAAAATTCCTTGCCTCAATGGTGCCAAGATCATGCTCTGATATCACTTGTAATGAAATAACTTGCACAATGGAAGATATAAGATGAAATATGCTGAAAATAATTAATAATAGATGAGAATAACAAGCCACTTCGAGGAGGAAAACCTCCAAATATCTCCAATGAAAACACAATTCACAATCTAATGATGAAATAATACTCACTACCTCCTATATATATACCTTATTTATGCCTAGGATATCACCCAAACCAACTTAGACAGCCCTCTATAAGCCTTAGGCTGACCTAATTAACTAAATAACAATATAATAATGATAATGACTTAGTTAAGAGCTAAGATAGCCCCAAGCCGACTATTCATAACCCTATGTACAATATTATTCAGGGCATAACACTAGCTATACTATTGTGTTGTCTTTTGTGCTCCCATCCTAGGCCTTGTAGTGCATATCATTAGTATCAAAGTGGAGAAGTCTGTCACATCGTCATGTCATTACATTTTCACAATTAAGTCATAGAATTGATAATAGACTATTGTACCCCCTACCAAAATTTCATTCCAATCCATTTGGTACATAGTCCTATCTTCTGCTGATTTCCCCACTTTGTCTCAGTCACTCAATCTATATAATCATATGTTTCCCTCCATTGTCATGCTTTGGTGAAGTCTAGGGGCGTCAATGTCAAAGATTGTTGTTTGGAGTTTTTTGAAGTCAGATAAAACTATTTTTCTACTCCAGACATTAATCCTATTCATATTAGGTCTTCCCGAAAAAGAAAAAATACAACCATTCCTTTAAGTAAAATTGTTTTTTTCAAGTCTATGATTTTTGTTCACAAGGCTCAAAAAGAGCAAAAATGACAATTGGGGTAGGAAACACAACTCACCACCAAAATGGCTCATAAAAAGTCTAAGTTTGTCAAGAAACTCTGTGCAAATCATGTTTTTGAACCCTTGGTGTCATTTTTATTAAGATTTCGAAAGTTTGCCAAAAAAAATGCAAGAGTGTGGAGGCAATTTTGTTTAAAACCATATATAATTTGTTTTTTTGCAAAAGGGCAAAAATGTGTGAAAGTTACAATGTGTGCAATTCAAAGCCATCCTTGATTAATTAGAGTGTCATTTTTGAAATGACATGGTGAAAACCACAATTGAGGCCTCCAAAGCACATTTTTCAGAGGTTAATAAAGTTTTTGAAAAAGATGTAATGTCCCATTTTTATTTACATGGAGAAATATAATATTATTTTAATTACTTAATATTTTCCTCCAAATGTTAATTTAAAAGGAAATATTATTAACTAAATAATATTATATTTAAGTGACTTATAAAATGCAAATCAAAAATTAAGTCACAATTGGAAATTAAAAGAGAACGGAATTTTGAAGAGCTAGCAAGCAAAAAGCCAAGGGTCAGGGCCAAAGTTATAAAAGAAGATTTTGGAGAAATTTGAAGCAGGTTGGATTTTAGAATTTTGGTAACAAGTTTTGGCTGGATATTTTCCAGAACTTTGTGAGGACAAGATTCTCTTCTCACAGAGAATATCATCTTCGGTGTTGGAAGATACACCCTAGGTGATTGATGGAGAAACTGATTTGGTTTGTGGAAAATTGAGAAATTGTTTCTAAAGACAAATTTCAGTGTTTATTTTGATATTAAGGTGAAGTATTTCAGGTTTTCTCTGGATTTGAGGAATTATACAAGTTGTAGATTTATGGTGATGATTAATAATATAAATCTTTGTAAACAGCTGATTCAATTCTAGTGATAATATTCATTTCCATATCATTGTATTCTTTGGTGATTGCGGAAGATTAATAAGTGATTGTGACCTCAAAGACAAATCTAATATCTTGAAAATTGAAGAGCTGAAGGGGGGTCGATGGCACAATATAGAGATTCAATTCAATCAACTTTTGGCAAGATGTTGCCTAAAGAACTGCATAGTACAAAGATTTCAGTTTTTTAGTCTAAAAACGTGGGAGGAAATGGCATACAAAGGGATGCGAGGAGTAAATATATTATAGTAATCGACACCTAATGGAAATGAATTACATTGAGGTTCAAAAGTTTGGGGCTCTAATTTGGTGATGTGGACGAATTACAAGGGAATGCCAAAGTTTGCATTCATAGTTTGTGCTGCCACAGGTCCTTAAGTCACGATTTCCTTGAGCTGTCGGGAGCTGCTTAGGAATTAGAGGAGCTGCCATGAATTTTAGAAGGGGATCAATGCATAAGAAATATTTAATTGATTTAAATTAGAGATGCCATTTCCACAAGGACAAAAGGAGAAAAACGTGAGGATTGGTGCTGACTCAACAATCAAACAAAGCTTATGAGGAAACGCCGATTATATTCAGGAGTTGAAAGATGTGATATCTTGTAAGGAGCTCACACGAGAAAACTACGGTGATGTTTCATTTTATATGAATTCTAATTTCTACCATTATATTCTTGGCCGCTCCTCATGAATAGCGCCTCATTACAGAGTGTTTGGCTTTCGAGCCATTTTGGAAGGAATTGCACTTGTCTAAAGAGAATTTTAGACACCCTGCTTCACAACCATGGATAGAGCCGTGTGGAAAATTGGTGTTTGGGTTAATGAGTATTTAATTACTACAAACAATATCATTCTGTAAGAACCCTTGTTCTCCCTAAGACAGTTTCTTTGCAACTACTGGTCTAATTTTTTGGGTGTTTTGTGGTTTTCTTTTTTTTTTTGTAATTTCTACCAGATAGTGCATAAAATTGCAAAACAAGAAACGCTAAAAGCAAATATATCAAATGATAAACTCTGATTAATTATTGCTTGAATTTATAGTAAGATCATACGCAGATAACACTTCTGATCAACAAGTAAACCCTTGAAAACTTCTAAAATTCTTCTCCAATGAAGCACAAATGTGACCTCTGCATGAAGCCACCAATCAGCAAACCTCGGATGATATTTCACACCCTTGGTAAGCTCGATACATGAAGCAGCTACGCTCTCCAAGATCATTGCAGCTGAAAACCCTAGGTCTCCACCTCCAAAATGCAAAGCACAAAGCCAATTTGATAAATGATCAAGAATGAATTCATTTGCTTTTCAAAACCTTTTTATACTTCCTCCAAATGGGTCAATTTCTCCAAGAGGCCCTTTTAATCAATTAAAATCATTAATAATTACTCTTGATGTGACTTTATATTATTTTATTACTTGGACGCCCAACACATCATAAATGCACTTTAATAATTGACTTTATAACGCCCCCTTATAATAAAGTCAACATGAAACATTATAATATGAACTTTATAATTAATTATTAATAAAGTATTACTTTATTAATAATTAAAATGCCATAAATCCAAAAATACTCATTATTTCTCGATTCCGTCAGAACCAGGTGGTTAGCCACAGAAACCACTACTCATCCAGATGCTTTTCTCAAAATAGAAAGGTTGGCCACTAACATCCAACTAACTTACTATAAATAATAAGTGCCTCAAAACAGAACCAGAAACCTCTGAATAGCTTAGCCTCAGAATATACCAACAATCTAGAGAGGTAAACACTATCAACTACCACCTGAGGAGCTCATTAACGCCCAACTAGACCCTCTAATCACTAAACACTAGCCTACAAGGGTCACATGATAGGCTAATCCTCTGAACTCTGATGCTCTCAAAAATGGGAACTCTGAAGACAAGGAAAAAGAGGCTAATGATCTTTGCTTACAATGAAGTATGGCTCATTTCTCTTTATACAAAGCAGAAAATTCTATTCCTATCGCAGCCACATCCAAGGATCAAGAAGGTGAAACAAGGAAAATGGAGATCAAACAAATTGTTGAAGGGATTGAAGAATTGCATGAAAATGAAATGTTGCATAATGGTTTCAACACTCCCCACATTAGAGAGGTCCGGTATGCTAACAAAGACTGGAATTCACATCAAGAATCTGAATTCTTGAATTTTGAGGATCAATTTTCATATGAAGATATAGATTGCAGCTATGAGATAGCTGATAGAACAGGTCATGAAGGCAGATTTCAATGTGCTACACTTCATAAATCAATAAATATTGAGGAGCTTTCAATGTTGGAAGAAGGTATGCATGAAACTTATGATGACATTATTGAAAATGATGAAGAATATGTGAATTTTACAAGTGTTAATAGTAGTCTAGTATCTTGGTATGAGGCTCATACACTATTTGGACCTATTAATAATGTTGAACATCTTGAATTGGATGACGATTTGCATGAGATACAGGATGATACTGGTGGATTATTGATTGCATTAGACATTGAAACTTCAGATATGGTTTTCATAGAGGCGTTCTGGTTGGAAATGTTTCATGATGTTGATTTGAGTTCACATAGGTATCTCAGTTTGAGTGTTGATGATGTTTTCTTTTGGGGGTTGCTTGAGAGTGGAGCACAAATTGTGCATGATGAGTTGATGGTATTTATCAGAGTAGCGCAGCGGCGACTCGATTGCTATTTTCAAATATTAGTATGGGATCCTGGAACCATTGCTGGTTTCAGGTGGCCTGGTGGTTGTGTTGACCAAAGTTTGAAAAATCGGACTCGACGTAGACTCGGCAGCCCAAAATAGGACTCGACATGGACTCGGCCAAAAAAATGAAAAAAATCATGTTTTAAAGCTGAGAAAGCAGCCTCTAGCTACGGCAAGAGTCTAGGCATAGGACTCAGGAGCCCGAGCCCAAGACTCAAGAGTCTGAGCCAAAGACTCGGCTTGCGAGCCCGTGCCGATTTGACCCGGCTAGCTTGCAGGCTCTTGAGTCCACCGAGTCCACAGCAAGTCTAGCAGAGTCTTCCAACTATGGTGCTGACATTGCTTGAGGACAAGCAAAATTTGAGAAGGGCGGACTGTAATGTCCCCAATTTTAGAGCCAACATAAATTATTAATTTAAGTTGTCACAAAGATTAAATTAAAAAGGACAACTTAAATTAATAATGCAAAAAGTTAACTTAAGTTATGAAAAGCTTAATAAATTAATTTACTTTTAAAAGTGAAATTCTCAAATGAAATTAAAAATGAAAATGAGAATAAAAGAGAATTCAAGAAGGCAGGAGCAGTTACGTGAAGAAAAAGAATAAAAAGTTTTGGTGAGCTCATTTGCAGGGTTTTTGGGTTGATTTTGGTTTTGGAAAGCTTGGCTTTCGCATAATTTGAGGACGAAAACCCTCATGTTCTCAGAATTGGACAAAAACCTAATTTTGATAATTGGGTGGAATCATTCAGATTTCACATTTGGTTTCAAACTAAATTTCTAAGTTTGTAGATTGTATAATTTGACAATTTGGGGCTAATAGGGAATATTCGATGAAAGGAAGAATCTTTATGGTAATATTTTTGAAGCAAGGGTTTGAAAGAGTTGTGGTAAATTCAGAATAAGGGGTGTTTTAAAATGCAGAAGTTTGAGTCCGCTGTGATTTAATCCAAAGAATTCAATCTTCATTTAGATTTTTGTTTTATGGTGGTCTCTATTTGTTTAAGAGATGGTCCTCTAAATACTTTCATAGTGGCATGCATGGCTATGGTATTCTTATTGAGACCAATGCAGGCGTAATATTTGAAGTTTAATAGCTATCATTGTTATACTTTGAAGAAAGAGATTATTTCATTAGTTGTGGCTTCATATTCAATCATAATGTATTGGTGACTAATGGGGAAATGGGAGCGATGAATGACTAAGCTTCTACCAGGTTTTTAGCGTAGCCTTGGAGATGCCAAATTAGAGTACTAATAAGGAGGGGAATGGTAATTCAAAAGTTTGTGGCATATTAAATATCAGGAAGTTTGACGACACCACTAGCATTGAACTTCTCCTTTGAGCATTGTATATCTTTGTTTTGGTGTCAAAACTTCAAGCAGGAGTTCCAAATGAATTACAAATGGAGTTTATTCATTGAAGCTGTCATTCCTCAATAATACGACTATGATAATGAAGCCAAATAATAGCCATTTTTGAAGGTTGCTAGGTAACGTGTAGCTTCAGGAGTCTTCAATTAAAAAGTTGTTTCTTGCAATAATCGGGAGCTGCTTTATACAATGCTACACTATGGACCTGATACAGAGATTTAATGAAGTTGTAGGTCATTGGTGGGGATCTAGAGATTTAATATTTCAAATATATTGTTGGGCTCCGGTATGTAACAAATGTGAGATACCCCGTCTTTGCGCTCAATAAAGAAATCGTTTATCGATGTCAATTGGTGATTGACGTGTCATTCCAAACAACATTTATCCTTCAAGGAGTTCCGATATTCTATTTTTTGGAAGTAGCATGGATTAATACTGAATGCGTTATTAATTCAAGAAATATAGAAACCGATATCATATGTCATCAATGTAGCCTTATACAGAAGGTTGGCAGTGGGCATTTAAAGAGGACATAATTGGAAAAAAAAAACCGAGCACATCCGCCACCTTGCAGAGTTAGGGAATCAAGAGGAGGTTCGCTTGCTATGTCGGGAGTTAAAGACCAAGAAAGTATTTTTGGAGACAACCGTTAAAAAATTTTAAATTGGTCGATTTATTTAAACCGATGGTTCTAGTTGAGAAATACGTGGAGGTGAATACATTGTCTCTTGATTAAGCCTAGCAGTTTGAAAGATATATGTTTAAGGGAGTTTGTGCCACTTGGAAGTGATTTCTATACTGACACAGTGACTTAAGGAGGCACGATAACATTTAAGGCAGCCTATTTTTAATTGTAGCGAATGAAGAAATTGTGGAGTTCAGTGTTCTTTAGCCCTGACTATTTGTTTGCCATTTATTACCGGGAGCAGCTTCTTATTCATTAATAGCTTATGCCAGATCATGCGTTTGGAGACGAATCATGTTTAACTGGACAAGTAATGTTTGGCGTGGAACAAACCAAGGGAAAACGAATAATTGAACTCCAAGTATGCAAGCCCCTGGCTTAATATATTTCAAGCGGTGGTTACATAGGTGTCTCCCTAAGGCGTTGATGTGGCGTGCAAAGCAGTTGGGTCAAATAATAAACTATATTAAATTTTGAGTATCACTATTGACTTCAAGGTGCTGAATAAGCTTGTGGCAAAGGCATGCAAAAGTCTCAAGGAGTTGGGATTACAAAGGAAGAGACAGAAGCTATAGATTTTGAAAATTAAAGTATGTATTTCCATAACATTGACAAAGTTAGAAAATTATATTATTAATTTCTGAAGCTCTATGTATCTCTTGGGATGAGACTTGAATATTCAAATTCTGTGTTAAATATATATATATATATATATATATATTTCTTATTTTGTTAGTCATTGGAAAATATGTTATTCTGTACATGAATTGTGAAAATTCTTAATATCAACGATGTTTGAGGCAATCATCAAATCAGTAAATCAAACCAATCTAGTTCAAACAGCAATTTGGTAAACTATTTGATGAAATGCCTGAGAAATCCTATTGGTGAAAATCGAAAAAAATTATTTATAGCAATCAAGGTAGCATCTTACAAGAGACCCCATACTATCTCTCCTTAAACTCGGCTCTCCAAAGTTGGTACTCAATAAATTTATCAAGCAATCAAAGTGAGATAAGGTTGAATCAACCTTCTCTCCTGTAACCTTCAGCTGATCTCTCCATCTTTGTGGCTCACTAAGCTGTCGATCAAGATCAGTCCAATGGGATGTGAACTCCAATTTGCTTCCAAGAGAGAAAAACAAATCAACATAAGAACCAATCTCCACACCGGATGACGCCCTGCATATCTCCTGTGAAAAAGATGGAGTAATGTTGTGTTTAGTCACACAACTCTCTACAGAATCAACCACCTCATCACACAAGCTATCAATATCCTGCTCTACATCACTTATAACAGGTCTATCCTCAGAGACCCCTAAAGCATCACATGGTTCCCTGCTACTCTTAACCAATGCACTCATCCCATCTATATCACCTGCAACAATAAGAGTAATGGATGTAGTCACATCCCCAAAGCGCTCCTTACCACTATCCGTGGGTGTATGGTCATCACCAGTAACTATCATAGATACCGAAACTAAAACTGTTCGCGATGAAGACTATGCTAAGTTCAACTCCACGGTAAGCTCATCTATCTGTAACCTTGACTCTTGAAGGGTTGTTTGGACGCTCTTCAAAGAGTCCATGGTGACCTCTAGCTCATAGGTGAGCTCATCAACCTCCTCTTCTTTCCCTTTTAGAGCATCATAACAAATTCCATCCCACTCGAGAAGATAATCTCTATCAGCTAGTAACTGTAGATAATTGTGTTTTATTATCCCAAATGCTTCTCGAAGTGCATGAAACTCTGCAAGGGAAAATCCACTATCACAGTGCTCATCTATCACGGGAGTACTCCAACCATAAGTTGCCAACGTCTACCAAGCAACATCAAAATGTTCTAATGTTGTAGCGATCATATTGTCATTAACCTTCAATTGCCCTGCCAAATGATGATACCAGTGTTCCACAGGGTTTTGAGGACGAGGATGGGGGAGCGGCAGGGGACGCATTTCGGGGACACGGGGACGAGGGGTCTAAGTTTGGGGACGATGGGGGGACGACAACGGGGGGGCGGCAAGGTGTTGAAATACATATAGTACTTGAAAAAATAGTTATCAAAAGATGTATAAGTATAAGAATTATACATCTTGGAGACAACTAGTAGTCCCCTAGATGTCTTGAGGACACCCCAGCATCCTCAAAGTCCTAGTGGCGTCTTGGAGACAGTGGCACTAGCGGTGGGCTGGTGGGTGGACATCCCCCCCAAGTCCCCAAGTCTCTGAGACGTCCCCGTCTAAGAAACGTAGGGTTTTTTGGGGGGGGGACACGTCCTCGTGGAACACTGGATGATACCCTTGTGACACATCACCTCCACACAAATTTTCTGATTTAAAATCAGCACTATGATAAGAGGTTGAATCATCATCACTTATTGCTTGGTAACCACCATTATGTGTGCCTTTAACTTTGCACACATCATCAACTAAGGTACTAATATTATGTACCTCATGGGATGGCTCTAATGGCATGGTAGAAGATACTGATTTGACAATATCTTCACTCACTTCTTCCAAAGTAGATGCAAATTCAACCAAAGAGCTAATTTGGGATGCATCACCATTAAGTGGAATTTTTGATTTATTTTCCAAAGTCTGATTTACAAAATCAGACTTGTTGTGGCATGAATTCTCAACACACAATGCATCAGTAACACCCAAACCTTGAGTGTTTGCATTAGATAACCCCACACAACCATCATCCTCATGTGTATTGGCTGTAAACTCATGTTGATGCAAAGAAATCACACTGCTGTCATAAAAATCAGAACTGATAACAAGTTCTTGAGCGCTAAAAATATCATCAAGGGGTTCTACCAAACTATTATCCAGATGTATGGTCTTCTCATCTTCAACCACTTCAGTTTTAACCCCATGTTCACCTGTAGGATGAAAATCATTTGAAACATTTCCTTTTTCTTATCCTTTCTTTTAGATTTCCCAAACATCCTTAGGAATCCTTGTTGAGTTTCCGGATCTCTTATCAAATCATACAAATTTTGCATCAAGTCAATCGTGGATCTATCAAAAGCCATCTTTCACCCTGAAGTTGATCAAAGAGTATCCCACCTTGTTTGACTGATTTTTCTGTTTTTTTTATTTCCATCTTAGATTAAATAAATTGTTGACATCCAAACTCCACCAAACTGACTTCAGAATGGCATTAGTTTCAATATTATAATATCAACATGTTCATTATTGCAACACATGTTTCACATAAGTGACAATTTAGGCTCATATCAGGTATGCAACAGATTACAATAAGTCTGAAATTCAATGCTATTCACTAGAAAAGTTCACAGCCCTTTATACAAAATTGTACAGAACTATGTTTCCAACTGCACATATAATTTCTGAGCAAAATGACGAGCAAACATATAGTTTTGAATACTCAAATAAGAGACAGCAGCTGTAAGTAATCTTCGGATTCAATACAACGACCTTCTGGGTTTGATTGGTAGATTTAACACTTATATGTTCTACTCAGAAATATACAACAGTGCCAAAATTGCATTGCCTTCCATGCAAACTAATAACAACAAATGGTGAGTGTATATCGTTTATTCTAACCTAGAGATTATGCACAACCAATGATGACAAAGGCTTCGAATTGCTGAAAGAAGGCTCCAAGCATATTGTTAACTGCTTGGAAATAAATTGGCAACTATTTCTGGACTTTGTTGAGTTCCTAATACCACGTCGGCCTTGACCAAAGCTTTTGTCTTATACTGGCAGCGCTAGACTTGTCTTTATCTGTTCCTTTTAAACACCCACCAAACATTGATTGCTCAACTGCTTACTACTGCATCAATAAAGACGTCACCTTCTTCTAACTCGTGCTTTAGAAATTCATTTAACACCTCCTCTTTAATAATCCTGAGATACTAAATGTAGCGATGAAATGAAGACCCGCATTCCATGAATGTCGCGACTGTAGAAGACAATAGAAGCGGCTAGAGATATGGTCTTCAAAATAAATAATCGACTCCCTTTTATTCACAGACCTTTAGACTTGTCTTTTTCTACCTTCTTGAAGCAGGCGGTTCTTTTGTCTTCTTTTGTTTGTCTTTATCTGAAGATAAATCCACACCCTTCACTAAGGCTGGTGGCTCCAAATGAGAGTATATTGACACCTCATAGCAAGCACCTCCCGATATCAATGATAAGCTTGATATCTCCTTTAGATATTATGAGCTTCTACATATAAATTTGGTTCCTTTAGCTAGTGACTTTAGCATCGATCTCTTATAATCTTGTCTATTTCCTTAGCTTGGCGGCAAACTTAATTTCCCCGATCATTCTTATATATATCAACGTTAGACTGAGTATCAGCCTTTATGAATGTCAGGCGAAAAAGATAATGAAGTCGTCCTAAAATAATTAACTTATCCAATTCTCCCGACTTTTACAATTAATTTTCACAATTTGCTTGACAACATTACTCTTGAATCATCAGCTATTTTCTTACTATGTGATGTAGCGCCCATGTCATTAATTGAACCCCAAATCACACTTTCTATTAAGTTGTTGGATCCTTCAGAAAGTGTCGATTTTGAATATGTTATGGCTTCCTTTATTCTATCGACCCAAATCCTCCTGTCTTTGGGGAAGCTGGCACACTAAAATCTCTCAATAGTCTCATAGCCACGCATTAACATTTATTTGCTCCTAAATCTCCAAGTGATTTGTCTTATTCAGAACCCTGGCAATTAATTTGTCTTATTCTGACCCTTTTGAAATGAAATGAAATATTTTAATGACGTCCACGAGGCCAAAGAAGCCTATGGGACCCAAGAACAGCACAAGAGCCCCCCACATAAAGGCCCTAGTCAGTTTGTAAACTCCGATTGAGATCAGTCCTTCTACAGTGTATTTTGATGATGAAGTTTGCAGTTTGTCTAACCTTGACTCTTCAAACAAGGTATTCAAATTATCAGCCAGCACAGTGTCCCCATAGCTGTCTCGGATGTCTTTATACGCTGAGCACTCCATGATGAAGTGCCATTCCGTCTCCACCATACCCTTGTTACAAAATCGACATATTCTATTTTCCCACTCCTCTTTAGGAACAACCCACCTGCCTATTTCACACCTAAGATGATGCGAATTAGTTCGCAATTGAGCTATCAGCATTTTTGCTTTCCATTTGACATTTGCTCCTATATAGGCCTTTTCTTCATGGTCCCTCATGGGATTGAATTCTTTGATATAATAATCCTTTTTACGCCCTATTTTTTTCATCCATATAGCATATTTGAATTTTTCTCACATATTTTTTTATTTTTTCATTTGTGTTTGGGCACTCATGCATCTCCACATCCCACTTTTTCATCCATTTGATATTTTGTTTCATCCAGGTGTTCTTTCTTCTAGTTAGCTCTTCCTTCACAATTAGCTTAGGCCAATGATGACTCTCCATATTCTGGATCTTCTTTAGGTAGCTTAATAATCGGATCATTGCCGAGGCCTCCAAGGGGAAAGTACCGATCTCGGCCAATAAAATCTCATGAGGCACTACAGTCTTGAGCTTGAGGCTACTTATAATGACTCCATATTCTAGATCTTCTTTAGGTAGCTTAATAACCGGATCATCGCCGAGGCCTCCAAGGGGAAAGTACCGGTCTCGGCCAATAAAATCTCATAAGGCACTACAATCTTGAGTTTGAGGCTGCTTATAATTAGGTGTTTTTGTATTCTTTCCACTTGTCTCCATTTTTGAACTGACATGTTGCTGCCCCAAATTTCACACCCATAGAGAATCACCGGAGTGACAAGAAGACCAAAAAGAGTTCTTTTAGTTTTCCAATCCCATAATTATGCATTTCTACATCTATTTTGCAAAGAGTATAGCGCTTTCCAAAACAAGGCAACAGGTCCTCATACAAATATTAAATTTGTCTTATCTCTACTTTGTCCTGTACCCAGCTGCACACCCGAATTCATCTTATTTATTTTGTCAAGTTCAATTTGTCTTGATCTGAAACCTTTGAATTTGTCATTTTATGACTCAAACTCCTACGCTTCACACAATTTCCACTCTTCTCTTTCCTTTGATCAACTACAACTCTTGGGTCGGCATATAATTTTTTGTCTTCTAGCGTTGAACAAAAGGAAATATCCACCTCCGAGAAATTTATTAAAACAATGAATACTTCTGCAATTTTCAATGAATTCTCAAATCCCTACCTTATGAGAATTTTCTTTTTGCTCATAAAAATTTGTTTCCCACACAGACTGGCAGGAAACCGCTCTAATACCACTGTAAGAATCCTTGTTATCCCTAAAACAATTTATTTGCAACTGCTGGTCTAATTTTTTGGGTGTTTTGTGGTTTTCTTGATTTTTTGTAATTTCTACTAGATAATGCATAAAATTGCATAACAAGAAACGCTGAAAGAAAATATTGTTTGAATTTACAGTAAGATCATACCCGGATAACACTTTTGATCAGCAAGTAAACCCTTGAAAACTTCTAAAATTCTTCTCCAATAAAGCACAAATGTGACTTCCGTATGAAGCCACCAATCAGCAAACCTCAGATGATCTTTCACACCCTTAGTAAGCTCGATACATGAAGCAGCTATGCTCTCCAAGATCGTTGCAGCTGAAAACCCTAGGTCTCCACCTCTAGAATGCAAAGCACAAAGCCAATCTGATAAATGATCAAGAATGAATTCATTTGCTTTTCAAAACCTTTTTATACTTCCTCCAAATGGGTCGATTTCTCCAAGAGGCCCTTTTAATCATTTAAAATCATTAATAATTACTTTTGATGTGACTTTATATTATTTTATTACTTGGGCGCCACTTTAATAATTTACTTTATAACACCCCCTTATAATAAAGTCAACATGAAACATTATAATATGCACTTTATAATTAATTATTAATAAAGTATATTTACTTTATTAATAATTAATTATAAAGTGCATATTATAATGTTTCATGTTGACTTTATTATAAGGGGGTGTTATAAAGTAAATTATTAAAGTGGCGCCCAAGTAATAAAATAATATAAAGTCACATCAAAAGTAATTATTACTTATTAATAATTAAAATGTCATAACTCCAAAAATACTCATTATTTCTTGATTCCATTAGAACCAAGTGGTCAGCCACATAAACCACTACTCATCCAGATGCCTTTCCCAAAATAGAAAGGTTGGCCATTGACATCCAACTGACTTACTATAAATAGTAAGTGCCTCAAAATGGAACCAAAAACCTCTGAATAACTCAGCCTCAGAATATACCAACAATCTAGAGAGGTAAACACTGTCAGTTGCCACTTGAAGAGCTCATTAATGCCCAGATGGACCCTCTAATCACTGAACACTAGCCTACAAGGGTCACATGATAGGCTAATCCTTTGAACTCTGATGCTCTCGAAAATGGGGACATTACACATTCAGTTTTTTAGCTATCAAACTTATCTCCAAGACATCAGTTCTGGGCCAGCATTGTGTTTGGGGGTCAACATCAAAAGCATTCTGAGATGGTAAATTTGGTGAACTTGCTCATTCTCAAATCTGTAATCTGCAACTTGTAACTAGAGGCCATGCGTGAGCATTGTTCTCAATTTCCACAATTACACAAGGAGCTGATATCTATTCCAAACCAAGTGTGGAGTTCCAGGTTAGATATATCAATAAAATATTAGCTGTTCATTGCTGTGTACGGGTCAGAATATTATTTGAATGTAAAATACTCATTTCTGAAAACTTGGTCCTGATTGTCTTAATCTATGAGTCTGTTCACTGCCATTATTCAGTTTAAATGTAATTGTATCTCAAATAGTGGGAACTCTAAATATTGAATGTCATTTAAGAGGCAATTATCAAATATTGAACTCAAAACTGGGAAGCAAACTCTGAACAGCAGAAGGAGCAAACTGTTTGACGATATGTCAGAGCAACAGAATAGTTTAAAAACAAAAAAATTGTTCTCAGTTTAGGGTAGCTTCTTACAAAAGAGTCAACAAAACACAAAAATGATGAAGCAAGGAAAAAAGCACGATTTTGGTCTGTTATGTTGCACTTTTGATGACTAAACGCCATTTTTACCAAGAAAGGAAAAAAGGTCAAAATGGACATCAACTCAAAACAAGCGTAATTTCAAAGCCAAAATTAAATTAAAAAAGGAATATGTCAAGTGTCACTTTTGTTCTACATCTCTTTTGTCCTTTTAGGAAGGAATCATGAAGTTGTGTTCCATATGTGACACCTAGGACACCTAGCTCATCCTCTCACATGAGGGATTAGGGACATTAGACACACACCTTTGGAAGATAGATCATAGTTATGATATAGTTATGAGGGATTAGGGATATTAGATACACACCTTTGGAAGGAGACACATCTTCCACCCCCTAGGATGCATCTCCAAGATTGGGAAATATCTCCAGTGCTAAAGGCAGGTATGGAGACATCTCCTGTGACAGCAGACTTCCTGCCCACATCTCCTTATGTCTCCCCAAAAAATAGTTAAAAGGCACTTATTTTTCTTAAATGCAGTCAAGCTCTTTTAAATTTATTTTTCATAAATGTTTGTGAGTTTATGAATCCTTGTAACCATTTCCTACAAAGCAGGCAAAACAAAAACAGAGAAGAAAATAAATAAATAAAAGAGACAATATTCCATTTCTTCAACGGCACAGCCATCACCCCTCCCATACCATCTATTACATAGCCACTCCTCCATAATGTTTATATTGTCCTCTTCATTCAGTCTTAATTTCCAAACAAAACTAAAAATATTTAACTTAATATCAGTTGATTTATTTTATATTTTTAATTTTTCAAACCTTCAAGTTTGTTTTTTCTACTAATGCCTGCGTGTTGTCTGCAAATCAGATAAAATTGTAAATTTCTATACTCAGTCCATTCGACAATACTCTGTTGTATTTGTTATCTCTTATCAAAGACCAGCTTAAAATGGGCAAAGAAATGGACTGCCTTGGGATTTAGGAATTAAAAAAGGTATTTAGCAGTTTTAAAAATGGTTTATAGAGTTTAAACTTTGATGTTTTAAATTTCAGTTTATGTCATGATGTTGATTGTCAGATATCAATACAACTAATCTTTTCCTTTTGTTGAATATGACATCTATTCAATAATTATTATTTGTTTATATCAAATACTCATTTTTAGAGTTTTAGCAATTTATATATATAATTTTTTCTCGTCATCTCCAAGTACCCATCTACTTTTGAAAAAAAAATTGTTATGCCGGTACTTGTCCCTGTCTCATGTACCAGTACCAATATGAGTCTCATGGTTACTATGCTTTTCTCTCCCTATTCCAGTTCAATCTATAAATCTTATTGCCTTTTAGGTACAATTGCCCAATTCCTAGTACACAAGGTGTAATGTCCCCTTCTCAAACCTGATCGTGCATATGACCGTTGGCCTTTTTTCTGGAAACCCGAAGGCTAGTCGGAAGGTTAAATTAGGGTTTCCTATTTTTGAGGAGGTCTTGGCTCAGAGATGGTGGATTCAATGACGGATTCCTTCTGGGTTTTCAGAGGGCTTCGCAGCAATATGTTCATCTTGGCATTCAGAGCACTTTTTGGAATTTACTATTTTTAGTAAATTCTATTTTTGGCAGCTTTCCAGTTGAGTTCAGCTCGGTTGACTTCCTGCTTCAGTTTGGTCAGATGTTGGCTCAGTATTGGCTTCAGGGCACCTCCGGAGGGATAAGCTAAGTCATCTAATTAAAAAGTCACGTTTAAATATTATATTTTAATGTTGACCATGGGCCTAGATTAATGACTTAAAGATGTTTTAAAAAGGGGGTCTTTGAGGGTGGCGCCCTCATTAAAAGATTATTTTAATTATTGCAAAGTCAAAGCAAGGTTATGAAGGGCGAATTTATCAAGCATGATGTTTATTTAAAATATCAAATCAAAGCCATAAAGGAGAAGTACGCCCTCTTGAGGAGATGAGAGGTTTTGACCTAAAAGCTGATTTTAGGGTTTTGCGAAGTCAAACGAAAATTATAAAGAGGAGTCTTGTGCATCATTTTGGGCATCTTATGTTTGGAATATTGTTATGCTGCCGAAATGGTGCTGGATTGCTTCGAGGAATGAATGCCTCCTAGCCTTGGCTCGACTTCTTGCTTGAAAGACAGCAACTAGTGGAGAGTTAGATTGTAGTTGAGTGAGATTTGTAGTGAGATTTTGCATTGTAGAAGTTGTTTTGCATTTGTAGTTCGGTTTCTTGCATTTTAATCAAAATCTGGAGTTGCTGATTTTTGTATTGCAGATTGAAGTTTATACTCATAAGTCTTTGGGCGAATTTATTTTGGTTCTGGGTAGTTTACCCATGCATTTGCTAGCCTTGGGCGCCCCTCTATGCCAAGTTGCAGATTTTTTAGAGGTGTCTTGGATTTTATCTTGTTGGTAGAACATTTCTTGAGCCTGTACCATTCTGTTTTGCCTGGCAAGTGTTTAGAAAAAAAAATACTTCAAATTTTCAGTTGTTTCTTTGTCTAGTCTTCATCGTCATCAACCTAGCTTTCGTTTGCATCAAGTCTCATGCCATTCTGGCAAGTATTGAGTGAGTTGTGAGCATTTTAGTGGATTCTAGGGTTGCTGGTTATGCATATTAAGTTGCTGTTCTGTCATATCAGCTTGCGTAAAGTCTATCTTTTGAGTTGGGTTTTGGTTGAAAGTCTTTGTGATCATTGAGGAGACATTATACTATATTGCAGCATGGTTAGACTTTCTTATTCGATGTATTTGACAGGCAAATCTCTAATTATTGTAAGCTGAACAGTAGTACTGTCAGCATTTCTCTTAATCTTACTTTACATTCTGAAGCTGCATTGTATTTCTGTATATCTCCGCCATATGGTCGCCTCATTTCCACTCTGGAATTGGGTAGCACATACTTGGTGTTGAGTTTACTTTCAGCATAGTTAGCATCTCCGTCATATGGTAGCTCCCATTCCATCTTGGTTTGGAAAGCACATTCTTGACGTTGAGTTCCTTTCTGTATTTAGAGAAGAAGATCCTCTGACCATATGCTCGCCATCATCGGCGCCATCCTTGGTTAGAGTTGCTTTTTGCATAAGCAGTTTAATTCAGATCCTCTGACCAATGCTCACACCTTGCCCACATCGGGATCCTGGTGTACATTCTGGTTAGAGTTGCTTTCTGCACGTTTTGGTTTATCTTCTAACCTTAACGGGTGCTTTGTTTGAAATCTGTTAATTGAAAAAATAAAAAAAAATTGGCTTGGTATATTTCACAAGGATTAACCTCTCACTAAGGGCTTTCCTCTTGAAAAACTGTCTTATTTTGATGTATTGTAAGCTCCCATTATTTGCTTTATTTTTCTTTTAATTTAGAAGCATTGGATGCAGCTGCAAGAAAAATATAAGTACCAAAATAACACTCATAGAGACCATCTGCCTCAATCTAGAGGAAGTTACAGCAGCCTAAAAACAATATTTTCATTTCAAGGACAAGAAAATCCAAACCACAAAGGATAGAATAAAAGGATTCCCAATGAGGCATTGAAAATGACTATTTATTCTGCAAATTTTGTTATTCTTATGGCAAGAAATTATAACAAGACAGAAGAAAAGCCACTGACCTACATAAGCTAAGCTGTTACCACTTGGAGACCACTTCGCCCCAAAAGCCCAACTGTAAGCAAGATCCAGCTGCACCACTTGCTGCAATCATAGTTGGAAATCATTTTTGTCAAATAAATACTAAGTTGGGCTCTTCATGTCTAATGCATATCGGTGTACCTTCATTCCTTAGATATGAGAAACAAACTGATAAGAAGAAAACATTGATGTCATAAGAAAGGAAGCCAGAATTCATTTATAAAGCTTTAATTCATACTATTAAAGTACTTAGGGCACATTGATAATCAACTTATGAACTTAACATAAATGCTGCATGTTGGAATTACAGATATTGGATTGTTAAAAGAGGATGGCAGGGATTCACAACACATGTTAGTTTAGATTTAAAAATTGATCTTTTTACTATTTACAGCCATGTATCACAAGTACTGTAATTTGAAATTATCATTATGTCTTTTAAGAGGATGAGGCCATATGCAGAGGAAGGATAACTTTACAGACATTTGTGTGAATAAGAAATTTCTCTTGATACGGATCACTTCCAATCTGGATCTGCTATACAGTGTTTCTAATGCCATGTTACACTCTAGACACTTGCCAGAAATTAGATTGCCTAAAGAAGATGGCAAGAATCCCCATCACACTGGTTATGTAATGGTTTTAGAAATTGATTTGAATTTTGGGATCATTTCTTTGTAGGAAATTAAAATAGAAGCACAGAATCTTTAGCTGTTAGCCAATTTGTGCAGTTTGTCAGGCCATGGTCTAGTGGTAAGTTGGAATAGTTACCACTAGGATGACCCAGTTTCCATACCTAGTAGGCAGGTTCGCCACAAGAATAAAAAAGTGTAGTGTATAAATATTAAAAATTTAAAACCAATTGAAATACCATCTCAAGAAAATTCATAGAAAAGATTTATTGATAAGTCCTTATGTATTATGAGCTTCCATGATGTGACCCAGGTTCAAGTCCCGTGGGCTAAGAATCATTTAGTCATAGGAGGGTAAAAGCTCAGCCTCCTTTAACTTCTGTACAGCCTAAGAGAGCCTGATGGTGAAGACGTGTACACCATAGAGGAGGTATGGTTCAAATCCATAGGGAGGTAGGATTGCACACCTCATTGAACACTATGTAAATGATTTCCTAGTGATCTTCCACGGGAGGGGATCCGATAAACCAAATTTGTGTCTTGCTTGGTGATGACCTTAAAACCTACCTTTACCTTCACCTTCGTCTATCTAACTTTAGGCTTACACTCTATATATAGACTCAGATCACTAGGTTGCTCAGATTTCGGGCATGAGATATAAACATTCTTGGCACTCCGTTCTATAAAGAGGCTTTCTTCTTTGGGTGTTCATGGCCATTGATAATATTAACTAATTTTCTTCTTTAGTCTATCAACATCTTTATTGATCAGGTTCATCTATTCAAATATCCATTTGACTCCCCTCTGACCTTCAACCCAAGAAGGTGATCAATAGAGTTGTCAAAGGGTAATAGTGATAATAAATTCAAGTAACCTAGACATCGTCTTCATATACTACCAGCCCTGATTGGATTTTTGTGTTGAGAATTCTACATGTTTGGAACCATCATTCAACCTGACCATCCTTATTATCACTGGTCAAATGGCCTAAGGATCCCACTTGATCAACAGAAGGTGTGCTCCCAAAAGTTGTGCATTGGGATAAACTACCATATTTGCATGATGAAAAGAATCATTATCTTTTATCTATCTAGAAAGTATATGAGGAGCACTATTTTAGGTTCTCTTCTTATAATTTCTTGGATTCCACCTCCAAGTACAAATGCTTGTGCAATTTTTGGCTTTTACAAGTTTGCATGATGAAAGAATCTTTTGCTATTTCAATAAGAAAAATCTTGTATTTTTTCTTAGAGAGAATATCAATCTTGGGCATAGCACTTTACAAGAGAAAACCAGGTCTACCAAGAGGATCAGCTCCTCCTTTTAGCTTGTCCTTATATAGTTTCACATAGAGACGGAGGAAGGTTAGTGAAACAATGTTCTTCTTGCATATTGCTACTAAGATACGCCAACCATTATGCTCATTATAGGCATCAAGGATCTGCTTTGTTCGACATTAAGGACCTTCTAGTCCTCCCTACTTGTAGAAGAGGTTATGAGGATAAGCTTCCATTACTAGGTTTCTCTGTAGATATAAAGCTCATCAGCCTTTGATTTGACTGAAGACACAAGGAAAGGGAAAACAAACAGCCAAGAGCACACTTTAACATGATGACCTTATGAGAATTTCTCAGATCTATGATTAACGAAGGGATAATCCTTTATAGGCACAAAAAAGGAAGGGACTCAAGCAAAAATGATAAGAAGAAATTGAGTCCCAACAATGGCTTTGGTTGGGGACATGTGCCTCTTGCAGGCACAGTGAGAATCAAGAATCTCCAAACAGACTAAAATGGGGAACAAAAGAACGGGATTGACACACAATGGACAACAAAATTATAGACATGACAAAACTCACAGCCAATAGTCAATGAAAACACAAAGACAATGAAAGAATGGTTGTGAAACAAAATTTAACACAATGCAGGCCAACACTGCAGAGGATGGATAAAATTACCTGCCCCTATCAAATACCATCCTATCGAAGGGACCGATTTCCCTCAACCCACAATTGTTTCCTTGACATAACTGCAACAAATGCAACTTCCTGTTTGCATGCACCAACTTCCAAATGCTTCCCAAACAGCAAAGGAAAGTTGCACCTTCAACATCACCACTGTGAGGCAACCATAAATAATAGGTGTTGGACCTATTCCATAACATATCATGCATGCATATAGTAGCAAGGGCAAAAATTCTTGAAACTAGGTAAGTATCAAAGAAATCGAAACTCATGGGAGGAAGTGAACTTCCCTCACACGTAAGCATAGTGTTGCCATATCTGTTGACTGTCATACTTGCATTGAGGTCAAAAGAAAATACCTCCACTTCACACAAAAAAGAAAATTGTGCCTAATTACATTTGCTAATCTGAGCAAAGAAAAACTTCATCCATCAAATCAAACTGAAAAAATTGGAGCTCTGGCACACTATCAAGTTAAGCAACATGTTGATCTTCCTTTTGAAATATGTGTTGTTGCTCAACACCACCGTGAACTATATGCTGGGCCCAAGTGAAATATTCAAGCTTACGCACACCATCATCCCCAACAATGGAAGCTACAACTTCAACACAAAGGAAAGCTTCATATTCAATTTTATTTACCACTGGGATAACAAGCAGACAACATACATTCACTTATGTTGATGCAAATTTCATTAGCACAACCATTTGGATCATGAGACACTTCGCATGAAGAACTAAATTCTTCAAATTGTCTCACTGTTTTGATTTCTTCTTCCTCAATCACTAGAACAACAACATTTGGTGACCTTATTGAAGCACAATCTACATGAAGAAGACAACAAGCCTCACATCAAATAAATAGGTTCTCATATGCATCCACATGATCACCATCTTCACACTCTTCAAGGGTAATATTTTCAAACTGAAAATCATTTACTGTACTAGAATTTATTCCAACAATCCCATCATTAGGTACAACCATGTCTATGTCAAACTCATGCAAACAAATATTAGTTCATTATCAATGATAGGGACAAAGGAGGGATAAAGTAACCCATTAATCAATTCCATGAATTGATTCACTTGACTGTTCAATCGTGCACACATCTTACTCTTTGCCTGTGTTGGCGTAACAATTAGCACCTCTAGAGTGTGAGTTGGTACGGACAGCTATGCACAGTGCGTAATGACTGTTCTTCAAATTAGGAGGGGAAGCTCCCTCTTTTGCTGATATGCGTTCTAAAAGTAAATGATCTAAATCCTATCTTTTTGACTCAGCTGGAAGAGGCACAAGGTTAAGAAAACCAAGGACGTTGCAACTAAGGATTTTCTCTAGTTTCGCAGGTCTTAACTACAACTAAAACCTAAAAGATTTAAACTATCCAATCTCCTCAAGAAAATAAAGCATGAGAAAAAAGAGCAAGAATGTGATTACATGATAAACTTCAAATACAGATTCACAATGTGAAGGCAAGGTGGCACAACTATTTGCTCGGCTGGGAAGAAGTTTATTAGAAACAAACAAATATACGATAAACTGAGTACAACTTCACAACATGAGGGCAAGGTGGCTCAACTATTTGCTTGGTTGAATAGGTTTATTGACACACACATCAAACGATAAGCTTTAAGTACAGATTTGCAACATGAGGGCAAGGTGGCTCAGCAATTTGCTCATCTAAATAGGCTTATTATTAACATAACATAAGGTAAGCAACTAGGACAGAAAATTGCATTGGCGAAACACGCATACAATAAACAATCAAACTAGAAACCCCATTTAACTAAGATTTGAACAAACACCATAGTAATAACATGAAGGCAAGGTGGCACAACTATTCATTAATATAGTAATCACTCATGAACAAATACAGAATAACAATATTACAAGCAAGGTAGGCTTAGCATATATTGCTATCACATGCAAAAGTTCTAATTACAAGGGTGAACCAATCTTGAGAATAGGCATGTTGCCGACAGCACAACAATTCTCTATCACAAGGAAAAGTTAATTACAAATGAGCAAAGAGCTCTTATTTATAGACATCAAAGGTGTAGGGAACCCTAAAATCACCTTGAGTCAACTACAGTCTCGCAAGCATGTGATATTTTATTGCTAAATCTAATTGTATGCAACTATATAGTTAACTAGAAAGCTACCATCGGCTAACTGGAATGAACTAAACTAAATGGACGTCTGCAACAAGCAAGTCCTTATTGATATGCAAGTTAACTGGAAACTACCTCAATTAACGAAGAATGAAAACTCCATCTGTACATAGGAAATTCCAAAATAGGCGTGCACGAGATATAGAACAACGAGTTAACTTGGAAAGAGGCATAGAGTTAACTCCTGGTTATGAAGTCTATCTTGAAAAGGTGGGACGTCCTGATCTCGGGCAATTAACCCCTCCACGAGGTTGTTGACTGCATCACCATCTAAAGGTCGTCACATGTCTCAACTGTCAAGCTTGTTAGCAACTCAAGCAATCCTGGAAATCTCTGCACATTTAAACTGCCATTTCACTGACTGGTAACTCTAGCGACTCTGTAACTGAAGTGATGGCCACTGTTTCTTTTGTAGCTTGACACTTCTTACGTTTTTCATGCTTTTCTCTATGGAAAAGTGTTGCATGATGAAACCGCAAAGTTTGACTACGAACCCTCTAGTTGTGAGAAATGCAAATGAACTTGCCACACATGCAAAATTCCAATGGTATCAACCCTCTAAACCGGCCTTGGAAGATAATCAGCTATACGATGCATGAAACCATGTGGATTTGAGTGACTACGCCTATCAACCCTCCGAATGCGCTTGATACAAATCGGTGTCAGCTTTTCTGAATGAAATCATGAATTAAGACTGACTTGGTTTTGAATTCGGTCTGCATGAACTGCATTATGAAAAACTCGCATGTTGATTGTAAAAACGACTATGTTCTGACAACTTTCTCCGGAAAGCCAAAAATGCTCTTGATGAGGCTAAAAATAGCCTTTTGGAGGGCAATTTTCACGAAAAATTCTGAGACGTGGGTTTTGTGCAAAAAATAATTCTAAACAAACCCACAACGTCAGAAATCCAAAAAAATGCCTTTTAGCTCGACATGCAAAGATTTTTCCGAAAAAAGCAACTGGGGGCAGCAGGGGCAAATTTTTTCGAAAAAATCTGTAACATGGGTTTTATGCAGAAGATGATTCTAAGAAAACCTAGATCCTCTGTTTTGGAAAAAACTGACTTTAACTCAACCATGCAAAGGAATTTCAGTTGAGAAAAGCAAAACTTCGAGAATTGAAGCTTCGAGGAAATTTTTACTAAAAAATTCTAACACATGGGGGTTTTGTAGAGAAAGTCGTGCACAACCAACCCAGATGATCAAAATTGTCAAAAGATGTGAATTCTTGGACATGCGAAGAATACCTAAGACAAGAATAGAAGAAATTAAGACTAAGGATAGAAGTTTTATGTTTCTGCTTCTGTAAAACTCGCCATGCTTGTCTGAAGTTTGTTGATTATTCTGGACCTATATCTACAAGGAATTCTGAAAAATAATACTTGTGGCACCTTCAAATGTTGCTTGCACGAGAGAAAACTTATTTGCACTCAACCTACTGTGAGAGAAATGGATGCCTAAATGCATATCAATAAAGCATTTTGAGGGTTTAGGCACCAACTGCAAGTAGAAACCTTGATCTCAAAAGAAATTATCTAATTGGACCCCACTTTGTTCGAACAGAAACTGGCTTGAAGTCTCAAAAATATTAAAATATTCAGTTCAACTCAACATGTGAAACTCAATGAGTCTCAAAATAGGCGCCAATATTAAAATATTGAAGAAATTCACCCTTTGCAAGCTTACATGCGGAAACTAAAATTTAATATTATTTTATTGAGTTAACTGAAATCTCTCTTTCTGGGTTCGCTTAGAATCTTTTTCTAATTCCAAAACGTCAAACTTTGACTTTCTAGGCATCCCACATCAAAAGTTAAGATTTTTTGCTAACTTCCTATTTTATAGCTTGTTGAAAACGTCACAGTAGAACTCTGATTTACAGGTGCCCGAGTGATGCTGAAACTGAACTGAAGGACTCATCGTGTAGCCAAATCAAAACTAATGAAATGTCTGCTAGGAGCTCTGACCTCAAAAAACTGAATTTGGTGCCTCAAAATGAAGGGCGCCTTTCTCAAGGAGATGTAATTTCGTAAGAAATTCCATACTTAGCCATTTTTCTAATTCTGCCTTTTGACACATCAATCTGCCGCTACCGGTGAATGATGACTCTTGTCGACTGGATGTTGGATCCATCGTGTAGCGGGAAGAATTACGCACTCGATGACTGCATGTGCAAGGCTTGAATGCTAGATTAAGACCTTCAAATGCAAGGGCGCCCTTGGCTTGCAGAGGAGCAGAAACAAAAATTAACATGATTTTGCATTTTGTCAATTTCAACCAAGTGCCTTACTTTGACCCTCACTACCGGGAGTTGGATTGCTCTGATTTGTGTGTTGTCAGGCTTGCTGCATAGCTGGAACTTGGAAGAGATGTTCCCAGCAGTGACGAAGCGAAAAGACTGCATTTAGTGCCTCTAGAAGAAGGGCGCCTTTTTCAAGGCAATGTGTAAAACCCATACTTAGCCATTTTTCCACTTGTCCCTATGTTGCACAGATTCTTCGATTACAGGCGATAGACAAATCCCAAAGGTTGACGGATACATTCACTGAATAGCTAGGAGGATTTCACACAATTCTCGTGAAGACGACTGCTACAAAAAACCTCATCTAACTGGCCTAAAGGCAAGGCGCCCCTAGCCAGTAGAGGTACAATTTGATATTTTCACTTTATACTTCCTTCATTTTACGTGCTCGGTGGAACCACTGTCACGGTCACTCAGCATATCTGATGATCTTGCGAACAGGTGCATCGTGGAGCTGGACTAAATCAAAAGAGATCCCCCAAAAACGAAAACTACAAATTCAAACATCTGACATGTCCAATTCAAGGGTGCCCCTGGGCTAAAGGGGTGCAAAAACTGCAAATTTGACTACCTCTGTGATATGTATACTCTTTATAACTTTATGATTTCGCCTTCGATTGCCGGAGTTCTGAGAATCGGATGAACTTGCTTGATAGCTTGTCAGAAAGCTAATAAAAAACCAACGAGATTGAATGTATTTGCAACCAAAAACAACAGAATCTGAGCCTTCAAATTGAAGGGCGCCCCTGAGCTACAGGGGCTCAAATTTGCTCTAGATTTGGTAATTTTCTCCATTTCGCGCTCTGCGAACATCGTGTCAACTACTCAGTTGTCCACGTAGAAGCATTACTGCTGCTAACGCGTGTGTCTGATTGTATTTCACCATTTTGACATGTACAGACACTGTAAAGTTGATTTGCACATTGATTGCGCAAGCGTCTCCCACGTTACAAAGTGAAAGTGTTTCGAGACTTAGAATATTTTTGCACTTTTCGCCATTTGAAAATCCACTCCATTGAGAAGGATTTTTTTCAGCATCTTTCATCATAGAATGTTCTGCTTTGAGTTTCAGGCTTAGATTTTGACATCTGGTAGTGGCCAACCGCCATTGACGACCTTGGAGGTCCTAACTTTTCTCTTGAAAAAGTGAAAACTACCCACCAGGCTTAAAATAACTTCTAACTGAAACTGACTTCACCACTGTGATCGTTATGTAAAATAAGCCAATCAAAATTAATTTCAGCCAATTCTGACAAGCTTCTATTTTTAGGGTTTTTTTACCTAAAAATAGGGGTCTGAAAACCCTAATTTTCTAAATTTTTTAATTTTGCCAGTATCTTCCTAAGATCACACTAACCAAAAGCCCATACTTGATTTGCCCAAAAACTGAGTTTTGACATCATTTTTACAAGGTTTAGACCATTTTAAGCAAAATGCCTTAATGAAGCAAAAAATTTGGTTTGGGTACAACAGCCTGTACATTGCATTTCCAATACTGGGGCAGAATTAACTATGCCTCATTCAAATCTGCTCTTTTTGGAACTTCATGTTCATGAGCTGCTAGCACCTCTTTTTTCTTCACTACCCACTGCTGCATTGGATCTTTCTTTATCTCTGTCACTTTCTTCACTATGCTGTTGGTACAAACCTTATTTTCTGCACATAGTGATTTCTGATTTCTTCCCATGGAAAATTGATCTGATTTAACAAAAATACCATTATTTAGAGCAAGCACGGGTTCATATTTCAACTGATATTCATTTCTTACCTACCCCATTGCTACATTTGGCTAGGCTTTCACATCATCACAGGGTATCTTGGATTGTACGAATACTTGGATGAGTTCTTTGGGATGTTTTGTGTTATGAGAAGGCAACTCATACTGTTCTTCATCAGCACTATGCATATTTGGAAAGCACCGATCAGCTGCATCATAATCACTGTATTCATCTTCTCCATCCATGGAATTATACCCTTATGCATCATACTGATTATCCTCTTCTTCATGGTACTGAGAACAATCCTCCCCATATGGAAGATCTTTCTTTCTACTCACTGAAAGGGTATTTGGATACTTGAGGATGGCAAGTTGAGCTTCCTGCAACCTAATATTTGCAAGAATTTGCTTGCATTCTAGTTTAAGGTGATACAACACCTTATGTTATACTTCTTCTTTGTATGGCATCTTGGGAGGAAGGAGATATTGGCCAGTATCATATGTTTCTACATTTAGATAACTCATGCCACTATTTTGTGCATTATAGTTTTATCCACATTCATCCTACCAAGAAGCATATGAATTCTTTTTAATTCAACCTCTTTTTGCTCAACAAATGCCACTTGTTTATGTGTCTCCTTTCTAAGTTGATCTAGCAATTCATCTACTTCATCATTACAATCATATGATATGATGGGAGAAGGAGAAGACTGGTAATCGTGATATGCATTACAATATGTATCCTTGTCCCTTCTAACAACAATCATATCATATCTTTCTACAGAATCAGTCCTAGAAATTTGTCTATGTTTCTTGATTATTCTGCGACTTGAACCCTCAGAAGTATACAAGTGCAAATTTCTAAAATCTATGCACAAATCATTTATATTTGAATAACAAACTTCTAAGATTAGATAGGTAGGTCTAAATGACTTACCATTCCTTTGAGCTTCCAATGATGGATATCTTTGAGCACTAATGGAAGCTTCGTGTTCTCCTTGCTGGTATATGGGCTTCCTTCTTCTCTCCGTCACAAAGTCTACTAATTTATTTGCTGATTGCTAGATTGGCTGAAAAATAGTTGCCACTCTTCACTTGGAAGAGACAAGATATTTTCCAGCAGCTAAACTTTATATACCAGACAAGAATACTTCCTATTTTGAGTGGCAAAGGTCTTCAAATTATTCTTTTACCTTTTATATCCCCAGCAACGGCACCATTCTATTAGGTCCCAAAACCGCTGCTCCACTTCCTAGATCCAAATCTCACTCACAAGGCAAGGGTTGTCATCATGCAAGTGAAATCAGCTCATCAACAATCTATAGAGGGTTGAAGGCCAACTCTACAAGAGTGGGTTATATCTCCTATGCTTCAAGCTCAACTTAGACTCTGAAGGGTATTCCCAAGGGTATAACTTAACAGGTATTGAAATCACATAAAACAAACAATAATGAATAAATGATAGCCAACCAAACCTGTCAACTTGGCCCCAAAGAATGTCATTGAACCAAGTGTAGCTAGCTATCTCAAAACCCCTATTTAGCTCATAACAATGCACAATCATAACCCACATGAGATGAATGCATTTGAGGCTTATTGAAGATAGATCCTTGGTGAATGCACAAAAGAACTTACTACTAAACTATGCTTCAAGCTCAGCTTAGACTCCGAAGGGTGTTCCCAAGGGTATAACTTAACAGGTACTGAAATCACATAAAACAAACAATACTGAATAAATGATAGCCAAACCGAACCTATCAACTTGTCCCCAAAGAATGTCATTGAACCAAGTGAAACTAGCTATCTCAAAACCCCTATTTAGCTGATAACAATGCACAATCATAACCCACATGAGATGAATTCATTTGAGGCTTATTGAAGATGGATCCTTGGTGAATGCATAGAAGAACTTACTACTAAACTATCAAATTATGTTTTGCTGGATGGTATGAGATTGGTGAATGGTTTCAAACCGATGCCAATCTATTGGGCAACAAAGTCACAACCAATTGAATGGAAAGAAAAACAAACACAAGAACAAATCTTATACTTTCATATACCCAAGATTGTGAAATTAGAATGACAAAGCATGCTTATTTATCCAAAATAGAGCTGTGCATATTCATGTGCAATATGAAAGAGATTATTACAAAGCTTGCAATAGTTTCAGAATGTTGTTACATTCATCTCATCCATAGTTACACTCATACCAATAAATGTGGCAAAGGAAAATCCCTAGTTGCTACCACAAACCCTCCAAAAGATACACATATTGTTCTAGAGACACTTTGACACATAATTCATTGGAATTTGTTAAATCTTCTCATTCCCAAGAATCTGCAATCTAAAGAATGGGCAAGACTTGGCGTCAATGGCTGCCCTACAACTTCTCTGGCTTCTGGAAACCACTACCGAAATAACCTCCTTCAAAAATGATAAAAATAGTGCCTATAACAACAGCAAGGTGTCAACCTTAATTGCTATGTTGTTCATAGTTCAAAATGCATGGTTCAAGATTCACTCCCCTAACCCCCCCGCCCCCCCCAAAAATGGGGGTTGTAGATGGAAAGATAAGGTCTGCAATTAATTTTGATCACTAGACAAAACAGCGCCATCACTGCAAGTAGGAGAGGGTGATGCAATAAAAACACCATCGAGTCATGTTTACACCAAAAAGAAGCATCGCAAGCTTGTTCTTTGTTGGCGATTTCACCTTCACTAGGAACCGTTGACACTTTGGGTGGTTCTAAGAACCAAAGAAAGTGTTGACGCCTCTTCTCTTCTTGTCTTATTTTCCTTCTCTCTACATTGGCACCCTCACACATGCATCTACCGAGGGTTCCATGGGAACCAAGAACCAATGGTTCCTAGTTCCTATGGAACCTTCGACCACCCTGACTTGGCCACATTTCGGATTTTTTGATTTGATTGAAGACATAAGGAAAGGAAAAACACACGGCCAAAAACACACTTTAGCATGATGACCTTTATGGGAATTTCTCAGCTCGGTGATTAACGAAGTGATAATACTTTATAGGTATGCAAAAGGAAGGGGCTCAAGCAAAAAGGACAACAATAAATTGAGTCCCAACACACACCATCATATTCCCTTCATGATCCATTCTCCTTTTGTTGTTCTTATTCAACCCATTGTTGTATCGTTCTTCAAACCATTGTTGTATCGTTCTTCAAACATCTACTCAAGCAATAGTGACTATAAGGAGACCCATACACATGCACTCAAATGGACACAGCTACAATGTTGATACCATGTGAGTTATGGTATATCCATTGCATCATTGCATAGGAATCATGCAAATGCACCAGGTAAGTGTTGACCAAGTAGGCTGATAATCATATACCTAAGGAGACCAAAGTATGTATTATTGTGTCGTATACACTCAAAGCATGTGCATAAACTATCAAGAAAAACTATGGCATCAATATGGTAAAATATTTTTGGAGGTTTACTTCGTAAGATAAATTGAATTCACAGCTAAGTATTATCAAAAGTCAAAAAATTCCTAAAATTATCTGGATTCTCTACTATAGACACACACACACATATGAGCAAAAACAGCTATTGATCACAACAATTATCTGAAGTTGAAAATGGACCTCGCCAAACTTCATGTCACAAAAAGGGCTGAGTGTTGGATCCCTGGAGAGACAGTAAAAGAGTACATTAGGTTGTGTCATGCATAAGTTTTGAAGTCACCACTTAACAGAAGAAAACCTTTTACCACTATAAATTTTCAAGTTATATAATTCAGATAGATATTATTAAGCAAAGGCACAAATAGGGTTTGCTAAATAATATGACAAGGCAACTTAGTTGGCAGAAGATCTCAATTGCACCAACCTTGTATCAACTCCTTTGATGAAAGTAGAGAATACACGACACTTTCCATCTGCAGAACTTGTTGCAAGAAGAACCTGCAAACCAAATGTCAAAAGTGAAAATTTTAATTTTAGATATTACATATTTACAAGCATAAAAAAATTCATATGTATAACCGGTGTGGTCATCTGATTCAAATGATGATCCACCTAGAAATGAAAAACAAAAAACAAATCCATAGACAGATATAAAATTACACAAACAAAACTACCCTGCAAGTGCAAGTGCAAATAAGAAAACAAGAAAAATGCATAAAAATCTAACAGAACAGCAGGTGATCCAATGAGGGTCAGCAATTCATATAATCTTAACATGTCACAAACATCAATCATTGTGCGTGACAGCTATAAACTGTGAAATCTGAAACTGTTTTTGTTGTGTAGGGTTGCGGATAAGGAATATAGATTATTATTGAGGTATTGTGTTCACAATGATCTTGTAACATAATACTGGTGAGTAACATACTTATATAATTGCAGTCAATGATGATGGTCACTACATAATTGACAACTTCATCTTTAAGCCACTTTTATTTTCATTGCTTGCTTACACCTCTAGCCATTTATTCCCCTTCCTTGCTAAGGCCCTTGTCTAATCTGGATTTTTCTTCAATTTATAAGGACTATTTGACCTTGAGTCACATCCTAGAGATCCAATTGATTTTATAAGATTGAGATCTACCTTTCTAGCCCAGTCCCTAGGCTCTTTCATGTTGACATTAGAATTTGAAGGTGTATATCTCCTATTTGTAACCCCTTTCAATTGTAAGGGATTTATTTGCAACATAGTCTACCCTCCCCAGGGACTAATAGTCATGTTTGGCAAAGTTAGAGATCTCTCATATTTCTTAGGTCATTAGGAATATCCCATTCACTTTATCAACCATTTAATTGGGCCCCATTGATTGTTTATGTGCATTCCTAGGGGTTTCTGACAGTTTGGGGTAGCTACTGCAATATACTTATTATTGACCAAGAAGCACAATGCTGCACTATCACTGAATTTATTTATTTTGCACATTTGTCCTCTAGGCACTGCACTGCCATCCTGACATCTGCAGTAGTCAGATGGAAGGTAATTTTACTTATTTATAGCCTAGTCTTTCCTATTTTCATCTCTATTCTTATTTTTTCATTAACTACTTGACACTACTTAATGTCCTACTCATGCGAGAGCTCACTAATGACCATACTTTGATGCATGCCAATCGTAAGCTTCTCTCTTGATGATCTACTGTTGAATCTTCTTGTCATTGGTTGCTATTGGCTGATTCTGTTTCTAGCATAGTCTCAGCATTCTCCACAATTAATGATCTCTCCTTTGCTGGGCGGTGAAGATTTTGACAATAGGATACCCCATCCACCACCAAATCTAACCTATGGAGCTCATCTACTCTCATTATCAGCCTCTCCTTCCTCCACTTCTGCTACTAGAATTGCCTCACCTTTGGATCTTGTGGATACGAAGCTGCAAGCATTTGTTGGTGTGAATAAGGTATATTACCTAACTGATTCACCATATGGGTCCAATTCACACATGTGATCTTATCCTTTAGTGGTCTCATGACATAGGATTAAGACACTTGCCACAATCTCGTCATATCTCTCAACCTTGCCTTTATAAGCAAGGCTGACTCATATCTACATTATGTAGAATCTTTGATCCATATATTTAATTCATTTTGCACCATAATCAAGCAATTTTTTCTCTTGCTGCTCTCTTATGGAAGATAATCTTTGGTTTTGCAAGTAATCCTAGGACCTTGTGTCCAATGGTGATTCTTACAGTGTCTACTCCAAGATTGGCAGCTAATACAGGCTTCATAGCTCAAATCCACTAAGGCACAAGCATCCAAACTCAAGCAGATGGCTCAACCAGCCTTAGTGGGCACTGTGGAGCTTCCTTTCTACATTCTTAGGAAATTCCTTAAAAGGATTTCCAATCCTCAACCCATAAATCCTTCCAGCTAGTTGTTACACATAAAAAAAATAAAAAAAAATTGTGTAGTCGAATTTCAAGCCAAAAAAAATGTCTTTAATGTTTGTAAGCCATTCTTGAGTCTTCATTTCTAGTACTAGTCAATTATGTCATTGTCAATTCTAGTTAACACCTTTGCAAGGCCTACAAGAGAAGGTTATCAAGCACATCAAGCAAAGTGGATGCATCAATGTGAATTCGATAAAAAGCAATTAAGTGCCAAGGTAGGGAAATGATCATTGGGGCTCCTAGAACACATCTTGAAGGAGGAAAAGTACTTTTGATAATTTCAAGTCAAGGGAAGGCGCACAAATGATATGGAACACGCCTCAAGGAAGAATAATGAGTTCAACAACACAAAAACAAGAAAAAATGGTCTTCCAGTGACTTGGGTGTGCCCTCAAGCTTTTGTTAGATTTTGGGTTGAAAATCACTTTAGTGTGAAAAGTGTTTGTAATTTTAAATGTCAAGAATGAATTAGAATGTGAAAATCACTTGACTGACTCAAAATAAGCACCTTTTCATTTAAGTGACGAAACTCAACATCAAATTAGTATGAAAAAGTGACACTAAAGTGGTTGGGGACATACCAGATGCTTTAAGTGACAAATTGTCAATTGCAAATTCGAATGAAAAAGTGCATTTAACAAGCTAGAGGCACCCAAGATGACTTAAGTGTCAAAATGTCAATAGCAAATTAGAATGGAAAAGTAAATTTAAGTGCTAGGGGTGTCCAAACTCACTAAATGTCAAAATGTCCAAGTGAAAAACATGAAAAGGTGGCATTCTACCTCTATTGAGCGCTTAGGATGACTCAAATGTCAAATTGTCAATGAAGATACATAAGAGAAGTGTCATTTAAACCCCCCAATGCGCCAAGACACACCAAAATGTCAATGATGAATAGAACAAAAACTACTTTTTAAGTGACCAAGCATGCCCCTATGAGATTGAATGTCAAGTTGTCAACGATAAATTAGAAGAAAAAACACAATATCATCCCAAGCACACCCCTACACACTTGGGCAACAAGTTGTCGATGGAAGAACATAAGGTAATAGTACTTGTAAGTGCCCAAGTGTGCCAAGAAAGGTTAAGTGTCAAAAGTGAATGTAAAAACGTGTGTTAAGTTACAAAGAGAACTCAAAAGCACGCCTTCTACATGTAGACATCCAAATTTCATTTTCTAGACACAAAGGGATGAAATTGTAACAAGTTTCTCAACATCTTCATGGTAGATTCTTCAAGTTTCATCATAATTGTCCAAGGATCAACACTTGTTTCCATTATTCTAGCATCAAGAGAAACCATCATGGAAAACTTATATCATTTCCTCCACTCTTCATCTAGAGAACTTCAAGATTGAATCATCACATAGAAGGTCTTCATCACAAACAAGGTCCAAGGCGCTAAGCAATAAATTCCATATGCTTCTAAGGAAGGAGTGAAATTCAAGTCACGAAGAGCTTGGTGAATCATTAATGGTTATTAAGGTTTCATGACTTTTTCAAATGATATACCATAAAAGGGAAGCAACATTAGAATCATTGCCGAGAGCCAATTATTAGATTGGCTATTTTTTGCTTGTATTATTTTTAGCCATTACTTTTTTGGGGAGATAGTTACTCAAAGATGATTTTACAAAAGATCTATTTATAGACATCATACTTTAAGATCTATTTATACTACCATTTGTTCTTAATAGAAATCCATTTTAAGATTTATAAATTTAATTGATGTTTTTGGGAACAAAATCATATTTTGAGTCTCCTTTGTGTGCAAGCAAACTATTTATACTTTAGGAACTTCAGTTAGCTTTTTATTTATTTTTCATGCAAAGTATTGTAAAATCTTCTGCTTCTTCTTCTTCTTCTTCTTTTTTGTAAATGAGTGCTATTGGCACTTTTTGGGTATGGTAATTTTTACATCTATTTTCTACTAAATTATTGTTCAAATTGTCTTGTGTAATCTTGTTTTTGTTCATTTGTCAAATCAGATAGCCTTTCTCGAAAAGCGCAAGCTTTGTATTCCAAGTTTCATTGAAGAAGGAATTGTGTCTTTGTATACAATTGCATCTAACTAGTTTGTTGAAACATGTTTGTTGTTTTCAATTCAATTCACGTGTTGTACTCACACTATCTAGTCTTTGTTTTTCCTAGAAAGTGTGAGCATTTGATAGCTATTGTAAGAGTATACTTTCAGGAAAAAATATAAAAATCTCTTGTCTTGAGTACAAGAGGTGATAAGCCTTATGCCCTTACCCTATAACAAAAAGACATGCAATTTTTTTAGCTTGTTTGCAATGCATTCTAAAAACCTTGTGGTTCAACTTATACATATTGTAAAAAGCTAGATGGCATTTCCTTAGGGTTTAGTTTTGTTTTTTATCACAAGGGAAATGTCCCTTTTAATTTGAAGAAAGGTTTATCCTTATACACTTCCCATTTTGTGGTGTACCAAAAGGTATAAATTAAAATGCTAACAGACCCTTTGTTGATTATTTAGTAGATCTTATTTGGTTATTGGAATTTCATGGTTAAGAAAGGAATTGTAAATACAGAAACAATGGTAAACCTTAGAAAAACTCCTCTAACCTAGAAAATGCAAAGACTTGAGATTCTGATAACTTTATCAAACACCCACAATAGCTAACAAAAACTACTCCATTCGAAAACATGCTTCAAATTCATTGGATTTTACATATCATGTAATAAGTGTTAGAAAAATCTTCTACAACCTACAGGTGAACTTAGATAGAAATTTAAATTTTTAGATTTTCACAAGTAAATATTTTCAATAGTATATATGGATTCAACTATGATTTATCTTTTATATAGTGGTTGCAACATTAAACTATATACAAACAATAACACAAATAGAATGTTACATCTTATTTGGAATGAAAATTTGTAAGTGTATTAATACTCTTCAATCAATCATAGAAAAGTTACAAACAAACCAGTGGCTGCCTATGAACAAGGAGCATAAACCTTCAGATGGTAGATTGATTATTGTTCTTTCTATGGTGTTTTGTTATCAACATGCTGTCATTAGCCTACTCCAATAGAATTTCTGCATTGTTGCATAGACAACACTGCAGACTACAAAAGCCAAGTAAAACTGGTATTAGAATCTAGGAAATCAATGAAAATCAGGAAAACAGAATCAAATATAACACTAAAACTGTTTGTAGCAGTGTTACAAGACTTGCCTTGACTCAGCAAGTCCTGAGGAAAGAAAGTGTA
Organism: Sequoiadendron giganteum; assembly: GCA_007115665.2. Taxonomy (NCBI): domain Eukaryota; kingdom Viridiplantae; phylum Streptophyta; class Pinopsida; order Cupressales; family Cupressaceae; genus Sequoiadendron; species Sequoiadendron giganteum. The sequence continues at coordinate 428,534,989 of CM021107.1, read as the reverse complement.
AACAGGGCCCAAGGACTCATGACCCAAGTACCTGATGAGTCCTGCTGGGAAGAAAATAAATAAATAAATAAAGCCAAAAAAAAATGTTTGAAAATCAAGTGTGAATCAAAAAACAAATATAAAAAAATAAAAATTTGAACATTCAAACGTAAGAGCGTGAAAGTCAGGTTTTTTTGAAGGATTTGGAGGACTCTTCAAGGTTGGTTAGAAATGATGAAATTATGAAAAACACCATGTGCCATGAAGTTTTGTGTGGTCTCAAAGGCTTTAATTTGGGCTTGTTGGTGGGGGCTTTTCCCCTCGACCTCACCCTGTATTGCAACAAGGGCACTTCTTCTGAACCCCATGAGGGACATTTCCCATCGACCCTACGAGGGACACTACACCTCAACCCCACTAGGGGCTGCCACCCCAACCCCCTACTCTATTATTAAAAAGCAAACGATAAAAATCATTTTGGGCCATGTCAAATGGAAAAGAAAAAAAATATTCTTTTGACTTTTTCCCAATTAAATCCTAAGTTGGTTTGTTGAGTCAATCCCTGTCTCCAATAATGCTCCTATGGCTGTAGCAACATTTGTATACTTCTTTGAGTTACAAGCACATGACTTCACATAGAGCTAATAATGTGGGGTTGAGAAACACAAGCTCCTCTCTACCATAGTTGAAGACTCCAAATGTTTTTGATGCCATGGTTATCATAATCCACAAGATTTGCACACCTTAAACACTTGACAATATTTATGTATTTGAAATGTTGTTTCCGTTAGCTAAGATCACTTTTGTATTCATGTAATCAATGTATACTTGTGTATGTCATCAAAGTAGCTTCTATGTAATGTCCCCAATATGCTCTCCAGTTGGATTTAGCCTATTTTCGGAAACTCGTAGGCTAAGCAGAAATGGAAATTAGTGTTTCCACTTTATAGGAGGTTTTGAAGGTTTGCGTGTAAGATTTTTTGATGCATGTCTGGTGAAGCTTTTTGGGTTTTTAGAGAGCTTTAGGATAAGGTAACATGCATGTTGAGAAAATGACATGCATTTCTCCTTGGTTCCTTGCATACAAGAAAGGTTTCTGGGTTTTTCTGGGTTTTCAGAGATCTCTAAGGTGCTGAAACATGCATTTGAATCCGTCAACCTTTCCAGGCACTTACTATTTATAGTAATTCTTGTGTTCTACTTAGTTTGGCATTCTGTTGAGTTTGAAGTGAACTTACCATTTTTGGTACTTGCTATTTTTAGTAAGTCTATTTTTGGCAGTGGCATTATCAACAGCTCAGATCAGATCATCATGCTATTTATGGCAGTCTGGCAATGTTGTACCCATAATAAATTTTTGCTTCAATAAGGCATTTTGCTTAAAATAATCCAAATCATGCAAAATTGTTGTCAAAAGTATGTTTTAGGTCAAACCAAATGTAGGGTTTTTGTGGGTTTTTGTGGGTTTATGTCAAGGAAGATGCTTCCAAAATTCTGAAAATTAGGGTTTCGAACCCCTATTTTTAGGAAAACCCTAAAAAATAGGAGCTTTCCAGAAATGATTGAAAATGATTTTGATAGGATAATTTGACTCCATGATCACACTGGTCAAGTCAAAATCACCAAAAATATTGTTTTACTCTGGTGAGTCTATTTTCATTTTTCAGGAAGAAAGTTAAGACCTCTGGAGCCATTAATGGCAGAATGGCCAGTACCAGGTGGTGAAATCTAAGCTTCAAGAGCTTCAATGAAGAATCCATGGTGAAAATGCTCGAAAAGATGCTCTGCGACGGAGGGGATTTTCAAAAGTGAAAAATGCTAAAAATTGACTAACTCTGAAGAATGCACGCCTTGCTACCAAGAGGAGGCTATGCTGTCAAATGCCCTAGTCATTTTTCCAACACACGTACACACAACACGATGGAGGTGTTTGTTGGGAGGCACGCATCCACGTTGTCAACAACAATGATCAAATCAGTAACGATGCACGACGAACACGGAGCACGAGGAGATGAAGATTTTCAATGCAAATGATGAAACTGCACCAAAAGCCACCCCTGTTGGGAAAAGGCGCCCTTGAATTCAGAGGGTCAAAGACAATCATCAAGTTTCACCCAAGGCAGTCATCTTCTTCGTATTGCTGCTGGCTTTCTAACACATCGTCAAGCGAGATCATCTGATTTAGCAATCATCGGCAAACGGAAGCAAAAACAAGAGATGTTGAAGGCACGTATCATCAAAGAAATACAGACAACGAAGGCAAAAGCGCCCCTACAGGCCAGGTGCACCCTTGAATTTGAGGCACCTGTTGAGGCTTTCAACAACTGCTTTCTACAAGGCATCTTTTCAACTCTCTCTCAACTTCGCGATCAATCCAACTGCACGTTCACAAGACTTGTCAAGCACTCATAGGCAAAGATCAAGCAGGAAACACCAAAGGTGAAGGCTAAATGAAGAACATAGAGAAATTGAACAAGTGTTAAGGAAAAGTGCCCCTACTGAGAAAAGGTGCCCATCTTTTTGGGCAGTCAAATGCAATTTGTAAGCTCAGTGACCTCCAGGATGACCTCCTCTGTTTTGATCAATCTCAACAACACCGTCAACAAAGACAACAGAAAAATCAAACACCTGACAACAGAGACCAAGCTAGGGCAATTCATGAAAGTTTGCAAGTTGAAAATCACAAGCCAAAAGATCAAAAGCACCCCTATAGGCCAAGGGCGCCCAAGCTTTTAAGGCATCCAAATCAACTTTCAAGATTTGTGAAGTTAGTCATCCTTTCCGAGGCTGACCTGGAATTCCATCCCACATTCCAACAAGATCATCAGACTCATTAGTCAGCGGTGATCTCAGATTAGAGCACAAAGGATCAAAATGGAGAAATTGAAAAACACTCAAGAATTTGACTAAGTCTGAGGCTAAAAGTGCCCCTGCTGAGAAAAAGCGCCCTTAAATTTGAGGCATCAGATTCAGGTTTTTGGCTTTGTACGTCCCAAGCATGCCTCTTTAGAGTTGACTCAACTTGGCAATGGATCCGTCGACAACACCTCAGGATCAATCAAACAACCGTGATCAAAGATCGAACAGAGGCACTCCACCATGAAAAATAATGAAAAAAGTGTTCAACTCTTCCAAGGGACACCTAAAGTCAAAGAGAGTCTCAGTTGACTGAAGTTGTCTATTTAGACAACCTTTCCATGTCTAAAATGGCCCAAAATTGATGGAAATCACTCCTGAGAACTCCAGATCAGGCAAAAAGACTCGTTCATCATGAGTTGGCAACCAAGCTTGATGCATTCAACTCCAAATCAGTATATATCAAGCCTAGGCGTCACAATTCATTATCTTTCTTTGCAAGTTGAAGACAAAAAAAACAATTTCTCCTCCAAGACGTTTTTTCAAGATCTGACAGAGGGTTTATCACCAATCTTCATATTTTTGAAGATTTGTTGCACAAAGGGACAGATTATTGCAGGGTGCATCAAAAGGCACAATTTTTCTATAACTTCCAATCTTCTTCTTGTCTTTTTCCTCTTTTCTTGTCTTAGGGCTTCTTGCATGTCCCAGAAAACGACAGATAATCACAGATTTGACCAACTGGGTATGGTGAACACAATTTTTCAGCAAAACCCACTTCTTGAATTTTTTCAAAAACAACAAACTTGCTGCCCCTATTTTTAAGGAATTTTCGAAAAAGTCATAAATCTAGAAATCAAATGAATTGGGTTTGTTCAACATTGAAGCACGAACAAAACCCATGTGTCATATTTTTTTCAAAAAAATACTTCTCGGCAGGTGCTATTTTTAGGGGTTTTCAAAAAAGTACATGAACAATATCAAGTGCACAATTGATCTTTAAGTTTTTCAAAATGCAATTCTCCCAAGTGCAATACAAGACCAAAACAGTCTTGGTTCATGATTTCCTAAAAACAACAGACATTGACTTGCATCAGGTACACCCAGAGGTCGACTTAGAAAGGTTGGAAAGCATCGACCAATGCACCTTATAGAAAAGTACCTGAACAATATCAAGTGCACAGTTGATCTTTAAGTTTTTCAGAATGCAATTCTCCCAAGTGCAATACAAGACCAAAACAGTCTTGGTTCATGATTTCCTGAAAACAACAAACACTGACTTGCATCAGGTACACCCAGAGGTCGACTTAGAAAGGTTGGAAAGCATCGACCAATGCACCTTACAAAACATCGAGCAATCCGGATTGCTCGAGGCTGCATCAATCCCCATCACATTTCAGAGCGTGGAATTTCTAATTGCTTGCATTAAGCATAACCCTACCACAAGAGAAATTTGATCAGTGGATGATCGATTGATATGCAACCTCAAGTTGAGGAATATTGAAAGGTGTTTTGCCATTCCACCATGTGCGGCAAATGTGGTCATATCTGTGACAAAATGCAAGAAGGCATTTGATGCATCAAAGGACAAGTGTCAAATGAGAATGGCTAAAAAGTGGCTTAAAACAAAAAAGGCCAAATTGCCCAAGAATGTGGGACGTGGAGAGTTCTGAGATGAGTATGCAATGATGATAACTTTACTCAACCATATCACTGGACAAGAGGAGGGAAACCAATTTTAGTCATGGATGTACTATATCATCGCCAAGATTGTAAGCAATAGGGAGCATTACGACTAGCCCACCCTCATCAGTGATACGCTCCACAAGCAAATGACCGGGTTCTTAGAGGCTCACAGGTTTCACATGTGCTCATATCTTGTATACCCGATTGCCTTCCAAGGCCAATTCAGAGCATTAGACACAGTTGGAACCTTGGGTGTGCAAAAATTCCACAAGCACTTCCCGCAACTTGAGTTTACTCAAGCAAAAAGACATTTCAAACGGAAGAATGATCTCTTCATAATGCACACCGTGAGAGAACTCGACCATGAAATGCACATACGCATATCACCAGTAGCCAAGGAGGCAATGGTGGATTGGGTGGATTGGTTCATCCAATTTCCCACTTTCACCTATATACGCGTATATGGATACAACGGTCATCCTACCATGTTACCCCGCTATCCTTCTGATAGGGTGGTCTTCATGGAATTCTTGCGACAATTGTCTGAGGTTCATTCTCATCTGCATCTCAAACGCAAAACAACCGCGAACTATCCTCTTGAGATGGGACTATATAGGTGCAAGACAGCAACTGATGCCAAGGCCATAGACCATGAAATGGTGAGTCTTAACCTTAAGTACCTCATCGAGAGATGGTCATATGATCCTCAAGGTCATTATGCAACACACCTTGAGCAATAATCTTCACACGAGTCGTCTATGGAGGACTATTGGGTCACTTGTGAAGATGAGTTCGATGTACGAAGACGCAATTACAACCGGTTTAGACTTCCATAGATTGTTGACTTCATGTCAGAGGATGTGGAAGGCCTATCCGATGATGATGGGGAATTTATTCTCCTTACATTCTTCGTGGATCAGGTCAACTCACAACCAATTGGAAAAGTGGATTGGTATGCTAAGGAAAGTACATCAATAGAGGAAAGGACAAGTAGAGTTATCAAAAACGGTCAACTCTACTTGGACAGCAAGAAGACAAGGTAGTAATTCCCCACACAGAGCCGCCACTGGTTCATTCTTCAATACCTTCCATGTCAAGGAAGAAGCCTAGACAAAAGCAATGGAGTAAGCCTTCTAGAGGAGCTCGGATGTTAGGACACAAGAGGGGAAGAATACCAATTGTTGACACAAATCAGCAAGAGGTACACATGGAGACAGCCACAAACATACTTGACACAGTCATGGAAACAGTTGCAGTTGAACCATGTTGGCATTTCAAATCGCACCTCTGGAATGCGTTCTGGAAACGGACAGCTATGTGCAGTAAACTGCTCTTAGAATTAGGAGGGGAAGCTCCCTCTTTTGCTGAGTTGCATAAAGAAAAGTAATCTAAACTTAATTACGCCTATCTTTTTGGTTTAGCTACGAGAACACAAGGTTATAGAACACTAGATGTTGCGGCTGAGGTTTTCCCTTTAATGAAACTAGACAGCTACAACTTAACCTACACTTAAAACATTTCCACCCTCTCAAGTAAACGCAGAGCAAGAGAGTTTGGAAATGGACAAGTATGATTTCTAACAAATATACTTAAATAGACTATTCTTAAACACACGTTTTATGGCAAGCTGAAAAATAGATCATAAAAGTATTACGAAAATAAGAGACTTTTATTTCAAGGCAGACAACGCACGCTCAAGATTTTATTTACTCATATTTCTAGCACAAAACAAATAGACGGAAACTTGAGATGTTTATATCAAGGTAGACAAAGCATGCTCAAGATTTTATTTACTCAAGTTTCTAGAACAAGGATTACAACTTCGGGACAGCAAGTTGTAGCAACACGCTTGCAACATGCGATCAACCTCACTATAATCAACACCACACATGAACTAAACAAGTATTTGCAGCTAAAGAGGCATGCGAACTTGCTCCTTACACAAAGTGAACAACACTAGACGATAACAAAGAGAAGGTACTATGACACTTATGTCTTGTTATCACAAGCACGGTTAAACTAAAATGAGCAAACATTGCTCTTATTTATAACTAAGCAAAGGAGTAGGAAACCCTAAAATCTCCTTGCTTTTACAACTACTGCTTGCCAACATGCAAACTTTATTTCTAAATCTAGAAGAGATTAAAACATCTAAACCCTAGAAAGCTTATTTAAAAAGAAAAGTGCCAACTTGTGACAACTTGTGACAACTTGTTACAATATTTTCTTTCTATCGACAAAGAATGGAAAAGATTTGAGACAAGAATAGAAAGAAAGCATGGAAGATGCTTCTAGAAGAAAGCAGATTTAAAGCTCGATCACATCCACTAAAAAGCGGGCAACTTCATCTAAAGTAGCAGTGTTGATGCTATTAATAGCAAAATGCCGCTTTTCCAAGATTTCTTCGCCATCTGTATTTGATTTCCAGAAATCTTCACTCTCATTGGCCGCTTTCTCGAACCTTGCTAACATCATAGAAATCATCATCATTCTCCCAACACTGCCCTCATTGCCCTGCAAAATGCTCTGAAACTCAGCTTGGACTACGTCAAGCCCAATGTACGAACCATCCTCAAGGCAATATTGACAAGGAATTGCTACAACTACTTCTCGGATGAACCTAAGAGCATCAACAACTCTTTGTTTATACGCTGCAAACTCCTCAGCTATTCTGATATATGTGTTCACCTTGAAAAAATGACTTTCTTTCCACTCTAGGATTTGTCTTTTATGTTCTCTCGCCATTGTAGAGCCACAAGCCATCTCTAAATCTGCAATTATGATTTCGTGCATAGGCTTGAACTCGCCTATCAGCTGTTCAAAATCCTGGATACCTTGATGTAAATCATGAGCCTTGTATCTCAACTGGAAGACTTGTGTCAGGACTTCTTTTCCTCTGTTGATGATCTCTTCAACCCACTCATTAGTTTGTTTACCACAAATAACTAACTGCCTTAATTGTTGCTGATCAGCTGGTGTTTCTAAGACTTGAGGCAGCAACTGAGTTGTTTGTGAGGTGCCTTGGATAAGATTTGATATACATAATCAGAGTTGGCGATTTTCAGCCTTGAGGGCTGCCTTGTCTTCTCCATCCTTTTGCACTCTTTCTTGAATATTTTCTGTTACCATCTTAAACAAACTTATATCAGCATGTCGAGTACTTTTACCAAGGTTTGCTTTGACCATGATAAAATCGTCAACATCCACCTCATCTCTGATTTTGTCTTCAAAAGGCGTAGCTGTCTCCATGACCATTTCACCCTCGAGATTCCTCTCAAAATGCATTTGTTTCTTGGCCTTCTTCTTGGGTGCTTCCTGGTATATGCTAAGGTCATCAACATTCACCTGATACAAAGGTCTTCTTCTTGTCCTTCCCAAGGAGCTCTCAAGCCAAGATGTAGTATTTCTATTAACATCCAAGGGAGGAGTGATTGTAACATTGACCTCTATCTCCTCGTCTTCCAAATCAATGTGAATTGGCAAAGACCTAGGAGATGGTAGTGTTTCTTGTATCAAAGGTTCATCATGTTGTACTTCTTCCTAAAGTATGGGCTCTGGTTGAGGAACTTCTGTTTCAGCTGTAGGCTGCTCCTATATAACAATCCCTGTATAATCCAACCTCCTTTTAGCACTCTTTGCTAATCTACTGCCCTTTGTGACCTCTTGAGACTGAACTTTTTCTTTGTTCTTTGGTTGCACTCTTGAAGAAGAGGGAAGAGATGAATGTATCTTTGGTGGCTCTGCTACTGGAATAGACTCCCTTTTCTTTAGAATCAAGAAAGTCTTACTGTACTCCACCACTTGTCTTGTCCTTTCTTCCACTGTGATGCATTCTTTATGAGCCCAGTTGACCTGTGGAAGAGGTTGCTGCTCAACCTTATTTCTTATATAAGCTGGAAGAATTACATCCCCATCATCATCTGACAACCCTTCAATATCTTCTGATAAGCAATCTTTCATCTGATGAAGGGTTAACCTACTATGACTTCGCCTTCCCACCTCATATTCATCCCTGCAATTAGCCCAAAAGTCTTCAAGTGCGGGTGTATGAGCATGGTTTTGACCAAGTCTAGATGCATAGAAGCCATGGGGATCATATAATCGTCTCTCGCTGAAAGGCTTGAGACCAAACTTATCTAACTCGTTACCCATTAGTTTAGCTTCTGCGGATGATCTACATGTGTAAATGCCTAAAGCGAAAGGAAAGCTGAAGGCTGGTTTCTTTTTGTTACGCAGACGGGTGTGAACATTTGAAATCTGCCTGAAGAATTCCATGCATACTACCTCATCTGATGGATACCTCGGTAACATGAGTGGAGCTCCTGAATAACCGTACACCCTTAGGTAAGTGAAAGTGGCGAACTGAATAAACCAATCTGCCCATTCTGATATTGCAGCCCTGGCAATGGATGAGATGCGAACATGTAGCTCGTTGTCCAGGTCCCGCACTGTATAAATCAAGAATGCTTCATTCACCCTTTTGTAATGACATGATGCAGTAGTGAATTCCAACTGAATATAGTAGTTGTAGACATGTTGAATGTTCAAAGAACCCTTCGTGTTTAACCCTCTGAATTTACCTTGATAGGCAACCAAATAGACTAGGTAGGAGACCATGCGAAATGCATGTCTATGAAAATACTCAGTTATCTGATGATGTAAGCAGTCACTGATCAATGTAGGCCAGTCATAGAACTCTGTCTTTTTCATTATATGAGATATCACATAGAACATCCAAGGCTGAAACCTGGTTGCATCTGCTTGACCTGTGACTCGATTGAGTAGGGTTATTATGATGGCGAATTTCTCTTTGAATTGTCCTCTTCTGACATCCTTTGGCAATGTAGAATGTTTCTCTTTCAGCCACCTATGTGCAATCTTCTTCTTGTATTTATCTTGATGTTCTTCCCATATCCTTTCACATTCTTCCACGTTGATAGTGACGCTTCCAGGCCATGGTGGAATGGAGAAGCATTTCTCAATCATATCTGGTTTTAGGCTGCAAATGATTCTCCCATCAACTGACTGTATCTCCCTTGTAGCTGGATTGTAATGCTTGATGCAAGCAATTATGAACTCTAAGCTCTGTACTGAGAAAGGTATGGATGCTGCTGCAAGAAGGCCTGAATGGGCGAGATGCCTGATGGTGGTATTGCCTACATCTTCTAAAGGACGTATATTGAACACTGGCTTGATGTGATGCAAGTCAGTTTCAACTGTTTCAATGAAATTGTGGTAAAGAATTGATTTGGTCTTGAACTCTACAGGAGTGTATTCCATTCTGAAAGACTTGAAGATTGACAGTAAACACGCCTAGGTTCAGACAAATTTTGACAAACTTTCTAAATTTAGCTTGCTGATTTTTCTTTCTCCAACAGACGAATTTTTGAGTTTTATTCTGAGATATGGGTTTTGACTAGAATTTCGTTACAAGCCAATCCAGATCGCTCGTTTTTTGAAAATATGGAGTGGAGACTAAAAAAGCAACAAACCCTAATTTTCCCCAAAAAAAGCTAGCATCTGGTTATTGTTCTTGAGTATAATCTGAATGGACCCATAGATTTTGAAAACCCTGGCTTCTGACTGAAAAAGCAACAACTTTTGGTTTCTCTGAAAAAACTGAGGTATGGGTTTTGTCCAAAAGAAGGTTTAGCATAGACCCAGAAGACTAGAAATGGATGAATATGAAGTTTTCCCTAACATGCAAAATAAAAGCAATTGCTACAACTTAGAGAGAAATCTTCAACAATTTGTCCAGAAGATAGAACAAAAATGGATCAGCTTGCTGAAATTTGATAATATAGGCCTTCTCCTTCTTAAATTTGATGTTCTTGATGAGAAAATATGAAAGAGGAGGTCTTCTTTGATTGCTGATTTGAATATATGAGAAACCAGCAAGTTAGGGTTCTTGAATCTTGAAAAACATAGGTTTGAAGCTGTTGCTCTGTTTCTCTTTCAAGGCACCTGCAAGAAAATATAAAAAATAATACATAGAGGTGTCCCTAAATAAGTTTTTTGTTTTGAAAACAGCCTCTCAAACCCTAATCTCGAAGAAACCCTAAACCTAATTCATGCCTTGAGGAAAGGCATATTTCTCTTCACTTGAAAATTTTGAAATTTTGGAAAAATAAACTAAGGCATGAAGGAATAGGCGCCCTTCTTGAGGTATGGCGCCCAGTCTCTCCAAACTTAGCCAAATTTCTGTCGTTTTCAACTTTTGTTCACTTTCTGACCCTACTTCAGCTCTGTCTCCCGGCCTCTGGATTTATCCAATGAATGAACTGATTCTTCCATCGTGGAGCCTGATCATATCTAACAACTTTGTTTTGGAGACGTTATCTGCTAAAAGCTTCATTTACCCCTTTGAAATGTCAGGTGCCTATCCTTGATAAGGGCGCCCATTTCTTCTAGTGTTAGCCATTTTCATGATCTTCAATTTTTATGCTGGTCTTCTGACCTTCAGATGATTTCACTATTCCGGGTGCTGTAATTGTCAGATTGACTGGCTATGGAGTTCACTAGATAGCTGTGATGAATCTAGAAGGGGTCTTCTGGATCACTTGTTTCCGGAAACTGACTTCTGGTGGCCTTAAACCCTAGGCGCCTTTCTCCTTCAGGGGCGCCCGTAGCTTCCAGTGTTAGTTTTTATTTTTGAATTTTCACTGTTGCTTTCCACTTTCTGCCATTTCTCACACTTTTTCTCCTCTGTTTGCCTGGCAATATCTGATGACTGCTGACTCTGACAGACGAGCTGACGGATTCGTTGGAGAGCTAGATCCAGTCTGAGGAAGTCATGCTGGAGAAGTCTTCAGTAAATTTGATCATCTGCTATCTCAAAAGTTTGGGCGCCCTTCTTGAAGTATGGCGCTATTGGTGTGTGTTTTGAATACGCAACCATACACAGAATAAAATGCCCAAGGACACTTTATCCTCTCTTGAAAAGCAATTGCAAATACCTAGAAGATAATACAATGACTCCAATGTTTCTTTTGGCCAGGTTATGACATATGGACAAGGTCAGTGGGCGTTGTGATTTGCTGGTAATCACAAGGGGACTTACGGAAAATTCATTTCGCAAGTCGAGGACTTAGACAGTTTTATCATTGAGGCTCTTTCGATGGATGTTTCAGATTTTCCAAAAAAAAGGGCAAAAGGATAAGGGTTTAGAGGTCTAAACTATGCCTAAGAACTCAAGAGACGACAGTGACGAGATAAAATAAGGTAACCACACTTTGTTTCGCCTCCTTTGGACAACTACGCAAAGTGGGTGCAATCTTCAAAGGAAGTGATAATAATTTTCATGTTTGAATTGAAAACAAACAAAAGTTAAGCATCCACAAATCAACGGCTCAAACTAACTTTACACATCAAATGCAAATCATCCATTTGACAAAAGTATGAGCTAAATTTTATCTATCACTGCTATCAAATCTATCATCCACTTAGCAAACATATGAATCAAATACTAATCTAATTCTACTCTAAGTGTTGAAGGAGAAATATTAAACCTTGCACACTATTTGAAAACAAAAGTGATTCTAAGCAAATCATGCACTAGAGCTTTTATTGACGGAAATAGTCTTGTCACAACAATATTATACTACTCACTTCACAAATTGTAAATGAGAGCAATCAAGTTTATATAGAGTTCATGAATTTGAATAAACGGCTCAGATTAAAAATGAGCCAACGGCCAAGATCAAAACAAATAAACCCTAATTAGGGTTTCCCAAAATGACTTCAGTAAATAGAGAGTTGACAGGGTGATGTGGCGCTTGGAGCTATTTTCAAGGAATTACATCCCGATCCTCCCGCGTTGCCATGTGTTCGATGAATCTAGACACGATCAAGGCAACTTCATCCATGGTGATCTGAGGAAGCATTCTGATCCTGAATTCCAGTCTGTCCACACTCTCGGCGCATCTGGCAAAGGTATCCTCCCACTCTGGCCTGGTCTTCTCAAAAGACTCTCGGATGCTTAAGAAGTTTGCCAATTTGGCCCAGTCCTGCTTCAAAATAGGTCCTGTGATGGCAAAGATGCCTTCTTGGACCTTCCCTTTCAAAACCTCTGACTGCAGGTCATTCTCTCGTAGAGCCTCCTTATCCAGGATATCGGCGATCATGTTGAGAAGTTTGGCCTGAACTTCTTTAACTTGTTCTTCCAATCTGATACCGTCAACCTTCACCCTCTCCAGGACTTCGCCTCATGCCGTCAAGGCCCAAAACCAGGTGTGGAAGTCATAGGCTGCTCCTGCTGCAATAACACCTCCATCTATCAGCGCCTGCTTAGGAACTCCTTTCAAAATCCTAAGGCAAGGGATTATCCTATCTTGCACATCCGGAAGGTTATCCCACACTTCTGCCAAAACGGCCAGCCTAGAAAGTAGGGCGGTGGCCTGACCATAAACCAGAGTCAACCTCTCTACAAATGCCTTGGCTTCAGTCCCCTTCGCTGCTATCTATTCTCTGGCTTCCCTAACTGTGACCACGTTTTCTTCTATCTCCTTAACGGCCCCCTGTGAAGAGTTCGGGAGTAGAGGAGCTGCCGTGTTGTCTTGATCAAGTGGCTTGATCAAGTGTTGGATATACTCCTTTAGGCGCTCAATTTCTAACTGGCACTCCTTCCTCTTGGCTACCTCCTTTGCCAACCTTGACTTGATAGTGGACACAGAATTGTCCAAGTCTTCAATTTCTTGGCCCTTCGTGGTTGGACCCAAGTTAATGGTTGTGATGGCATAATCTTGTGGAGCCATGTCCTCCTGTGGCCTGTCCATTGTAGGCACTGCGATCTGCACTATCCTATTGCCGGCTCCATCTCTTTGTATGCTCGAGAATTTCTTTGTTGGCTTCTTAACTGCAGTCTGCGTAAGTCTGGCCAAGAAGTCAGCAGTGTCATCCTCTTCTGGCTCCTCCACTGGCACCTGTACTTTCAGCCTCTCCCTTAGCCAATCTGGGATCGTCAGCTGCTCTATGCCTTCATCTTCCGGCCTGTCTTCTCTGTCAGGAACGTCCAGAATTCCCCTAAGGGTTGAAATCATTCCTTCCTGGAAATCCTCATTTTGGGTGTCCACATTTTCATCATCGGACTCTAATATTTTTGTGCCCGTGGGAGATGGTGGCGCATCTTGATCCGGCTGAGGCTCCATATTGTTTTCCGGAATCAGGGAAGGATCCCTAATGTCAGCCAATGAAGCATCTACAGTAGCCAGCATCTCTTCAATATTCCTAGATGCAGCCAAGTGTGAAGGCTTTACCTTAGCCTGCTTCTGGACTGGCTCCTTACCTGCAGCTATCTCCTTCCTTTTCTTGGAAGTGGTGGCCTCTATCATCTCTACGCCCTGGGATGCGTCCACATTGGAAGAATAGGATTCCGCCTCACTCAACATATCATAAGTTAAGGTTATCCTTTTTCGCCTGAGTTCCTGAATCTGTTGATCAACCCACCACTGTGTATACTTGATGACAGGTCTCATCAAAGTATTTAAATCGACGTGCTCGGATTCTGACCACCGACAAAGGCAAGCCCTCATCAAGGTGCGGCTGTACCTGTTGTCCATCTTCCTCCAATTGATCCGGCACTCGACAAAGTTTTGTTGCTCTGATCAAACTGACAGGCAATCTGGACCACATCTTTCGCCTAACTTCAAACTCGTCAGCAGCATTTGCCCAGAAATCTTCCAGTTCAACCCTATGCTTGTACCTCCTTCCATCCGTCGTCTTGATGTGATGATGCGGATCGAAGTGGCTTCTAGATGGATAGGTAGCAAAAGGATAATGCTGAATCTCAAGCCTGGCACTATCTGCTGCTTGTGATGATGGGCAAGACTCTAGCATGTTCCCTATAAAGAAGGGAAAGGTTACTGCCGCCTTTTGTTTTGTCCGTTGGAGGCCTTGAAATTCTTCTAGCTGCCTTAGTACTTCCAACAGGACCATCTTGTTAGTTGGGAAAATGGGCAAACGATATGGGCTCCCAGTGAATCCCTGGATTCTGATGTAAGTATATCGGGGATACTGGATAAACCAAGATCCATATTTGCCAATCAGCTTCTTGGCCTTAGGAGTCAGCCGTTGATGCGTCCCTCCCTGGAGTATCCTGGTGATATACATAAGGAAGGCGTCATGAGCTCACCGGAAGTGCGCCTTTTCTTTCAACTGCAATTGTGGATAGCAGTCGTATGCCTTCAGCTCATTTGATCCACTGTCGACCGTGCCCTTGCATATCAAACCTGCATACTTGTAAGTCCTAGCCAACATGTAGATGACATAAGAACTCATATAAAACGTTTTAGTTTTCTCTAAGTTGACAAGCTGCTCGTGGAGGTTGTTGCTAATCATTCGTGACCAGTTAAACATCTTTACGCCCTCTGTGATGTCCTCAATAAAATAGTACATCCATGGCTCAAATGGCGCCCCCAAAGGACTGCCTGCTATTCTGTTCAGCAAGATAATGATGTCTCCGTAGTCCTCCTTGAAGTCCGTACGCATCAACTTCTTGGGCATTTTCTTGACCGATGGCCTAGGCTTGTCCAGCCATGACTTGTTGATGTTGGCGGCACAAAGGTCAGGCTGCTCATCATACAATCTCTGGGCGTCTTCCTTAGTTTTATAAGTGGTCTTAGGATACGAAGGAATGCCAAAGGCCTCTTGTATGGCCAACTCTCCCAGATGTGCCAATATTCTCCCGTCAGGCGCCACAATTTGTCTCAACTCAGCATTATAATGAAGCGCACACTCCACCATCAATTCAGCACATTCAAGCGCAGGCGGAAATCCGGCAGCTTGAAAGATTCCATTTCTTACCATTCTCCTGGCTGCAGGCGTGGGTAAAGGCCCATTGTGCCCATATACTCTTCTCTTGAATTCATCGAGGTCTATATGACCAAGATTGGTGTCCGAGATGTTCTTCCATTTTGATTTTATTTTAGTCTCTGGCTGCGATCCTTTGTTCGCGAACTTCATTGTGCTTGCCTGGACGTCTCTTCTTGATTGACTGTCAACCTGCAAGTACAAAATGCTTAACATTAATATAAGAACTTTTAAAATCAAATTACTCCGGGGTGTAGTTTGGACAAAATCGCACTTTCAGCTTATTAAATTAAAATTTCTGTCAAAAAGCAAGCTGAAAGTAATCAAATTCGCCCATCAGTGAATGAAACTCGTGCCGGAAAGGAAGTAGAAGATAGAAACGAGGTACAAACACATTGTCGATTAATTTCCAAACCTCAAAGATCGTGTTCTGGCTGCAAATGAATTTAAAAATTCTGAAAATCTGCCAGAGGAAGTGTGCCAATATGCTGGGAAGTACGATTTTCAGCAAAGAAATAAATTATTTCTCTCTAAAAATCACGCCTGTCAACAATAAATTACTTCCTTGATTCTCACAGCAATGTTACTTGCACTAAATTTTCCTTCGCAAACGATTCCCAGAAGATTCGAGAAAGATAGCTTCTTCTCAGTCGAAATTGTGAAGAAATGAGTTGCTGAAACTCATTTTATGGCTGAGAAGTGCGATTTTCCTCAAGGAATTGCTTTCTTTCTCTGATTTTCTTCCAATTTTAGAAACGTTTTCTTCTCGGATTGGCAAGTTTCTAATTTCACTTTCAGTTGCTGAGGCAAGTTTCCAATTTTCATCTCTGTGCCACCTCTGTTTGAGATTTTCGAATTTCTCAAAAAATTGCCTAAGTGTTGGAGAAAATATCAAAAGATATTAAATTAATTGTTTAAAATTAATTTTCCAACGTACTTTAAATCTTCAATCATGGCAAAGTTAAATTCATCTAAGGCAGAATAATTTAATCTTCCAAATAATCTCCAGACTTCGAATTTTTTTATTAAAATTCCCTAAGTGTTGGGAAATAATTAAAAAATATTAAAATATTTAAAATTCCAACCCGTTTAACCTTGATACATGGCTAAGTTTGTTTGTCCGAGGCAAAATATCTCTTTTCAAATTGTCTGCCTAGCCAAAATGTGCTCAATAGTTCATTTGCCAAATTTCAACTCTCTAGGCGGAGTTCTGACCCTTCTGGACATTTTTATTTAGCCAAACGATTCATCTTCTGGGTTGGGCGAACTTGGAGATCTCTGCCACTTTGCCATTTTTTATTAGTGCCTTAGGAATTTTTCCAAGCTGAGAGGGGCGGACTTCATGGTTGCTCTGCCAAACACTCTTCATTTTATGCCAAAGAATTTCATTCCGTTGTGTTGAGGAGTGATTTTCGTGCCGGCCAAATCTCTTCTTCCTCTGGACATTTCTCCGTTTTTCATGCCTTAGAAAAATTTACCTTTCAAAGTTGGACGAATTTCTTATAATTCCTTGCCAATGGCGTATTTTATTCTCCATTTGTCTTAGGCGAACTTCACACTTTTCTTGCCATGGCGAATTTTATTCATGCCTTGTCCAATGGCAAACTTCACTTGTATTGGCCATTTAATTCAATTTCTAGCAAATTTCCCTTGTAATTTCACCCCCTTCCAAACATCTTGGAGTGAACCCCTTCATATTTTTACCCTTCTCCACACTTCTTGGGGCGGACTTCTTAGACTTCATGCTGTTGACCCTTTTGGGCGGACTTTGACCATTTTGTGCCATGGGCGGACTTGGCTCTCTCCATGCCATGGGCGGACTTGCCTTGTCTTGCGCCATCCACTCTTCTCCTTTGGGCGGACTTCTTGTTCTTCATGCCAAGGGCGGACTTGGCTTCCTCCTTGCGAAGGGCGGACTTGGCTCTCCTTGTGCCATGGCGGACTTGGAGACCTCCATGCCATGGGCGGACTTCAGTCTTGGCTTGCCAATGGCTACCTTTGGCATGCCAAAGGTAGGGCGGACTTCTTAGACTTCATGCCATATGCCATTCCTTCCTTGAGGGTGCCATCTTCATGACTTAGCCATTTTTCAAAACTTTTGCCATTTTTACCTTGATTCTTTTGACATCTGGAGGCGTGTTGATTTCTTGCCTGATGGGATCCAAAAATAGAAACTTTCCCAAAATAGAAACTTTCTAAAAATAGAAAAAGCAAAAAGCATCCCTAAAAAATAGGAACTCCAGAATGGCCTAAAATTGCCAAAAATCAAAAAAGTAAAAAGCAAAAAAGCAGAATCCCTAAAAAAATAGGAAGTGTCAGAATTGACCGAAAGCAATGGTGTTCCTCGTCTACTGGGTCTTCTGAGTATTTCCATGACATTTAAGCATTCAAACGGGTTCAAAATATCACCTTGGTCGGACTGACTCTCAAAAACTTATTCAAATTTAGGACTCTAAACTGGCGATTCAGAGGGCGACATCAGAACTTGGGGGTCCCCATTTGCAATGGGGCGATGTGTGAAATAGGTCACAACAGGCGCCTAGCTTCTCCAGAGTTCGATTTTCTTCTGTGTTCTTCATCTTCAGTCTTCAAAATCTCTCTCCGTGACTCCTGTTCGTCTTGAATTTGCCAATGACTGGATGATCCGATGAGCATGCCGATTGATTCGTTGCGGAGCTGGGATGATTCTGAGCAACATTGACCTGGAGATGAAAACCCTAATTTTGGCTTTTGGCCTCTTGAAAAGCTAGGCGCCTTTCTCCTTCTAGGGCGCCCATGGCTGGCAGTGTTAGAAATTTTTATCAGTTTTTCAATTTATACCTCGTAACACATGTTTCCATTACCTTTGGATGTCATGATTGAAAATTTTCTAAGGCATGGAAACATGGGCGCCTCTTCTTGACAGGGGCGCCTGAAATCTCCAGACTTAGATAAAATTTGATATTTTTCATTTTTACAACTTCCTCAGTTTGTTCTTCGTTTCTCGTGCACATTGTTCATCGACAGTCTCTGTTTGATGCTCGAACTCTTGATTCTGACACCTGGCAGCTGGCTGACTTCCATGAATTGAGAATCTCTTAGGAAGGAAAAGAAATAGACCATCCTACCAGTTGGACTCCGAGGTTGTACATATCTAGCTTGATACATGGCATACCAAACATCTCTGCCTTGCCTCAAGAGATGCTAGACCTCCCCACAGAGCAGAATCATCACCATCTGATCTTATATGGAAAACACATGAGAAACCAAGTGGAAGAATTTTGCATTAGAGGAAGTTGTATACTTGTAGAACTGTATCTGTTGAGATGCAAAGCCCACGACCTCCGCACGGAGATTCAACAATCTAAGCTAGAGGTAGCAGAGAAAAGGCCTGGGGAAGAGATCACTTTCTCAGATTTACAATTGGCATACCAATCAGTTACCATTGTAGAGAACAAGCCACATCTTTTTGCTTGGATAGAACAAATCGCATACAAGGTGAAAGCCTGTGATACCAACTATGTGGAATTGATTGAGTACCAATAGATTGTAGCAGGTGTTATCAAGTTCATAAGAATGTTGGTAACATCCATCCCTTGCTGTTACCAGCACAAAGGAGGTGCCTACATTGAGCTACCCAAAGTGAAAAAGCAATTCCAAGACCTCATCCACAACAATCTCTACAATGATCCTACAAGTCACGAGTTGAGTAAGATTGCAGCTATGACGGCCAAGCTAGATGACGTAGCTACAAAGTGTATAGAATATCAGTAGCAGCTTGTGAGTGGTGAAGAGATGCTGAAACACCACGTCATCATCCTACAGAGCATTGACTGTCAGGCAAAAGAAGTCAACGACTGGATAGAAGAACTGTTGATTGAAGGTGGTGAGGTGTGAAACACCCACTTAGGATATCCTACCCTCCAAAATAGCATTAATGGCAACGGGAGTTAACTTGATGCCTCATTCCAAGTTAACTCACCGTCCCACTGATCATGCATGTCAGATCCCACTAATTATGGATGTCTATTTCTAGATCTCCACTAATTGTGGATCTCTATTTTGGAGGCACTTTGTACATTTGGAGTTCACTTTAGTTTAGTTTCAGTTAATTGAAGTAGATTACCACTTAACTATTAGGTCACCTACATTTAGACATAGGAATAAATCTTGCAGATTGGCAAGAACTAATTGTTAACTCAAGGAGATTTTAGGGTTGCCTACTCCTTTGAGTTTCTATAAATAAGAGCCTTTACTCATAATTTTGTAACTTTACTTCACGGCAGCAAAACGTTGAGCTAAAAGGCCTTCATATTGTTCGCTTAGTATATGTTCTTGGATTGTATTTGTGATAGGGAAACACTAAGTACAACTTGCGTTATTCTTATTCAGATAGGTGTGTCCAATCATTGTTCATGTATTCTTGGTTTGATCGCATCATGTGTGATTGTCTCTTTGAAACACATTGTTGTCCCAAAGTGTAATCTTTGGTCAAGGATTGAGAGAATAAATCAGGAGAGCTACCTTGCCTTTGATCTAAAAGTCTCAAAATTTATCATTAAATGTTGTTTCAATAATCTGTTTATCGATCTACACCTCGAAAAGGTCTTGGTACCTCCTTGGGAATTTAGAGAGTTAGATTGTCGTTCCTTGTTTCTAGTAGACTATCTTTCAACCTACACCTCAGAAAGGTCTTGGTACCTCCTTGGGAATCCTGAGATCTAGTCTACCATCTGAAGATTACTTGTGTGGATTCTATTTCGGTATAAGTCTAGGAGTTCAAAGCCTTCGGATGCATTCTAGGAGAAACATTTGTCCAAGTGATTGAACCATCCATTCCAACTCCTATACCCTCATGCTCTGTTTATCTTGAGGAGATAGGATAGATTAGAAGTTAGCTTAGTTGTAACTAAGATCTGTGGAAACTAGAGAAAACCCTTAGCTGCAACGCATTGTGTTTATGCACCCTTGCGTCCTTCCGCTGAGTAAAAAGATGGAACATTAGTTTACAGTACTTTTTATGCAAAAAATCAGCAACAAGAGGGATCTTCCTCTCCCAATTTGAAGAGTAGTGACTACACACTTGCAATAGCTGTCGTTTTCCAATAAGCACCCCAGAGGTGCTAATTGAAACGCCAACAGGCAGAATCAGTTTTGGGCATTGGTTTTAGTTGCTTCAATGGACTAAGTTTCAACACTTAGTCAATTTTATAATTTGAGTTTGTACCCCCATGCCTAGTCAATGAACTTTAAGTTGTTTTTAAAAGAGGGGCCTTCGAGTGGACATCCAAATAAGAATTTAATACCTTCATTAATGTTTTAAATTTCTCTTGAGGTTGGACGCCTAGGGAAGAGATATTAAGTTATTTTAATATTGTTTAAAAGTGCATTTGGAGATGGGCGTCCCATGAAGAAGTTGAAAAGGTTCTTTCTTGGAGGTTTCAAATTGATTCAATTTCCAACTGAAGAGTTTGTTTATTGATGCCTTGCTCCTTCATTCACATCTTTTGGAAAAATTCATAATGTTATGCTACTGAACTGAGTTGAGACTTTGCTATGGGGGTTGCGTACCTTCTAGCTTTCAATACATTTCTGCAAGCTTGAAACTATGGCTTCCTAGAAGGTGATTGAAGACAATGCTTCATTCAAGAGTGTGGATAGAGCTTAATTTTTGAATTCTATAAACAAGTTGCTGTTGTATAATCTGTTTATGTCTACTGTTGAGCATCATGGCTAAAGTAGATTTCTGCTGATAGCTTCGCCATCGATTTTTATTCCATTCCGAGTACTGGCTCATGCTGTTCTACTATGAAGGGCGCCTATATTTGCAAGTTTTCGGAATTTATTTATGAGTGTTGAATTTTCTAGAGGAGGTTGACCTTCTTGGAGGCCGTACCATTTCATTGCTACATGCTTTGGGACTCCTACCAAGTCTCAGCTGTTGTTTTGGCACCATTTGATTATTGGAGGTCGGACGCTTTGGTTAGAGGCTTCATTTGACTGCTGTTTGAAATTTTCTGGAGCTACATTGAAGAAGATGTGTCCAATCTGGTGAAATTCTTACTTGCTGGTCTGATTTCTGTGTTTTACTGTTTCTAATCAGACTTGAAGTAATTCTGATTTTCTGATATTTAGAGGCTAAAATCTGATTGTAATCATTGTAAAAGTGTTAAGGATATTGTCCTTAATCATTGGTTGTATTTGGCCTTAATTCTATCATGTTTTGCAACTGATTTCATTTATTGTAAGGCTGGTTAGTAGTACTAACAGTCATTTATTTATTTGCTGCAATTAAGTTTTGTAAGTAGCTCCCCAAAGATAAGTGATTGAAGCATTTATATTTCATCACTTTAAGTTTAATAAATTCCCCCCACTAAACAAGTGGTAGTGAGGATTAAATGGTCAGCTTGCCGCCTCATAATTGTAATATCTTCGCTCCCGCTGAATATGTGGTTGAGCTCATGGTCGGTTATCCACCTACTTTGTATTTCCAGCATTTACTTTTCATCCATGGTCGGCTAGCCGCCTAGCAAGCATTGCAAATTCATTTTCCAATTGCTAACGATCCCCGACACCATATGCTCTCACCTCGCCCACACTGGAATCTTGGTGATCAAAAGGTGGAGGGTCACTTTCCAAGTTGGTTTATATTTGGAGCTAATGCTAATAGTGGTGTTTAGTGCTGATTAAAATCAAAAAAAAATAAGGGGGAATATTACATTCTATGTGATTAGTTCATTGTGTCTTTAACATTTATTTATGGAAGAGTGCATGATAAAAGTTTTGAATCCTTAAAAATTCTATATTTCATGTTGCAAGGTTTGCAAACCCTACAAGTACTTGCCTAGTTGCCAAATACTTGCAGATATTTTTACAGCACAAGTATTTGCAAGTTTAACTCACCAGTCTGCAAGGATAGTTTTCTAGCAAAAATTAGTCATGTTTTTTGGCGCATACTTGCCAAATTTCGGTGAGTCCATGGTGAAAAATCACAATGGAGAAAACACACGTTGACACAACTAAAACATGGGTAAAAGCATAGGAAAAAACATTGACACCACCAAAAATTGTTTTTCACACATTTTTTTTGCTATAAAACCATGCATTCACTCCTCATTAAACACACAAGCAGCAAGAACGAAGACTTTTTAGGCGATTTGAAGAAGAAATTTTCAAACTTTTGGATTTGCAATAGGTTAGTCACTAGTTTCAATTTTTATTTTTATATTTTCTAGCATTTAAGTTTGTAAATCAAAAAAATGACAAATTGTCAAAAATTGTCAAACATGTTGAATGGCCAAAAATTGCCAACTATATTAAATCACAAAAATATTCTTAAACACACCCTCAAGTTTTTAATCAATACCAGATAAACAAAATTGACTTCACATACCAACACAACTTCAAATTGTTATATATTTTTAATCACTATTTTTTTGTTATCTATTGTAGGTTAATATAAAATCACAATGGCATGTCTCTGCATCTAGTTCAAACTCATCAAATGCAAGTCAACCTATTGGAAGGAGACCCCCTAGGACCTATAACCCCACTTGGAAATATTGCATAATAGGACCAATACAAGGGTCCATTATTTGTATCTAGTGCAAGAAGAGGCTTAGTGGAGGCAGCAATTGCCTCAAATACCATCTTGTAGGCAATCCTTACCACAAAGCCAAGCCATGTGAAATAGCCCCTTAAGAAGTGAAACGAGAGATGATGGCCCTTCTTGAAGCACTAGATGAAAATAAATTGAAGAGGGAAAAAGCATAAGCAGCCATACAAGAAGCCGTTGCTCCTAATTTTTCAAGATAATCTGATGTGGATACACAAGATATTGTGGCCTCTAGTTGCAGTCCATATATATGTGGCCCATCCTCCTCATCCAATTTGAGAAAAGTTCAGTTGCAAGAGTTTTTTGAGCTTAGAAATGTACTAGGACCACAAACTTCATTGGAAGCTATATGGTGGAACAAGGAGGTGCACAAAGAAGTAGATAAGGCTTGTGCAATTTTTGGGTATTACAACAACCTTCCCTCCAACATGGCAAAGGAGTCCATAGTGGGAGTGGTGATAGCATTGGCAGTTGCAAAAAGGGTACAAGGCACCCTCTCCAAAATATTTAAGTGGTAGGTTGCTCCAAGATGCTACTGTAGATGTAAAAAAATTGTGGACGAACAAAAAAAGCAATGGCGAAAGTTTGGATGCACAATTCTTTCAAATGGGTGGATAGATGGAAGGAATCGCAAACTCAAATTTTTAGTGGCTTCAAATATTAAGTTAGTTTTTCTAAAGTCAATTGATGTCTCCAGCAAAATAAAGAATGCAGAAAATTTGAGCTTGATGTTGGAGGAGGTTGCTTTAGAGGTGTGCATATAAAATGTTGTCCAAGTTGTTATTGACAATGCAACGATATATGTGGCGGCTAGAAGATTGATTCAAGAGAGGCATCGAACACTTTTTTGGACCTTTTGTGCAGCTCATTGCCTTGACTTTCTTTTGGAAGACATAGACAAAACTGATGGGTGAGACCAATTGTAGAAGCAAGAGATATAACAAAATATACTTATAATCACCCATGGGTTCTTCACTTGATGAGAGATCACACCAAGGGGAAAGAGCTTGTGTGATCAAGTGCTACAAGGTTTTCAACTAATTTTCTAACATTGCAAAGTATTTCTAGTTTATTGACTCCCTTGAAGCAGATGCTTGTGAGTCTAGCATGGGTAGACTCAACTTATTCAAAGAAGGCTAATGGAGAAAGGATAGCAAAAATAGTTTTTAATGATGTTTTTGCAACTAGAGCTATAAAGATTGTCAAGGTAACTTCAAACTTAATTTAATTTTCAAATTGAATCCTTTTAATTCTAAACTTTTAAAATATTTTTTTCATTGAGTTGTAATTTAAATTTGCTTCTACTTTGTACTTTGTAGGTAATGGAGCTCTTGGTGAAGGTTTTGCACTTGGTGGATGGGGAGAAAAATGCAATGGGATATATTTATAAGGCCATCCATGTTGATGTTGTAGCTTCGGGCTACATACTTTCGCCTTGATTGTTGGACAATAAATTCATATAACCTAATGGCTATTCATTTATTTATTAAAGTGAAGAGGCACTTCACTTGGTAACACAATATAATATTTAATTATTGTGAATAATTAAATGGGGCCGACTTAAAGAAATAATATTTAATATTTGCTAATTCTTTATGAAGCCGACCTACATGAAGAAGCACATTATTTTGTATTTATACAAGGTGGGGTTTGCTCATTTGATCATCAAGTTCATTCATCATATTCGCATTCCTAGAAGAAGTTCACACTTGTGCAGCAGATCATCATCTTGAGCAGCAGATCATTATTTTGTGACAGCAGATTGATTTCAAGGAGAAACATATTCATGTTGTATCTTCACATCTAGGAGAGGTGCTATTATTCATTGTATCAAATTTGGCCTTGTGTTAGGCCTGAGTTGTAAGCAGATTTCTGCTCTTCTTCTTGAATATATAAGCGATATATTTGCTGGGTTTTTCACCTCAAGTTGGAGGGTTTCCCAGGGTATCTTGTGGTGTTCATTGTCTTATGTGCTGCAAATTCTGTTTATTGTATTTCTGATCCTAAAATTAACAATCCAAAACTATTACAAAGGGGATGCAAATAGATTTGCCCCTATTTGAGAGATTATTGATTGAAGGTGGAACAATCAACTCCAACCCATTCATGCAATGGGGTAATATCTAAACCCCGAGTTTTTTTTCTCTAATAGTTTCATGATTGCTAATGGGGAGGTTACGGATTGCCTATCCACATGTATTGAGAGGATGATACCTACAATTGAGGTGAGAGACCTCATCATTTCTGAGTTGCAGAATTACAAGGCAACTAGGGGGAGGTTGTTTTCTTCCCAATTAGCTATATGAGGAAGAACCAACCAAACACCAAGTAAGGAAAAGTGAAATCTTATATCTTGCAAGTTATAAAGTACAATAATTAATAGAATATTGTTTATTTACAAAATATTGAATATCTTATTTGCAAGCTCCTGGTGGGAAGATTGGAGTGGAAATACCCCAAATTTGCTAAGGCTAGCCCTCCAAATTTTATGTCAACCTTGTAGCGCTTTTGCTTGTGAGTGCAACTAGAGTTTGTTTGATGCCATTCACACGAATAAGTGTAGTAAGTTGACTCAACATTGCCTCAATGATCTTGTTTTTGTGCAATACAACCTTCAGCTTCACACAAGACAGATGGAGGACCAACCAGAGGAACTTTTTGATTTGGATGAGACTGATCCCTACAATGACTAGACCATGCAAGATGATGAGCCCTCCTTGTTTATAGAGGATGTGATTTTTTATTTCAAGAGGCAAGCTATGAAGGATGTGGCTGCACCAAAAGCAAGGTAGATTGGATTGGATAGCATTGATATGGTGGAGGAGGGGTCATTGCCATCTGCCAGTAGGGTGGAGCCACAAGCCCAATCTTCTACACCAAGCAAGGAGCCACAATCGAGTGCAAGGACCATACCCTCTATCCCCCAATTTTCACTAGGTTGGGGATAAGGAAATTGTAAACACTTGTAATTTTTCACTTGACTAGATATGAAATTTATGATGATGATTTTCAAAGACAAACATCATAAATTCATAATAGTTATCGGTTAGCAATTAGCTATTGTATACATTATCCGACTTCGCATGATGATGTGATTTTGTAAACAATATGTATTGAAGAATCAAATTTAATAGAAAACACTTCCTTATTGTTTTTAAATTCATTTAATACATTTTGTAATTGAATTCTGCAAATAAATGTGTTTTTTAAAGAAATTTAAGTATTTTTTAAGTCGTCGAGTTTTCATCGAGTCAAAAAATTTGGACTTGTTGAGTACCTCCAAGTCCGAGTTTACGAACTATGCCTTTATGTGTACTTACCTTATTCAATCTTTGCTTTTAGCTGGACAATGTGTCTAGTCATGGAATTTATTTTAGTCGGATAGTATGTTCGAACTAAATTGTCCTCTCATTAATGAACTAGCAATGAATTCCATTGATATGATCTTGTGCTTGTATTCCTCATTATTTTGTCATAACTGCAAGCTTGAGAGTGGTTATCATCAACTTGATTGGAACGTATATTGAGAATAATGAAACAAATTCATAGTTACAAGACTTGCTAAGACTCACCCAGACTTGGAAATCCAAGGTGAGTAGAGTGAACCAAGGCTCAAGGACTCGGGATCCCAGTCACCAACAAGTCTAGTTAGACTTATGGAGTCTACTAGACTCTCTAAACTAGACAAGTCTCATCTGCAAAACTCAGCCATGACAATTAGGTGAAAACAAGAAAAACCTAAAAGAAAATTAAAAAACACATAAAATGATCTTTAACACTTTCAAAATGATATGCATTTCATTTGCAACCAAAGAATTAAAGCTAAAAATACAATCCCATAAAACATTAACTAGCAAACATCGTTAGGGCCTAATTACTACTCTATTTCATCAACACTCACATTTTTTGAATGGATTGTAGGACTCGTGGAGCTTGGTTAAAAGTCATAAAATTGTGAAAAATGGCATATGCCACAAAGATCTTTATGATCTCAAGGCTTTAATTTGCCCCTTAACTATGCTAGGGGCATTGCCCCTCAACTTTGCTAGGGGTGTTGCCCCTTGAACTTGCTATAGGCATTGCTCCTTAACCCCTGCTCTAGTTTTTAAAAGCAAAAAATAAAAATCATTTTGGGTCATGCTAGATGCAAAAGACTTTTTTTATTTTAACTTTTTCCTAATTAAATCTCAAGTAATTGGCTTACACTTATATTTTTGGTTTGTTGAATCAATCCCTATCGTAAGTAATGCTATGGCCATAGCAATTTTTGTAGACTTGTCTAAGATACAAGCACAAGACCCACATAAAGCTAGTGATGCTAGGCCAAGTGATATGAGCTCCGCTCTACCATAGTTCATGACTCTTATGTTTTGATTTTTGAATTTGATGCAATGAATATCATAATCCATAAGATTTGTACAGCAAAACACTTGAGAATACTTATATATTTATAAATGTTGTTTCCTTCAACTCATCCACTTTTGTACTCATTTGATCGATGTATACTTGTGTATGTGATCAAAGTAGCTTCTAGTTGATAAGCTTATTATGTCTAAAGTTTATCTGTTTTAGGGTGTCCAGTAAAACCTTTGCATCCTTGAAAATATATCTATCTTTCATGGTTTTTCAATTTTCAAAGTCTTTGTCAAGTCCAATCTGAATCAAAAATCAGTTTTCCAAGTTTGAGCTAAATCTAAATCAAAAATCCATTTTCTGAGTTTGAGCTGAGTCCAAATCTTGTAACTATGATCAATCGACATTGTTGGCCTAGGTGATAAAAAAAAAATGTTTGCTTCCGGAATCACCATGCTTTTCATGGTCTCATATGTATATCATGGGCCACTATCGAATGGTTGTGCCTTGTGTCTTTTCCACTAGGTCCTTGCTTATGAATCAAAAAATGGTTGAATCATATGCATTCCACTTAATATCTGACCCTTTATGTATGTAATTCATTTCTATTTTTACCATTTTGTGTGATTTAGCAACAAGGGCATATGATCTTATTCTTTACTAAGTTGAGGCTACGTTTATGTTTTTGTGAATCCATCCTTGCCATCTCAGTTCAAGCCATTGAGTCCATACCTTTTTGTCCTTTTGTGGGTTCCTTTAGCTGGGAAAAACTGACTGAAAGTGATTAGGCGGACAAAATGAACGAGACACTTTGAGTGGCAATAAGTCATGAGATCAAATCTTCTCCTGAGTTCCCTGACCAAAGTGCTTTGTTTGTTTCTTGTCTGAGGGGCAAACATCAATGCCAAATCGGTCCTCGAATATGCTATGGAAGAAGAGTGAATCAGTTTGGATGAGCTCAGATTTCACCAATTAGAGATTAAATGATTAATTATGTGACCATCTTAAGAGACGTCTTAACTTCTTGAATTTAAAACTAGAGATATGCCCTTTCTTTAGGGAAAGAAGAGTCCTAATTGAATTTTTCAATAAACAATCAAATAATGGATCATAAGTTAGAATATTGATTTCTTATGACCCTTAATTAGTGACATCAGAAACCTGTTGTCCAACCCGTTATTAAACAAATTTCAGTTACATTTAAATGCAGGAAAAACCGTTTTAGCAGAAATTTTGCCATATTTCCTGTCCAACACATGAAAATTAATTAATACGCTGTCTTTAGTGCAGTCAATTATCTGCACTCCTATTAGATGTCTCAATTAGAATTTATAGTTTTAAAGAGAAGTTAAGAGGGAGAGAATTTTTATTTTAAAATGAAGAGAAATGTATAATCCTGGAACAAACTTACATTGTTAGGGTGCCATGCAACACTTGTTACAGATGAATTGTGCTTTTTCCTGATAAGCTTGCTGACCCACCTGTGCAAAAGAATCTACTATCAGCCAAAACAAGTCTTTCATACATGTACGGTATAAGAAAATAAAATCCTTAGTATACATTGAAGAAAAATAAAAGAGATTAGGAATTGTGAATAATTCTTTAGCATAAGGCAAAGGTTTTGGCTCATCCACTTAGGTTAGAGTTCGATAAGAAGATGTTTCTTCTGTATTTTTGCAGATTCTTAATCTGGATCCATAATCTTAGTGGTTTGGTAACCTGTCTCATAACGTTCTCTCCTTTCAATAATACATTATTTGAGAAATACTCCTTATATCATAAATTATGAGACATAGGAGAATTCTGTTTCCAACCATCAATAGAAAAAGTTAATGGTAAAAATTTATGTATAGGTCACAGCCAAGCCAGACACCAATCCCTCTTGAAATCCCATAAGGAGATTTTTTCCATTTACCCTATTGGCATAGTCACCCAAAACAGTGGCAATTCAGTTAATAGTATGGATGGGGATGTGGATGCCATTCACATCAGTTTACAAGAGTAAAATTAGGTATAAATATAGCAGTGTGCTTTGAGGAAGCATCCCTGTGGTTTCACTCCCTTTCCCCTGTCTAGAGATGTTTGGGGGACAGGTGGCTAGGAACAGAATGTCCCCTTCCCATCCCCAATTTTAATTTTTTTTTGGGGAAAAATCCCCGAGAAATCTCTCTAATGTGAGGGGTGTTTTCCAAACTGTCCCCATTCTGCAAAGACTGTCGGTACAGGCTACCATCCCTGATGTCCCTGTGACATTCCAGGGAAATCAAGCCATCCCCTGCCCCTGTTAAATTGAGACCAAAAAAAGCACTTAAAACAAAAACGTAACCATTTTATGTTTTCATCATTTGTTATTTCATTGTTACAATTATTTTGCCAACATGAAGTGAAAATGGTGTGCCCCCAAACCCCTGCTCTGATTTAAATAAACAAAAAATAAAGTTCGGTTTGTGCTGCACTACATGGAAAGCAATATTTTTGCCAATTTAATCCCATGTAATTGAATTCCATTTATATGTTTGATTAGTTTGCCAATAATGCTACTATGATATAAACCATTTTGATTTATCATTAACATTTATGAATTGGCATGGAAATGTCAATTATCAGCTGTGTTCTAAATTGTATGTTTAATTTTGTACATTTTGTGCAAATTTAGGTTATTTTTCACAAGTATGTGAGACAGGATTTGGTAACAATACACTATTTTAAAACAAATGTTGGAGACAGCAAAAATAAAAAATATTTATATATAATTCAGATTTAGAAAAAATAGTCATCCAACAGATATGCAACTATAAAAAATGCAAAATACTTGAATTCTTAAAAAAAATTAGCATTTGAAATTATTGAAATAGATGACAATGAAAGCAAAGATTAATCATATTGATATTTGATAATCATCATCATTATGTTAAAAAATATTTTAAACCATAACCAACTGTTGGCAGGGTAAACGGCAGAACAGGAACCCAGAAAAGAGATACAGTGCAGCAGATCCTACCACAAACCACTGCAGAAGGGATGCAGAGGCCAAGGCTCACAAGATGCCTCAAGGAATGGGTGTATTTTGTAAAGGACACACCCCAACAAGATAATAAATGTATAAGATAGGAAAAGAATGGAAAAAAGGTGTGGGGGGGGTATGAGATAAAGATACATGACACCGAATGTATATAAGAGTATATAAAGGAATGATCCAATGTAAAAAAGAATGAATATATCAATATACAGATCCTCATAGATATTGTGTCAACTCTGAGATGGTGTATGACTAATATAACATATGTTCTAGATGAATAGCTTAAGTATAGATACCACATTCAATTCCTAAGATTTGATCCTTCTACATTTGCTTTCTCAAGAATATGCAACGCACCAAACAATTTCAATAGTAGTTAAGGTATGGGACCTTTCATTATATGCTTTACATTATATTTCATCAATGAATTGTTGACCTTTGTGGGGAAAGTATGGGAGACCACCAGGCCAGTTGTAGCACAAAACAATGACCATGTGAAGCATTTTAAAGATGCCACCCCTTTTACAACAACATATTGGGGGTTTTTAAAATCCCTTCAACAAAAACCTAAGTAGCCGGGTTCGCCTCTGTAGTTGGCCGTAATGTAATTAGTCGGCCGGGAATAAAATGAATAAAACTTAGTTAGTTGTCAATTAGTTGAGTGTTTTGTCTTGTTAGTTGGTAGTTCGAAAATTAGTTCCCGAAGGATTAATTAATGCAATGAAGCAACGTGACAGTTGGTACTCAACCACCTCTGCCCGCTATATATATGGGAGTCTTATGGTTATAGAGATGTTACTGCTGTTATGATTGTCATGAAGTATCTGTAATTGGCATGTGTTGAATAAATAAAGACAACAGTGATGATCTTATGTTTTACTCTCTAGTACGGTGTTATGTTCTATCAACTATTTCCGTTTACTCATTGCATATGTTGAAGTTCATCGCGTGAGTAAACATTTGGCGCCGTTGCCTAAGCGGACCAAAGAAGCACTTGTTACAATGACAGCGTAATGGGCCGACCGGCGAAGGAGCCCGTAGAAACTAATGAAGAAAGAGAGGACGACTTGACACGAGACTTGATAAATCTCTGGAACATATCTCTATGAGATCACGTACGGAGGGAAACCCTCGGGCGAGAAATCCTTGCGGTAGTTGTCTGGGATCGACTCGAAGTGAACGACGAAGTGTTGACGGGTGTTTTATGACCACACCAACACAGAATAAAATGTCCAACGGTCATTCTATTCTCTCTTGATCAAAGTATTTCGCATGCTAAGATTGCGTGAGAGATCATGCGTTCAACTCCAAGGTTCCTGGTATCGCAAATAGACTCAGTTGGTTGATGTGAATATGCTGGGTATTCCAAGGGGACTTACGTAATTGTTCAACTTCTTGAAGCAGATGAAAGATTTGACTGTGATGCTCTGATTTCTAAACTAACCTAAAAATGTTGAATTTAAAGGAGATAAAAAGGGAGAAATCCTATGCTCTATTTCTAAAGGTGGAACACGAGGATCAACTTTAGCAAACTTCAAACCAGACTTTGCTTTGTCTCCCTTAGGACAACTTCCACAAAATCGGTGCAATCTTCAAAGGGTGGACAGGATATTCAAATTATGATTCAGCATGCGCACACCATCACAACAATGCAAGTGAACATACGAATCACAACCGAAGTTAAGTACTAATACTCCAGTCGACCACACAGAGCGAACTTACCATCAGCAAGTCCGCTAGTGGTATGGATGAAAGAAGACTTGCTCAAACCAAACGCCACATTCCACAGTTAACAACTACTTGCATGGAATCAAATCTACTTTACTCTATCTACTTGAATCGGAAAGCCGAAAAAGCCTTCTCAACCACTCACAACGAAAGAGAGAATCACCAATCAATGAAGTTCTTTATATTATGAGAGTCTTCCACAACAAGCTTTTACAAAAACTTTCAAAGGGAAAGTTTTTCTTTCCTTTCCAAACTAAGCTAACTCCTAGCTCTACTCTCTATTCTAACTTCTATCTCCTCTACTCTCTGATTTCTTAATCTGATCTAATGTCTAATTCTAATGTTACAAATGAGGGGGGGATGCCCCTTTTATAATAAGCCCATCTCAGTGGACGGTTCAGATTTGATTACAATAAAGGGCTCAGATTGAGCCACCTATGCTCTAATTAGGGTTTCTGCCCTAAAAACCGTCACAGAGAGGAGTGGGTAATAAATGCACAGAATATTCTCCACTCCCCTGCAGGAACCATAATGAGCAATTAATGCACATTACCATCTTCTAGAAGATCCTCGTCCAGCAGAGCGTTTCCGTTGTTCTGCCTGCCAATTCTGTTGCGTTAGGACGAGGCAAGCACACAACAACACTCAGTTTGAACCCTCCTTGCAAAAAAAAATTCTCTGTTAAGTCCTCTTGTTGCTTTAATTCTTGGACGCATTTCTTCCTCGTAACCCTCATATTTCTCTAGCCCACTGTCTTGGACGCATTTCTTCCTCGTAACCCTCATATTTCTCTAGCCCACTGCCTTGGATGCATTTGCCTCCTTCGCATCACATTCTTAATGCCTTAGACAAATCTGCGCTGCCATTTCCTTTTTCCAAAGTTGTAACATTGTCCAGCTTCATCACCTCAAGCCTTCACGCTCTGGCTCTGGTGTTCATCCTGCAAAACAAAAAGAAGAGCATCAAAATGCTTATAATATAAATTCACTTTACTTACCCAATTTCCATGTTTTGACTTCCAAGGCCTGCTTGACCTCTAGATCTAATAAAATTCATCACTTTTCTAGCAAACTTTCATCACGGGCCCATTGTGTTCATTTCATGAGGTCTTCTTCAAGGGCGCATCCACTACGTTGTGCCTGGAGTTTGTGCCTTAGAGATTATTTCACCTTGAGAACGCACTTGAATGCTTGATGTTTGAGCTTCATTTCATCTTCAAATTCTTCATACCTTAGACAAATTTCACCTCTTCCTCGTGAGTGTATTTAAACCCTTTAGACCATTTTACCTGCTTTATAAATTTCATCCACTATAATCTAGGCGCTCATTTTGACATTACCAGCCAAGGTATTTTTTGTGAAAACATTTCTCTGCCTTAGAAAATTTATTTTCGCCTAGGAAATTCATCAACAAGCGCCAGGCTAAAATCTTCGTTAAAACAACACGAGCAAGGTGTGGAAGAACTTTGAATCATCTCCCAATGGGAAATGTCCAATACCCAGGAGAAATTTCCCCTTAGAAATCATCATTTTCATGTGTATTCGGACAAAGGGGTAAGTTTAATTTTTATTATTTTTTGAAAATAATAAAAATTTGCTAAGGTTTATTCCATTTTGATTCTGGGCGTATTTCTTACTCGTAGCTTTCATTTTTCCTGCCTTGGCATTTTTCCTTGACTTCCTAAAGAAATTCCTTTCATGCTCATGGGCGCATTTCATCTTGTACTTGGAAATTTTGATATTACCTCCCCTGGGCATATTTCTCATCTTCGCCTCAGAAAATGCCTTAGAAAATTTTTAATTTAATTAACTTACCCTTGAGGGGTGTACTTGAGGGTATGAACTTCCATTTTACTCTCTTACTTAGGCATTTCCACGCCTAGACTTCTCTTATTTTCCTCACAACAAGGGTGCATTTTCATGTTCCTACTTCCACTCAAGGGCGCATTTCTCACTATGAGAAGGAACTTTCATACTTAGAATATTTTCAACCCTATAGCCTTGCAAGCCTGGGCGCATTTCATATGTGGTGGAGGCAAATCCTCAACGCCTTAGCATTTGTCTCACCTTGTCTTTACATCTTAGGCACATATGAGGGTATGAGGAGGAACTTGCCACGCCTAGACCTTTACCTTGCCTTAGCAACCCTTTTCAATATCCCGCCTTGAATGCTTCTCACTATCCTTGTGGCCTTGGGCGCATTTAACATGTGGAGGAGGAATTTTAAGCTTGAGCGCATTGAGCATGTAGTGGAGGAACTTCAACACTTAGGAAATTTTTCAACAACCTCCCTTCATGAGGGTGCAATTCCCACATGCTACTTCCATTTTTAACACTTAGAATTTTTCTTCATGTTCACTTCTTTTGTTGGGCGCATTTCCACCTTTAAGCTTCTATTTTGATACTTAGAAAATTCTTTAAACACCTCCTCGCATGATGGGCGCATTTGGGGTATGCAGCTGCAATTTTTCATGACTTAGAAAAAGTCTAAGTCCCTTCCTCCTTGAGGGCGCATTCTAGAGGGTGAGCTCCCATTTTTTATACTAAGAGAATTTTTCCTCATCTTCACTTCCCTCAGGGGCGCGTTTCAGCCCATGAGCTTTCATTTTCTTATACTTAGCCAATTTTCAATGATATAACCCTTGCTGGGCACATTTGAGAGGGGCCTCTTTTATTTTCTTTACTTAGAAAATTTACATGCCTCACTCCTTGCTTGATGGCGCATTCCACATGTGCAATTTTTATTTTCAACATCTCAAACTTTTTACAAGTCCTCTACTCATAGTTGAGGGCGCATTTGAGGTAGGCTGCTTTTATTTTGAATATCTTGGAAACTTTTCATACCTCCTCCATGATTGGGCGTATATGAGAGGGTATACTTCCATTTTTGACTTAGGCAAATTTTATGTCAGCCTCAATTCTTATAGACTTGGAAATTTTCAACACCTCAGCTACTCTATTTTAGTAAATTTTAGAGATGTATGACTTCTCATGGCTTAACTCTGTTCTGACTCTGGAGCCGACGTGATACGCCTCTTGTGGCCCTGCTACCCTACTTATACCAGTTGCCCAAGCTCATCTGCTATTTTTAGCCCGCCTGCTATTTTTAGCAAACCCTAAAATTGCTTGACTTCTGTAGCTCCATTTGACTAAATTTTTTTACCACGTTGTCCTCATCACTTGATGAACCTGTTCACACCTACCCCTCGCTCTGACCTACTATTTATAGCCATTTTTTGGAGGCGACTTACTATAAATAGTAAGTGCTCGAATTGCGCCCAAATTTTACCAGTGGATTGCCAAAAGGATGCTGATCGCAGTGGGATACCTTCATTTTTCCAAATTTTGGCTTTTTACCCCTCTTTTTAGGCATCGAAGCTGGAAACCCTAATTTGATTTGCATGTGCCTTGAATAGTCTCTATTTGACTTGATTTTTGTTGTATGTCGTTTTGCTTGTTGAACCGAAGTGTTGAAGAGTTGTTGGAGCGAACTTGCTATTTATAGTAAGTGTCTGAAAAGTGATCAATCCAATGCCGGATGAGTTTGCCTGTCATAGTGCCCGAGGGATCTCAAAAAACTCAGAAAAACCCAGAAAACTGGTCCACATGCGGGCACTGGCTAAAAATAGTAAGTTCTTGAAATGTGATCAACTCTGTTTGCATGTCATATCACTGAGAAGCTCTCGTAAAACCCATGAGGAATATCCAAATATGCATTGAAAAACTCTGCATGCAAACCCTAAAAATAGCCTCTGAAGGTTGAACCGCTGAAAGTCATTGTCTCGGCTTGCATGTTATATCATCGCGAAGGTCTTGAAAAACCCAGAAACATTCCCCAAACGTGTATTGAAGAATCGTACCTGTGCACCCTGAAATGGCTCTTGAAGCCTGAACTGCTAAAAATAGCAAGTTGTCAGAATCTGTTCAAATTTTGCGTGCAAGCACCTTGAAGTTACCTGAATGCGGTGGAGCAGTTAGAGTTCCAAAATCCTGAGAAAAAGACCTCAATTAGGTACTTACTAAAAATAGTAAGTTGTCAGATTTCAATGAAAACTCAGTGGGAACCTGCTGGAAGCCTCCCGACAACAATGTTAAGCTCAGATGTCAATTAGCCAACTCAATTCAACTTCAAACTGTCCTGAAGAATGAAACCCTAATTTCACAAACAGCCAAAATTTCCAACTTAGGTCAAATGATGGGACATCCCTGGAAGGATAGAACGATCAGAGAGAGAGAGAGACGCAGAACAACCCAAAACCAAAGCCAAAAGACCAGAATGGAGCAAAACTTAGGGGGTCCCCATTTGAATGGGGCGATGTGTGAAAAGGTCACAACACGAGGTTGATCACCTTCTCCACCACATGCCAAGATTATTGGCCCGTCATTTCATTATCCTATAGGACCTTCAGGCGAAGGAGGATCAAGAATGCCGAAGGCAGCAAATCTTGCAACGGTACGAAGAACGAACCAAACAGGAAGAGGAGGAACGGGACACTAGTCGGAGACGTACCCCTAGCAACCAACAATGATCGCGTGAAAGACCTATAATGCCCATACGGCTGAACAAAGACAAGAACCGAATACCATTCGAACACAAAGCAGAGGAGGAAAGAGTTTGGTGATCATTGAGAGTACAAGAGCAAGAAAACCGGTGGCGAAGATTAAGGCAAGTTGACAAGGAGTTGAATGAAGATTTAATTGAGATAAATCAGATTATTAAAAGAACAAATGCTAATCTTGAGAAGATAGATCAATCTATCAGTAGAGCACATCAGAGTTTTGTGGAAGGGAGGGACGAGGAACCCTTCATCACCTCGTATGTAGAAGAATATAAAAGCCGAGAAAATGAAGATGAATTGAGTGGAGAACTCGAGAACAACATCCAACACATTCAGGAGTTGTCCATATCGGACGACGATGAAGGGCTGAGGACTGGGAGATCTGAGCCCAAGACCCCTTGGCAAAGGGAGCACCGGAGTGGAACCCAAGAAACTCAAGGTGTCGAGGACACTAACGGAAGACGGGAGAGTGACTCGTACATGGCCGAGAGTGCAAGTGACGCACCGGAACGTAACGGGAAACCGGTCTAGTCAGGCCCAATACACAAGGAGGACAACGGGAAAGGATGGTGGCTCTAGAGCGGCAAAAGTTCTCGAAGTTTACGGGGAATGGGTCAGAAGATCTAGTACGACATTGCAAAACATGTGAGAAAATCTGGATAGTGTTGACGTGTTTTTTATGACAACACCAACACAGAATAAAATGTCCAACGGTCACTCTATTCTCTCTTGATCAAAGTATTCCGCATGCTAAGATTGCATGAAAGTTCATGCGTTCAACTCCAAGGTTCCTTTTATCACGAATAGACTCAATTGGTTGATGTGAATATGTTGGGTATTCCAAGGGGACTTACGTAGTTGTTCAACTCTACGAAGCGGTTAGGACGATGAATGATTTGACAATGAGGCTCTGATTCCTAAGTTAACCGAGAAAATACTGAATTTAAAGGAGATAAGGGGAGAAATTCTACAATCTACTTCTAAAGGGTGGAATGTGGGGATCAACTTAAAAAATCTTCAAACCAAACTTTGTTTCGCCTCCCCTTCGGACAACTCTGACAAAGTTGGTGCAATCTTCAAAGGATGAATAAGATATTCAAATTATGATTCAACATGCGCACCCCATCACAACTATGCAAGTAAACACATACGAATCACAATCGAAGTTAGGTGCTGAAATTCCAGTTGACCACGCAGGGCAGACTTACCATCAGCAAGCCCGCTAGTGGTATGGATAAAGGAAGACTTGTCCAAACTAAACGCCACACTCCACAATTAATGACTACTTGCATAAAATAAAAGTCTATCTTACTCTATCTACTAGAATTGGAAAGACGAAAAGGCCTTGCTAGCTATTCACAATAAAAGATAGAACCACCATGCAATGATAAACCCACAACCACCTCTTACACAACTTTCAAAGGGAAAGCTTTCTTTCCTTTTCAAACTAAGCTACTTTCTATCTATTCTAGCCTCTATCTTCTCTACTCTCTGACTTTTTGATCTAATCTAATAATTACAAATGAGGGGAGCCGCCCCTTTTATAATAAGTCCAATCCAGCAGAAGGCTCAGATTGAATTACAATAAAGGGCTCAGATCGAGCCACATATGCCCTAATTAGGGTTTTTTCCCTAAAAACCGCCACAAAGAGGAGTGGGGCAATGAATGCGCTGGAGATTCTCCACTCCTCATCAGGAACCACTATCTGCAATTAATGCCCACTCTCCTCCAAAAGATTCTCATCCAGAAACGTGCTCCCACTGCTCTGCCTGCCAATTCTGTTGCGCTAGGAGGAGGGTAAAAGAGTCTCTAAGATTGTCTCCAGAGTTCGTCCGCTCAGTCGTTCGCATTCATCCCTCCTGTCGTTTCAATTCCTGGATGCATTTGTAACTTTCATATTTCTTCAGCTCACTGCTTTGGGCGCACTTAGCCTCTTTTGCATCACATTCTTAATGCCTTAGCCAAATCTTCACTACCATTTCTCTTTCCTTGGGAACCTTTTCAACTTTGTCCCAACACTTAGCCATTTCTTTCAACATCTTCTTCCTGCAAAACGAACAAAAAGAAGAGCATCAGAACATTATAATATAAACTCACTTCACTTACCTAGTTCTCATGTTCTGACCGATAGATCTCCGAATCTTGATAGAGTTCATCATTTCCAGCAAACTTTTATAACTTTTCAACATCTGAATGCTTGATGTTCTAGCTTCATTCCATCTTCAAGTTCTTCTATGCCTTGAACAAATTTCATCTCTACCCTATGAGTGTATTTGACCTCTTGAGCTTTATTTTACCACGCCTTAGAAAATTTATCCCTCAGAGCCTTAGGAAATTTGTTAAATGGGTGTCAGGCCAAAATCTTTGTCAAAACAACATGAGCAAGGTGTGGAAGAACTTCAAATCATCCCTGAGTGGGAAATGTCCGATACTCAGAAGAAATTTCCCCTCAGAAATCATCGTTTTCATGTGTATCGAAACGAAGGGGTACATTTAATTTTTATTATTTTGAAAAATAATAAAATTTGCTAAGGTTGATTCCATTTTATTCTGGACGTATTCCACACCTGCAGTCTTCACTTTTTTATGCCTTAGTACTTTTCTTGCTTCCCTGAAGAAATTCCCTTTCTCGCTCATGGGCATAGTTCACCTTGCCTTTGGAAATTTTAACATCACCCCCTAGGCGTACTTCACATTTTCACCCTTGAAGATGCCTTAGAGGAATTTAAATTCTTTGACTTTACCCATGAGGGGCGCATTTTCTTGTATTAACTTCCACTTTAGCTCCCTAGGCATTCCCATGCCTTAACAATTTTCCTTGGGCGCATTCCACCTTATGTGCTTCCATTTTCAATCTTGGGCGCATTTCATGTGTGGTGAGGGAAATTCCCATGCCTTAGAATATTTATCCTTCATCTTCTCCTTAGGCATAATTTCCAACTTCACCCTGTAATGCCTTAGACATTTTATATCCCTTGTCTGCTTTTAGGGCGCATTTGAGGTGAAGAGGAGGAACTTTCTTGCCTTAGAAAAATATTTCCAGACTTTATTCAACTTGCCAAGAGTGCATTTAGCATGTGCTGGAGGAACTCCAACACTTCAAAAAATTTCTAACATCCTCCCTTCATGAGGGCGCATTTCCCACATGCTACTTCCATTTTTCTCATACTTAGAAACTTATCTTAAAACCATGCCATCTTTCCTAGCTTGGGCACAAATGAGGTAAGGAGGAGGAATTCTCATTGCCTTAGAATTTTTTTTGATATGCCTTCATTCCTTTGGCACATTTGACATAGGCTCCTTTCATTTTTCATCACTTAAAAACTTTTCTTGGCCACTTCCCTCAAGGGCGCATTTCAGCCTATGTGCTGCAATTTTCATAATTTAGAATATTTCCATAACACCACTCTCCCCACCCTTGGCGCATTTAGAGGGGTCAACTTCCATTTACTTTCCTTAGGCATTTTTCTAAGTCATCACACAAGCTGGGCGCATTTAGAGAGGTCAACTTCCATTTACTTGCCTTAGAAATTTTCCTCAACCTTATGTTATCTTGGGCACATTTTGCCCATCAAGCTTCCATTCTCAATGCCTTCTACCTGCATATTCTTCTTTGGCCGCATTTGGGGTATGCAGCTGCAACTTTCCATGACTTAGAAAAATTCTTAAGTCCCTTCCTCCTTGAGGGCGCATTCTAGAGGTGTTACTTCCATTTTGCCTTAGAAAATATTCTTTCCACTTCCTTTCATCTTGGGAGCATTTCCACATGCAAGCTTCCATTTGATGCCTTAGAAACTTTTAAACATCCTTGCTCAAGACATGGCACATTTGAGAGGTGGAGGAGGAATTTTCTTTTACTTAGAAACTTTTTCAACTTTCATCCCCCTCATGGGCACATTTAGGGGGGTGTGGAGGAATTTTCAACGCCTTGAGATCTTATGCCATGTCTTCCCCATGCTTGGGCGCATTTTCATGTATGTGAGGGAACTTTCTTGTGCCTTGGGCGCATATGAGGTAGTGTGAAGGAAATTTTTATACTTAGCATTTCTTAGCATCCTTTCACACCTTGGGCGCATTTCACATAGGGTGGGGGAAATTTTGAACACTTGGAAACTTTTCTCTAGCCTCCTCCATGCTTGCTTGGGCGCATTTTAGGGTATGAGGAGGAATTTCTCATACTTAGAAACTTTTTTGATGCCAGTCTCAACTTGAAAACCTTCAACGCCTCAGCTACCTCTTGCCATTCTATTTTTAGCAAATTTTGGAGAAGTGTGACTCTTCGTGGCCTTTCACTCATTCTGAATAGAGCTAGCGTGATATGTTTCTCGCGACTTCGCCACCCTGTTTATACCTGTTGCCCAAGCTCATTTTCTATTTTTAGCCCGCCTGCTATTTTTAGCAAACCCTAAAATTGCTTTACTTTTGCAGCTCCGTTTGACTTGAAATTTTCACCAAATGGTCCTCATCACTTGATGAACCTGTTTACACCTGTCCCTCATGCTGTCCTGCTATTTATAGCAGTGTTCTGAAGACGACTTACTATAACTAGTAAGTTCTCGGATTGCGCCCAAATTTTACCAGTGGATTGCCAGAAGGATACTGATCGCAGTGGGATACCTTCATTTTTCAAAATTTTGTCTTTTTACTCCTCTTTTTAGGCATTGAAGCTAGAAACCCTAATCTGTCTTGCATGTGCCTCGCACGGTCTCCGTTTGACCTCGTTTCTATTGCATGCTGCTCTGTTCGTGATACTGAAGTATTGGGTGGCTGCCGGAGTGAAACTGCTATTTATAGTAAGTGTCCGGAAAGTGGTCAATCGGCTGTCGAAGGAGTTTGCATGTTACAGTGCCCGTGGGATCTCAAAAAACCCAGAAAAACCTAGAAAACTAGTCAACATGCGAGCACTGGCTAAAAATAGTAAGTCCCTGAAAACTGACTCATTCCGTTTGCATGTCACACCATTGTGGAGCTCTCGCAAAACCCATATGGAATATTTGGACATGCACTGAAAATCACTGCATGCAAACCCTAAAAATAGCCTTGGAAGGCTGTATCGTCGAAAGTCACCATCTTGATTTGCATGTTATATCACCACGAAGGTCTTGAAAAACCCAGATCCATTCTCCAGTCATGCATTGGAGAATCGTATGTTTAAATCCTGAAAATGGCCTCTGAAGGCTAAACTGCTAAAAATAGCCAATTGTCTGAATCTGTTCAAATTTTATGTGCAAGTACCTTGGAGTACCTTGGACGTGGTGGAATAGTCAGAATTCCAAAATCCTGATGAAAAGCTCCCAGATTGAGCACTTACTAAAAATAGTAAGTTGTCCAATTTCAATGAAAACTCAGTGGGACCCTGTTGGAAGCCTTCTGACAGCAATGTTAAGCTCAGATGTTAATTAGCCAACTCAATTTAACTTCAAACTGGCTTGAAGAATGAAAACCCTAATTTCACAGACAGCCAAAATTTCAAAATTCCAAATGATAGGACATCCCCGGAAGGACAAAAAGATCAAAAGATCAGAGAGATGCAAAACCACCCAAAACCAAAGCCAAAAGACCAAAATGGAGCAAAAATTGGGGGTCCCCATTTGAATGGGGCGATGTGTGAAAAGGTCACAAGAGATAGCGAGTGGAGAAGATGACCCGGATCACTGGTTGAAAGCATTTCCGGCGACACTCAGAGATAGTGTCATTGACTAGTACTCAGAATTGGACCAAGCACAAAGGGCATCATGGAGATTACTCAGGAAGGCCTTTCAAGATGAATTCAAACTCCTGAGGGATGACAGTGAGATTGTAGCAAAAATCTACAATACCAAGCAAGGGAAGCACGAGTGTGTGCGGACCTACAACCAGAAACTAAAGGATCTGTTGGGGAAACATGAGTCACAGCCAACAGATTGCTTAAAGAAGAGATGGTTTATTGAAGGTCTGCTTCCCTCGCTACGGAAGAAAATGAAGGTGGTACCTCCATCCTCGTATACTGAAGCATATAACCGTGCGATAGATATCGAAAGCGAGAACAAGACATCCTCTAGAGGGAAGAAGCATGATGACGAAGAAAACACGGGGGAGAGCAAGGATGAATCAAAAACCGTACAAGCTCTTCGTCGTGACATGTTGAGAATGATGAAGGAACTAAAAGCGGACAAAGGGTCCAAGGAGGCGACTGAACTATGGTGTATGGAATGCAAAATAGAAGGTCACACAAAGGTGAACTGCCCGAAGAAGTTATTCTGCAAAATCTACCAAGTTATGGGACACTCCGTCAAGGAATGCCCATACAACTTAAAAGCCAGAAGTGCACAAGTACTCTTCACTCAAGGAGAACCGTCGACACCGCCGAACACACCACCAAAGCCCCAGTACAATAGCAATGCATCCCCTGGAGGTTACTGAAGCAACAGAAGTCTGAGGAAAAGAACACAGTACGACAGCAAAGGACGGCCCATGATCCAATGCCGTAAATACAACGAATGGGGTCACTTCGCTAAGGACTGCCAGAACGGCCAAGGTTCGGGAGGAAGATTGTGTAAGTGGTGTGGACCAGGCGACCATGAAGATAGTGAATGCCCCAAGCAGAAGGGTATGCATATGCTGGAAGTAAAAGAACAAGAGGTACTGGCGATCACCAAAGCGCAAGCAAAGAAGGCAACCTACTCAGATCCATGTACGGAAAAACAAAGGATGAAGGAAACAAAAGCTGAAGTGGAACTGGTGATGACAAAGGAGAACAAAATATCTCTGGAAAAGCCAAAAACCTCTCGGCGGTTGAAGGCGAAAACCAACATCGTACGGCAGGTACTGCAAACCACGGTACGGATCAAAGTAACAGACCTTCTCCGAACATTGTCGTAGTTGGGATTGGCAATGACAAACGTCCTCAGGGATGTCAAGCAATCGCAAGCGAAGGACCAAAGGCAAGAATTGGTACCAGATTCACCACCGTACGGTGAACAAACCA
This sequence comes from Sequoiadendron giganteum, assembly GCA_007115665.2. Classification (NCBI taxonomy): domain Eukaryota; kingdom Viridiplantae; phylum Streptophyta; class Pinopsida; order Cupressales; family Cupressaceae; genus Sequoiadendron; species Sequoiadendron giganteum. The sequence goes on along the minus strand of CM021107.1, from coordinate 428,491,442 downwards.
TTGATCCCATACTACTCATGGGGAACGTCGAGAAGATGCCAGCGGTTGTGCAGATGGAGATCGGAGGGAATATCTTGACAAATACTATCATCAATGGAGGATCGGGAGTCAACGTACTTCCCGAAGACACATGGAAGAGCCTCGGGAAGCCTACACTCTGGCCACCGACATTCCAACTCGTCGATGCCGATCAACATGGTATCAAACCGTTGGGAATGTTGATGGCGCAAAAGGTGGTGATCGGAACACAACCATTCCTGCTGAACTTTGTAGTCATTCCATTGTAGAGGAAGGAGTACGATGCATTGCTTGGACGAGGGTGGTTAGTGGCAACCAAGGTGAATCATAATTGGAAAAGAAATACACTGTCCATAGAGAATAAAGGGAGGAAGTACGTGATCGACTTAAAGAATCAGGCCGTCAATGAAGAACTGGCATCTTCTGAATCGGAATCCGATGGAGGAGAGCCAGAATGGACGAAGGAAGGAAAGCAATGGAGTCGAACGATGAGGGCATACTTGAAATCGAGAGTTGGTCGGAAGACAAGACAAGTTCATTGAATGGCCTATTTCATTGGCAAATGGAGGATTATGAGGCATTCCATTGAGAGTGCAACATGCTACAAATCGAAGAAATCCAGGAAGGGGAAGACAAAAGCGCGTCTAACCAAACACTTCCAGCCGAGCATGGAGAGTACAAAGAAAGTATATCAAAATTGGACGATACGCCAACCCACAAATCCAAACAGATACGAGATGGAAAAATTGTGTTGGAGCCAAAAAATGAAAAAAATAAAGTAGAAGAATTAGAAAACTTTTAAAATGAAGAGAGAGAAAAAAGTGACAAAGGAGAGGAAAAAGCCGAGGGAGAGAAAATAAAGAAGAAAAGAAAAATGCCAGAGGAGAGAAAATAGAGATGAAGAGAAGAAAGTTGACAAAGGAGAGAGAAAAGAGACAAAGGAGAGAGAAAATAGAGACGGAGAAAAGAAAGTTGACGGAGAGAAAAAAGGCAAAGGAGAGAGAAAATACAGACGGAGAAAAGAAAGTTGACAGAGGAGAGAGAAAAACGCCAAAGGAGAGAAAATAGAGACGAAGAAATGAAAGTTGATAGAGGAGAGAGAAAAACGCCAGAGGAGAGAAAATAGAGACGAAGAAATGAAAGTTGACAGAGGAGAGAAAAGAGACAAAGGAGAGAAAATAGAGACGGAGAAAAGAAAGTTGACAGAGGAGAGAGAAAAAAGACAAAGGAGAGAGAAAATAGAGACAAAGAAAAGAAAGTTGACAGAGGAGAGAGAAAATAAAGCCAAAGTAAAAATTGACATAGGGGAGAGAAAAATGCCAGAGGAGAGAGAAAGTAAAGCCAAAGAAATGAAAATTGACGAAGGAGAGAAAAAAGCCAGAGGAGAGAAAGTAAAGCCAAACAAGTGAAAATTGACGGAGGAGAGAGAAAGTAAAGCCAAAGAAATGAAAATTGACAGAGGAGAGAGAAAAAAGCCAGAGGAGAGAGAAAGTAAAGCCTAAGAAGTGAAAATTGACGGAAGAGAGAATGTGAAAATTGACAGAAGAGAGAGAAAAGGGCCAAAGGAGAGAGAAAGTAAAGCCAAAGAAGTGAAAATTGACGGAGGAGAGAAAAAATTAAAAATTAAAAAGGGAGATTAAAAGATGGAGAAATGAAAATATAAAAAAGGTTAAAATGGCAAAAGCTTTCATAAACATAAGAAAGAAAATCATACGCCATATTGGAGAGACAAATATCACGCAAGGCAAGAGGAAATCCGTGCAAGAAGGGACATCACACGACGGAGAGTTGCCAAGAGCCGCACAAGGGAGGAGTTCAAGTGTCGGAAGGACAGGAAGGAGATTGTCGTACGATCCAAGGAGAAGTTCGCCATACGAAATTTCAAGCAAGGTTTGGCCATATGAATCCCAAGACTAAGCATTGTCGTATAGGTCAAAGTTGCCAAAAGGCAGTCATCAAAAGAATATCGTACGAGCCTGGAGGAGGTTGGAAGTCGTACGCTAGAAAGTGTACAGAAAAATCGCTTACACCAAGAAGGTCATACGAATTAAAGAAGTTGAGATAGTTGTACAGACTAAAAGCACTAAAAAGGTTATACGAAGTAGAAAAGTTGTGAAAGTCGTACGAATTGGAGAAACTGGGGAGGCCGTACGAAATTAACGGACTGGACTTGCTGCCAGGAACATCAAATTCATGCAATTGGCAGAGAAGGATAACCTATTGATAGAGAAGGACGTACAGTTGGCAGAGAGGGCTACTCAGCTGGTAGAAAAGGAGGACTTGGCAAGTACACAAGAGGAGTTGTCAGCTGCTCAAGCTAAACTCGCCGAAGCAATCAAGATAGTGAAGCTAGCTCGAGAGCGACAGAAGGCGGCCAATCAAAAGCTCGAGCGCCTCCAGCAACAATCCACCACCACTCCCTCTTCATCCATACACCTAGGGGCGCATTCTCTCCCTCCCTCTTCTTAATTTCGTTATGATCGAGTTTTCATTTTCAGTCGTCTCGAAGACAACTACTTGTTGGCGGGGATGATGTAGTTGCCCGTAATGTAATTAATCGGTCGGGAATAAAATGAATAAGACTTACTTAGTTGTCAATTAGTTGAGTGTTTTGTCTTGTTAGTTGGTAGTTCAGAAATTAGTTCTCGAAGGGTTAATTAATGTAATGAAGCGACGCGACGATTGGTACTCAACCACCTCTGCCCGCTATATGTATCAGAGTCTTATGGTTATAGAGATGTTACTGTTGTTCTGATTGTCATGAAGTATCTGTAATTGGCATGTGTTGAATAAATATAGACAATAGCGATGATCTTATGTTTTACTCTCTAGTACGGTGTTATGTTTTGTCAACTATTCTCGTTTACTCATTGCATACGTTGAAGTTAGTCACATGAGTAAACAGCCTCTTGCAAATTAGAGTCACAATTAACAAGGAAAAATGGCATAGAAGAGGTGACAAACTGTAAGTGATCTTCTTTTGAGCATCAACAGATATCAGTTTAAACTTCATCTACTTAGTTATCCATCATTTATCTACCCAAACTCATATGCAACCACACAAAAGAGCCATCACAACACATGTAATAGATTCAAAACACTATCAAGTTCCTCTAATGATGGTTACAATCATAGCAACAAGTGTGTTGAAGAAAACAATCCAAAATGATATATTTTCTAAGTTTGTGCATACAACAATGGAGACATGAAACTAAAAATGATATTACAACATTTTAAGAACAGTATGTCAAAACCTCTACCCTCCTATAATTGCCTCTGCAATGGATTTTCTACAAGTTCTGCCCTTTTGAATATTGCTCTTTTTTTCTTTTCTCTCCTATACCATCCAATAATGAAAAATGATAGCCTCCTGCCCATAAAACATTTGCTACGACCCAAACCCTAAGTCATGACACTCTAGCAAAGTCAAATCCATAGTGGAGGATAAGTCGCACTCAAATGGATGTTGCAGATCAAAGGAAGAGATCAGCATTGAATTTGGTGGTTGGGTGACTGTTCTGCAATAATGGTGGTAGCTGAACTCAAAATCCACGCACTTGAAGTTTTGGTGCCTAAACGCATTCAAGAAAACACCAAGTAGACCCATGGTTGGTGAAAGATGCATTAATGGCATCTTAATTCAATAAATGGGCAGGTGGGAGACAATTGCAAAGCTAAACCATAAAAATCTAGATGTTTGGACACTTTCGGAGCCTTTTACACGTAGAAATGACGCTTTGCGGGCTCTTGGAGTCCATCTAGACCATTTGCGGGAGAACAAACATGAACTGCACCTTTGCAGAAAAAAGTGACCCAGCCGAAACTATGGGAAAAAGCCACCCATCTAGTCCTGTGAGAAAAACCAAGTGAACTTGCCAATTTGCAATGCTTGAAAATATCCAATTTGGATGAAAAATCTTGATGATGACATCAACAAGGATGACATTAGCATGGCAGTACCAATGGACTGGAAGGCTTCGAATGAAATGACATCATGATGATGTCAACAAGGTGGGATGAGATCAGCATAACAACATCAATGTACAGAAAGGAGCAAAGAAACTAGACCTTGCGGGCAAATCCATCTAAACCGGATGAAAGGTAAAGTTAATGGATAAGTTCAAATGAGGATTGGACTTCCACAAGCTATTAAATTGGCTTAAATTCGGTCTAGATGTGGGAAAATGTAAGTGAACCAAACAAAACATTAAAAATGTAGTTCAGTTGGGCATCAAGAACCCGCAAAACTAAAATGCAAAAAAAAACAATCAAACTAGACATAGTGGGAAAGGGAAAGTTCATTAAGACATTGAGTTCCCACAGAAACTTACTTAGCCACTTTTTCTATATTTTTTGCCTTTTGCAAGAGCCAATAACTAAACTGCATTTGAAGGAATATCAAATTGGATTGTACTTTTCCTGAAAATGCAACTGAACTGGATAGAAGGAGAAAACCCTCAAAGGCACAACTTTCTCCCATGAGAGAATTTTGCAAAACTTTCAAAAGCAACTGGGCCTAATTTTTTATGCTCTACCCTACTGTGCTAAGGAATTTGGTAAGGGACCAACCAAACTAGATATCTCAGATTGGTTACTAACAAATGGGTTTAAAAGGCCAAGATTGATAACACATGGAACATCATGGGACTCAAGCAAAGAAGGCATTACAACTTTGAGTCCCAACAATGGCTCTAGTTGGGGACATGTGTCTCTTGCAGGCATAGCAAGAACCTAGATCTCCGATTAGACCACAAAACGTTGACAAAACCACAACAAAACACCATCTTGACTGAGTTGGAAACAAGACTACTCGAAGACATGATTAAAATATAGAAAATTAGCATTGCACTTACCAGTCAAAATTTTGAGCTCCATTACTTATGAAACATTGAAAAATAATACTTCAAATGTTGTCCATGCATGAGCAGCTCCATCAATTCTCCTTCTAGATCCATGAAACAATATACATGAATCATACTTCTCATCTATTCTATAAGGTCCAAGCCATAAGGGGTCAAATTTTCCATGCTTTCCCTTATCCTCAAGATATAACATCCCGTAGAAAAACCAAATCACCAACCTAGAACTCCCTTGGTGATGCCCTCTTATCATGAAGATGCTTCACGATTTACTTATGCTAGTTACTTCTATCATGAGCCACTCTTCGTTGCCCATCTAACTCGGCCAATGCCATGACCCGAAGGGAAAGTGCATCACAATGGTCATCATCCGTACCCTGCAATAGCTAATATACAGGTAACCTCAAAGTGATAGGCATCCTAGCTTCTACTCCATAAATCAACTCGAATGGGCTATGCCTAATGGCTTGTTTGACAAAGACCCTATTAGCCCAAAGAGCATATTCGAGCTTGTCATCCCACCTCTTCTTATTCTGATCTAGAGTCATTTTGATGATCTTCATCAAGCTCTTATTACTAGACTCGGACTGTCCATTACTTTGTGGGTGGTAAGGGAAGGAGTGCACCAGGGGAATACCAAACCTAGAACACATATCTTGTATATCCTTTAACCTAAAGAACATAGCATTATCAACAATAATCCTATTTGGAACTCCAAATCTAGTTATAATGTTGTTGATCAAGAAATCAACACCTGTTTGGACATTGCATTACGAGTTGGGATAGCTTCAACCCACTTAGAAAAGTAATCGTGACCACTAGAATCCACTTATATCCATTGTTGGACTTCGATTGTATTTCTCCAATGAAATCAATCCCACATTGTTGAAAAGGGGTCTGGACTGATGAAGCCAGCAAAGTGAGTGCACCAACGAACTTCAGCTTGCCCAAAAACTATTGACAAGCATCACACCGTTGTATCGTTTGTGCAATATCCTTGAACAATGTCAACCACCAAAATCCTTCTCTCAAGATTTTATGTGCAATGGTGTTGACCTTGAAATGTTCGTCACACACAGCATGGTGACATTCCTTTATTACTTCATCAGCGTGCTTACTATCCAAGCATTTGAGCAAGTCTCCCTCATGATTTCTCCACATTAACTGACCTTGGATGAGCATATACCTTTGCGACTTTAGCTTGAGGGTTCTTCTTTGATTTTCATCCATGAGAGTGGATAATTCATGTTTACCAAACAAAAAACATCCTTGTACCATGGATCATCACACAAAACACATGCAATAGTAGCGCTAGTGTTTACCTCATTGACTTATGTTGCTTCCAAGTTGGAATTAGCCATCAACTTGACCAAGCCTTGACCTCTAACAAGCTTAGTGGTCTGTATATCCATGTCATATTCTTGGATTTTGTTTATCCAACAACACCTTTTACCTAAGGCTTCTTGTTGCATGAAGATATCCTTCATAGCTAAGTGTGGCACATATGCAATTATTTTTGCACCCGCAAGGTATGAACTAAAATTCTTCACTGCTCTAACTAAAGCATAAGCATGGTTTTCCATTGTTGAATACTTCAATTTTGCTACTTGTATTGATTCACTAAAGAAAGATACCTATTTTACATATCCGTCTTTGTTGTTTTGCAACAAAACAACAATAGTATAAAATGAAGCAAAACACGATAGCTGAAGAGGTTTAGAATATTCTGGACTTGCCAATATAGGGGCCTCAGAGATCGCTTGCTTAATATCCCGAAAGGCTTCAATTGGTTCTGCACTCCATTCAATTGGTTGTCCCTTCTTGAGCATCTTTGATATGGATTTGGTTTTCTCAGCAAAGTTAGGAACAAATCTCCTAACAAAGTTGATCTGCCCGAAAAAGGATTGAATTCCTTTAATAGACTTGGGTTGAGGGATAAGGTTGATAGCCTTGACTCTTTTGGGATCTATCCTTACCCCGTCCTTTGACACAATGTATCCTAGAAGTTTACCTTTCTCAACACCAAACTTACATTTTTTGGGATTTAGGGAGATCCAATGCTTTAAACATCTTTTACAAATTAGCTCTAGGTGTTTGCAATGCTCACCTCTTCCCTTTGAAATTGCAATCAAGTCATCTTGGTACAACATCATGATCCAAACAATAAGACTACCAAAAGCTACGTCCATTGCTCTCTGAAAAGTAACCTACATTCTTCAAACCAAATGGCATCCTCGCATACACATATGTGCCCCATGGTGTAGTGAATGTCGTTTTTTGTTGTTCTAACTCTATCACAACCACTTGATTGTAGCCTGGAAATCCATCCATCATGGACATGAGTTATGATCTTGTTACTTGCTACGACAAGTGGTCCATGCTTGGAAGAGGGTAGTTATCTTTGAGGGACTTAAGGTTGAGGTTCCTAAAGTCAACACACAACCTTATTTCCCTATTCTTCTTTCTCACCGGGACAAGATTAAACACCCATTCAGAATGCCTCATAGCTTTGATGATTCCCACTTCCTTCATTTTCATCAACTCCTTTTGCATTTGGGGAGCCGAGTTAGGAGTAACAGGCCTTTGTTTCTGCCTAAATGGTTTAGCATCGGGTTGAAGTGGAATCGTATGCTTAAACAAATCTTCCCTATATGCTTGTAGATCGTCAAATGACCATGCAAAACATATTTTAGATTTATGCAACATGGAGATTAACATCTGTTTCGCATGAAGTTTCAGCTTCTTACCAATGTAGACCATCTTGGGATTTTCATTTGTCCCCAAATTCACCCCTTCAACATCATCTTCATGAGTTTATTTTCTTTTGTTTTTGCAGCGGTCTCCACGATCAAACATCTTCTCTAAGGCAACCAATCCTCTAGGAATAGTATTTGTCTTGAGTTGTACTATCTCATTCCCAAACAATGTTTCTTTTCCATCCTCTACTTCAATCATTGGTTTCCAATCAATGAGTTGACTATCAAACTCATCCATACCATTTAAGAACTTGTAAATCTGTTGGTTGTCATCAAACACCTGTCAACTGCATATGTTATCTGATATGGTAAGTCTTGCTAAGATTTCAATGCCCTACTATAACAAAGGAATATTTGCATTCAAATTGTACCTTGATGCTTCAACAGCAAGAGCATATTTTCACTTTTGTCGAGCCATTCAATGCCAATGGCATCAAACAGCTCTATGCTATCCCAAACAACATTACTATACCTTCTGAGTTTACTCTCTTTGGCTGCATATGCACCTTTCACTTGCTGCACTATAAGCTCAAAATCTCCACAAATTTTCATGCATATAATGCCATGTTTGTGAGCTATATTCAACCCCAACAATAGGGCCTCATATTCAGCAATATTATTAGTACATAGGAAGGTTAGCCTGAAAGAATAATTGTGTTTCTCACCACTTGGGGATACTAACACAACACTTGCACCATTACCTTCCCTTGAGAATGCTCCATCAAAAAACATAGTCCAAAGACCATCTTTTATCTCTTTGTCAACATCTAGTGTAGGAGCAGCTACCCCATCACAAATCCCAATTATGTGATCAATACTAGCATCAAACAAGTTTATTTGATCAAGAGATTTATACTTGTCTTCAATGTTGTCCTGGAATCTTTGTTCCCTATCCAATCTCACATTCTCACCATGCAAAGGAATGGTGGCATATGATAAATCCATTTGTATGTGTCCACCAATAGAAGTTGCCCATTTGCATGATAACACTAGAGGGCATGATTGACCAATTTCCAGAACAACTGGCCACTGCATTACAACAGAGAAGGGAGCAACGACTCAAGAAGAAGAGCAACTAAAAGAAGAAGCTTTAGCAGAGATAAGTCCTTCAGCCACTACTACACAAAAGGAGAAAATAGCATAAATATTGGTTAGGGAGCTTCGATCAAAGCAAAGGGTGGATAAACTAATGGTGAAAAATACAGCTATCACAAAAAAATACAAGCAGAGATAAATGAAGCCACCAAGAAGGCTTATGCAGAAATGCAGGAAGAAGAAACAAAGTATCAAGAGCTCCCCTCTTCCCCTTCCAAAGATACAAACCTTTCTATGGGTCAACAAATTTCTACTCAATCCTCACCATCTCCAAAAAAGCCCCCATCCTCTACCACTCCCCCAATGCAATCAATCAAAGACTTTTGGCTCAACAGAAGCATATCCAACCAGTCACAACCCCACAGCTGTTACATGGTTCCCAGGTGGATCTTTCTAACATTTCTCCCTATCAAAATTTCAACTTGGGAACATTTTTCATCAGACCACCAAGGAAGAAATATTAAAACATGTAGACAACACGAAGCAGTTAGAGGGAGTCATAAGCGACATTCAAAATTAGTTTCCACATATCAATGGATTTTCCTCTCAGCCATTAGGGTTACAAATCAAAATTCTAGTAGATGGCTTGATACATCACATGCAATAGCAAACGGCCTCCCTTTGCCAAACAATCACAACTGAACCCACCAAGGCAAAGATGGATGATGAAAGGAAAATATACACAACTGGTCATTACTGCACTGAAATCTCACATTAGCACCTTGAAGAACACAGCAAGTGATATGAATGCCCTACATCAATGCTTCCTATGATGGCCCAACCTCACCAAGAATCTAAAAGACCAAATGGAGCAAATAGAACAACAAATTCTCCAAGTGGGGAATACCTATGACACTCTGCAAGATATAGATGACAATACATGAGCACAATTGGAGGCACTTCATGTTCAGTTACAACAAGTACAAGATCAACGAGAGAAAATAAAAAGCCAATTTGAACAATTGGGAGGTAGTAAGCTTGTCGTTGGCACATGTAACAAGTCTCATCCAAGATGCACAAAAGGTGGCTCAACAGACTCAAATTTCCACCACATTGCTAAAAGAAGAAAAAACCCTTACATAGATTAATGCACAGAATCACCTTCTCCAGCAAGCCGAAGTTCAATGGGGCAGTACTTTCACCCACTTAAAGGAGATATAAAAAAGCATTATCCCAGCAAAGTAATTCATTCTACATGTGAAATATCCCACCCTGATCTGAGATATTTGCTAACTGAAAACTGCCTTGTCTGATCGCTTTGTATTTTATGGTTTTTTTGCTTTTTTGTATTTTTGAGAATTTATGCCAGGGAATGCAATGAAATATATAAGCAGTTGCAAAGTAAACCAATTATTGAAGCAATGCAATATACTTTCAATTCAGATTTATCATTGTACTTCATTTACAAAGAAACTCATACCCAGAAATCAATAGGAGATTATTACAAGTCTGAAAGTTCTGATCAGCAACAATAAACCTCTAAAAATCTGAACAACCTATCTCCAATCAAGCACAAATGTGACCTCTAAGTGAAGCCACCTAAAGATGCAAACCTTGGGTGGTATTTCACACCTGCAGAATGCACAATCTGAAAGAGCTACGTTCTCCAAGATCAATTTGCAGTTGTTTTCTTCCCACAACTAAAACTCTTCAATTTGCAAAGTGTTGAATGAATGAATGAGAATGTTTTTTCAAAGCTTTTATAGAAACTCCAAAATGCCATGACCCCCTTAGACTTTTAATACATTTTAATATTTAATCTTCATTTGCTTTTGTTGTCTCCAATAATAATATTATAGACCTCTTAAGTGTGGCGCCCCTCATAAATACTTTTTAAATATTGACTGCATGATTATAAAAAACCATATGTTATAAAGGCCAATTCATTAATGCACTTTATATTTAATTATTATTAAAGTTGGAACTTTAATAATAATCAATTAATCATAATTCCATAAATACTCATCATCAATTGATTCTGCCAACACCACGAGGTTGCCCATTGCTCACACTGCTCATTTGGATATCTTACTATAAATAGTAAGGTTGGCCCCCAACATCCAAGTGACTTACTAAAAGTAGTATGTGTAAATGGAGCCTAGAACACCTTAAGAAAGTCGTATCTGAATATCGCTAAGCACTAGAGAAGAAAACGCTATAAATTGTCATCTGAAGAACCATATAACTCCCACCAAAGGCCCTCTAAATGCCAACATTACCCTATGAGGACCTGATGATAGGCTAATCCACCAAACTCTGACACTGGCTAAAAAGGGGACATCACAACGTGTCTTGATAGGGTAAATGGCAGAACAGGGGCCAAGAACAAAGATACAGTGCAGCAGATCTTACCACAAACCATTGCAAAAGGGATGTTAGCTTCTTCATTCTTTGTAACAGTTCTTTACTTGGGCGGATGGAACTTATCAATTCCATTCCTACCCATTCTGGAACATTTTGAATGGGATTCTATTTCTGGAATTAGCGGGGTCGTTAATATAACAATCGGGATCCTAATTATATTAGCTAAAGCCTATCTGTTCTTATTTATTTCTATCACGGCAAGATGGACCTTGCCTAGGATAAGAATGGACCAATTATTGGATCTTGGGTGGAAATTTCTTTTACCTATTGCTCTGGGTAATCTATTACTAACAGCTTCTTTCCAACTTATTTTATTGTGATTAACTTTCTTTTCTGTTTCGTGAAGAGGTTCTATATTCTCAATTCTGCAATATATCCAAATTTGATAGATCCGATCTATGAAGAGAAAGAAATTTCTATGAAATGATTATTCAAGGAGATTTTACACATGTTCTCCATGGTAACTGGGTTTATGAATTATAGTGAACAAGCAATACAAGCTGCGAGATACATTGGTCAAGGTTTTATGGTTACCTTATATCATATGAATCGTTTACCTATTACTATTCAATATCCCTATGAAAAATTGATCCCATCAAACGATTTCGCGGAAGGATCCACTTTGAATTTGATAAATGTATTGCTTGTGAAGTATGCGTCCGTGTATGCCCGATAAATCTACCTGTTGTGGATTGGAAAGTCGGAATAGATATTGGGAAAAAACGATTGGAAAATTATACCTCAAGGAAGGAGTATATTTTGTAAAGGACACGCCCCAATAAGATAATAAATGTATAAGATAGGAAAGGAATAGATGAAAGATAGAGAGGGGCTATGAGATAAAGATACATGATACCAAATGTATATAAGAGTATATAGAGGAATGATCCAATTTACTAAAGATTGAATATATCGATATACAGATGCTCATAAATATTGTGTAAACTCTGAGATGGTGTATGACTAATATAATGTATGTTCTCGATGAATAGCTTAAGTATAGATACTGCATTTAATTCCTAAGTCTGGTCCTTCTACTATTGTTGATTCTAGGGTATAAATAAAACACACAAAATACTTGGGGCTCAAAACACCGATCTGTCGCCCTCCACTTTCTTGCCAACACCAACCTAGCATGGAAAACAAAGATTGTAAGGAGAACACCATTGTTTTAAAAATAATGGTACTAGGGTCCTCAGAAACAACTAGTCTCAATCAACGAATAAAACTTAACACATACACACTAATTAAATCATATTATTGTTTCTCACCATACGATTTACCATTTTCGGATTTGATAAAAAAATATTCTGCTACAAAATCAACATGCAATTTTTTATGCAAAGGAGAGAAAATTAAGGATCTATTAGTATATTTGTTTAGTTCTTTTACCTTTTGTTAACCACATATCAGCACTTTAGGAAAACCAAGTGTAATTTATATGATACATCTAAGGAACCTCTATAGGAAGTTGCCCAATTCTTAAGAGATGTTTCTAGGAGATGTATAGACAAAAGAAACTTCATTTGATGTCTCCTAATATCTAGAGACATCCCCATATGGATCTCCAAGACAAGAACGTGTTTCTAATAAGAGAGACAAGTACCAAGGTTAAGGTAAAAGTCTTTTGGTAGCTATTTTATTTTCATATATATATAGTTGAAAAACTCACCAAAAACTTCCTTAACTCACTAGTACTCCCAAGTCAATTGTAATGTCCCCATTTTAGCCATACGCTCTTTTGTGTCTGATAACCTATTTTTGGAAGCCCGTAGGCCAGTCAGAAGCTAAAATTAGGGTTTCCACTTTCTAAAGAGGTTTTGAAGGCTTCCATGCGAGTTTTTTTTATGCATGTATGGTGGAGCTTTTTGGGTTTTTGGAGAGCTTTGAGATGTGGTAACATGCGTGACGAGATATTGACTTGCATTTTTTGTTGTTTCCTCAGCAGTTTTAGAGGCTTGCATGTTGGAGTTTTACAGTTCTGATTTTGGATACCTTTTGGGTTTTCAAAGAGCTTCGCGATGATGTGACATGCAACTGAATCGGAGAACTTTTCCAGACTTACTATTTTTAGTAAGTACGACGGATGCTTGGATTGTGGTTAAAATGAGTTTGGAACAACTTACTAATTTTAGCAGTATGCTATTTTTAGTAAGTTCTATTTTAAGCAATGCTATTTTTAGCAGGGTTTCTACAGTTCAGTTCAGTGGCTATATCTGGCAGGTCAATTTGAGCAGTTTGGTCTCCAACACCCTTGGTGCTATTTTTGACAGTGTTTCAGCAACTTGGTGTTATGGTTGTTTCTGGCAGGGCAGTATATTTAGTTGGTCTCCAACATTTGAGGTGATTATTTTGGCAGGTTTGATATTTGGTGAAAATAACATTTTTAAGTGGAATATTTGGCTATGGCTTGGAGGACAAATTATTTGAAGAGGTAATCAAGTTATATTTTATATATCTTAATTGGACGCCTAGCCTAGAGGAGATAAATACATTTTAAAATGTATTTTGCATTTGATAATATGGGATGCCCAAGTTAATGTTTTAATTGCAATTTAAATAAGTCATCTCTCTTGAACGCCTTATGGAGAAGGCATAAGTGATTATTATTAATATATATTTCACGTATACCTTGGACGCCTAACTTTGAAGATTATTTATATTTTGATAAAGTGAAATGCTTTCATGAAGGGAACGACTTGGAATAAGGTTAAATGAAATGCATATTGCAAATTACTAAAGATGAAATTGAATTTCATGTTGGGCGCCCTAAAGAAAGGGAAATGGAAATTTGAATTTGGAGACAAAAGGCTATAACTAAGAGTGTTGGGCTCTTTGTTTCTCATCCATGAAGAAATTATAACGAAATCTTGTCAAAATGGTGATTGTTTTGCTTCGAGGAATGCATACCTCCTAGCTTGGACTTGGTTTCTTGCTTGAAAGATAGCAACTAGCTAAGTTAGAGGTTGTTTTTTACATTGAAGAGCAAATTAATCTTATTGTAATGGAGTCTTTTGAAGTTTTCTGATGTCTTTTGGTGTGTTTTGTCAGTTTACAGGTTGCTGGTTTGGATGTGGCTGAAGTAGGATTTTACCCATAGCTCTCTTGGTGATTTTTGTTTGGTTCTAGGCAATTGATATATCAGTTCCTTGGCCTTGGGCACCCCTTTGTGCAAGTTTTTGGAATTTATTGTGGAGCCATTGATTTTATCTTGCAAGTCTTCCCTTTTACCAGGCCGTACTTTGCCTGGGAAGTCTTAGAAAACTTTAGAAAAATAAATAGCATTAGTTTGCAGCTATTTCTCAGTCCTAGATTGGTCGCCATCTATCTAGAAGTCATTTGCATTTCATTTCACGTCATTTGGTGTAGTTTTGAGAGAGTTATGAATATTTTAGTGAGTTCTCTACTTGCTGGTTTGCATTTTCAGTTTGCTGGTCTGTCATATCAGATTGTCTAAGTTAGGGTTTTGGAGTGTGTTTTTCACATATAGTGAGTCTTTGAAAGTTGGAGATCAAATAATAACACTTGCAGCTTCTTGGACAGTTAACTATTGGCTTCTTGCAGGATTCATTCTTATTGTAAAGCTGTTTCAGTAGTACTGATCAGCTCTTATTCTCATTCTACAAATTTATATTGTATTCCCACTCTTAATGGAAGAAGTTGGCTTCACCGCCTTGTTTACTTTGTTTAAGCATTATCATTCCCACCATTCGTGGAAGAGATAGGCCTTGTCGTCTTGCATGTTGTACTGGGGTCGGCTTGTCGCCCTTCTTTACTTTTAGTATTGACATTGTTGATTGGCCAAGCCGTCCATTTACTTCTGTACTTGCATTCATATTGCTGATCGGCTATGTCGTCAAATCATTCCCGCTGAATACGTGGTTGAGTTGCATCTTTGTATTTCCAGCATTCAGTTTCAAGCTAACGATCCTCAACGCCATATGCTCACACCTTGCCCATCATTGGGATCCTGGTGTACATTCTTGGTGTAGGGTTACATTTCGGAGTTGGTTTATGATTTGGCTAACGCTGACGAGTGCCTTTGTGAAGTGTTGTTTCAAAAAAGTTGAAAAATTATAAGGGGGTCATTTCATCAACTAGCTTGGCTTGTAACCCACAAAAAAAAATCAACATCAAGTTTTTGGCAAGTTTTTGCCTTAAACTCAATGGAAAACTTGGGAAATACTTGTAAGTTTTGAGTTGAACTCAGTCCACATTTGAATGAACCTAGTTTTTGGCAATTTTTCACTATAAACTCACCAAAAATCTTTGCAAAATCTTGTTAGTCTAAATCAAAACTTAGCCCACATTGGAATGAAATAGTTTGTTTTTGCATCATTTGTTTCAACCATTTGAGCTGATTTATTTTCAAGCATTCATGTGACATGAAGGTTCATGTGGTATCAAAGGCCTTAATTTGGGCTTGGTAGTGGGGACTCCACCTTTCAGCTCCACCCTATATCATGACAAGGTACACACCCAAGGTGCTGCCCCCAAACCCCACAAGGGGCATTGTGCCTCAACCCCAATGGGGACTCTACCACCAGAAACCTGCAAGGAGTTCTGCCCCTTAACCCTATGCTACCACTCCTACATCCCCCCTTTAATTTTTAAATGTGAATAAAAATTGTTTTGAGCCCATGCTTTCATAGCTGAAATTTGTAAAATATTGATACAAATATGTTATTTGTAAACATATGACATTGAATTGAACCCATCTTTTGATCTATAAAGTTATAATGAAGGAAAACTGCTTAATACCTTTGTAAATTCAGTTTTAAGCACATTTTTTAAGATAATTTTACAGCTTTATGTGTTTTTTAATGTTAGGGAAATTTGCAAAATTTTTGCTAATTTTTTTTCCTAAGTTTTTTGAAGTCAAAATTTTTCAACAATGTTTTACATACGTTATCCTCTCCCCACGCCATCAACAAAATCAAGGAAAATTTTTGTCATCCCCAAAACTGTGTCCCCCTATCCTTGAACTTTAAGAAACACTGGAATATAGTCACTTGAAGATGTGGGTAGAAGGAGAGGAGTACAGCCCTTATCCCTGTACTGGAGTGTCCTGCTGATTAAGATTATAAATTGTTCAAATTTTCTACTACTAGGTTTCAATCTCATTACCAATCTCAAGAGTGAACCAGACCTTGTCAATCAACCTATACATAGAGTACCATTGGCAATGAATTTTTTTCTCCGAGCTCTTAGCTTTTGACATCATAACCATAGAGATTAATATTATCATGAGAAACTTCACCGTAATCAGCTTTTCTAAAGCTAAACTAAAACAAAATACTAGGAACATATGTGAGAGGGAGGGGCAAAAGTTAGCTAATTACAGTGTTGTGACTAATAGCATTATGAAATCGATGCAGATTTTATCTAATTAAATCTTCTTTACACTTGGTTACTATATTGTGCAAGCTTAAGGCCAAAGAAACATCACATGCACATAGATCAGTTACAAATTGGGTGTCTAGCTGAATAATAAGACCACCCATATTGCTATTTTCAGGAAGGAGTTAGACCTACTCAAACAGATTTTGATGGGCAGCGGAATTAATTTGGTGCAGATGAAAACACAACAGAAGGAGATTGCAACACCTTAACTGCAAAGGTATAATGATGCTGAGATGAATGCAGGAAAAGAAGAAGCATAAATCACCATGCATCTCTGCTTTTCATATTGTCAATCGGGTATTTCCATCAATTTTGTTTTTGTCACTTTCTTCTCTTGCTTCAGCTATAGTAAAAATCTTCTTTTGTAAATACAGTTGAATAATTGGTTTGAACTGTTGATGTTGATAGCGGCGGGAGATATTTTTCTCTCAATTTAAATTAATAAATAATTAACAAGGCAAGTCGGCCTTGATTACAAATGATATTTTATATTTCTCAAAAGAGGCCGACCTAGATGAAGAGTCGCCTAGTTTAGTATATATACAAGGTGATGTTCATTCATTCAAATCATCAATTCATTCTTATTCCAATTCGCACCTTCAAGGAGAAGTTTGCATTTTTGCAACAAATCGCCATCTTTAGAAGCAGATCAGATTTCAAGGAGATTTATATTCAGTTGTATCAAAAAGAGATTATCATCATTTATTGTGTCGAGTTCGCCGTTGAGAAGGGTCTGATTTGTAAAGCAAATTTCTGCTCTTATTCGTACTATATATAAGAGATATATTTTGTTGGGTTTTTCTCCCTCGAGAAGGAGGGTTTTCCCAAGGTAATTTGATGTGTTCTTTGTTCAGTATTTTGTATTTCTACTTATTTACATTTCTGGTCTAAAACTAACATGGTATCAAAGCGGGTTTAAGCAAGATCGGATCAGATTTGTTTAAGCAGCCAAGTCATCTCCTATTCTAGGGCAGTCTATCTAAGTATCGAAGATGGTGAACGGAGTCAAGGTTGAAGATAGGCTTGATGGTGCATCAAATTTCACCTCTTGGAAATTCAGAGTTCTTATTGCCCTAGAAGAAAATGATCTTCTAGATTTCGTGGAAAATGATGTGCCCGAGCCATCCGATGATGCTGAGAAAATTCATTGGAAGAAGAATGGCACGAAAGCTAGGAAGATCTTGATAGACTCCGTGAAGGATCATCCAATGTCGATTATCTCCAAGATGAAGACAACCAAAGATATGTTTGAGGCTCTACAAGGATTGTATGAGATAAACAATACCAGCAGAGCCCTTGCTTTGAGACAACAGCTCCATCACATAAAAATGGCTAAAGGAGATTCAGTCATCTCCTTCTTCATGAAGATTGCTGAGTTGAGAGATCAGCTATGCGCCATTGGAGATATAGTTGTAGATTGAGACCTAGTTATGTTGGCACTGAATGGTCTTCCTCAATCTTGGGAGCCCTTTATCCAAAGCATTAGTGGGAGATCTAAGTTGCCCAAGTTTGATCGTCTTTGAGTTGATTGCATTCAAGAGGAATCCAGATTAGCAGCAAGAGGAAATGGGCGAAGCTCTCATAATGAAGAAAATCATGTCCTTGCTTCTCAAGCTTCCAGAAGGAAAGGAAGAGAAGGGAGAAAAGGAAATTTCAAGAGGAATAGAGACAGAAAATCAGATTTTGTTCCAGAACCAAAGAAGAAGAAGGATCTCCCCCACATTCAATGTTTCAGGTGTGACAAGTATGGTCACTATGCTCGAGATTGCATATCAAAACCAAAGCAACATGCTTCTACTGCAGATGTTGATGATGTGTCACCTCAAAAGGAATCTAGAGACGACTCAGGGGGATTTCTATTCATCTCCGCTATTTCAAGCAATGTTCCAACTAATAGTGACACTTGGTTGATAGATAGTGGGTTGATAGATAGTGGTCCTTCACAACACATTACAGGATACCGAGAGCATCTTACGGATTTGGTAGAAAGAGAAACCAACTTGCAAGTGATAATCGGAGATGATGCTTGTTATTCCGTAAAAGGAGTTGGGGCCACTTCTCTTCCGCTAGATTCTGGCATCCCTCTTTATTTGAGTGATGTCTTGTTTGTACCAGGGATCAAAAGAAATCTTGTCTCCATTTCAGCATTGGAGGACAAAGGTGTTGGTGATATAACAACTGCGTGAGAAAATTCCAGATCAATAGAAGAAAAAAATTTAAATATAGCCAATGGCTATTTAAATTTATATATATGTGATTTAATTAAGGAGGCGCCTTAATTATAATTTGTAATTAAATGAAATGTTTTTATTCTTAAATAATAATATATTTATTAAGGGCCGACCCAAGTTGAGGCGCGATTTTCCAAGAGGCGTCTCTCTTGGTTGGGCCGACCTCTCTCTAAAAGGGTGCATCTTTCTACTTGGACGCATGCATAAATACAAGGAGATGGTGGCTCATTTGTTCATCAAGTAAAGCAAATTCAAAAGGAGAAGTAGTTCGATCTGAAGCAGCAGATCATTCATTTGTAGCAGCAAGTCGAGCCTAAGAGAAGTCATATCATTTGTATTCTTGCATCTAGGAGAGGTGTTGTTATTCATTGTATCATTTAGGCATTGTGTTGTGCCTGATTTGTAAGCAGATTTCTGCTCCTAATCATTCAATATATAAGAGATATATTTGTTGGGTTTTTCTCCCTCAAGTTGGAGGGTTTTCCCATGGTATTGGCTGTGTTCTTGTGTCAATTTTTGAATTAATTTTTGTGCATACTATCTGATCTTATAAAACTAACAAAAGGGTACCAGGTTGCTTTTTCTGAAGGGAAAGTTCTTGCTTGGCCTAAGAACTCCAATATCAAATCAGCTCGTGTGATTGGTGTTCGTCAAGAGAGCCTATACAGACTTCCAATTTGTCCAATTCAAGCATTATTGCATGACTCTATCAGCTCGAGTGAGCTATGGCACAGGAGACTTGCTCACTTACACTTCAGAGCTCTTCCATCTATGGAGAAGATGGTTACTAGTCTACCAAAGCTTAGTCTAGAGCATGATGGCATTTCCAGAGGATGTGCACTTGGTAAGAATATCAAGAGTCCCTTCCATAGTAGTGATAGTAGATCAAAAGGAATTTTAGATCTTGTTCATTCTGATTTATGTGGACCAATGTCTGTGGCAACCTTGAGTGGACTTTGGTATTATGTGATTTTCATTGATGATTATTCTCGAAAGACTTGGATTTACTTCTTGAAATCCAAGGAGTTTGAAGAAGTGCTCGATAGATTCAAAGAATTCAAGGCTCAAGTTGAAAACATGTCCGGGAAAAGGATTAAAGTTCTAAGATCGGACAATGGAGGAGAATACACTTCTGGAGGTTTCCGTAATTTCTGCATTGAGGCAAGGATCAAGAGGGAGTTATGTGTTCCATACAACCCTCAGCAAAATGGAGTTGCCAAAAGAAAGAATAGATCCATAGTTGAGGCAGCCAAGGCTATGATTCATGATCAAGATTTACAAGCTTTCCTTTGGGCAGAAGCTTCGAAAACCGCCGTGTATGTTCAAAACTGTAGCCCTCATCGAATATTGGGAAACATGACTCCTGAAGAGGCCTTCACGAGTGTGAAACCTAAGGTTAGTCATTTAAGAATTTTTGGTTGTCCTGTTTATATTCATGTGCCTAAGGATAAAAGATCTAAGCTAGAGCCTTCAAGCAAGAAAGGAATATTTGTGGGATACAGTGAGTCATCAAAGGCCTACAGAGTCTATATTCCAAGGCAGAAACAGATTGAGATCAGCAGGGACGTCTCTTTTGAAGAGGAAGTAGCCTTCAAAAGATCTAAAGGGTCTTACATGGAGATAGACAGTGAAGAGCAGGAGGCTTCTCAGGATATGGACATATCTCTTGATCATACTCCTGACATTCAGAGGGAGTTCAATGAACCAGTCGAGACTATTGATCCAATCGATCCCATAGAACCAACTGATGGGCCGAGAGACATTGTTGTAGGTCGAGTGAGACCTCTATGGGCTTGACAAACTATGCAAGAGGCAGAAAAGTATGCAGCTCCTCGAGGCACCTTTAGGGAAAGCAAGAGACCGCAGAAGTTTCCAGGCTATGTGGCATTGATGAGTCACATCATTATTTCTAAGCCTACCAGTTTTGAGGAAGCATCCAACCAGCAAGTACGCAGAGATGCAATGACAGAAGAATATCAGTCTATCATCAAGAATGATGTATGGGATGTTGTTCCGAGACCTGAAAGGAAATCAGTTGTGTCTTCCAAGTGGCTCTACAAAATCAACCATGCAACTAATGGTAGCATTGAGAAGCACAAGGCAAGATTTGTCGCAAGAAGATTCTCTCAAAAGGAGGGAATAGATTATGAGGAGACATTTGCTCCTATTGCTTGATACACTTCTATCAGGACAATTATTGCTATTGCATCCACTAAAGGCTGGAAGTTACATCAAATGGACGTAAAGACTGCATTTCTTACTGGTGTGATTGAAGAAGAAGTGTACATTGAGCAGCCAGATGGTTTTGTGATTCATGGGAAGGAGTCTCATGTATGCAGATTGAAGAAGGCATTGTATGGCCTCAAGCAAGCACCTCATGCATGGTATGAAAGGATTGATCGATATTTGATGAGCTTGGGATTCTCCAAGAATGATGCAGATTCCAATCTGTACTTCAAGGTAGTTGATGGTGAGGCTTTAATATTGGTTCTTTATATTAATGATTTATTTCTCACTGGAGCAAAGTATCTCATTGACAAATGCAAGAAAGAGTTAGCCTCCAAGTTTGAGATGAAGGATCTTGATCTTATGCATTACTTCCTGGGATTGGAAGTGTGGCAAAGACCTAATGAGATTATTCTAAGTCAAGGGAAATACACTATAGATATCTTGAAGAGATTTGGGATGATGGATTGCAATTCCATGTCTACACCTATGGAGACAAATTTGAAGAAGTTGAGTGACTCTACAGCTGGTTCAGATTTGGTAGATCCCACCATATATAGACAGTTGATTGGATCATTGATGTATCTAGTCAATAATAGACCAAACATTTGTTATGCGGTGAGCGCTCTCAGACAATTCATGTGTGAGCCAAGACATATACATCTAGTCACGGCAAAGCATATTCTAAGATACTTGCGTGGCACTGTGGGATATGGCTTGAGATATACTTCCTGTGAAGATCTGAAGCTACAAGGCTATACTAATTCTGACTGGGCTAGGAGTGTAACTGATAGGAAGAGAACCTCTGGATGTTGCTTCAATTTGGGGTTTGCCATGATTCATTGGTGTAGCAAGAAGCAAACTTTTGTGGCACTAAGCATTGCAAAGGCTGAATATATTGCAGCATGTGTAGCAGCTCGATAAGCAATGTGGCTTCAAAAGCTCCTTGCAGGATTGTTTTGGCAAACATTGGAGCCGACTGTGATTCATTATGACAATGAAAGTTGTGTGAAGCTCTCAGTAAATCCAGTGTTTCATGATAGGACAAAGCATGTGGAGATCAAGTATCATTACATCAGAGACATGGTGTTGAGGAAAGCAATTCAACTCAAGTACATTTGCACTGATGATCAAACGACTGATATTCTCACCAAGCCTCTCTCCAGAGTGAAGTTTGCACATTTTCAAGACAAGCTTGGAGTAGTGGAGAATGTCGCCTTGTTGAGAGGGAGACTCAACATCAGTGAGCCTTGCTATAAAGCATATTTCTCTGAGACGAAGAAACATGAGGTGAAAGCCCTCGTATATCTTTGAGAAGTAGATGTGGTTCTTTCCACACATGGGAGTAGCCATGGTGGACATCATGTTGAGAGACTCCATGATGACATCACGTTGAGAGACTCCGTGATGAACCCTTTGTACTTGTGTTTTTTTCCACACATGGGAGTAGCCATGGTGGACGTCATGTTGAGAGACTCCATGACGACATCACGTTGAGAGACTCCGTGATGAACCCTTTGTACTTGTGTTTTTTTCCACACATGGGAGTAGCCATGGTGGACGTCATGTTGAGAGACTCCATGACGACATCACGTTGAGAGACTCCGTGATGGACACTTGTGCACATGTTTCTTTCCACACATGGGAGTAGCCATGGTGGATGTCATGTTGAGAGACTCCATGACATCACGTTGAGAGAATCTGTGATGAACTCTTGTACATCTTTGAGACTAAGATGCGATTTTCCACAATTGGGTGTAGCCATTGTCGACGTCATGTCGAGAGACTCCGTGACGAGAATTACTGGTAAAATAGCTCCCCGGCTAAGAGGGAGTGTTGATGTTTATAGTGGCGGGAGATATTTTTCTCTCAATTTAAATTAATAAATAATTAACAAGGCAAGTCGGCCTTAATTACAAATGATATTTTATATTTCTCAAAAGAGGCCAACCTAGATGAAGAGTCACCTAGTTTTGTATATATACAAGGTGATGTTCATTCATTCAAATCATCAATTCATTCTTATTCCAATTCACACCTTCAAGGAGAAGTTCGCATTTTGCAGCAGATTGCCATCTTTAGAAGCAGATCAGATTTCAAGGAGATTTATATTCAGTTGTATCAAGAAGAGATTATCATCATTTATTGTGGCAAGTTCGCCCTTGAGAAGGGTCTAATTTGTAAAGCAGATTTCTACTCTTTTTCGTACTATATATAAGAGATATATTTTGCTGGGTTTTTCTCCCTCGAGAAGGAGGGTTTTCCCAGGGTAATTTGCTGTGTTCTTTGTTCAGTATTTTGTATTTCTGCTTATTTACATTTCTGGTCTAAAACTAACATGAAGTAGGGGGATTTTGTAAATATTTGGCAAACAGGATTCTATCATAAAGTATAGATAGTGCAGTGTTTAAAGTTACACAGGATAAATTCTTCTAGATATAAATTATAGGTACTCCAATTGCTTCCAAGCAGTATTTTGTAAAGACATTTTGTAAACTTTTTTGATCATTCACATACATACTCTTTACTTCCTTTAAGAAAGAAATCGGATTCATGTTAGATTGAAAAACATGTTTCATAGTAAAGTTTTCAATAAAAAAGCAAACTGGCAACTGTAATATAGAGACACCAACAGCATTGCCAATTTGATGTAAAGCAATGTGTTTAAAATAGATATAAAAGGAGAAAAATTCTGGTTCTCTAAAATTCAATTGAATTATCTCACCAGTTTTATCATTTTCATTCTTCCAAAATCCTTACATAACAATGATATTTATTTTCAATTATGTACTTACAAGAGCAAGTAATTTGTACCAGACTTCGACTACAGCAAGGTAGTTGTTGTTGATGTTAATGCAGCGTCGGTCTTCACTAGTCCATGGGCCGACCTTATACTTAAGTTATATCATGTACTTATTCTGGCCGACTTTATTTATTATTAAATATTTATCAAAAGGCCGACCTATATGAAGAGGCGCCAAGAAGGTATATATACAAGGTTACCTTTTGATGTTAATAGATATTCGAATATACAAAAGAAGTTCGCTATTTTGGCAGAGCAGAATTCGCAGTCATAGAAGAAGCTCATACTTGGATTCGCATACCTAGAAGAAGTTCATACTTGAACAGCAGATCATCATTTTGTAGCAGCAGACCGATTTCAAGGAGAAACATATTCATTTGTATCTTTGCATCTAGGAGAGATGCTATTATTCATTGTATCAAATTCGGCATTGTGTTGGGCCTGAGTTCAAGCAGATTTCTGCTCTTATTCCTTCAATATATAAGAGATATATTTGCTGGGTTTTTCTCCCTCAAGAGGAGGGTTTTCCCAGGGTATCTTGTTGTGTTCATTGTCTTATGTGTTGCATTTCTTTTATTCAATTTGATTAAATAATCTGATCTAAGAAACACTAACATGGTATCAGAGCGGGTGTGAAAAAGATCGTGATCAGATTTAGTTCGCAACACTTATTCTTTTTCAGTCTATCTTCCAAATTTCTCAAGATGGTGAACGGTCTGAAAATCGAGGATAGACTCGAAGGGATCTCGAACTACATATCATGGAGATTCAGGTTCATGCTAACCTTGGAAGAGAATGATTTGGCTGAGTTTGTGAAAACAAAAGTTCCCGAACCTGAGGGGGAAGAAGAGAAGCTGCAATGGAGGAAGAAAGACACTAGGGCAAAGAAAGCATTGGTTGATTCCGTCAAAGATCATATTGTACCAATTATCTTCAAGTTGGATACAGCAAGAGAGATGTTTACAACCTTGGAAGAGATGTACGAAATCAACAACACCAGTCGTGCCCTTGCTCTGAAGCAACAACTTCATCATGTGAAAATGGAGAAAGGAGAATCTGTTATTACATACTTCATGAGGATTTCAGAGATAAAAGATCAGCTCTCCACTATTGGACACATGATTGATGATAAAGAACTGACTATGCTTGCTCTCAATGGTCTTCCGCTTTCATGGGAGGCATTCATCCAAGGAATCAGTGCAAGATCCGAACTTCCTAAGTTTGATCGATTGAGGATTGATTGCATTCAAGAAGAGTCAAGACTAACAGCAAGGGGGATTGGTCAAAGCTCAAAGAATGAAGAATTACAAGTTCTTACCTCTCATTCATCAAACAAAGGAAAAGGCCTTAAGAAAGGATTCTTCAAAAGGAATCGAGAAGATGGAAATGATGATGCTCCTACCTTCAAAAGAAAACGAGACATGTCCAAGATTCAATGTTTTCGTTGTGATAAGTATGGTCACTTTGCGAGGGTGTGCCCTCAACGACCTAAGCTTCAAGTTGCCACTGCAGATGTTGAAGAAGTCACTCCACAAAAGGACTCCAGTAATTATCTATTTTATTCAGCCTTGTCTAGCAATGTTTCTACGGACTCTTACACTTGGTTGATTGACAGTGGTGCTTCTAGACACATCACCGGATTCAGAAGTCACCTTTCAAACTTAATGGAAAGCAACTCTAGTGATCAAGTTGTTATTGGAGATGATGCTAGATATTCTGTAAAAGGGTTTGGAAATTCCACTCTTCACTTGGATTCTGGAATTTCTTTGGAATTGAATGATGTACTGTTCGTACCAGGGATAAAGAGGAACCTTGTTTCAATTTCAGCATTAGAAGACAAAGGTTATCAAGTTGCCTTCTCTAAAGGGAAAGTTCTTATATGGGCAAAGAACTCCAGCTTCAAATCTGCTCAAGTGATTGGAGTTAGACATGAATGTCTCTACATGCTGTGCACTCGTCCTCTTCAAGCACTTGTGCATAACAGTACCAGCATGTGTGAACTTTGGCATCGAA
Organism: Sequoiadendron giganteum; assembly: GCA_007115665.2. NCBI lineage: Eukaryota > Viridiplantae > Streptophyta > Pinopsida > Cupressales > Cupressaceae > Sequoiadendron > Sequoiadendron giganteum. The sequence goes on along the minus strand of CM021107.1, from coordinate 428,465,674 downwards.
GATTGGCTCACATTCACTTTCGTGCTCTACCTATCATGGAGAAGATGGTCACCGGTCTTCCGAAATTCGATCAAGAACATGAAGGTACATGCAAGGGATGTGCCCTAGGCAAGAACACAAAAGGTATGTTCCATTCCAGTGAAAGTAGATCTAAATGTATTCTTGATCTCATTCATTCTGATTTATGTGGTCCAATGTCTATTGCATCATCTAGTGGTTTCTTGTATTATATTATTTTCATTGATGATTACTCTAGAAAGACTTGGATTTATTTCTTGAGATCGAAAGAATCAGAAGAAGTATTAGTAAGATTCAGAGAATTCAAAGCGCAGATTGAAAATCTGTCTGGGAAGAAGATCAAAGTATTAAGATCTGATAATGGTGGAGAATACACTTCTGGCACTTTTCGAGACTTTTGTATTGAAGCAGGGATTAAGAGGGAGTTCAGTGTTCCCTATAATCCACAACAAAATGGTATTGCTGAAAGGAAGAATAGGTCTATTGTGGAAGCAGTGAAAGCTATGATCCATGATCAAGACTTACAAATCTCTTTTTGGGCTGAAGCATCAAGAACAGCCGTCTATGTTCAAAACAGGAGTCCCCACAGGATCTTAGAGAATAAAACTCCTGAAGAAGCATTCTCAGGCGTGAAGCCTGAAGTTAGTCATTTGAGGATCTTTGGCTGTCCAGTCTATGTTCATATTCCAAAGGAAAAGAGAACAAAGCTAGAACCTTCTGGGAAGAAAGGAATTCTTGTAGGCTACAGTGAGACATCAAAAGCTTACAGGATCTACATTCCAGGACAGAAGTCTATTGAGATTAGTAGAGACGTCACATTTGAGGAAGATGTTGCTTATAGAAAGTCCAAAGGCACTCCTATGGAGGTCGATGAAGAAGAACCTCCTCAAGATATGGAAGTTGACCATATCCCAGAGAATCTGAAGGAGGATACAGAACCTAAAGAAGATATTGATCCAGCTGAGCCTTTGGATCCTACTGATGGGCCTCTAGACATTGTGATTGGAAAGAAAAGACCTCTTTGGGCTCGCAGGACAATGCAGGAAGCAGAAAGGTTTGTAGCTCCAAGAGGAACCTTCAGAGAAAGCAAGAGACCTCACAAGTTCTCTAGCTATGTTGCCTTGATGAGTCAGATTATTGAGTCAGAGCCTTCAAATGTTGAAGAAGCTTCTAGTCAACAAGTATGGAAAGATGCCATGATTGAGGAGTATCAGTCTATACTTAAGAACGATGTTTGGGATATAGTTCCTAGACCCAAAGACAAATCTGTGGTGTCTTCTAAGTGGCTCTTCAAGATCAAGCATGCAGCTGATGGGAGCATTGAGAAACACAAGGCTAGATTTGTGGCTAGAGGGTTCTCACAAAAAGAGGGAGTTGACTATGAAGAAACTTTTGCTCCTGTGGCTCGTTACACGTCTGTTAGAACCATCATTGCTATTGCCGCATCTAGAGGATGGAAGATTCACCAAATGGATGTAAAGACAGCTTTTCTGAATGGCATAATAGAAGAAGAGGTTTACATTGAGCAACCAAAAGGATTTGAGGTACATGAGAAAGAATCTCATGTCTGCAAGTTGAAGAAGGCCTTGTATGGTCTTAAACAAGCTCCTCGTGCTTGGTATGAAAGAATTGATCAGTACCTTTCAAGTTTGGGTTTCTCAAAGAATGATGCAGATTCTAACCTCTACTTCAAGGTAGTAAATGGTGAAGCATTGATTTTAGTTTTATATGTTGATGACTTGATCATTACTGGTGAAGAACATCTAATACTAAAATGCAAGAAGGAATTAGCTTCAGAGTTTGAGATGAAGAATCTAGGTCTTATGCATTACTTTCTTGGCTTAGAAGTTTGGCAAAAGCCAAATGAGATGATTCTAAGTCAAGGCAAGTATACTGTTGACATTCTCAAAAGGTTTGGTATGCTTGACTGCAAACCTATGTCTACACCCATGGAGTCTAATTTAGATAAGTTGAAAGAAGCTGCAGCTAGTTCAGAACCAGTGGATTCTACGATGTATAGACAGTTGATTGGTTCATTAATGTATCTAGTTAACACTAGACCTGATATCTGCTATGCAGTGAGTGCACTTAGCCAGTTTATGTGTGAACCAAAGCAAATACATCTTGTAGCAGCTAAACATATCCTGAGATATTTATGTGGCACAATTGGATATGGGTTGAGATATTCTTCAAATGTGGATTTGGAGCTGCATGGTTTTACTGATTCTGATTGGGCAGGATGTGTCTCAGATCGGAAGAGTACTTCTGGTTGTTGCTTCAGTTTGGGGACTGCTATGATCTCCTGGTGTAGCAGGAAACAGTCTTCAGTGGCCTTGAGTACAACTGAAGCAGAGTATATTGCAGCTTGTGTGGCAGCTCGTGAGGCAGTGTGGCTTCGTAAGCTCCTTGCAGGATTGTTTGGTCAATCAATGGAGCCTACTATCATACACTGTGATAATCAAAGCTGTGTGAAGCTTTCTGTCAATCCTGTGTTTCATGACAGAACAAAACATGTTGAGATCAAGTACCACTATATTAGAGATATGGTGCAAAGGAAAGCTATACAGTTGAGGTATATCAGCACTGAAGAGCAAACGGCAGACATTCTCACCAAGCCTCTCGCCAGGATGAAGTTTGTATACTTCCGAGAGAAACTTGGTATGGTGGAGAATGCAGCCTTGACTGAGAAAGAGTCTCAGTAATCAGTGATCCTTGTTGAGAATGCAACTCTCTGCTGAGTGAGAGTTGAGGTGCAAGCCCTTGTTAATACAATTCTCTGCTGAGAGAGAGTTGAGGTGTAAGTCCTTGATAATGCAATTCTCTGATGAGAGAGAGTTGAGGTGAAAGCCCTTGTTTCCACCCTCTGGGAGAAGCTATGGTGGATGTCATGTGTGTGACTCCATGACAACATCACGTGAGAGAATCCGTGATGAGTTTTTACCATCTATGGGAGTAGCCATAATGGTTAATATCACGTTGAGGTGATATTTTATTTTGTTTTCATTCTAACATAATGTGTCTTGTGCAGATGGAAGTTCATCCCTAGCTGAGAGGGAGTGTTGATGTTAATGCAGCGTCGGTCTTCACTAGTCCATGGGCCGACCTTATACTTAAGTTATATCATGTACTTATTCTGGCCGACTTTATTTATTATTAAATATTTATCAAAAGGCCGACCTATATGAAGAGGCGCCAAGAAGGTATATATACAAGGTTACCTATTGATGTTAATAGATATTCGAATACACAAAAGAAGTTCGCTATTTTGGCAGAGCAGAATTCGCAGTCATAGAAGAAGCTCATACTTGGATTCGCATACCTAGAAGAAGTTCATACTTGAACAGCAGATCATCATTTTGTAGCAGCAGACCGATTTCAAGGAGAAACATATTCATTTGTATCTTTGCATCTAGGAGAGATGCTATTATTCATTGTATCAAATTCGGCATTGTGTTGGGTCTGAGTTCAAGCAGATTTCTGCTCTTATTCCTTCAATATATAAGAGATATATTTGCTGGGTTTTTCTCCCTCAAGAGGAGGGTTTTCCCAGGGTATCTTGTTGTGTTCATTGTCTTATGTGTTGCATTTCTTTTATTCAATTTGATTAAATAATCTGATCTAAGAAACACTAACAGTTGTAGACTGTCAAACTACTATTTGATAGGTTTACAGCCAAAGTACATGTCAAGGAGGGATGGCATGTTATGTAGCTAGGAATATGATATTATAATATATATAGGTAGATAGAGATCCCAACATGCAACACATCCCTTAAGTTAGTTGTATTGGTTCATGTGGACTTTTGTAATCAATTATATTGGGTAATGAGTAGGCATGCATTGTGTTTAATGGTTTACCCCTCCATTATGCTATTAAGAGAAAGTCTATATAAAAAAGAGAATATCATCATAAGGACATGTGAACTGTATGGTATTGTGTTTGGGATCCCTAGGAGATACAGTGTGGAGTAGAATCTTCCTTAAGGAGCATCGTATGCTGTTCCCATACCTCAAGGGATTATTCTATTTCTGCATATGTTGGATATTTGGACCATTTCTCATGTTGTGCGTGATCTACATTCTACATTGTCTTACTACCATTATTATGTGTGGATATTACCATTAACTATAATATTCATCAGAATTTCTGCATTTCCTATGAGTAAATCTTATAATGTTGTTAAGAGTATCCAATTGTAGCATGCATGTTAAAGGGAAGCACCGAGAAAAATCAACTACCAGTTATTATCTTGCTCATAATAGCAAATACAAACGCTTTTAGCTCCACTTCCAACAGCAAATTTGTTTTCTGAAATAAGAAGTAAAAAGATAGTCAACAGCATGAAAGTTTCACAGTACAAGTAACACCAACCCTAACCAGTCTTACATAATACATTTTCCAGCAAGTCTTCAAAGTGTCCTATTCCCATACGATCATAGAAAACCAGTTTGCATTCAATATGACATAAAAGTTATTTCGTATGAACAATTATAGAAACCCAGTTTGCAGTCAAGATACACACAAATTTTTATCTTATTTTTTATGGAGCTCCTCAAAATGAAAAGATTACCTCAGAAAAGTTAGAAGTCTGGCATTTTCTTTTAGGTCGTAATGATGTGGAGATAATATTAAGATCCAGGTCAGGGATTTAATATTTAAACTATAGGGTGACAATCGTCCTATTAATAATTCACAATAATATTCACAAAGTATTCAAAATTTTACCCTTTTTTCTTTTAAAAGAGATGTATATTTCAAATATCAGAACATCTGTATCTCTTTGAAAGTAGACACCAGTAAACACCCATTGAAGCAAAATAAAACATGGACCAGTTCAACAGGTCATTGTAAGAATTTGTAACACATATACAAGTTCATAAACAAATAAATGGAAAATTTTAGTTGAAAGGTCAATCCAGATAACTTTCACAAACCTCTAAGTGGTATTTAATCTTTTACATTTCCCATTCTAACAACTGCTTTGGAAAAATAACTCTTAAAAGCACAATAATATTTACATCTGATTGTTCCAATTAAAGGGCTATTAGTCAAAAGGAAAGATAATAGAAATGAGAAATAGAAGCCTACAATTGAGGGGTTTTGGAAATTGAACTTTGATGGTGAGTTACAAGGAAATCTAGGCCTCGCTAGAGCTGGGTATATTCTTCATGATTTTTCAAAAGCTTTCATCAAAGGGGGATCAATTCAGCTAGCAATGAAAACTAACAATGAGGCAGAATGGGAAGAAGTAATCACAGGGCTGATGCTGACTTCATTGCAAGGGTGTTGGAAATTATCATTTAAAGGAATTCAATGAATGTGATTAATGGTTTGAGGAAAGTGAGCTGCCTAAACTGGAAGCTTAACTCCCCTTTTGGAGGAGACTTAGGGAATTTGCAGGCACTTTGATAGTGTGTCATTCTCTCACTGTTACAAGGAGTAAAACAAAATTATCTGATCTCTTGGCTAAAAGAGGGGTGTGTACATTTCCCCTTTCTCAGTTCTAGAACGTTATAACATAGCTGATTGGGTTAACCTTATGTCATGCCCCTGCGATTGTTCGTCCGAATATGAATAAAATAACTGATACAAAAGGAACATTTTGCCACCAAATCTTCCGGAGAGAGGGAAATTGAGGATCCCTGAACCACACAGCTTCAATTTGAAATAGGATTTAAATAAAGACACTGGCTTTTCCTTGAGAATAAAAAATTCAATAGGAAACTGGTCGGAACCAGAACAAGGGGAGATAGAAGATAATGAGCTTAAACTTACTCATACCTACAATCAATTCACTTGGCTTCACAAATTTTCTAACAGATAACTTTGTCTACTACTTTCCTATTACAAAAGCTTAATTTCTTTCAATTTATTGGCCACAGAAAGGCAGTTTAAACAAGAAAAATCGCTCGACATTCAAAAACTATTCAATGGTTCATTGGTAGAGATGGAAAGCTGGGCTCAATGTACGCTATTAAACTTTCAAGTTTGAAAGCAAATAGTTAAAGATATAATCAAAATTATCAAGTCAACTAATATGAGAAACTCCTGAGATGGAATGCAATAGATTACATCAAAAAGAATTATTTTATGCTGAGGAAAGTAAACATGGATCTCAACAATGATAAGTAAATTTTTATGTAATTTTTTTGTTTAACATTTAAGACAGTGGTAGCAGCAAGGGAAAGTTAAAATAAAATCCTTACACTTCCTCCTAAGAAATACAAACTGCAATGTGAACTTAAAAGCTTCATGTTGGAGGGAAAGTACTATAATCTCGGAGGAGAAATGATGGGGATGAAGGCTCTGTGGGGCTGTTGGGCTATGGGAAACCCTAGCCGCGCTTTTCTTTCTGCTGGCCATGCGTTGTTCGGGCTGGGTGGGGGGCGTTCTGGTGTGGTGTGAGCCAGGGTTGGGGGTGGCTTTTCTTTGTGCTGCGTGGAGTTTATTGGCATGGCTTTTTGCTGGTTTTTTGGGGGGGTTTTGCTTCCTTCTTGGCTCCGTGGAGTAGGTTCTTGGGCTTTCTTTCTGCTTCGTCTGGTCCTTTGGTTTCCCTTTGGTCTGGTCGTGTTGTGCACTGGGATTTGGTGGATTTAGGGCTCCCAAATCTGGTTTTGTGTCTTCTGGCCTTTTGGTCTTGTGTTTGTAATGGAGGAGTGTGGTGCATTCCCAAGTTTGGTGATTCCCGAAGGCATGGATCTAATAGATCCTTCTTCCTCTTTGAATGTAAAGGCTATGGAGCATCTAAATAAAATATCGACTGGTGAAGGACCTTCATTTGAGAAAAGTTTACCTAGAATCAAGAAAGTGAATGGCTGTTTGGAGAGATGCCAAGATCGTCTACTCTTGGTGATTCAACCGGAGCCTATCTCGGAGGATGTTACTTACTTGAGCAATCATGCTCTAATTTGTAAATTCATGGGGCTTCGACTTTCTTTGCCAGTTCTATAATCTTGAGCTCAGCGGATTTGGAATCCTAAAGGTGATATGGAGATAATGATGGCTGCCAACAATTACTTTTTGGTTGTGTTTACATGCATGGCAAACAGAAATAAGGCTTTTGAAGGTGGTCCTTATTTTTATAATTGGGTTGGGCTTTTCATCAAACCATGGCATGTGGGGTTCAATTCAGCTGAGGAACTCCCTTCGAGAGTCCCTATTTGGGTTCGTCTTCCACGGCTTCAGCTTGAGTTTTGGAGTGACATTTTGCATATAATTGCTCTTTTACTTGGCAAATTGGTTGGTTCGGCTCAGAAAACTCTAGATAGAAAGGTAATTTCTTATACCCAAATCTATGTTGAAGTTGATTTAAATAACCCTCTGCCAGATTTTGTCTAAATATGCCTTGGATCCTCTTCTTGGATTCAACTCGACTATGAAACCCTTCCTTTTAGATGTCGAATTTGTCATGAGTATGGGCATCTGCAAAAGAAATGCCCTCGATTCATTCAATCTACTGCAATTAACGCTCCCTCAACTCTACTCCTAAAAATGATAAAGGGAAGGCCCTTATGGTTGAAGAGGCTGCAAATAAGTAAGGCTTTATTCCTATTAAGCCTCACAATAAGGGGAGAGGCCAGAAGAGAACCCTCAACAACAAACAAAATGATGGGGTCTTTAATCGGTTTGATGCTTTGGAAGACTTAGTCCAGGAAGAGGGGATTCCAATTAAGCTACCTTCTAGTGTCAGGCCTATGGGAGTGGTCTTGTCAGAAGACAAAGAATGATAATCAAACTTTGCCTTTGGTGGTCAGATGGATATAGATTTACCCTCCCGGATACAGGATGTATCAAAACCAAGTGGGACTTTGGTCTTGAAGGATATTGGAGCCTTGGCTGATCTAGTTCCTTCTCAGGTGAAAGAAGCTTTGGATTCTAGGAAAAGCAGTGGGGCTTTACATGCCTTGGAATTGCAGCAAAAGCCCCTTAAAAAAGGGCCTCCGAAGAAATCTTCTCAGGTGGGACATAAGAAAGACTAGGAGAAGGTAAAATTAATTGGTGAGACGCTGATGGATTCTAGGTTAGTGAAAACCATTGACTCCCATTTCTCATAAATCTCATAAATGATTGTTATTTCAAAGAATGTGAGGGGTATGAATAGCATCCCTAGACAAAAGGCTATTCGTGAGATGATTGGTATTTATTCTCTTAATATTGTCTTTCTTCGCAAAACTAAATTAATTGTGGATGGCATGTTGAATAGAACTCCGAGAATCTGGACTCGTGGTTTTTGTCAATGTGTTGGGGCTCATGGTAGCTCGAAGGGTGTGGCGTGTTTTTGGGATCCAAGGAAGGTTGTTCCTCTTTGGTGAATCTCGAGTCGTTCTTCTATTTCTATGTTTGTATCTAGTCTAGATTCTGGTGGATCTTGTCTTTTCACTGATGTTTATACTCCTACTGATCTTCTGGTCAAATCTCAGCTTTGGTCTCATGCTCCCTTTCTTCCTTTCTTCCTTGGATTGTGGCAAGTGACTTTAATGTAGTTTCTAGCTTCAAGGAGAAAAGAGGTGGCATAATCAGGCTTGGTCCTTCTACTAACCTCCTAAGGGACAACATTGATCTCTTGAATTTAATTGATGTAAAGCTGAGTAATGGTATCTTCACTTGGAACAATAGAAGTGGTGAAAATGCTATTTTAAAAAGGCTTGACAGATTCCTTGTATCTTGTTATTAAGTTGGGGATAGGTGGCCTACCAGCTCAAAGATCTCAGATTGGAAAGGTTTTGATTACTGGTCGATTAAATTCTCAATTGTTTCTTTCAGAGCTCCTAAGAACCCCTCTTTTAAGTTTCAACTCATGTGGTTGCGTGATCTTTCACTCCAAGACTTAATGATTGAATGGTGTCACAAAGGGATGTTGAGAAGTTGTTGATTTCGCATTGTTGTCATTGATGTCAAAACCTGGGATCCAGAAGGTTGTGCTCCGGATGATATACAGAAATGATTTATCCTCTCGTATGCTATGATGTTGCGTAGTGTGGATGTTATCCTTGGTCCGGATATGGCAATACTTCTTTTTGCGAAATCTGTGGAAGACAGTAATTACAGAATAATGAAGACTAATCTTTTGATATTGGTTGTTGTGCCTAAAACTTATTCCGGCTATCCTTGCTATCCGGACATTCATGTAGCATGTTACAACTTTTGGTATGTCTAATTGCATTCCTCTGGTTGGTACTGAAGTTGATGATGATCAAGATTTGGTCTTGGTTGTGGCATTCCTCTCGGCTCCGAAACATATCTCATGTAATTCAAAGTTCGCTATCTTTTGGTAATTATGCTATGTGATGAACTTATCTTATGTATGACCTATTTATGGGTCCCATGGTAACATGGTAAGAATATCTTTATGTGCAACCTATCCTTTGGGTCCGGTGCTAGCATGCCAAGCCTTATTGAATATTTCAAGGTTGTTCTTCAAGCCGACATGTCTTGCTAGGCCGACTCATTTTGTTCTCCGAGTATATATATATATATATATAGAACATCTCTTTGGTACCAAACAAGAAGTGTGGTGTGTGCAAACAAAGAAAAGGGTGCGAAGGATTATGCGACAAGAAACAGAGAAGGAAGCGGAAGGCAAGTGTCAGGAAGAAGTAATCTGTATTGCAGAGGTTGTGCAAGGAAGGTGGGCAAAAGATTCTTGACCGGATCTGTTGCAGATAGATATTGTGCTCTTAACCGAAACTAACTTCATGCATATGTAGATGTAGCTTCATCAGTTCATGTTTTGTCTATTTTGTAATCAGATGTTTTTGTATTAGTTGGACAGTGAGCCCACTGGCAATAGCCGAAACTACAATGAGCACTTTGGCAGTGAGCCTTTGTAAAAATCACCTTAACCAGTGTTCTATAATTGAGAATTAGCATTCTTCGTGGTTTTTCCCATCTTGGGTTTCCATGTAAATTCTGGTGTTCATTGTGCATGGTTTTGTTAAGTACTTTCATGTTCATATCTGTTTTAATTTTTATCTGATTGATTTAAGATTGCTCCAGATTAATTAAATAAGGGAAAGTGTTTTGTGATAACCGATTCACCCCCCTCTCAGTTATCTGGACTATTCAACAATTGGTATCAGAGTCTGGTCCCTTGCAGATAGATCTTAACAGCTTGAGGGAGATCTTGGCAATTTGAATAAATGGCAAGAGATTATTACTTTAATGAAGAACTGAAGACAATGTTAGATGATATGGAAAGTACGGAATCTGAAAATGAGGAATTGAAAGAAAACATCAAGAAGGCAAATGCTTGTATCTCAAAGCTAAGGGAGCAAATCCGGAAATTCAAAGCAAGACACAGAAAGGTCAAGGAGGAATTAAAGGAGTCAAAGGAAAGTGTTGTGAATCTAAAGCTACACTTGGATGAATGTAAGAAGACTGAAGAAAATCTCAAAGATACCATCAAACAGAAATTAAAAGAAAATGAGAAGTTAGATCAAGAGTTAAGAAGGCTGAAATCAAAAGAAAAAATATGTGAAAGTAGTATAATTCTGGATCAACTCTTGTCCCTGTAGAAATCTCACAAGGATAAGGAAAGACTTGGCTTCTCAGGGAAAAGCTCAAATCAGAACACTAAGGGTAAAGACAAAGTAGTTGAAGCTGAAGCGAGATCTGTTGTAACAAGCAAAGTCCGAAACTCTAGAACGCCAACAAAAAGACATCCGGTAAGGTAACCAGATCCTCAAAGGTACTTGTCATTTAATGGCCATTGTTTTCTATGCAAAAATTTTGGACATAAAGCTATAGAATGTAGAAGCAAGAAGGAACCGAGTATTCAATGCTTTAACTGTCACAAGTTTGGTCACAAAGTAAGTCATTGCAGAAGTCAATTATCTAACTCGGCTAGAAGGAATGGAATGAATAATCTCTTTCATGGTTGTTACTACTTATGCCATGGTTATGGTCACAAAGCTAATCAATGTAAATCTAGGGTTCACTTAGCTAAGTCAAGGAAAAGATATTAAAAGTGCAATCAATCCAGACATTATGCTAACACATGTAGCTATGTTGCTTCGGAAAAGTCTGAAAACAAAAAGAAGGTTGCACAATCAAATGAATCTCAGAAGAAGATCGTCATGGTTTGGAAGAAAAAGGAAACAAGTATGGGGAGTTCTTCCACGGCACCGGATCTCAGTACAAGCTCTTCCGGAATTTGAGACAACTATCTTGGCTCAGGGGGAGTTTTGCAATGCATATCCTGCGGTTCCCCCTCTCCAAAGTAATATTGATGTGTTCTTTTGGCATGACTAAGTTTGATCCAATTGGTGAGGTATGATGAAGCTTAATCCGGCTGACTGAAAAGTGAACCAAAATCGATGGCGTCGTTGATGTACGTTTTTGGCAGCATAATCATCATGAGCACTTAAGGATAAAAGATAGAGTTTTCAAATCATTTCTCACAATTTGCAAAGAAGAAGAAGAGGTTTTCGATGAGCGATAAAAGGATTGAAGAAGCTAAGCGCAACGATGCAATCCGTGTTGGTTGACAATGAATCTAGTAGCGGTATTCTGCTGAGCCTAAAGGGAGTAGAGTTTGTAATGTCCCCTTCTAGTCAGTGATCAGCTCAGTAGCTCTTCAACCTATTCCGGAAGCCCGTAGGCTCGTTGACGTTCAGGGTTTCCTTGTTTGGAGGTTTTCTGGTATTTCTTACAATTTACTATTTTTAGTAAGTTCTAATTTTGGCAGTGGTCCAATTGGCAGCACTTTAGTGAGTTTCCTTTTCAGTTGGAGCAATTGTATGACTTTGGTTTTGGCTTTAAGAGCAATTTTTGGTGAGATGATTTATCTCAAGGCGTTAAATGTTATATTTTAAAATTGACCCCTTGGCCTAAAGTATTAACTTGAAGTTGTGTTAAAAGGTGGTCACTAAAGGGTGGATGCCT
>CM021107.1:428393312-428453673 GCA_007115665.2 Sequoiadendron giganteum | reverse complement strand
CATGGGCCGACCTTATATTTAAGTTTCATCATGTACTTATTCTGGCCGACTTTATTTGTTATTAAATATTTATCAAAAGGCCGACCTATATGAAGAGGCGCCAAGAAGGTATATATACAAGGTTACCTTTTGATGTTAATACACATTCGAATACACAAAGAAGTTCGCTATTTTGGCAGAGCAGAATTCGCAGTCTTAGAAGAAGCTCATACTTGGATTCGCATACCTAGAAGAAGTTCATACTTGAACAGCAGATCATCATTTTGTAGCAGCAGACCGATTTCAAGGAGAAACATATTCATTTGTATCTTTGCATCTAGGAGAGATGCTATTATTCATTGTATCAAATTCGGCATTGTGTTGGGCCTGAGTTCAAGCAGATTTCTGCTCTTATTCCTTCAATATATAAGAGATATATTTGCTGGGTTTTTCTCCCTCAAGAGGAGGGTTTTCCCAGGGTATCTTGTTGTGTTCATTGTCTTATGTGTTGCATTTCTTTTATTCAATTGATTAAATAATCTGATCTAAGAAACACTAACATGGTATCAGAGCGGGTGTGAAAAAGATCGTGATCAGATTTAGTTCGCAACACTTATTCTTTTTCAGTCTATCTTCCAAATTTCTCAAGATGGTGAACGGTCTGAAAATCGAGGATAGACTCGAAGGGATCTCGAACTACATATCATGGAGATTCAGGTTCATGCTAACCTTGGAAGAGAATGATTTGGCTGAGTTTGTGAAAACAAAAGTTCCCGAACCTGAGGGGGAAGAAGAGAAGCTGCAATGGAGGAAGAAAGACACTAGGGCAAAGAAAGCATTGGTTGATTCCGTCAAAGATCATATTGTACCAATTATCTTCAAGTTGGATACAGCAAGAGAGATGTTTACAACCTTGGAAGAGATGTACGAAATCAACAACACCAGTCGTGCCCTTGCTCTGAAGCAACAACTTCATCATGTGAAAATGGAGAAAGGAGAATCTGTTATTACATACTTCATGAGGATTTCAGAGATAAAAGATCAGCTCTCCACTATTGGACACATGATTGATGATAAAGAACTGACTATGCTTGCTCTCAATGGTCTTCCGCTTTCATGGGAGGCATTCATCCAAGGAATCAGTGCAAGATCCGAACTTCCTAAGTTTGATCGATTGAGGATTGATTGCATTCAAGAAGAGTCAAGACTAACAGCAAGGGGGATTGGTCAAAGCTCAAAGAATGAAGAATTACAAGTTCTTACCTCTCATTCATCAAACAAAGGAAAAGGCCTTAAGAAAGGATTCTTCAAAAGGAATCGAGAAGATGGAAATGATGATGCTCCTACTTTCAAAAGAAAACGAGACATGTCCAAGATTCAATGTTTTCGTTGTGATAAGTATGGTCACTTTGCGAGGGTGTGCCCTCAACGACCTAAGCTTCAAGTTGCCACTGCAGATGTTGAAGAAGTCACTCCACAAAAGGACTCCAGTAATTATCTATTTTATTCAGCCTTGTCTAGCAATGTTTCTACAAACTCTTACACTTGGTTGATTGACAGTGGTGCTTCTAGACACATCACCGGTTTCAGAAGTCACCTTTCAAACTTAATGGAAAGCAACTCTAGTGATCAAGTTGTTATTGGAGATGATGCTAGATATTCTGTAAAAGGGTTTGGAAATTCCACTCTTCACTTGGATTCTGGAATTTCTTTGGAATTGAATGATGTACTGTTCGTACCAGGGATAAAGAGGAACCTTGTTTCAATTTCAGCATTAGAAGACAAAGGTTATCAAGTTGCCTTCTCTAAAGGGAAAGTTCTTATATGGGCAAAGAACTCCAGCTTCAAAACTGCTCAAGTGATTGGAGTTAGACATGAATGTCTCTACACGCTGTGCACTCGTCCTCTTCAAGCACTTGTGCATAACAGTACCAGCATGTGTGAACTTTGGCATCGAAGATTGGCTCACATTCACTTTCGTGCTCTACCTATCATGGAGAAGATGGTCACCGGTCTTCCGAAATTCGATCAAGAACATGAAGGTACATGTAAGGGATGTGCCCTAGGCAAGAACACAAAAGGTATGTTCCATTCCAGTGAAAGTAGATCTAAATGTATTCTTGATCTCATTCATTCTGATTTATGTGGTCCAATGTCTATTGCATCATCTAGTGGTTTCTTGTATTATATTATTTTCTTTGATGATTACTCTAGAAAGACTTCGATTTATTTCTTGAGATCGAAAGAATCAGAAGAAGTATTCGTAAGATTCAGAGAATTCAAAGCGCAGATTGAAAATCTGTCTGGGAAGAAGATCAAAGTATTAAGATCTGATAATGGTGGAGAATACACTTCTGGCACTTTTCGAGACTTTTGTATTGAAGCAGGGATTAAGAGGGAGTTCAGTGTTCCCTATAATCCACAACAAAATGGTATTGCTGAAAGGAAGAATAGGTCTATTGTGGAAGCAGTGAAAGCTATGATCCATGATCAAGACTTACAAATCTCTTTTGGGCTGAAGCATCAAGAACAGCCGTCTATGTTCAAAACAGGAGTCCCCACAGGATCTTAGAGAATAAAACTCCTGAAGAAGCATTCTCAGGCGTGAAGCCTGAAGTTAGTCATTTGAGGATCTTTGGCTGTCCAGTCTATGTTCATATTCCAAAGGAAAAGAGAACAAAGCTAGAACCTTCTGGGAAGAAAGGAATTCTTGTAGGCTACAGTGAGACATCAAAAGCTTACAGGATCTACATTCCAGGACAGAAGTCTATTGAGATTAGTAGAGACGTCACATTTGAGGAAGATGTTGCTTATAGAAAGTCCAAAGGCACTCCTATGGAGGTCGATGAAGAAGAACCTCCTCAAGATATGGAAGTTGACCATATCCCAGAGAATCTGGAGGAGGATACAGAACCTAAAGAAGATATTGATCCAGCTGAGCCTTTGGATCCTACTGATGGGCCTCTAGACATTGTGATTGGAAAGAAAAGACCTCTTTGGGCTCGCAGGACAATGCAGGAAGCAGAAAGGTTTGTAGCTCCAAGAGGAACCTTCAGAGAAAGCAAGAGACCTCACAAGTTCTCTAGCTATGTTGCCTTGATGAGTCAGATTATTGAGTCAGAGCCTTCAAATGTTGAAGAAGCTTCTAGTCAACAAGTATGGAAAGATGCCATGATTGAGGAGTATCAGTCTATACTTAAGAACGATGTTTGGGATATAGTTCCTAGACCCAAAGACAAATCTGTGGTGTCTTCTAAGTGGCTCTTCAAGATCAAGCATGCAGCTGATGGGAGCATTGAGAAACACAAGGCTAGATTTGTGGCTAGAGGGTTCTCACAAAAAGAGGGAGTTGACTATGAAGAAACTTTTGCTCCTGTGGCTCGTTACACGTCTGTTAGAACCATCATTGCTATTGCCGCATCTAGAGGATGGAAGATTCACCAAATGGATGTAAAGACAGCTTTTCTGAATGGCATAATAGAAGAAGAGGTTTACATTGAGCAACCAGAAGGATTTGAGGTACATGAGAAAGAATCTCATGTCTGCAAGTTGAAGAAGGCCTTGTATGGTCTTAAACAAGCTCCTCGTGCTTGGTATGAAAGAATTGATCAGTACCTTTCAAGTTTGGGTTTCTCAAAGAATGATGCAGATTCTAACCTCTACTTCAAGGTAGTAAATGGTGAAGCATTGATTTTAGTTTTATATGTTGATGACTTGATCATTACTGGTGAAGAACATCTAATACTAAAATGCAAGAAGGAATTAGCTTCAGAGTTTCGAGATGAAGAATCTAGGTCTTATGCATTACTTTCTTGGCTTAGAAGTTTGGCAAAAGCCAAATGAGATGATTCTAAGTCAAGGCAAGTATACTGTTGACATTCTCAAAAGGTTTGGTATGCTTGACTGCAAACCTATGTCTACACCCATGGAGTCTAATTTAGATAAGTTGAAAGAAGCTGCAGCTAGTTCAGAACCAGTGGATTCTACGATGTATAGACAGTTGATTGGTTCATTAATGTATCTAGTTAACACTAGACCTGATATCTGCTATGCAGTGAGTGCACTTAGCCAGTTTATGTGTGAACCAAAGCAAATACATCTTGTAGCAGCTAAACATATCCTGAGATATTTATGTGGCACAATTGGATATGGGTTGAGATATTCTTCAAATGTGGATTTGGAGCTGCATGGTTTTACTGATTCTGATTGGGCAGGATGTGTCTCAGATCGGAAGAGTACTTCTGGTTGTTGCTTCAGTTTGGGGACTGCTATGATCTCCTGGTGTAGCAGGAAACAATCTTCTGTGGCCTTGAGTACAACTGAAGCAGAGTATATTGCAGCTTGTGTGGCAGCTCGTGAGGCAGTGTGGCTTCGTAAGCTCCTTGCAGGATTGTTTGGTCAATCAATGGAGCCTACTATCATACACTGTGATAATCAAAGCTGTGTGAAGCTTTCTGTCAATCCTGTGTTTCATGACAGAACAAAACATGTTGAGATCAAGTACCACTATATTAGAGATATGGTGCAAAGGAAAGCTATACAGTTGAGGTATATCAGCACTGAAGAGCAAACGGCAGACATTCTCACCAAGCCTCTCGCCAGGATGAAGTTTGTATACTTCCGAGAGAAACTTGGTATGGTGGAGAATGCAGCCTTGACTGAGAAAGAGTCTCAGTAATCAGTGATCCTTGTTGAGAATGCAACTCTCTGCTGAGTGATAGATGAGGTGCAAGCCCTTGTTAATACAATTCTCTGTTGAGAAAGAGTTGAGGTGTAAGTCCTTGATAATGCAATTCTCTGATGAGAGAGAGTTGAGGTGAAAGCCCTTGTTTCCACCCTCTGGGAGAAGCTATGGTGGATGTCATGTGTGTGACTCCATGACAACATCACGTGAGAGAATCCGTGATGAGTTTTACCATCTATGGGAGTAGCCATAATGGTTAATATCACGTTGAGGTGATATTTTATTTTGTTTTCATTCTAACATAATGTGTCTTGTGCAGATGGAAGTTCATCCCTAGCTGAGAGGGAGTGTTGATGTTAATGCAGCGTCGGTCTTCACTAGTCCATGGGCCGACCTTATACTTAAGTTATATCATGTACTTATTCTGGCCGACTTTATTTATTATTAAATATTTATCAAAAGGCCGACCTATATGAAGAGGCGCCAAGAAGGTATATATACAAGGTTACCTATTGATGTTAATAGATATTCGAATATACAAAAGAAGTTCGCTATTTTGGCAGAGCAGAATTCGCAGTCATAGAAGAAGCTCATACTTGGATTCGCATACCTAGAAGAAGTTCATACTTGAACAGCAGATCATCATTTTGTAGCAGCAGACCGATTTCAAGGAGAAACATATTCATTTGTATCTTTGCATCTAGGAGAGATGCTATTATTCATTGTATCAAATTCGGCATTGTGTTGGGTCTGAGTTCAAGCAGATTTCTGCTCTTATTCCTTCAATATATAAGAGATATATTTGCTGGGTTTTTCTCCCTCAAGAGGAGGGTTTTCCCAGGGTATCTTGTTGTGTTCATTGTCTTATGTGTTGCATTTCTTTTATTCAATTTGATTAAATAATCTGATCTAAGAAACACTAACAGTTGTAGACTGTCAAACTACTATTTGATAGGTTTACAGCCAAAGTACATGTCAAGGAGGGATGGCATGTTATGTAGCTAGGAATATGATATTATAATATATATAGGTAGATAGAGATCCCAACATGCAACACATCCCTTAAGTTAGTTGTATTGGTTCATGTGGACTTTTGTAATCAATTATATTGGGTAATGAGTAGGCATGCATTGTGTTTAATGGTTTACCCCTCCATTATGCTATTAAGAGAAAGTCTATATAAAAAAGAGAATATCATCATAAGGACATGTGAACTGTATGGTATTGTGTTTGGGATCCCTAGGAGATACAGTGTGGAGTAGAATCTTCCTTAAGGAGCATCGTATGCTGTTCCCATACCTCAAGGGATTATTCTATTTCTGCATATGTTGGATATTTGGACCATTTCTCATGTTGTGCGTGATCTACATTCTACATTGTCTTACTACCATTATTATGTGTGGATATTACCATTAACTATAATATTCATCAGAATTTCTGCATTTCCTATGAGTAAATCTTATAATGTTGTTAAGAGTATCCAATTGTAGCATGCATGTTAAAGGGAAGCACCGAGAAAAATCAACTACCAGTTATTATCTTGCTCATAATAGCAAATACAAACGCTTTTAGCTCCACTTCCAACAGCAAATTTGTTTTCTGAAATAAGAAGTAAAAAGATAGTCAACAGCATGAAAGTTTCACAGTACAAGTAACACCAACCCTAACCAGTCTTACATAATACATTTTCCAGCAAGTCTTCAAAGTGTCCTATTCCCATACGATCATAGAAAACCAGTTTGCATTCAATATGACATAAAAGTTATTTCGTATGAACAATTATAGAAACCCAGTTTGCAGTCAAGATACACACAAATTTTTATCTTATTTTTTATGGAGCTCCTCAAAATGAAAAGATTACCTCAGAAAAGTTAGAAGTCTGGCATTTTCTTTTAGGTCGTAATGATGTGGAGATAATATTAAGATCCAGGTCAGGGATTTAATATTTAAACTATAGGGTGACAATCGTCCTATTAATAATTCACAATAATATTCACAAAGTATTCAAAATTTTACCCTTTTTTCTTTTAAAAGAGATGTATATTTCAAATATCAGAACATCTGTATCTCTTTGAAAGTAGACACCAGTAAACACCCATTGAAGCAAAATAAAACATGGACCAGTTCAACAGGTCATTGTAAGAATTTGTAACACATATACAAGTTCATAAACAAATAAATGGAAAATTTTAGTTGAAAGGTCAATCCAGATAACTTTCACAAACCTCTAAGTGGTATTTAATCTTTTACATTTCCCATTCTAACAACTGCTTTGGAAAAATAACTCTTAAAAGCACAATAATATTTACATCTGATTGTTCCAATTAAAGGGCTATTAGTCAAAAGGAAAGATAATAGAAATGAGAAATAGAAGCCTACAATTGAGGGGTTTTGGAAATTGAACTTTGATGGTGAGTTACAAGGAAATCTAGGCCTCGCTAGAGCTGGGTATATTCTTCATGATTTTTCAAAAGCTTTCATCAAAGGGGGATCAATTCAGCTAGCAATGAAAACTAACAATGAGGCAGAATGGGAAGAAGTAATCACAGGGCTGATGCTGACTTCATTGCAAGGGTGTTGGAAATTATCATTTAAAGGAATTCAATGAATGTGATTAATGGTTTGAGGAAAGTGAGCTGCCTAAACTGGAAGCTTAACTCCCCTTTTGGAGGAGACTTAGGGAATTTGCAGGCACTTTGATAGTGTGTCATTCTCTCACTGTTACAAGGAGTAAAACAAAATTATCTGATCTCTTGGCTAAAAGAGGGGTGTGTACATTTCCCCTTTCTCAGTTCTAGAACGTTATAACATAGCTGATTGGGTTAACCTTATGTCATGCCCCTGCGATTGTTCGTCCGAATATGAATAAAATAACTGATACAAAAGGAACATTTTGCCACCAAATCTTCCGGAGAGAGGGAAATTGAGGATCCCTGAACCACACAGCTTCAATTTGAAATAGGATTTAAATAAAGACACTGGCTTTTCCTTGAGAATAAAAAATTCAATAGGAAACTGGTCGGAACCAGAACAAGGGGAGATAGAAGATAATGAGCTTAAACTTACTCATACCTACAATCAATTCACTTGGCTTCACAAATTTTCTAACAGATAACTTTGTCTACTACTTTCCTATTACAAAAGCTTAATTTCTTTCAATTTATTGGCCACAGAAAGGCAGTTTAAACAAGAAAAATCGCTCGACATTCAAAAACTATTCAATGGTTCATTGGTAGAGATGGAAAGCTGGGCTCAATGTACGCTATTAAACTTTCAAGTTTGAAAGCAAATAGTTAAAGATATAATCAAAATTATCAAGTCAACTAATATGAGAAACTCCTGAGATGGAATGCAATAGATTACATCAAAAAGAATTATTTTATGCTGAGGAAAGTAAACATGGATCTCAACAATGATAAGTAAATTTTTATGTAATTTTTTTGTTTAACATTTAAGACAGTGGTAGCAGCAAGGGAAAGTTAAAATAAAATCCTTACACTTCCTCCTAAGAAATACAAACTGCAATGTGAACTTAAAAGCTTCATGTTGGAGGGAAAGTACTATAATCTCGGAGGAGAAATGATGGGGATGAAGGCTCTGTGGGGCTGTTGGGCTATGGGAAACCCTAGCCGCGCTTTTCTTTCTGCTGGCCATGCGTTGTTCGGGCTGGGTGGGGGGCGTTCTGGTGTGGTGTGAGCCAGGGTTGGGGGTGGCTTTTCTTTGTGCTGCGTGGAGTTTATTGGCATGGCTTTTTGCTGGTTTTTTGGGGGGGTTTTGCTTCCTTCTTGGCTCCGTGGAGTAGGTTCTTGGGCTTTCTTTCTGCTTCGTCTGGTCCTTTGGTTTCCCTTTGGTCTGGTCGTGTTGTGCACTGGGATTTGGTGGATTTAGGGCTCCCAAATCTGGTTTTGTGTCTTCTGGCCTTTTGGTCTTGTGTTTGTAATGGAGGAGTGTGGTGCATTCCCAAGTTTGGTGATTCCCGAAGGCATGGATCTAATAGATCCTTCTTCCTCTTTGAATGTAAAGGCTATGGAGCATCTAAATAAAATATCGACTGGTGAAGGACCTTCATTTGAGAAAAGTTTACCTAGAATCAAGAAAGTGAATGGCTGTTTGGAGAGATGCCAAGATCGTCTACTCTTGGTGATTCAACCGGAGCCTATCTCGGAGGATGTTACTTACTTGAGCAATCATGCTCTAATTTGTAAATTCATGGGGCTTCGACTTTCTTTGCCAGTTCTATAATCTTGAGCTCAGCGGATTTGGAATCCTAAAGGTGATATGGAGATAATGATGGCTGCCAACAATTACTTTTTGGTTGTGTTTACATGCATGGCAAACAGAAATAAGGCTTTTGAAGGTGGTCCTTATTTTTATAATTGGGTTGGGCTTTTCATCAAACCATGGCATGTGGGGTTCAATTCAGCTGAGGAACTCCCTTCGAGAGTCCCTATTTGGGTTCGTCTTCCACGGCTTCAGCTTGAGTTTTGGAGTGACATTTTGCATATAATTGCTCTTTTACTTGGCAAATTGGTTGGTTCGGCTCAGAAAACTCTAGATAGAAAGGTAATTTCTTATACCCAAATCTATGTTGAAGTTGATTTAAATAACCCTCTGCCAGATTTTGTCTAAATATGCCTTGGATCCTCTTCTTGGATTCAACTCGACTATGAAACCCTTCCTTTTAGATGTCGAATTTGTCATGAGTATGGGCATCTGCAAAAGAAATGCCCTCGATTCATTCAATCTACTGCAATTAACGCTCCCTCAACTCTACTCCTAAAAATGATAAAGGGAAGGCCCTTATGGTTGAAGAGGCTGCAAATAAGTAAGGCTTTATTCCTATTAAGCCTCACAATAAGGGGAGAGGCCAGAAGAGAACCCTCAACAACAAACAAAATGATGGGGTCTTTAATCGGTTTGATGCTTTGGAAGACTTAGTCCAGGAAGAGGGGATTCCAATTAAGCTACCTTCTAGTGTCAGGCCTATGGGAGTGGTCTTGTCAGAAGACAAAGAATGATAATCAAACTTTGCCTTTGGTGGTCAGATGGATATAGATTTACCCTCCCGGATACAGGATGTATCAAAACCAAGTGGGACTTTGGTCTTGAAGGATATTGGAGCCTTGGCTGATCTAGTTCCTTCTCAGGTGAAAGAAGCTTTGGATTCTAGGAAAAGCAGTGGGGCTTTACATGCCTTGGAATTGCAGCAAAAGCCCCTTAAAAAAGGGCCTCCGAAGAAATCTTCTCAGGTGGGACATAAGAAAGACTAGGAGAAGGTAAAATTAATTGGTGAGACGCTGATGGATTCTAGGTTAGTGAAAACCATTGACTCCCATTTCTCATAAATCTCATAAATGATTGTTATTTCAAAGAATGTGAGGGGTATGAATAGCATCCCTAGACAAAAGGCTATTCGTGAGATGATTGGTATTTATTCTCTTAATATTGTCTTTCTTCGCAAAACTAAATTAATTGTGGATGGCATGTTGAATAGAACTCCGAGAATCTGGACTCGTGGTTTTTGTCAATGTGTTGGGGCTCATGGTAGCTCGAAGGGTGTGGCGTGTTTTTGGGATCCAAGGAAGGTTGTTCCTCTTTGGTGAATCTCGAGTCGTTCTTCTATTTCTATGTTTGTATCTAGTCTAGATTCTGGTGGATCTTGTCTTTTCACTGATGTTTATACTCCTACTGATCTTCTGGTCAAATCTCAGCTTTGGTCTCATGCTCCCTTTCTTCCTTTCTTCCTTGGATTGTGGCAAGTGACTTTAATGTAGTTTCTAGCTTCAAGGAGAAAAGAGGTGGCATAATCAGGCTTGGTCCTTCTACTAACCTCCTAAGGGACAACATTGATCTCTTGAATTTAATTGATGTAAAGCTGAGTAATGGTATCTTCACTTGGAACAATAGAAGTGGTGAAAATGCTATTTTAAAAAGGCTTGACAGATTCCTTGTATCTTGTTATTAAGTTGGGGATAGGTGGCCTACCAGCTCAAAGATCTCAGATTGGAAAGGTTTTGATTACTGGTCGATTAAATTCTCAATTGTTTCTTTCAGAGCTCCTAAGAACCCCTCTTTTAAGTTTCAACTCATGTGGTTGCGTGATCTTTCACTCCAAGACTTAATGATTGAATGGTGTCACAAAGGGATGTTGAGAAGTTGTTGATTTCGCATTGTTGTCATTGATGTCAAAACCTGGGATCCAGAAGGTTGTGCTCCGGATGATATACAGAAATGATTTATCCTCTCGTATGCTATGATGTTGCGTAGTGTGGATGTTATCCTTGGTCCGGATATGGCAATACTTCTTTTTGCGAAATCTGTGGAAGACAGTAATTACAGAATAATGAAGACTAATCTTTTGATATTGGTTGTTGTGCCTAAAACTTATTCCGGCTATCCTTGCTATCCGGACATTCATGTAGCATGTTACAACTTTTGGTATGTCTAATTGCATTCCTCTGGTTGGTACTGAAGTTGATGATGATCAAGATTTGGTCTTGGTTGTGGCATTCCTCTCGGCTCCGAAACATATCTCATGTAATTCAAAGTTCGCTATCTTTTGGTAATTATGCTATGTGATGAACTTATCTTATGTATGACCTATTTATGGGTCCCATGGTAACATGGTAAGAATATCTTTATGTGCAACCTATCCTTTGGGTCCGGTGCTAGCATGCCAAGCCTTATTGAATATTTCAAGGTTGTTCTTCAAGCCGACATGTCTTGCTAGGCCGACTCATTTTGTTCTCCGAGTATATATATATATATATATAGAACATCTCTTTGGTACCAAACAAGAAGTGTGGTGTGTGCAAACAAAGAAAAGGGTGCGAAGGATTATGCGACAAGAAACAGAGAAGGAAGCGGAAGGCAAGTGTCAGGAAGAAGTAATCTGTATTGCAGAGGTTGTGCAAGGAAGGTGGGCAAAAGATTCTTGACCGGATCTGTTGCAGATAGATATTGTGCTCTTAACCGAAACTAACTTCATGCATATGTAGATGTAGCTTCATCAGTTCATGTTTTGTCTATTTTGTAATCAGATGTTTTTGTATTAGTTGGACAGTGAGCCCACTGGCAATAGCCGAAACTACAATGAGCACTTTGGCAGTGAGCCTTTGTAAAAATCACCTTAACCAGTGTTCTATAATTGAGAATTAGCATTCTTCGTGGTTTTTCCCATCTTGGGTTTCCATGTAAATTCTGGTGTTCATTGTGCATGGTTTTGTTAAGTACTTTCATGTTCATATCTGTTTTAATTTTTATCTGATTGATTTAAGATTGCTCCAGATTAATTAAATAAGGGAAAGTGTTTTGTGATAACCGATTCACCCCCCTCTCAGTTATCTGGACTATTCAACAATTGGTATCAGAGTCTGGTCCCTTGCAGATAGATCTTAACAGCTTGAGGGAGATCTTGGCAATTTGAATAAATGGCAAGAGATTATTACTTTAATGAAGAACTGAAGACAATGTTAGATGATATGGAAAGTACGGAATCTGAAAATGAGGAATTGAAAGAAAACATCAAGAAGGCAAATGCTTGTATCTCAAAGCTAAGGGAGCAAATCCGGAAATTCAAAGCAAGACACAGAAAGGTCAAGGAGGAATTAAAGGAGTCAAAGGAAAGTGTTGTGAATCTAAAGCTACACTTGGATGAATGTAAGAAGACTGAAGAAAATCTCAAAGATACCATCAAACAGAAATTAAAAGAAAATGAGAAGTTAGATCAAGAGTTAAGAAGGCTGAAATCAAAAGAAAAAATATGTGAAAGTAGTATAATTCTGGATCAACTCTTGTCCCTGTAGAAATCTCACAAGGATAAGGAAAGACTTGGCTTCTCAGGGAAAAGCTCAAATCAGAACACTAAGGGTAAAGACAAAGTAGTTGAAGCTGAAGCGAGATCTGTTGTAACAAGCAAAGTCCGAAACTCTAGAACGCCAACAAAAAGACATCCGGTAAGGTAACCAGATCCTCAAAGGTACTTGTCATTTAATGGCCATTGTTTTCTATGCAAAAATTTTGGACATAAAGCTATAGAATGTAGAAGCAAGAAGGAACCGAGTATTCAATGCTTTAACTGTCACAAGTTTGGTCACAAAGTAAGTCATTGCAGAAGTCAATTATCTAACTCGGCTAGAAGGAATGGAATGAATAATCTCTTTCATGGTTGTTACTACTTATGCCATGGTTATGGTCACAAAGCTAATCAATGTAAATCTAGGGTTCACTTAGCTAAGTCAAGGAAAAGATATTAAAAGTGCAATCAATCCAGACATTATGCTAACACATGTAGCTATGTTGCTTCGGAAAAGTCTGAAAACAAAAAGAAGGTTGCACAATCAAATGAATCTCAGAAGAAGATCGTCATGGTTTGGAAGAAAAAGGAAACAAGTATGGGGAGTTCTTCCACGGCACCGGATCTCAGTACAAGCTCTTCCGGAATTTGAGACAACTATCTTGGCTCAGGGGGAGTTTTGCAATGCATATCCTGCGGTTCCCCCTCTCCAAAGTAATATTGATGTGTTCTTTTGGCATGACTAAGTTTGATCCAATTGGTGAGGTATGATGAAGCTTAATCCGGCTGACTGAAAAGTGAACCAAAATCGATGGCGTCGTTGATGTACGTTTTTGGCAGCATAATCATCATGAGCACTTAAGGATAAAAGATAGAGTTTTCAAATCATTTCTCACAATTTGCAAAGAAGAAGAAGAGGTTTTCGATGAGCGATAAAAGGATTGAAGAAGCTAAGCGCAACGATGCAATCCGTGTTGGTTGACAATGAATCTAGTAGCGGTATTCTGCTGAGCCTAAAGGGAGTAGAGTTTGTAATGTCCCCTTCTAGTCAGTGATCAGCTCAGTAGCTCTTCAACCTATTCCGGAAGCCCGTAGGCTCGTTGACGTTCAGGGTTTCCTTGTTTGGAGGTTTTCTGGTATTTCTTACAATTTACTATTTTTAGTAAGTTCTAATTTTGGCAGTGGTCCAATTGGCAGCACTTTAGTGAGTTTCCTTTTCAGTTGGAGCAATTGTATGACTTTGGTTTTGGCTTTAAGAGCAATTTTTGGTGAGATGATTTATCTCAAGGCGTTAAATGTTATATTTTAAAATTGACCCCTTGGCCTAAAGTATTAACTTGAAGTTGTGTTAAAAGGTGGTCACTAAAGGGTGGATGCCTCATGAAGGTAATATTTGATATTTTAATAATGTTTTTAAAGCCTTGAAGTTTGGACGCCTAAACGAGATGAAATAAAGTATTTTCAAATTGAAAAATATTTCAAAAAGGAGTTTTGGCATCCCTTTCTTGGAGGAGTAATGGAATTTGAAAAGTCACCTTCAGTTTTATAAAAGGGAGTGTTTGCTCCAGCGTTTGACATCCATCATTTTATGCTAATGTTATGTTGTCAAAATGACTTCATGAATTTGGCTTCGAGGAATGCTTACCTCCTAGCATTTGCCCAATTTTGTGTTTGAAAAATAACACCCACATGGTTTTATGGCTGCTTCTCATTCAAACTAGTAGATTGAGCTTCATGGTTAATTAATTTTGAAGATTTCTAGAATTTCTAGTTGTTGGTTCAGTCATGGCTGCATGGCGAAATTGAATATAGCTTCAAGGGTGAATTTTATTTGCATATGGGTATTGATCCTATCCAGTTATATGCTTGAAGCGCCTCTTTTTGGGCAAGGACAGATTTTAAAATGAAGTGGTTGATTTTTAAAGTGAGGTCGACCCTCTCCTAGGGCCGTACCATGCATTGAATGCATTGGAATTCGTGCTAGGTGATTTGTTGAGATTGAAGCTTGGAAAATGATGCTTACATGGTCGCCTAGCCTATGAAATGAAGTACTCTCAGTTTAATAGGTGTTTACGAAGTGTGATAAGAGATTTGTCCATTTTGGTGTTTCATTGGTTGCTGGTTCAGAATTTCAGTTTGCAGATTTTTATATCAGACTTATTTCAATTTCTGATTTTGGTTTCTATCTTCAATAATTGAGAGATTATCAAGTGGGAGGTCATCTATTTCATTATACTTTGTAAAGATTGTAATAACACTTGAAAATTGCAATTGTTTTTCATTGTAAGATTGTAAACAGTAGTACTATTCTAGTCATTTAACTTGTTGCATATTTTAGTGTTAATTTTCACATGTTTGTAACCCCTGGATGGTTTACCGCCAGTGTGGAGAAAGAACAAACTAATCTCTCATTTATCAATCACTGAAAAGTGGCGAATTCCCACTATTAAGTGGATGCCTGTCGTAGCGGATGAATTAGTTTAGAATTGTAATGTTCTTTCCCCCCACTATTTAAGTGGTAGGGTGGAAATCTCTCATGGTTGGTTCACCACCTCTTTTTGTTTTCAGTTGTATTTACTTTCAGTCATAATTCAATTTCCTCCGCCATATGTTAGCACCTCACCCACATCGGGTATTGTGTGTGTTGTACCCAAACCGAAATTTTTGCTTCATTAAGGCATTTTGCTTAAAATGGTCTAAACCTTGTAAAAGTGGGGTCAAAACTCAGTTTTTGGGCAAATAAAGTATGGGCTTTTAGTCAGTGTGATGCCAGGAAGATACTGGCAAAATTTGAAAATTTTGAAAATTAGGGTTTCTGAAATCTATTTTTAGCTCGAAACCCTAAAAAATAGGAACTTGTCAGAATTGGCTGAAATTAATTTTGATTGGCTTATTTCACATCACAATCACAGTGGTGAAGTCAGTTTCAGTTAAAAGTCAGTTTAAGGCTGGTGGGTAGTTTTCACTTTTTCAGGAGAAAAGTTAGGATCTTCGGGGTCATCAATGGCAGTCGGCCAGTACCAGGTATCAATATCTAAGCCTGAAACTCAAAGAGGAACGCTCTACGATAAAAGATGTTGGAAATAATGCTTTTTGATGGAGGGGATTTTCAGATTGGCAAAAAGTGCTAAAATATTCTAAGTCTGGGAACTTTTCACTATGTAACGTAGTAGACACTTGCGCAATCAACGTGCAAATCAACTTTATAGTGTCCGTACATGTGAAAATGATGAAGTATAGTCATCCACACACCTCAGCAGTCACAACGCTTCGACATGGTCAACCGCAGTGATGGATACAGCGTTTGCAAAGCATAAAATGGTGAAAATCAATGAATTCAAAACAAATCCGCTCCCCTGTAGCCCAGGGGCGCCCTTCCATTTGAAGGTCAAGATTTGAGTGTTTTGGATGAAGGATACATTCATTATGTTCAGTTTTCAGTCAGCTTTCCGATTAGCCATGAAGCAAGATTATCCGAGTTACAGAACTCCGGCAAACGAAGACAGAAGCAGAGGTTACGAAGAGTGTTTTCATCAAGGAGGCAGTCTAGAGATGCAAATCCGCTCCCTTCTAGCCCAAGGGCGATTTTCTTTTTGAAGGCCCAGATCTAGATGCATGTGTGTTTTGATGGTTTCAGTCTTTGCAGAATTAGTTTAGCTTTTCAACGAGCTATCAAGCGAAAGCGTATCCAGTACAGAAATCCGGTTATCAGCGTTAGAAGTGGAAATTGCAGGCAGGATACATGTCAGAAGAATGAATTCAAATGCAAATCCGCTCCCCTGTAGCCCAGGGGCGATCCTGAATAAGACCTGTTTGATGGATGAATTTGCAATTGAGGTCTTCCTGAGATCTCTTCCAGCTCAGTTCAGTTTTGCAGTGTATCCGTTCACAAGACGATCTGATGTTCTGAGTAACTGTGACAGAGGTCCTACCGAGCACGTAAAACAGAGGATGGTGAAGCGTAGCTACACAAAGCTGCACAGCTGTAGGCTAGGGGCGATTCTCCTTTAGGCCTGCCAGACGGGGTTATTTGCAATTACAGTCTTCACAAGACTTGTGTGCAATTACTCAAGCTATCCAACGAGTCTAGCCGACAGCCTCCGGGATTTGGCGAATGCTCGTACGTGCGAGGTCAAGATGATAATGCTGTAAAGAAGAGCTGATTGAAGGCAGTTTGACAAAAAATGACTAAGTGTAAGAATATTATTTTCTTTGAAAAAGGCGATTTTCTTTTAGAGGCCTTAAAAGCAATTTTCTGGCTTCGTCGTCTCCAAGAACATCTCTTGCAAGTTGACCAAACTGTACAGCAAGACAGACGGCACGCATATCGGAACATTCCAGTTCCCGGTATCAAGGGTCAAAGTATGGTGTTCAAATGAAAATCACACTTTTGTCAAAATGGTGTTTGAGCTATCACAGAATAGGGGCGCTCATTCTTTTGGGGTTCTTAATACAATTTTCAGATCCCTCACATACAGTCATTGGATGCAGAATACTTCTAGTCATGCAATGAATCCATTATTCAGTCAGTGGGGTTCATTATTCATCGTCAGCGGCAGTTTGAAGCATCAGAAGGCAAAACTAAGAAATGGCTAAGTCTGGAGTCAAAACATCAATTTAATCAGAGGCGCCTAATTTTCTAAGGTATCAGATGATGATTTTAGCAGTTGTTGCTCCTAGCAAACATTTCATCCTTGTCATGCAAGCTTCGTGGTGGATATCTCAGTACGGTCGCAGGATCATTCAATCATTCGGAAATCAGAGTTGAACAGGGTCAATTGTAACTTTGCAGTTGGCTACAAAATAGGGGATTCTCAAAAATCTCATAACTCTTGCAAATGGAAGCCTAAAAGATCAAAATTTGACTTTTTAGAATCAGGGAAGTGTGTTGAACACAACAAGATGCTATTTTTGGCAAAAATGAAAAAAAAATATTTTGCATGCAGAGCATTGAAAAGTGACGAATTTCTTCAAAGATAGATATTGGTGCCATTTTTAGTTTTTTGCATGTTTTAAAATTAAGATATTATTTTTAGTCTAAAGACTCAAAGACAGTGGCAGTTCAACTAGAGAGAAGCCAATCGAATTCTTTTTTCTAAATTAGGGTTGCATTATGCATGCATGATGGTACGAATTGTTTATTTAAACAAGCATGGCGCCTTTCATCATTCACACAGCTTTGAAAGTTCGAATTTCTTCAAAGAGATTGGCGAATTTTCATCAAAGGATCAAGTTTGAAGGTGATAAAATATTCTTTTGCAGTGTTGGCAGATTTTGGCAAAACAAAATATCTGGGTTGATTCAAAAGAGCTTTCTCAGCAAAACCCATGTGCCAGAATTTTTCAGGAAAATGTGTTCCAGAACATCTGTTCTTGAAGCTTTAATTTTCTCAACCGAAATTCTTTTGCATGGCTGAGTAAAGGGTAAATTCTTGCATTTCTGACATTGTGGGTTGTCTTAGAATCATTTTCTGGACAAAACCCATATCTCAGATTTTTTCGTAAAAAATTTCATTCGACAAGCTATTTTTAGCCTCAGCAGGCTATTTTTGGCTTCCCAGAAAAGTTGTCAGAATATAGCCGTGTGCACAATCAACAGGCAAGTTTTTCAGAATGCAGTTCACTCAGCTCGAATTCAAGACCAAATCGGTCTTAACCCACGACTTCATCGGAACAGTTGATACAGATCTACATAAGGTGTTGCCGGAGGTAGTTTTGGATCCACTCAAAATCAAGGATTCAGTTATCAAGAATATTCAGCAATCCAAGTTACTTGAGGCCGCTTCCATACCTATTTTGGTGCATTGCATGGAGTTTGTAATATCTTGCATCAAGCATTACAATTCCGCTACACGAGAGATACAGTCAATAGATGGACGTGTCATATGCAGTCTTAAACCCCTTGATATCGAGCGAAGTGTGGATATTCCTCAACATTCGGATGGGATGGTTATTTCCATGAGTCAAAGCGAGCAGGCATTCAATGTTGGACTGGATAAGTGTCAGAACAAGATGATAGAGAGGTGGGTGAAACAAAAGAAGAGCAAGTTGCCAAACAACTTGGGTCGTGGCGAGTGTAAGGATGAATACAATATTTTGATTACACTGCTTAATCGTGTCTCAGGTCACGCAGATGCAAATAAATTTCACCTGTGGATGTATTATATCATTGGTAGAATCATCTCTGGACAAGAGCATTATGACTGGGCATCCTTCATCAACGATGCTATTCACGAGCAAATCACCGGTTTCCTAGCTGCGCATCAATTTCATATGTGTTCTTACCTAGTGTACTTGATTGCTTATCAGAATCAATTTAACGGTTTGAATACGGTGGGCATACTCAGTGTACAGAAAGTCTATCGTTACTATGACAAGCTTGAGTTCACGAAGGCTGAAAGTCATTTTAAACGTGTACAAGAGGCTTTCTTGACTTATACAGTGAGAAACTTGGACCGGGAGTTGCATATTCGCATCTCAACAGTTGCTAGAGCAGCAATGAAGAATTGGGCAGATTGGTACATTCAGTTCCCTACATACACCTATATCCGTGTCTATGGATACACAGGAAAACCAGCTATGTTACCACGTTATCCTTCGGATAAAACAATATTCATGGAGTTCCTGAGGCAGCTATATGAAGTTCACAAACGTTTGCGCATCAAGCGTAAACCAGCTGCCGAGTTTCCTTTGCAATTCGGGATGTATTGGTGTAAGACGGCAGTTGATGCTAAGACCGTAGGTCAAGAGTTAGAAAATTGCAAACTCAAGTACCTGGTGGATACACGCACATATGATCCTTGGGGTCATTACGCAGCTTGCCTAGGTAATCTCTCTTATCACAAACCTACGATGGAAGATTACTGGGTGAATTGTGATGATGATTTTGAGGTTCGCAGACGTAGCTATAGCAGGTTCTCTCTTCCACAAGTTTCTGTTTTCTTGGTGGAAGATGTGGAAGGATTGACAGAAGATGAGGGAGATACACTTCCTAAATTTTACAGAGAGCAGGTTGATGGACAACCACTGCCGTTAGTGAACTAGTATGCCAAAGAGTTCACATCAGTAAAGGAAAGATCGAGCAGGGTCATCCAAAATAGTATGCTTTATTTAGAAAGCAGAAGGTTGAGAAAGGCATCCATGCCTAGAGCAAAGCCGCCACCAGAAGGACTTGTATTGCCTTCTTCTTCAAAACCTAAGCAGAAGAAGAGGAGTAATCCTCCTAAAAAGAATCCAGCGCCTAGTAATTCGAAGGGAAAAGCATCTGTTGCGATTCCACATGTAGAGCCAGTCAGAGAAGTTATTCAGACTTCTCCACAGCTTGAGGTTCAGCCCCGTATGCCGTCACCGACACCATTAGAACAGCCTCCCATTCCAATTCACATTGATTTGGACATGGATTCACCTCCTCATAGCGATTCTTTTACACATTCACATTCATCAGATCCTCCTACGACTAGTACAGATCATTCCAGTGGGAATAGTCGGGATTCATCTTGGCTTGAAAGTCAACTGGGAAGAAAAAGGAGACAACCATCTTACATACTTGATCATTCAAATTTCGATCATGACCATCAAGATGTGCCTGAAAAGAGGATCAAGAAACAGATGCATATTGGGAGAAGTGCAAATAAGGAATTCATTGTTGAGACTGCTGCACCTCCAGAAGATAAGAGTCTAGACGAGATGGAAGCTCAAGACTTCGAAGTTATCACAGTTCATTTCGGTAAGAGTACTCGTCAAACAGATATTGATCTCCTACAGGTTGCTACAGATAGCGCCAAGGATAGGATGGTGAAAGATGGTGAAGATAAATCAGCTCTCAAGGCTGAAATACAGCAGCTTCGCCAGTACATTTCTAGCCTTGTACACAGGACAGGGGATGTTGTCACCGCGCTTCCACATATGTTAGAACCACTAGCAAAGCAGGGTCAGATTGATCTCTTGCTTGCATATGGTAAGCGATTGAAGGAATGGGAAGAGGAGTTTGTTGCTAGAGGCCGCCTTGTACTTACAGAATTGTATCAATTGCGGTATAATGCATGTGAGCTTCGTCTACGACTTCAAGATGAGGAACGTGATTTGGCCATTAGTAGACCCAAGGATGAGATTCTGATTGCCAACTTGGGAATGTCATTTGATTCAATCACAGAGGCAGAAGATAAAGAAGAGGTCTACATTTGGAGAACACAGTTGATCTTCAAGGCAAAGATAGAAGGAAAGATAGCATCTGAGGTGGCTGAGAGCAGAGAGCATGTTACTAGTGCATTCCGCTATATAAGAGCCTTTGTGTCTCAATTACCATGTGTATATCAGCGTGTGGGTGGTGACTATGTTGAGCTTGCTGACATCCAGTTAGAGCTCCAAGCACTTATTCACGGTATTTTCAGTGGTGAGACCGTTCGCTGTAAGATGAATTAGCTTACAGCCATGTCAACATTGTTTGATGAGGCAATCAGGAGAAAGGGTGAGTTCCAGTGTCAGATGACTAATGGAGAAGACATGCTGCACAGACATAGGATTCTTCGCCAGAGCTTCAGTTCCCCAGATGGAGATGCAGTCAACGACCTCGTAGATGGGTTAATTTCTCAAGATCAGGGCCAGTAGACTTCAGTTAAAGGCGTCCCACCTTTTCCAAGATAGACATTAGACACAGGAGTTAAACTCGAGGCTTCTTTCCGAGTTAACTAGTTGTTACACATTGCATGCCATGTCTTTCTTGGAAATATCTACATATACTTGGAGATTAGATTAGATTTTTCAGTTGACTGATGATAGCATTCCAATTGACTTGCTTTCAATAAGGACGTGCATGTTGCACCTTGTCCATTTAGATTAGATGTTTCAGTTAACTGATGATAGTTTCCCAGTTAACTGTATAGTTTCATTCAATTAGGGTTTAGGAATAAGATCTTGCATGCATTGCAAGACTTTAGTTGACTCAAGGTGATTTTAGGGTTGCCTACACCTTGAAGTCTATAAATAAGAGCTTTAAGCTCATTTGTAATTTAACTTTTGCTTGATAGCATACATGCTGCGCCTACCTTGCCTGTAGTATTGCTATTATTGTATCTATTCAAAGAGTAATTGCTGTTATAATAAATTGTTGCGCCTACCTTGCCTTCATGTTATTGTCATGGTGTTTATTCGACCTTAGTTAAATGGGGTTGCTGGTTTGATCGTTATTGCATGCGTGTTGCGTCTATACAATCTACTGTCCCAGTTGCTTACCTTTTGTTTTGTTTATTATAAGCCTATTCAGAAGAGCAAATAGTTGCGCCTACCTTGCCTTCATGTTGCGAAACTGTACTCAAAGCTTATCGTATGATGTGTGTTATAGTAGACTCATTCAGCCAAGCAGATAGTTGCGCCTACCTTGCCTTCATGTTGTAAAGTTGTACCAGGTTTACCGTTCATTTGTTTGTTTTAATAAACTTCTTCCCGGATTAGCAAATAGTTGCGCCTACCTTGCCTTCATGTTGTGAGCCCGCACCTGGAGTTTATCGTACAATACATTCCTGCTCCATTTCCTCATGCTCTGTTTCTTGAGGAAATTGGATAGATATTAAAGAAGTTAGCTTAGTTGTAGTTACATGATCTGCGAAACCAGAAAATACTTAGCTACAACATTCTAGGTTTTCTTAACCTTGTGCCTCTACCAGCTGAGAACAAAAAGATAGGACATTAGTTTAGTTTTCTATTTCATGCATTCCAGTACAACGAGGGAGCTTCCCCTCCTAATTTGAAGAGCACTCATTACGTAGTGTGCATAGCTGTCCGTACAAACTCACACTCCAGAGGTGTTAGTTCTTACGCCAACAATGTGCACATTCTTGGCATTGAGTGTTTTTCAGTTGATTCTCTTTTGAAGCTAACGCTAATCAATTAGTGTAGTGCTGGTTTGTGTTCTGACAATTCAAGGAAAAAATTGGTTGGCACATGTCAGTGGTATCAAAGTAGAAGATCCTGCCATCCTATGACATTCAACATTCAATTGTCAGATGAGCGATAGAAAAATCAGATATTTCACCAAAGGTCAAGCTAGAACTCAGAGTCGGTTTGCTCCAGTGCCAGAGGCAGAGACATTGTCAAAAGCTTTGAGGGAAACTGGTAAAGCAGTTGAGAGCATGTCAGAACGTGCGAGACAATCCATGGAGGAAAGAGAAGCTAGAATGGAGAAGAAGTTTCAAGGAATGATAGACTTGATGTCAAGGTTGCTAGCAAGAATGGATCAGCAAGCAACTCAAAGCAATCCACAACCACAAAATAATCATACTGGAGAAAATAGTGGTGTTAATGGAAATAATAACAGCAATAGTCCAGAGGTTGATGCAAGAGATAGGATTGTGGGTTAGCATATTGCAACCACTAGAGGATCTTCCTCTAGACCTCTTTTCCCTACTTTCACTCCAAGGGAAGAACAACCACAAGTGGAGGCCACAACACCTTTTGCAGATGATGCACGGCAAGATTATATGGAATATGTTTCTCTACCTCCTAATATGAGAGATGTTTGGACCTTTGATCAATACATGAACCAAAGGAGTAGAAAAAATGGTGGAAGAAATGAGTATCGCCCTCCTATGGGTCCCAGAACTAACTATCAACAAGCTTTGGGAAAGGTGACTTTAGCTCATTTTGATGGGAGTGATAAATGTACTACCAGGTCATGGGTGCAGAACTTGGACAACTATCTCTCTCTTAGACCAATGCCTGAAAAAGATGCAATCAAATTTGCTACATTCCATTTGGAAGGAGCTGCTCATGAATGGTGGTATCACGGTTTGGTCACTCTCGGCCATAACCTCATCCACACTTATGAGGAATTCACCAATAAGTTGATAGACAGATTTGATACTAAGGATCCAGAGGTGAAATTCCGAGAATTAGCACAATTGAAGCAACATGGAACTCTTGAAGCATATGTTGTTGATTTTCAAAGATTATCAATAACGGTGCCTAGCATTACTAAGAGGAGATTGGTAGTGTTGTTCATTGAAGGTTTGATGGAGTCGTTGAAGGGTTAGGTCAAAGCTTTCGACCCTCCAACTCTAGATGAGGCAATCAAAAACTCTAGGAGCATGGAGTTGGCTGCCCCTAAGCCAAAACTTCAATTCAAACCATTCAAGAAGGATAAGAAGAAGCTTCCTCCAAGTCAACCCAATAAACATCCTCAAAAGATGACGGATGAGTTCTATGGTCAGCTTAGAAAGGAGGGAGTTTGCTAAACTTGTTGTGAGCCTTGGTCAAAGGGTCACCATTGTTATGGAAAAGGCAAAGCACATCAAATGGAGGGTCATTTTGATGGTGGATCATAATCTGATTTTTCTGATCAGCAGTACAAATCAGCAAGTAGTGATGGTGAAGAAGTTCTAGAAGAGAACTTTAAAGAGATTGGAAATGGTAGTGCTTTAGCACAACTTTCAAGTTTTCAAGAAAATGAGTCCTTTTGGTTTCGTGGAGTGGTTGGTTCACAAAGGATAGTTGCTCTAATTGATACAGGAGCAACTCAAAATTTCATTTACGAAGGATTGGTAGCAAAGAGAGGGTTGAAGACTAAAGAATTTGAAGGCTTTAAGGTGATGGTAGCTGATGGATTCACCATGTCTTGCACAAGGAAGATTCCTAACCTCTCCATCAGTTGGGAAATTATGAGGTAAAAGATGAATTTTATGTTGTTGGTATTGGTGATACCGATGTCGTGTTGGGAATACAATGGTTGTGATCTCTTGGAGAGATCACATTGAATTTGCAAACTATGGAGTTGAAATTTCAGTCAAATGGTAGGAATATTGTTTTGAGAGGAATGTCAAATGGAGGCCCTCGAATAGTGTCTTTGAAGAGAATGGAAAGGCTGATCCGACACGATCAAGTTGATTGGGAAGCAGAATGTTTAATCCTATCAGCTGATCCGGTAGAGGACAAAAGGCAATATCATCTTGATATTCAAGCCTTACTTTCTAAGAAGAGCAAAATCTTTGGCAATCTACCTCCTGAGAGGGGATGTGAGCATGTGATTGAGCTAGAAGAGGGAGCAAAGCCGGTTATCACCACTCCATATCGTTGTCCAAAGAAGCAGAAAGATGAGATCGAAAAGGCCATCAAGGAGCTTTTGGAGATGGGGTTCATTCGGCCAAGCAAGAGCCCCTTTGCTTCAACAGTGGTGCTGGTTAAAAAGAAAGATGGCACAATGCGCATGTGTGTTGACTACCACGGATTGAATCAAAAGACAATCAAGAATAGATATCCTATTCCTAGGATAGATGAGCTTATTGATGAGTTCCACGGGGCTATGTTCTCAAAAATAGATCTCAAATCAGGCTATCACCAAATCAAGATGAGAGAGGCGGATATTGAGAAGACTGCTTTTAGATGCCATTATGGGCATTTTGAATGCCTTGTCATGCCATTTTGTTTAACAAATGCTCCAGCAACATTCCGATCTTGTATGGACAAGACTTTCAAGCAATAGTTGAGGAAGTTTGTGCTCATCTTCTTCGACGATATTCTTATTTTCAGCAACTCTTGGGAGGAGCATCTCAAGCACTTGGAAGAAGTGCTTAGTATTTTGGAGGTAGAATGTTTGTTTGCCAAAGAATCAAAATGTGAGTTTGGGATGACGAAGCTGCTCTATCTCAACCACATTATCAGTTCTAAGGGGGGTCAAAGTTGATCCTAACAAAATTAGAGCCATCCTTGATTGGTCACCTCCAAAAAACGTTACTCACTTGAAGGGATTTTTGGATTTGTGTGGTTTTTACAGAAGATTTGTCAAGGGTTATTCTCACATGGCAGCCCCCCTTACAGATCTTACAAAGAACGGAGTCTTCCTATGGACAAATAAAGCATAAGGAGTCTTTGATAAGTTCAAGCATTTCATGAGCTCAAGTCCAGTATTGGCTTTACCTGATTTCAAGAAGCCTTTTGAGTTGCAATGTGATGCTTCAGGTGAAGGAGTAGGAGTTGTTCTCATGCAAGACAAACATCCTATTGTCTTTGGGAGCAGAAAATTGAGAGCAGAAAAGTCATACTCAATTTATGACAAACAGATGTTTTCCATTATGCATGCATTGTCTAAGTTTCGTCAATATTTGGTGGGAAGCAAATTTGTTGTTAACACTGATCACAACAGTCTTAAGCATTTTATGCTCCAAAAGGATTTGAATGAAAGACAGCAGAAGTGGGTAAGTAAGCTCCAAGCTTACGACTTAGATATTGAGTATGTCAAAGGGAAAAATAACATAGTGGCAGATGCTTTATCAAGAAGACCCCATTTGCAGTTACTTTGTGAGCTTACAGCAGATTGGAAGGAGTTAATTGCTACTAATTATGTAAAAAATCAGTTTGCAACCAGCATAATAGAAGGTCATTTGCAAGATGAAAGGTATCAGCTGGTTGATGGTTTGATCATCTATAAAGGTAGAATCTTTTTAGTGCCCGAATCTAAGCTTAAGAAGAAGATTCTACAATCTTTTCATGATATTCCCCTTACTGGTCATCGTGGTTTTTTCAAGACTTATAAGCAGATCTGAGAAAGATTTACTTACAAAGGGATGAAGGAAGAAGTCTTGCGCTATAAAAGAGTGTTCAACTTGTCAAATGAATAAAAATGAACTCTTTTCCAGCTAGTTTGTTGCAGCCCCTGCCAATTCCAAATCAAAAATGGGAGAGCATTGCAATGGATTTTATCACAGGGTTACCAAAGGTGCAAGGGCAAGATTGCATATATGTTGTGGTAGATAGATTGACTAAGTTTTCTCATTTTTATGCTATCACAACTTCATTTACAGCAGATCAAGTAGCTGAATTGTTTTTTAGAGAGGCTTTTCGTTTGCATGGTTTGCCTAAAACCATTGTCAACGATAGGGACAACAAGTTCCTATGTGCTTTTTGGCAGGAAATCTTCAGATTGACTGGTACAGTGCTCACTCCAAGCATTAGTTATCACCCACAAATGGATGGGCAATCCGAGATTGTTAACAAGTGGTTAAAAGGCTACCTCAAAAATTATGTTTCGAGGCAAGAAAGAGCTTGGGTTAAGTGGCTTCATTTGGGTGAGTATTGTTATAACTCCTCTTATCATGTGTCAATTAAGATGTCTCCTTTTATGGGTCTTTATGGATATAATGCTCCTAACTTTGTAGATTTGGTATTTAGTGATAGTAGAGCTCCACAGGCAAAGGATATGCTACAGCAGAGCTAAGACATCCTGAAGTCATTAAAGGAAAATATACAACAAGCTCAAAACTAGCAAAAGTTATACACTGATCAGCAGCGTGTTGGGCGATCTTTTGAAGTTGGAGATATGGTTTATTTGAGACTCCAGCCCTATAGACAGTCTTCCTTTAAGAAGAGTGGTGCAAAAAAGCTAAAGCCACGTTTTCATAGTCCATTCAAAGTCATCAAAAGGATTGGTGAAGTGGCATATGAGTTGGAGCTTCTAGCTAATAGTAAAGTGCACAACGTTTTCCACGTGTCACACCTCAATAAAGGCACTTGGGCACAATGTACTTGCTACTTCAGAGTTACCTCCATTAGATGAGGAAGGACAATTGGTGATGATTCTAGAGGAAATCCTTGACACTAGAAAACACTCTTTGAGGAAAAGAACAATCAAAGAGTATTCGATGAAATGGAGGAACTTGCCCATTGAAGATGCAACATGGGAAGGTGAACATATTTTGCAGCATCCAGATTTGCAGTTGCTTGAGGACAAGCAATCTCGAGGAGGGCGGACTGTAACGTCCCCGTCTAGTCAATGATTAACTCAGTAGCTCTTCAACCTATTCCGGAAGCCCACAGGCTCATTGAGGTGAAATCAGGGTTTCCTTGTTTGGAGGTTTTCTGGTATTTCTCAAAATTTACTATTTTTAGTAAGTTCTAATTTTGGCAGTGGTCCAATTAGCAGCACTTAAATGAGTTTCCTTTTCAGTTGGAGCAGTTGTTTGACTTTGGTTTTGGCTTTAAGAGCAATTTTTGGTGAGATGATTTATCTCAAGGCGTTAAATGTTATATTTTAAAATTGACCCCTTGGCCTAAAGTATTAACTTGAAGTTGTGTTAAAAGGTGGTCACTAAAGGGTGGATGCCTCATGAAGGTATTATTTGATATTTTAATAATGTTTTTAAAGCCTTGAAGTTTGGACGCCTAAACGAGATGAAATAAAGTATTTTCAAATTGAAAAATATTTCAAAAGGGAGTTTTGGCGTCCCTTTCTTGGAGGAGTAATGGAATTTGAAAAGTCACCTTCAGTTTTATAAAAGGGAGTGTTTGCTCCAGCGTTTGACATCCATCATTTTATGCTAATGTTATGCTGTCAAAATGACTTCATGAATTTGGCTTCGAGGAATGCTTACCTCCTAGCATTTGCCCAATTTCGTGTTTGAAAGATAACACCTAGTTGGTTTTATGGCTTCTTCTCATTCAAACTAGCAGATTGAGCTTCATGGTTGTTGGCGTAACAATTAGCACCTCTAGAGTGCGCGTTGGTATGGACAGCTAAGCACAGTGCGTAATGACTGCTCTTCAAATTAGGAGGGGAAACTCCCTCTTTTGCTGATATGCATTCTAAAAGTAAAATATCTAAATCCTATCTTTTTGACTCAGCTGGAAGAGGCACAAGGTTAAGAAAACCAAGGACGTTGCAGCTAAGGATTTTATCTAGTTTCGCAGGTCTTAACTACAACTAAAAACTAAAAGCTTTAAACTATCCAATCTCCCCAAGAAAACAGAGCATGAGAAAAAGGAGCAGGAATGTGACTACACAATAAACTTCAGGTACAGATTCACAACGTGAAGGCAAGGTGGCACAACTATTTGCTTGGCTGGGAAGAAGTTTATTAAAAACAAACAAATATACGATAAACTGAGTACAGCTTCACAACATGAGGGCAAGGTGGCACAACTATTTGCTTGGTTGAATAAGTTTATTGACACATACATCAAACGATAAGCTTTAAGTATAGATTTGCAATATGAGGGCAAGGTGGCTCAGCAATTTGCTCATCTGAATAGGCTTATTAGAAACAAAACATAAGGTAAGCAACTAGGGCAGCAAATTGCATTGGTGAAACATGCATACAATAAACGATCAAACTAGCAACCCCATTTAACTAAGATTCGAATAAACACCATAGTAATAACATGAAGGCAAGGTGGCACAACTATTCATTGAAACAGTAATCACTCATGAACAGATACAGAATAACAATATTACAGGCAAGGTAGGCTCAACATATATTGCTATCGTGTGCAAAATTTATTTAGAAATGAGCTGAAAGCTCTTATTTATACACATCAAAGGTGTAGGCAACCCTAAAATCACCTTGAGTCAACTAGAGTCTTGCGAGCATGCAAGATCTTTATTCTCTAAGTCTAAGGAAAATAAACTACACTGTTAACTGGAAAGATACCATCAGTTAACTGAAACAAGACTCAACAGAATGGACATGTGCAACATGCACGTCCTTATTGAAATGAAAACTAACTAATAACTCCAACTATACAAAAATGTTTCCAAGAAAGACATAGCGTGCAGAAAAGGAACAATGAGTTAACTCGGAAAGAGGCATCTAATTTAACTTATGTGTCTAATGTTTGTCTTGCAAAAAGTGGGACGCCTTGAACTGAAGTTCACTGGCCCTGATCTCGAGCAACTAACCCCTCCATGAGGTCGTTGACGACATCACCATCTGGGGCACTGATACTCTTTCGTAGTACACGATGTATGCACAGCATATCCTCACCACTTGAGATCTGGCTCTGAAGTTCATCTCTTCTTCTAACTACCTCATCGAAAAACGCGGACATGACTGTAAGTTGATCTAACCTACAACCAACAGAGTCTCCACTGAAAACACCATGGATAAGTGTTTGCAATTCTGAGTGAATGTCTGCAATCTCAACATACTCACCACCCTCACGCTGATATCAGCAAGGAACTTGTGACACAAAAGATCTCACATAATGAAGTGCAGCAGTCACATGCTCTCTACTCTCAGCTAGCTCTGAAGTTATCTTTTCTTTTAGTTATGCCTTGAAGATTAACTATGTTCTTCAATCAAAAATAGCTTCTCTATCTTCTTCATCAGCAACCAAGTCGTATGTTGTCCCCAGGTGAGCGATCAAGATATCATCTCTAGGTTTGTCAACCGCCAAGCTGCACTCTGAATCCTGAATTTGCAAATGGAGTTCACAGGCATTGTATCTCAACTGAAATAGCTTTGCAAGTAAAAAGCGGCCCTTAGTGATAAACTCCCCTTCCCAATACATCATGCGCTTCTCGTACACAACCATCTGATTGAGTTGACCCTGTTATGCTAGTGGTTCTACCATTTGTGGGAGTGAAGTGGTGACGTTTTCAGGCCTATGGACGAGATTAGAGATGTATTGACGAAGCTGCTGGTTTTTAGCCTTGAGGGCTGCCTTGTCTTCTCCGTCTTTTGTCACTCTATCCATTATACCGCCAGTTGCAACTCGAATAAAATCAACCTCTGTTTGGCATGTGCTCTTGCCAAGGTTAACCTTGATAACTTCGAAATCCTCAACTTCTAACTCATCCAAGTTCTTGTCTGGTGGAGGTACTGCAGTCTCTACAATGATCTCTTTCTCAACGTTCCTCTCTACATGAACTTGTTTTTTAATCCTCTTATCTGCTGGATTCTGGTAGATGTGATCAAAGTCTGAGTGGTCCAGTATGTATGACAGTTGCCTCCTCTTCCTACCCAGCTGATTCTCAAGCCAAGACGAGTCTCGACTAATCTCACTGGATGGGTCGGTGCTAGTCACAGGAGGTCCTGATGAGGCAGAAAGTGTAGAAGTATGGCTCCGCAGTAACGAGTCCAAGTCCAAATCAATGTGAATTGGAACCGGTTGCTGTTGTGGTGTCGGCGATGGCAAAGGAGGTTGTACCTCTGGCTCTGGCATGCTCTAAAGTGTATTCGTAGCTACCTCCACCTGTGTTTCTGCAACGAGTGCCTTCCCTTTTGATTTATTAGACACTTTGTTTCTCTGAGGAGGTTTACTCCTTTTCTTTTGTTTAGGCTTTAATGAGGATGGTAGTGTAGATTCCACCAATGGCGGCTCTATGCTTTGCATGATTGCCCTCCTTGTTTTCTTTCTTTCTAGGTAGAGTATGCTATTTTGAATAGCTCTACCTGTTCTCTCCTCCACGAATGAATAGTCCTGGGTGTACCAATCAACAACCGAAAGCGGTTGTGTATCAACTTGCTCTCTAAAGAATTCAGGAAGTATATCCCCATCATCTAACAACCCTTCAACATCCTCTAACATGTAAAGGGAAATCTGCAAGAGAGTGAACCTGTTGTAATTGCGTCGGCGCACCTCGAAATCATCCTCGCAACTAACCTAGTAGTCCTCCATAGTAGGCTTGTGATGAGGGCAACCTCCAAGACGTGTTGAATAATAACCCAAAGGGTCATATGCACATGCGTCGATAAGGTACTTGAGCTTGAGGTTCTCTAACTCCTAACCTGCAGTCTTGGCATCAATTGCTGTTATACATCGGTAGATTCCCATCTGCAAAGGAAAGTCAATTGCCAACTTGCGCTTGTTACACAACCGTGAATGGACTTCAGACAATTGCCTTAGAAACTCCATGAACACCATCTTATCCGAAGGATAACGTGGTAACATGGCTAGATTTCTTGTATAACCGTAGACACGGATGTAAGTATATGTAAGGAACTGAATGAACCAGTCAGCCCATTCTGCCATTGCCTCACGAGCAACTGCTGAAATACGCACATATAGTTCCCGGTCTAGGTCTCTCACTATGTACATCAAGAATGCTTCCTACACACACTTGAAATGTCGTTCAGACTTCGTGAACTCAAGCTAATCATAGTACTGATAAACTTTCTACACACTGAGAACGCACGTGGTGTTCAAACCTCTAAATTGATTCTGATATGCAATCAAGTATACGAGATAAGAACACATGTGAAAATTATGGGAACAAGGAATCCAGTAATCTGTTTGTGGATGACGTCGCTGATCAAAGAAGCCCAATCATAATATTCTCACCTGGAAACAATCTGAGCAATGAGATAATACATCCAAGGCTGAAATTTATCTACATCTGAATGATTGGAGATACGATTAAGAAGAGTGATCAAAATCACATACTCATCCCTAAACTCTCCGCAACCGACATTATGTGGCAATTTGACTTTCTTTTCTTTCACCCACCTTTCCGCCATTTTGTTTTGACATACATCCTTATCAGCATTGAACGCTTTTTCACACAGTTCTATGGTAATGACACGACTATTTGGATGTGAAGGAATACCAAAACACTTCTCAATGTCATGGGGCTTGAGACTGCAAATCACCCGTCCATCTGCTAACTAAATTTCACGGGCAGTAGAATTGTAATGCTTGATACAAGACATCACGAATTCTATGCACTGAACTGAAATGGGGATAGAAGTTGCCTAGAGCAATCCGGACCTTTCGATGTTTTGAAGTATTGTTGAATTTATCTTTTTCGGATCCAAAACAGCTTGTGGAAGCACCTTATGCAAATTTGTGTCAATTGTTCCGATGAAATCATGAATTATGACCGACTTGGTCCTGAACTCGTTCTGTGTGCATTGCATTTTGAAAAACTCGCCTGTTGACTGTGAACACGGCTATGTTCTGACAACATCTCCGGAAAGCCAAAAATCACTTTAGATGAGGCTAAAAATACGCTGTTGGAGGGCAATTTTCACGAAAAAATTCTGAGACGTGGGTTTTGTGTAGAATTGAATTCTAAGATGACTCGGATCAACAAAATTGTGAAAAAGTGAGATGTAGGCCCGCATGCAAAAGGTTTTCAGTTGAGATCTGAACTGGCAGTTAGAGGCACCAGGGGCAATTTTTCCCGAGAAAATCTGGAACATGGGTTTTGTGCAGAACTGAATTCTACGACAACCCAAATCAGTGGATTTTGGAAAAAATGCGTTTTAGGCCCACATGCAAAGAGAATTCCAAAAAAA
Organism: Sequoiadendron giganteum; assembly: GCA_007115665.2. Taxonomy (NCBI): domain Eukaryota; kingdom Viridiplantae; phylum Streptophyta; class Pinopsida; order Cupressales; family Cupressaceae; genus Sequoiadendron; species Sequoiadendron giganteum. The sequence goes on along the minus strand of CM021107.1, from coordinate 428,421,216 downwards.
AGAACAGTGCTCTAGAATATAGGCAGCAGGGCAATTTTCACGAAATGTTCTCAGACATGGGTATTGTTGTTGATGCTCAAATACACGAACCCAGATGCTTTGTTTCTGAAAATTCTGTTGTTTTCTTTGAAATGTGAAAAATACCTAAGACGAGAAATAGAAGAAATTTAGATAGAAGATAGAAGTTTTATTTGTTTGTTTTCTCTACTTCTGTAGAAATTCACCTATGTTTGTCTGAATTTTGCTGATTATTCTGGACTATATCTACAAGGAAATCTGAAAAATTATGCCTTTGAATGCTTGCACAAGAGAAAATTTGCTTGCACTTCAACTTGTTATGAGAGAAATGGACGCCATTTTGAAATAAACAAAGAAAATATTAAGTTTATGGCGCCAACTGCAAGAAGAAACCCTGATTAGAAAGAAGTAATCTGATTGGACCCCACTTTGTGCAATAGAAACTGAGTTGAAGTCTCAAAGATATTAAAATATTAAAATATTCAGTTCCACTCAACTTGCGAAACTCAATTGAGTCTCAAAATAGGCGCCAATATTAAAATATTGAAGAAATTCACCCTTTACACATTTGACATGCGGAAATTGAATTTTAATATTATTTTATTAAGTCAATTGAAGTCTCTCTTTATGGGTCGCCTTAGAATCTTTTTCTGATTTCGAAAAGTCAAAGTTTGACTTTCTAGGCGACCATTTGCAAAAATTGAGATTTTTTGCTAACTTCCTATTTTGTAGCTCGTTGAAAATGTCACAGTAGCCTCTATTGAACTCTGATTTCCAGGTTCCCGGGTGATGCTAAAACTGAACTACATGATTCATCGCGTAGCTAGATCAAAACTGATGAAATGTCTGTTGAGAGTTGTGACCTCAGAAAATTGAATCTTGTGCCTCAAAATGAACGTCGCCTTTTTCAAGGAGATATGTAATTTCATAAGAAATTCCATACTTAGCCATTTTTCTGATTTGCCATTTGACACTTCAATCTGCTGCTGCCAGTGAACAATGACTCCCGTCGACTGGATGTTGGATCCATCGCATAGTTGGAAGAATTACGCACCCGATGACTACATGTGCAAAGCTTGCATGCTGGATTAAGACCTCCAAATGCAAGGGTGCGCCTGGCTTGCAGAGGAGCAGAAACATAAATTAACATGATTTTGCATTTTGTCAATTTCAACCAAATGCCCTACTTTGACCCTCGCTACCGGGAGTTGGATTACTCCGATTTGCATGTTGACAGGCTTGTTGCGCAACTAGAACAACTTGGAAGAGATTTTCCTGAGTGACAAAGCAAAAAGACTGCATTTAATGCCTCCCAAAGAAGGGTGCCCTTTTCAAGGCAATGTGTAAAACCCACACTTAGCCATTTTTCCACTTGTCTCCATTTTGCACAAATTTTTCGTTTACAGGCAATTGATAGATATTGAAGGCTGACGGATAGATTCACTGCATAGCTAGGAGGATTTTGCAAAGGTCTCGTGAAGACGATGACTGCTAGAAACCTCATCTGACTAGCCAAAAGGCAAGGCGCCCCTAACCAATAGAGGAGCAATTTGATATTTCATTTTATACTATCCTCCGTTTTACGTGCTCACTGGAACATCTGTCACGGTCACTCAGTTTGTTTGACGATCTTGTGAACGGGTGCATCGTGGAGCTGGGCTAAATCACCAAAGATTCCCTGCAAACAGAAACTACAAACTCCATCATCTAAGGGGGCTAATTGAAGGGCGCCCCTAAGCTACAGGGGCACAAAAACTGCAATTTTGACTGCCTGTATGATGTGTGATCTCCTCGTACTTTCCGCTTTTGCCTTTGATTGTCGGAATTTTGCAACTCAGATGGACTTGCTCCATAGCTTGTCAGAAAGTTGACAGAAAACCGAAGAGATTGAATATATTTGCAACCAGAAACAACTGAATCTTGACCTCCAAATTGAAGGGCGGCCCTAGGCTACAGGGGCGCAGATTTGCTCTAGACATGGTAATTTCCTCCATTTCGCGCTTTGCGATTACTGTGTCGGCTGTTGAGTTGACCACATAGAAGCATTACTACTACTGACGTGTGTGTGTGACTGTATTTCGCCATTTTCACATGTATCAACACTGTAAAGTTGATTTGCACGTTGATTGCGCAAGTGTCTCCCACGTTACAAAGTGAAATGTTTCCAGACTTACAATATTTTTTGCACTTTTCACCATTTGAAAATCCCCTTCGTCAAGAAGCATCTTTTTCAGCATCTTTTTCAGCATCTTTCATCATAGAATGTTCTGCTTTGAGTTTCAGGCTTAGATTTTGACACCTGGTACTGGCCAACTGCCATTGACGACCTCGGAGGTCCAAACTTTTCTCTTGAAAAAGTGAAAACTACCCGCCAGGCTTAAACTGACTTTTAACTGAAACCGACTTCACCACTGTGATCGTGATGCAAAATAAGCCAATCAAAATTAATTTTAGCCAATTCTGACAAGTTTCTATTTTTAGAGTTTTTTGACCTAAAAACAAGGTCTAGAAACCCTAATTCTCAAAATTTTAAAATTTTGCCACTATCTTTCTAACATCACACTGACCAAAAGGCTTAGATTTTGACACCTGGTATTGGCCAACTGCCATTGACGACCTCGGAGGTCCTAACTTTTCTCTTGAAAAAGTGAAAACTACCCACTAGGCTTAAATTGACTTTTAACTGAAACTGACTTCACCACTGTGATCGTGATGCAAAGTAAGCCAATCAAAATTAATTTCAGCCAATTCTAACAAGTTTCTATTTTTAGGGTTTTTTGACCTACAAACAAGGTTTGGAAACCCTATTTCTCAAAAATTTCAATTTTTGTCAGTATCTTCCTAACATCACACTGACCAAAAGCCCTACTTGATTTGCCCAAAAACTGAGTTTTGACATCATTTTTACAAAGTTTAGACCATTTTAAGCAAAATGCCTTAATGAAGCAAAAAATTTGGTTTGGGTACTGTTGACGTGCCTTTTGTGACAGCGCGAGCACAGAATAAAGTTGCCCAACGGTCACTCTATTCTCTCTTGATCAAAGTGTCCCACATGCTAAGATTGCTTGAAAGTTCATGTGTTCGACTCCAAGGTTCCTTTTATCGTGAATAGACTCAGTTGGTTGATGTGTTTTGCTGGTTATTTCAAGGGGACTTACGTAGTTGTTCAATTTCGTGAAGCAATTAGGACATGAATGATTTGGCGATATTGTTTCGGTATCTAAACTGACTCGGAAAATGCAGAATTAAAAGGGGATAGGGATAGGGATTCTACAGATCTACTTCTAAAAGGGTGGAGGACGAAGATCGACTTAAACAATCTTCAAACCAAACTTCGCTTTGTCTTCTTTCGAACAACTCCGACAAAGTTGGTGCAATCTTCAAAGGATGAGAAAATGTTCAAACTATGACACAACACGTTCATACCGTCAACACGACGCATACAAACACATGAACCATAATCGAAGTTAAGTGCTGATACTCCAGTTGACCACGCAAGGCGAACTTACCATCAGCAAGTCCGCTAGTGGTATGGACGAGAAGACTTGCTCAAATCACAACGCCACACTCCACAGCTAACAACTACTTGCATGAAATAAAATCTATTTTACTCTATCTACCTTGAATTGGAAAGACGAACAAGCCTTGCTAACTACTCACAATAGAAGATAGAACCACCAAACAATGATAAATCTTTATATTATGAGAGTGTTCACAACAACTTCTTACAAAGTCCTCAATGGGAAAACTTCCTTTCCTCCTCAATCTAAGCTAACTTCTAAGCTCTACTCACTAACTTCTATCTCCAATACTCTCTAGCTCTGATCTATCTCTGATTCTAATTCTAATTTTAATCGATTACAAATGAGGGGGGATGCCCCTTTTATAATAAGTCCAATTCAGTGGACGGTTCAGATCAAATTGCAATGAAGGGCTCAGATCGAGCCACCTATGCCCTGATTAGGGTTTCTGCCCTAAAAACCGCCACAGAGAGGAGTGGGCAATGAATGCACAGAATATTCTCCACTCCCCTGCAGGAATCATAATGAGCAATTAATGCCCACTACCATCATCAAGAAGATCCTCATCAAGCGTGGCGTTCAACGGCTTCTCGGATAGCAAACTTCGATCAAGCCAATATCTTCAACCTCTGTGTAGAGATGGTGGAATATGGTTGGTGGAACTCCAAGGCTTCACCGATGCTTAAAAATGCGATGCAAGATTTCTTCCATGTCACAAAGTAGTCTGGGTATGCTGAATTATACTAAGAGAGCGTGGAGACATTCTCAAAGTCATCGGACAAGTGACAAGTGAGAAGAATGGAGGCAGTCTACTTTTCAAGCCATCAGCAGTTATCTCCTCTGGGACCAACTTTCTAGCAAATATGGCCTCTAATGTATTGAGGACTCCCCCAAGATGTTGCCCATTGCCTTCTTCACTTTAGCTGAATCTGCCCTTGCTGCGTCGTGAAATCCACGGCCTGTGACCACCGAGGAGTACCAACTGGTGAAATCGTACCTATCACCTCTCTGAATTACACCTCCATCCACTAAGGTTTCTAGAGGTACATGCATCAAAGCCCCCAAACGAAGTACAGTCTTCGTTTGATAGATGCGAGTATCACCCCAGGCCTGATCTACTATATCCATTCGTGCCAAAATATTTGAGGCCTATCGATAAGCATCGGCAAGGTCCTCCATGAATTTTCCTGTCTCAGTATGAACACGGCTAACCCACTTGTCTGCCTCCGTTTCCATTTTCTTTAAATCCTCTAAGGCAACAATTGACTCATTCGGAAGCTCCGATGGACGTTCTACTGCCGGGTCTGCTGGTTCACCTGGACGTGCTAGATTCTGCATATATCCTATCAAGGTTTTGTGCTCCTTCTTCAATTTCTTATACTTCCCCTCCGTGCGGAGCAACTGATCCTTCAATGCCTGATAGGAGTTATCGAACTCCTCGATAACTTGGGCTCCCGTAGGACGACCCAACTCTACTGTGGTGATCACATAATTTTCAGGCCTCTCCTCGTTCGATCACAATCTTCCCTCGGAATAGCCACCTGAAGCGTGCGGGAGCCTGACTCGTCGGTCGAGATCTTTGAAAACTTTCGGGCCCTTTTCTTCTCTGGTGGCGCACTGATCCTCCTAAGGAACTCTTCCATCTCAATGGTTGGATCCGTGTCATCCTCGGGTTCTCTCCTCGTTCTGTCGGAAAGCCAATCAGGCACTGTCTGCTGTGGATTACAAATGACAAGGGGCTGTTCTTCTGTTGCCTCCATCTCGTGCACTTCCTCTCTTCTTGCACTGGTCTGCTCAGGCTCATCCTCCTCTATAAGCTGGGTATCTCCCGACCCTTGGGTCCCCTGTTCTGTGTTTTCTTCTTCTTCCAAAGCCGTATCCAACATCTGCTGAAAATGGGTGTCGGCCATTGTTTCCTCTTCCTCCTCCTGTTGGCCGCCCCTGGATAAACTGACACTAGCTGATTCCCGGGCGTTGGGCTGATCTACCTCCCTCAAGTCCCCGCTCTTCCTCTAATCCTGCCCTCTGATCGGCAAATAATGAAACCACTCTTAAACTCGAAGATTGAGTTTGTGAGTGCACGGGTGATGCTTGTTCTATCCTCAGCGGTATCGGCTGGGTTGGCACTTCCACTTGTGCCCTCGATGTCTGAGCAATTTGTTTCCCTCTTTTTACCGATAACGGCCTTGGGTCACCCATCAAGCTGTAAGTAAGGGCGATCGACTTGCTCTTAAGTCTGCATACATGTCTGTCGACCCAAGTCCTGGTAAAAGTCATCACCGGGATAGAAAGAGTGTCCAAGTCCATGATCTCTGGCTCGGACCAATCAGGTGGTGGGACAGGAGTATCCCTAACTGACCCATAGTCGGGTTGCATGACGTTGACATCCTCCTCCACCTGGTCGGGAACTGGAATAATCTCACATTCTCTAATCAACTTGAGAGGAAGTCTGGAAAACATCCTTCTTCTTATCTCAGCCTCATCCACTGCATTTGCCCAGAAGTCCTCCAGATGAGCTCTGTGCCGGTATTCAACGTTCTGTACCATCCGGATGTTCCCGTAAGGATCGAAATCCTGCCTGCCTGTGTGATATGACAAATGATAAGATTGCAGCTCGTCCTCTGCCTCTCGGGCTGCCTGCAAAGAGGGACACACCTCAATGGAATTTCCCATGGTGATAGGGAAATCAAGCCCACCCTTCTTTTTCCTTTTCTGAATCTTATCGTAGGCAATCAATTGCCTAGATATCTCAAGCATTACTATGTGATCAGTGGGGTATCGTGGTAACCGATACGGATACGAAGTGAACCCCTGCAGCCTAATATATGTGAATTTCGGGAATTGGATGAGCCAATACCCATATTCCTCAATCGGTGTCTGTGCTTCTTTAGATATTCTCTGCTGCGTTCTCTGCTGAAGCGTCCTCGCGATGTGCATTGTGAATGCATCATTTGCCCGTTTATAGTTGGCAATGTTAGCCAAATGTAGCTGTGTGCAGGCTTCATGAATTTTGAATTGACCAGGGGCACAGCCGATTGGCTCTTTGTACGAAATCCCTCTGTACTTAGTCATTCTGGCCAACATGTAAATCACATATGAGCTCATGTAGAAAGTCTTCGTCACCTTCAAGCTCCTGAATTGCTCATCGATGTGGTTGCTAATCATCCTAGCCCAATCGACACACTCTTTTCCTTCCAAAATGATCTCGATGAAGTAGAACATCCAAGGCTCGAAAATGTAAGCCTGTGCACTCCCATTCACCCGGCTCAGCATCATTATCAAATCACAGTATTCTTGTTTCACGTCCTCGGCAATTATCTGCTTTGGGAGCTTAGTGCGGGGTGGCCTCGGCTTTTGCATCCAAACTCTGTTGATGACTGCAGTGACTCTTTCGAAAGAGGAAGAGTACATCTTATCTGCCCTCTTGTTTGTCCTGTATAACATCTCCTCAGCAGTTGGAATCCCAAATGCTTCTCCGATGGCATCGGGTGTGAAGTTGGCGAGCAGTTTACCATCCGGAGAGACGATCGTCCTACGTTCTGGCTTGTAGTGATTGGCGCACTCCATAATTAGCTCCGGACACTGAATTGCTGGCGGAAAACTAGCAGCTGCGTAGATTCCACTCTTCATTATATTATGTGCCGTGACGGATGGTTGATGGCCCCCTAGCCCGAACATCCTCGATTTGAGTGCATTCAGATTAAATGAACCAAGGTTGGTGTCATTCAATCCTGCCAACTTTGAAACTATTGCTGACTTTGGGAGAAATGGCTTAGCGAGCCTCTTAATCATTGCCTGCCGAGATGAGCCAGCCTTGCCTGCTTCAGTGTTTGCAGCTCTGCCTGCGGCTCTGCTTGTTCCTGTAACATCCTTTGCGCCAGCCATCTCGTACTGTATAAAAATCTCTGAGTTTAGAGACAACTCTCAGCAACTGCACTTCTGACTGGTGAAGAAAAAACGCAGCAAGCTAATAACTTTCAGCAATGTAGCTAATTTCTCCAGCACAAATTGTTCGAACCTTGACTTCACTTTGTCAACTTCAGCAGTTAGAGGAATAAAGAGTTGCCAGCAATATGAAATTTCAACTTCCTCAACTTCTCAACGTTTAAACTTCGCAGCAACTCCACTTTCAGCTCTTTGAGAATTAAATTCTCCAGCAACTCCGGAAAATAACTTCAACCTTCAACTTCGAAGTCGCAGCAACACACTTTCAGCTTTTCGAAAGAAAGAGTCTCGGCAAATGAAGATTTCTCCAGCACTTCGTACTTTCAGCAACTCAACACTCCGAAATAAAATAAACTCTCACAGAATTTCTCTCCTCAACCACTTGGAAAATATTTCAATCTCTCCAGAACTTCTTCAGCAACTTCAACTTCGAAATAATGTGAGGAGAAATGAGAGAAGAGATTGTTTAAATAACTCTTCTCGGAGAATCCTGCTAAGTAGTGCTGGGGCTATTTTTAGCACCTTCATCAATTTCCCACTATCTTCGTTCGGAATCTTCTAATTCAAGCGCAGTAGTGGGCTAGTCGTCAGCCAGGTCATTATGGCAGTCGCCATTAATAATCATTCCTTCTTCTTCAAATTTCGAATTTTCCTCTTAGTCTGCCAGTTACCTCTTGGCGATTTAAACAACTCGCGAGAAAAACAATCACTTGACTTGATTTAAAATTCCATTTTAAAATCTCGCAGTGTTTAAATAAATTCAACTCGAAAAAATTCGTGGGAGTAGCAAATTTATTTCCAACTTTTAAAATGTCTGTCATTTAAATCCTCGATTTCATAAAATTTGCCTTAGACATTTTAAATTCTCTCATTAAAATGTTCAACTCCGGGCGATTAAAAATTGTTTGCGTGCTCGAAATAATTCGTCCTTTGAGATTTAACTTCTGTCAGGAAAATAATCTAGGCAAAACGAATTTCTTCTGAAAATATTAAAATTTCCCTTAGGAAATTAATTTTCAAACTCTGCTAACTCATGGGTGCATTTTAAACGGGTTCATTTGATTTTCACTTGACCCATGGAAAATATTCGTCGATATCAAATTTTCCCCTTGAAAAAAGATTCGTTAACTTTCAACTGCCTTCGGAGAATTTTAAAACTCATCAAATCATCCTTCCTTGCCAAGGGCGTATTTTTCCCTAGTGAAGTGTTATATCACTTAGAAAAAATTTTCTAACACTTTCTCTACCATAGGCGTATACATTTTGATGAAATATTTATTTCAAAAAAAATTCCTTCACTTTACACCTCTGGCGCACTTTCATGTGTCTACTTTTATTTTGTTGCCTTAGGAAATTTTCTCCAGCAACCTTGGCGTATTTTACTCATGCAAGCCTTGATTTCTCACTTAGAAAATTCTCAAACAGTTAGAATATCCTTGGGCGCATATGGGGTCTTGAACTTTCATTTTCTTGACTTAGAAATTTCTCCAAGTCCTAGCCACTTTATCTTGCCTTGGGCGCATTTTGACCTCTCTACTTTCATTTCATGCCTTAGGAAAATTTCGGCCATCTCCTCTTCATCATGGGCGCAAATGCTAGGCCAAGCTTTCATTTCATGTCTTAGAGGGCGCATTTCACCCTTGACACTTTCGTTTTATGCCTTAGAAATATTTCATCGAGCTCACTTTACACCTTGGGCGCATTTTGAGGTATGAGCTTCTGTTTTATGCCTTAGGTGATTTTCATTTTTCTCAAACTCCCTCACCTCTCCTTGGGCGCAAATGCTAGGCCATGCTTCTGTTTTGCTAGGTGGGCGCATTTGGAAGGGGCTACTTTTGTTTTTGCCTTAGAAACTTTTTAGTCTCCAATCCTTGAGGTGGGCGCATTTCAACATGTGAGCTTTTGTTTTTGCCTTAGAAACTTTTCAAGGCTTCTCTCCTTGAGGTGGGCGCATTTGACTAGGTGAGCTTTTGTTTTTGCCTTAGAAACTTTTTTCAAGGCATCTCTTCTTCCTTGGGCGCAAATGAGACCCCATGCTTTCATTTTCCTAGGTGGGCGCATTTTAACATGTGAGCTTTCATTTTTGCCTTAGGCGTTTTCAAGCCTTCAATCCTTGAGGTGGGCGCATTTTCATGGGTCTACTTTCATTTCCACCATGGGCGCATTTCATAGGTTCCACTTTCGTTTTCATGACTTAGAAACTTTTTACCTCTCTCTTTCCTTGAGGGCGCATTTTGAGGTATGAGCTTCTGTTTTATGCCTTAGGAGTTTTAAGAGAGTCATCAAGGTGGGCGCATTTTCATGGGTCTACTTTTATTTCTGCCTTAGACAATTTTCAAGCCTCTGCCTGCCCCTGCTCTTGCATTCTATTTTTAGCAAGTTGTGCTATTTTTAGCAAATCCCTTGATTTTCAACCTCTAAGGCTCCGTTTTGCCTGAAAATTTCATCAGATGATATTCTCTGCCTTGTGAACCTGTTTTGTCAGTCCTCTGCCCTGACCTGCTATTTATAGCCACCTGCTATTTATAGTAAGTTTGACTTTCTGACTTTAGTAGCTCCGTTTTGCCTGAAAGTTGCAACGCTTGATCTTGATAGCTTGAGGGTCATTCTGATGCCAACCTCGGGTGCAGACCTGCTATTTATAGCCGTGCCCTGACTTACTAAAAATAGTAAGTTCTCCGACTTTGCTCAAATTTTGCCAGCAGGTACCTTGAAGTGTGCTGACATGGGTGGGGTACTTTGTTTCGGCTATTTTTGGATTTTACCCCCTATAAAAGTGGAAACCCTAATTTGATTTGCATGTATCCCGAACGGTCTCCGTTTGACTTCGTTCCTTCTGCATGTCGTTCTGCTTGCTGGACTGGAGTGTTGGGCGGCTGCCGGAGTGTACCTGCTAAAAATAGAAACTGTCTGAAAAGTGACTCATCCACTGCCGGATGGTTTTGCATGTCATATTGCCCGCGGGATCTCAAAAAACCCAGAAAAACCCAGAAAACTGGTCTGCATGCATGCACTGGCTAAAAATAGTAAGTCCTCAAAACTCGATCTTCTCTGCTTGCAAGCCACACCGTTGCGAAGCTCTCGAAAAACCCATGAAGAAAAACCCGACATGCGTTGAAAAACACTGCATGCGAACCCTAAAAATAGCCTCCGAAGGCTGAACTCTGAAAGTGGTTGTCTCGGTTTGCATGTTACATCACTGCGAAGGTTTTGGAAAACCCAGAAGGATTCTCCAGACATGCATCTGAAAAGCCCATGTGGAAACCCTGAAAATGGCTCTTAAAGCCCAAAATGCCAAAAATAGTAAGTCGTCTGATCTGGCTCAAAATTTACGTGTAGACAGCTTGAAGTTACCCGGATGCGGTGGAACTGACAGAATTCCAAAATCTCGATAAAATAGTCCCAAATTGAATACTTACTAAAAATAGTAAGTTGCCAGAATACAGTGAAAATTTAGGGGGACTCTGCTGGAAGTCTTCTGACTGCTGCTCTAAGCTTGGATTTCAATTTTATAACTCAGTCTGACCTTAAATAAGCCTGAAGGATGAAAACCCTAATTACACAGACTTGACCAATATTTCAACCCGGGTCAAACGACGGGACAATCCCCGGAAGGACCAGAGACCAGAGAGAGAGCGAACCAAAGCCAAAAGACCAGACTGGAGCAAAATTTAGGGGGTCCCCATCTTGATGGGGTGATGTGTGAAAAAAGGTCACAACATCTGGCGACTCCACGGGAAAGTGTTGAAAAACACTTTGAAAATTAAACCTTGGTCAATCCCTCTAACCATCATACAGAAAAGATACTTACTCAAAAAGGGAGAAGAATCCAATATTGGATCAAAACACCTTCATCTGAGATCTCCTGACTTATGCGTTTATCTTATCTCTAAACCATCGTGACTCCCGAGATTGATTATGGCGGGTTATACAAGTATCTTAACTTCAAAAGCATCCCGGACATTGCCTCGCTGCCAGTCAGGCGTCTAGAGCCCCGACGAGGTTGTCGCTACAATTCTCACGAATATTGCTCCACTGCCAGCCAGGCGTCCATAGCCCCGGTGGAGTTACTCGTATATTCCCAAACCAATATTCAAAGTACGATATTTCTTTTATTTTCTTTCTTTTGATATTTCCTTTTAGCATACTTTCTCCTTTTCTCTTGATTATCCGTCAATTCCATAATTGGTTGGTAAGCAATGAAGCTACCAATGGGTTTGAGAATTGCAGTGGCGCTGAAGCAAGATTTAAAATTTTCACTTGCCGTAATCCCTCCCAAGGAATCAAAATGACTCAAAGCAGCTTGTTTGAACCAATAGGACATGATGATCTCAGGCTCATGTGTTAAGACACAATAACTGATTAAACTCCCGAGTCGAGCTTTTATGAGACCGGATGATGACAAGAGGAAAACAACCTTGGCATTCTATTGTTTGCATAAATTCATAAAAACCCCATGGCAGTAGACCAATTCGCGCAAGACAAGATATCATCACTTCCATCGCAACGGAAAACCCTAAAATCAAGTCCATTCTGAACCCAAACCAAAACCACTTGAGCGGACAACTCAAGGGAAGAAACACCAAAACCAAAAACCCAAAGGGCAACAAACCAAAACCAAAACCCAAAAAGGGAACGGGAACAAAACAACCTAATCTACTATGTACAAAGTAGGATCCAGGAGGGACCCTACGCTTGGAAATAATGCTTGAGGAACTGCCCATTGACTGGCAATGGGATATCCTCTCCTGTTAGCGTTTTCAATCTGAATGCATTATCTCCCAGGATCTCAGAAACCTGATACGGGCCCAACCACAATTTGTCGAACTTGTCGTGATCACCTCTTCTTTCGTGGGCTTTATCCCAACATAAAACTAAATCTGAAATCCTGAAGGCCTTGACCTTGGCCTGCTTGTCGAACCATCTTTTCACGACTCCTTGGTGCTTAGCCAGATTTTCCAATGCCTCATCTCTTTTCTCCTCCAAGTGCATCAACTGAGACAACCTGACTTGAATTCGGTCTTCGCCTTCCAGATACTCCTGAATAAACTGAAGAGTAGGGATCCTTAATTGAACTGGGAAGACGGGGTCTTGCCCATACACCAAATGGTAGGGAGATGTACCCAAAGAATTCTTCGTTCTAGTCCGGTCTGCCCACAAGGCAAACCTCAGTTGTGTGTGCCAATCCTTGGGGTTCTTATCCAACAGTTTCTTGATAGCATTCAGCAAATTCTTATTTGTGGACTCTGCAAGTCCATTTCCTTGGGGGTAGTAGTTGGATGAGAACTTCAGTGCAATCCCATACTCAAACGCCCAATTTGAAAACTTCAATGATGAAAAGGCGGGGCCGTTGTCGCACACCAAAGCGTGGGGGCATCCAAACCTTGTAATAATATTCTCTTCGAGGAACTTAATGACTACATCTGTGGTGGAAAGCTTGAGAGCTTGAGCCTCTGTCCATTTGGTGCAGTAGTCGGTGGCTGTCAGTATGTACCTGTGCTGTGCCGAGGACGGTGGGTTAATCATTCCAATAAAGTCCAACCCCCACTTGGCAAATGGTCTGACTTCAATCACTGGTTGCAAGGGCATAGCCGGATTCTTTTCTCTGTACGCAGCTGTCTGACAAATGTGACAAGCCCTCACATGCTCATAAGCATCCTTAAAAAGTGTGGGCCAATAATACCCAGCCCTTGAAATCTGATGAGCTGTGGCCAAACCACCTCCGTGACCTGTCCCGAATTTCTCGTGGAAATGTTCCATAAGCTGCTTAGCTTCTCTTTTTCCTACACATCTCAAATATATACCTTCGTGATTTCTTCTATAAAGTACTGATCCCTGCAGCATGAATCTCTGGCTCTTCATTCTTAAAGTCCTTCGTTGCACTGGATTCAAATGTGAGGGACACCTGTGGTTCAACAAATAGTAAACAGTGTCATCGTACCATTCCCCTGGGGACACCTCTTCCAGTATATATGTTTGTTGTACCAGCCCAGGTCCTGCCATTGCAATCGTTTGTGCCAATGCTTGTCCTCGGACTAACTTCATCGGCTGTATCTCTATGTCATATTCTTGCAAGCTGGCGACCCACTTGCCTCTTCTTTCTCCCAATTCATTTTGCATCAGTAATGTCTTTACTGTGGCATCTGGAACTATTGCATGTACTTTGCTCCTCAGGATGTAGTGCCTGAACTTCTTAGCTGCTTTTACTAGAGCATAAGCTTGCTTTTCTACATTGGCGTACCTTAATTCTGCTTCCTTCAATGGAGTACTCATGAAAGCAATTGGGTGTTCATCCTTTTCTTCCGCTCTCTGGGTCAAGACCGCTGCGCAAGTGTGTTCTGAAGCAAAGGAGTACAAGTAGAATGGTTTTGAGTAATCCGGACTAACTAGCACCGGAGCATCTACTATTGCTTGTTTGATTTCTTCGAACGCCTTCTTTGTGAGAGGGGTCCATTCTATCTTTGCATCCTTTTTCAGCATTTCATTTAGTGGTCTGACAATCTCGGCGAATCCAGTTATGAATTTTCTCACAAAATTAATCTTGCCAAAGAACGACCTCAACTCTTTCTGACTCCCTGGCATGCCGATCTTTGAAATTGCCTCAATGCGGTCTGGGTCAATTGATATGCCCTGTTCTGAGAGGACATGTCCTAACAATTTTCCTTCGGTGACTCCGAATACGCACTTCTTTGAATTGAGAGAAATACCAAATCTTCTGCATCTCTGGAAGATCTTTCTCAAGTCTTCAACATGATCCTCCCTCTTTTTGGAGAACACTGTCAAGTCATCCATGTATATAATAATGCATTTTCCAACTAAGTCTCTGAAAGCGATGTCCATAGCTCGTTGAAATGTGGCCCCGGCGTTGATTAGGCCGAAAGGCATTCTTCTGTAAGCGAATGTTCCCCACTTAGTGGTGAAAGCTGTTTTTAGTCTATCTGCTTCTTCAACCATTACCTGGTTGTAACCTGAATAACCGTCCAAAAAGGACATCATCTGGGAACCATTTACAATCTGCAAAACCTCATCCAACGAGGGCAAGGGATAGTTATCCTTCTCGGATGCTCTGTTTAGGTTGCGGAAGTCAACACATAACCTTATCTCTCCGTTCTTCTTCCTGACGGGCACTAGATTGGCGACCCACGTTGAGTGCCTTATTGGGAAGATTATTCTGGCCGAAAGGAGCTTCCTTACCTCCTGATATATCAACGGTTCCAATAGCGGGTTCACCGGCCTTTGTCTTTGCCTGAATGGTTTATTTCCCGGCTTCAACGGGATCGTGTGCGTGATCAAGGTAGTGTCATATGTCTTTAAGTCTTCGTAGCCCCAGGCTACCACATCAGAGAACTCTCTCAATGCTTGCACTATTCCTTCTCTTTCTTTTGGGGTGCATACTTTCCCCACAAATACATTCTTTACTTGCTCACTAGTTCCCAAGTTGATTGTCTCACATTCATCCCCTTGGGTGCTTTGATTCCTACTTAGTTTATCAGGGTCAAAGAGTCTTTCTAACTCCACCATGCCCCTAGGAATGACATTTGTCTTCAAATTTAAGATCCCTTCGGTGTCAAATTCCGCTTCTTCGGTTTCTTCTTCGTCTATAATCTGTGCTTCAAACACCCCTGAGTTAGTCAAGAATTCCAAAATCTGCTTATCATCATCAAACACCTGGAAATTCTTTATATTATCTGGAACTGAAGGTGTGGAGATCAATTCAACTGTGAACTTCTTTAGACCTTCCAACTCTAATGGCTCTAGTGAACTGGCCGCCTGCGCGAGAGAATTAGCCACTGGATTTTTAGCTCTGTATACTTGCTTGATATTGAATGCATCGAAGCTTTCGATCAAGTCCCAGACTCTGTTCCGGTACCGTCCCAATCTCTTGTCGTGGCAAGCATACTGTTTTCTTACTTGGCGGACCACTATGTTGGAATCTCCAATGGCATGTACAATTTTGGCACCTTTCTCTATAGCGAGGATCAACCCATGAATCAAAGATTCATACTCAGTAACGTTATTGGTGCAAGGGAACTGGAGCCTACAAGCACCTAGATATGCCTCTCCCTTGGGGCTGATGAGTTCAAACCCTGCTCCATTCCCTTTGTTAGACTTTGATCCATCAAATCTCAGAGTCCAAACTTGATCTTCTATATGAACGCTATGGGTATTGGGACCATTTTTCTCCATTGCGGGCTCAATCTTCTCACTTTCTACCCATTCCTTTGTCAGGGAGCTTTTCTTCTCATTTATTTCTTCTAGTTCTTCCACCAAAGAGACTTGTGGAACTCTCTTTGAAACTTCTTCAATGGCCGTTCTGCACATGGCGCATGTGAATTCTGGGTGGAATGCCTCATGGATCCTACACCAATTGGGCATTAACATACTGCTGATGGAAACATTCTTCCCTGATTCCATCTTTTGCTTGACATTCTTTAGCACAAAGTTTCTAAAATTTTCAAACATCCCCTCACCATCGCTTGAGTCATCCTCAATCAATATTTCAGTAGAGGGAGACGTACCTTCCAAGTGTTTTTCTTGATTTACACTTTGCAACATGAGGACTTCCTGTTTCACGGGCTTGTACGAACCCAAATCAGTCTCTGCAAACAATACCTCATTGTTATCACCATATTCAGTAATCATCAACCGGAGCCGTGGTGTGCTTTCCACTCTTATTTGGTTAGGGATTCCCCTCCAAGGCAGCCACATGTGAGAAAAGTCGGTGGCGATATATCCGTTCAACTTTCGGCACCAGTCTCTGCTAAGCAGCATGCCGTACCCATCTGGTATATCTACAACAGAAATATCAATACGGCCTTGGATTCTAGGATCCGCGGCTAGCTGCATGTGAATGTCGTTTAGTTCCCCAACAACAGGAACTTCAGTTTTATCCAATTGAGTTACTTTCTTGTTGGTGTGGAGCGGGATTAGGCCCAATCTTTCGCATACCTTCAAAGGCATGACGTTGCTTGAAGCTCCGGAATCAATCAAACAATTGTGTAACATTTTTCCGAATATTCTGACTGAAACCAAGAATGGGGCCGGTTCATCCTTCCCTTGATAAAACACTACTGGTTTTCTTCTTTCATCTGCCACTTCATTTTTCCTTTCATCTTTATGGTCCGACTGGACTTGCTTGCCTTGAGTCATATTTCTCGCATTCTGTTTCTGCTTCACGGCATCATCAGCTTGAGAGCTTTTCTCAATCTCGGCCTTTCCAGGAGTGCCTGTAGAATTTAATACCATACCCTCAAAGTTCTGATATTGTTGTGGTTCCTCCCAAGAATCGTAGGAGGTTTGTGGCACACTTTGCACCACATTTGTGTTCTGTGCAGGACGGGGCTGCGTGACAACCTGGGGGTGTCTTGGCATGTTAGGTGCCTCTTGCGAAGTGCTTCTTGTGGTGGGGATTTCAGTCAATGTCCCTAAGAGAGTCTCTCTTACTTCTTGGACCTTCATCAACTCATAGAGTGGTAAACTGACCTTTATCTTCTTAAATTCTTCCAGTACAAAGGAGCTCAGCTTTCTTATATCTTCTCTAGGAGGATTCTCCTTTTGTCCTCGGATTAACTGGTAAACTGGCTGTTGAGGCATCTGCGGTCCATTTGATCTTGTTTGTGCGGGACCCTGCTGTCTATATTCCGGGGAGTCCTTGGGTGCCATTGGCACGTTGCTCGCATTAGGATGCGGCGGTGTGGTAAAGTTGTTTGGTGGCGTTGACGAAGTCAATGGTTCCCTTTGAGGATAACCTCTCTGATACACTTTAGGGGGCCCACCATCAGTAGTCTGGAGAGCTTGCACTTCCCTGATTCCTTCTACCAAGACACTGTTGTTAAGAGGCGGGAAACTATAGCCGTCTCTGCTTAGGGGCTCATCTGGTGATGCGTACGTGACATGAGCCTCTAAAGGCGTTTGAGCCTCTGGCGTCCCTACGGGACCATTTGCCGAAGCTGGTGGAAACCTCTGATTAACCGACGGAGGTGTATAACTTTGAAATTCAGGTGGAAACTTGAAGTCTTCCAAGAGCAGGGCTTGATCATACCGAGGTGTTGGAACTATTTCATACCCCGTGATTGGAGGATTCTCCACTGGTTCTGTATTTTTCACTTCTCCTCTGAAGATGTCAGCAGTGACTTGGAACTCGTGGCATTGCAACTCAGAGTGTTGGCTAGTGTTGTGCAATCTACACCATCCCGACAAGGCGGCCTCCGCCAGGTATACTCTGTCTGCCGGACGGTTCTCAGGAGGCGGTGGGTTATCCAGCGGTGTAGGAACACCTCCATTGTTGGGTCCCGTATTCCAGGATCTCTTCTGGAATCCTTGATTGTTATTTCTATACCCATGATTGTTCTCCTGATTGTATCCTTGATGAGCATCATGGTGATGATTCGGAGGATTATTCTTATATCCTCGGTTAGCACCTTGGTGTGCTTGATTGTTCCTTTGCATGGCTTGAATCTGATTATTTTGATTTCTGAGGTATGTCACCTCAGTTGACAACTTCTTTACTTGTTCCACCAGACCTTTTATTTCGTCTCTTTCCTCTTGAGTCTGTGTCGACGGTACTGTGTTTTGCAGATAGACCGGCTGTGTGATTGACGCTTGAGATGAAGGTACTCCAGGGTGGAGAACCAACTGATTTGATGGCGCGGTTGCCTGGTAAGATGGTTGTGGAACTGGATTTAATGCTGGAATTTGCTGATTCCAGGTTTGTATCTGACCGCTCGCAGAACTTAAGCCAGTGTATAGTGAGGGACCAGTTGTATTTTGTCCCATGTTCTGGCTCACTTCAACTGCCTTAGCATAAGCTAAGTTCATATCGGCGGGAGCGGGGTGGGCTTCTCTCACAAACATTGCAGTTAAGGGGTCCAAAGCAGCGTAGTAGCTTTCTCTAGCATCCCTGATAGTGTAAGGAGTTCGTAATCTTGTGAGAGCCTTCTGGAATCTATTGTTAAACACATGAATGGGCTCTTTTTCCTGCCTCCTTACTTCTACAAACTGTCTGAACAATTCTGCGGGAGTGATGGGAATACCAAACTTTCTGATGAAGGCCGTCTTCATCTGTTCCCATGTTCTGATTGAACCGACTGGCAAATGTATGAACCAATAATGGGCCTCTTTCCCCAAAGAATAGGGGAACAACCTGCAAGCTACATCTGCATATGCAATCTGCCTATTGCGTAGGTGGTCTTCAAACATTTTGATGTGATCCTCAGCAGTGCGGTTTACGTCGTGGACGTGGAATTTGGAGCAAAAACTCTCTGGATTCTTTGGCATGTCGTGATAGTCGGCAAACTCCAGCGGAGATGGGTTGGTAACCAACCAAGTAGCACCATTTGCAACTGGCTGAGCCATTGCTTGCCTTCGCCGATATACAGCTGTTGGAGTTGTTCGTTGCTGCTGCTGAATTGCTATTGGTGTGGTATCTCGGGCGGGTCCTTGTTGGGCAAACCTTGAAATGCTAGGCGGAGTTCTGAATAAGCTCGAGACCTCTTCACCGCTTATTGCTTCTTCACTTGATTGAGCTTCTTCGTTTGATAAAATTTCTTCACTTGAGGGAACTTCCCCGTCTGATCGGGTACCTTTCTTCTTCCTTGTTCTAGTAGGTAGCTCTAGCTCTACAAGTTCCTTGGTTGAGCTGGGTGCAGACCTCAAAATTCTCTTCAACTTATCCGGCGAGAAAGAACTGATGCGATCCAGGATGAAGCTGCTTCTTTCACCGGCGAGGCACGGGAGCAAGTGGTTGTCTTTGATTCAATAAATCTCTCTCAATAGCCACTTGGATCTCGATAGCTTTTTCTTCTTCTTCTTGCAACACAAAGCTCGTCCGCATGTACTCAGCTGCACTTCTCTTTGTTCTCCACACGAGGTTGTTCAATCCTGAAAGAATATCTTCTTGGTCGTCGTTGAATCCCAAATTTGGCTGTAGCCGCGGAGATATCCCTCTATGAGGTAGCACCATCTTGGTACATTACACTTTTATAATTTCTTTGCTTCACTATAAAAGTAGGGGCCCTCCTTCTAGCGCCAATTCTGTTGACGTGCTTTTTATGACAGCGCCAGCACAGAATAAAGTTGCCCAACGGTCACTCTATTCTCTCTTGATCAAAGTGTCCCACATGCTAAGATTGCTTGAAAGTTCATGTGTTCGACTCCAAGGTTCCTTTTATCGCTAATAGACTCAGTTGGTTGATGTGTTTTGCTGGTTATTTCAAGGGGACTTACGTAGTTGTTCGACTTTGTGAAGCAATTAGGACATGAATGATTTGGCAATATGGTTCTGGTATCTAGACTGACTCGGAAAATGCAGAATTAAAAGGGGATAGGGATAGGGATTCTACAGATCTACTTCTAAAAAGGGTGGAGGACGAAGATCGACTTAAACAATCTTCAAACCAAACTTCGCTTTGTCTTCTTTCGAACAACTCTGACAAAGTTGGTGCAATCTTCAAAGGATGAGAAAATGTTCAAACTATGACACAACACGCTCATACCGTCAACACGACGCATACAAACACATGAACCATAATCGAAGTTAAGTGCTGATACTCCAGTTGACCACGCAAGGCGAACTTACCATCAGCAAGTCCGCTAGTGGTATGGACGAGAAGACTTGCTCAAATCACAACGCCACACTCCACAGCTAACAACTACTTGTATGAAATAAAATCTATTTTACTCTATCTACCTTGAATTGGAAAGACGAACAAGCCTTGCTAGCTACTCACAATAGAAGATAGAACCACCAAACAATGATAAATCTTTATATTATGAGAGCGTTCACAACAACTTCTTACAAAGTCCTCAATGGGAAAACTTCCTTTCCTCCTCAATCTAAGCTAACTTCTAAGCTCTACTCTCTAACTTCTATCTCCAATACTCTCTAGCTCTGATCTATCTCTGATTCTAATTCTAATTGTTTACAAATGAGGGGGGATGCCCCTTTTATAATAAGTCCAATTCAGTGGACGGTTTAGATCAAATTAGAATGAAGGGCTCAGATCGAGCCACCTATGCCCTGATTAGGGTTTCTGCCCTAAAAACCGCCACAGAGAGGAGTGGGCAATGAATGCACAGAATATTCTCCACTCCCCTGCAGGAATCATAATGAGCAATTAATGCTCACTACCATCATCAAGAAGATCCTCATCAAGCAGCGCGTTCCCACTGGCCTTCTCCCGGATAGCAAACTCGATCAACCGGGCCAATACTGCTTCAACCTCCTGTGTAGAGATCGGTGGAATATGGTTGAGTCAACCCAAGACTGCTACCGTCATTCAGTGTTCGATGCAAGATTTTCCATGTCACCATATGCCCTGGTATGTCGAATTATACTAGAGAACGTGGAGACATTCTCGAAGTCATCCAGGACAAGTGACTTCGCAGCTGAGAAGAATGGAGGCAGTCTACCCTTCAAACCATCAGCAGTTATCTCCTCCGGGACCAACTTTCTAGCAAATATGGCTTCTAATGTATTGAGGACTCCCCCCAAGATGTTGCCCATTGCCTTCTTCACTTTAGCTGAATCTGCCCTTGCTGCGTCGTGAAATCCACGGCCTGTGACCACCGAGGAGTACCAACTGGTGAAATCGTACCTATCACCTCTCTAAATTACACCCCCATCCACTAAGGTTTCTAGAGGTACATGCATCAAAGCCCCCAAACGAAGTACAGTCTTCGTTTGATAGATGCGAGTATCACCCCAGGCCTGATCTACTATATCCATTCGTGCCAAAATATTTGAGGCCTGTCGATAAGCATCGGCAAGGTCCTCCATGAATTTTCCTGTCTCAGTATGAACACGGCTAACCCACTTGTCTGCCTCCGTTTCCATTTTCTTTAAATCCTCTAAGGCAACAATTGACTCGTCCGGAAGCTCCGATGGACGTTCCACTGCCGGGTCCGCTGGTTCACCTGGACGTGCTAGATTCTGCATATATCCTATCAAGGTTTTGTGCTCCTTCTTCAATTTCTTATACTTCCCCTCCGTGCGGAGCAACTGATCCTTCAATGCCTGATAGGAGTTATCGAACTCCTCGATAACTTGGGCTCCCGTAGGACGACCCAACTCTACCGTGGTGATCACGTAATTTTCAGGCCTCTCCTCGGTTCGATCACAATCTTCCCTCGGAATAGCCACCTGAAGCGTGCGAGAGCCTGACTCGTCAGTCGAGATCTTTGAAAACTTTCGGGCCCTTTTCTTCTCTGGTGGCGCGCTGATCCTCCTGAGGAACTCTTCCATCTCAATGGCCGGATCCGTGTCATCCTCGGGTTCTCTCCTCATTCTGTCGGAAAGCCAATCAGGCACTGTCTGCTGTGGATTACAAATGACAAGGGGCTGTTCTTCTGTTGCCTCCATCTCGTGCACTTCCTCTCTTCTTGCACTGGTTTGCTCAGGCTCATCCTCCTCTATAAGCTGGGTATCTCCCGACCCTTGGGTCCCTTGTTCTGTGTTTTCCTCTTCTTCCAAAGCCGTGTCCAACATCTGCTGAAAATGGGTGTCGGCCATTGTTTCCTCTTCCTCCTCCTGTTGGCCGCCCCTGGATAAACTGACACTAGCCGATTCCCGGGCATTGGGCTGATCTACCTCCTCAAGTCCCCGCTCTTCCTCTAATCCTGCCCTCTGATCGGCAAATAATGAAACCACTCTTAAACTCGAAGATTGAGTTTGTGAGTGCACGGGTGATGCTTGTTCTATCCTCAACGGTATCGGCTGGGTTGGCACTTCCACTTGTGGCCTCGATGTCTGAGCAATTTGTTTCCCTCTTTTTACCGATAACGGCCTTGGGTCACCCATCAAGCTGTAAGTAAGGGCGATCGACTTGCTCTTAAGTCTGCATACATGTCTGTCGACCCAAGTCCTGGTAAAAGTCATCACCGGGATAGAAAGAGTGTCCAAGTCCATGATCTCTGGCTCGGACCAATCAGGTGGTGGGACAGGAGTATCCCTAACTGACCCATAGTCGGGTTGCATGACGTTGACATCCTCCTCCACCTGGTCGGGAACTGGAATAATCTCACATTCTCTAATCAACTTGAGAGGAAGTCTGGAAAACATCCTTCTTCTTATCTCAGCCTCATCCACTGCATTTGCCCAGAAGTCCTCCAGATGAGCTCTGTGCCGGTATTCAACGTTCTGTACCATCCGGATGTTCCCGTAAGGATCGAAATCCTGCCTGCCTGTGTGATATGACAAATGATAAGATTGCAGCTCGTCCTCTGCCTCTCGGGCTGCCTGCAAAGAGGGACACACCTCAATGGAATTTCCCATGGTGATAGGGAAATCAAGCCCACCCTTCTTTTTCCTTTTCTGAATCTTATCGTAGGCAATCAATTGCCTAGATATCTCAAGCATTACTATGTGATCAGTGGGGTATCGTGGTAACCGATACGGATACGAAGTGAACCCCTGCAGCCTAATATATGTGAATTTCGGGAATTGGATGAGCCAATACCCATATTCCTCAATCAATGTCTGTGCTTCTTTAGATATTCTCTGCTGCGTCCTTTGCTGAAGCGTCCTCGCAATGTGCATTGTGAATGCATCATTTGCCCGTTTATAGTTGGCGATGTTAACCAAATGTAGCTGTGTGCAGGCTTCATGAATTTTGAATTGACCAGGGGCACAGCCGATTGGCTCTTTGTACGAAATCCCTCTGTACTTAGTCATTCTGGCCAACATGTAAATCACATATGAGCTCATGTAGAAAGTCTTCGTCACCTTCAAGCTCCTGAATTGCTCATCGATGTGGTTGCTAATCATCCTAGCCCAATCGACACACTCTTTTCCTTCCAAGATGATCTCGATGAAGTAGAACATCCAAGGCTCGAAAATGTAAGCCTGTGCACTCCCATTCACCCGGCTCAGCATCATTATCAAATCACAGTATTCTTGTTTCACGTCCTCGGCAATTATCTGCTTTGGGAGCTTAGTGCGGGGTGGCCTCGGCTTCTGCATCCAAACTCTGTTAATGACTGCAGTGACTCTTTCGAAAGAGGAAGAGTACATCTTATCTGCCCTCTTGTTTGTCCTGTATAACATCTCCTCAGCAGTTGGAATCCCAAATGCCTCTCCGATGGCATCCGGTGTGAAGTTGGCGAGCAGTTTACCATCCGGAGAGACAATCGTCCTACGTTCTGGCTTGTAGTGATTGGCGCACTCCATAATTAGCTCCGGACACTGAATTGCTGGCGGAAAACTAGCAGCTGCGTAGATTCCACTCTTCATTATATTATGTGCCGTGACGGATGGTTGATGGCCCCCTAGCCCGAACATCCTCGATTTGAGTGCATTCAGATTAAATGAACCAAGGTTGGTGTCATTCAATCCTGCCAACTTTGAAACTATTGCTGACTTTGGGAGAAATGGCTTAGCGAGCCTCTTAATCATTGCCTGCCGAGATGAGCCAGCCTTGCCTGCTTCAGTGTTTGCAGCTCTGCCTGCGGCTCTGCTTGTTCCTGCAACATCCTTTGCGCCAGCCATCTGCAAAATAAAATAGAAGAATAAGCTAGACTGCAGATTTTTAAAATAAAACAATTCCCGAGATGGCTGCGAATACGGAGTTAGCTTTGAAAATAAAATTTCTCAGCATAAATTTCTAACTCCAAACCTCGTACTGTATAAAAATCTCTGAGTTTAGAGACAACTCTCAGCAACTGCACTTCTGACTGGTGAAGAAAAAACGCAGCAAGCTAATAACTTTCAGCAATGTAGCTAATTTCTCCAGCACAAATTGTTCGAACCTTGACTTCACTTTGTCAACTTCAGCAGTTAGAGGAATAAAGAGTTGCCAGCAATATGAAATTTCAACTTCCTCAACTTCTCAACGTTTAAACTTCGCAGCAACTCCACTTTCAGCTCTTTGAGAATTAAGAGTCTCGGCAAATGAAATTTTCTCCAGCACTTCGTACTTTCAGCAACTCAACACTCCGAAATAAAATAAACTCTCACAGAATTTCTCTCCTCAACCACTTGGAAAATATTTCAATCTCTCCAGAACTTCTTCAGCAACTTCAACTTCGAAATAATGTGAGGAGAAATGAGAGAAGAGATTGTTTAAATAACTCTTCTCGGAGAATCCTGCTAAGTAGTGCTGGGGCTATTTTTAGCACCTTCATCAATTTCCCACTATCTTCGTTCGGAATCTTCTAATTCAAGCGCAGTAGTGGGCTAGTCGTCAGCCGGTTATTATGGCAGTTGCCATTAATAATGATTCCTTGTAAAAAAAATTCGAATTTTCCTCTTAATCTGCCAGTTAACTCTTGGCGATTTAAACAACTCGCGAGAAAAACAATCACTTGACTTGATTTAAAATTCCATTTTAAAATCTCGCAGTGTTTAAATAAATTCAACTCGAAAAAATTCGTGGGAGTAGCAAATTTATTTCCAACTTTTTAAAATGTCTGTCATTTAAATCCTCGATTTCATAAAATTTGCCTTAGACATTTTAAATTCTCTCATTAAAACGTTCAACTCCGGGCGATTAAAAAATTGTTTGCGTGCTCGAAATAATTCGTCCTTTGAGATTTAACTTCTGTCAGGAAAATAATCTAGGCAAAACGAATTTCTTCTGAAAATATTAAAATTTCCCTTAGGAAATTAATTTTCAAACTCTGCTAACTCATGGGTGCATTTTAAACGGGTTCATTTGATTTTCACTTGACCCATGGAAAATATTCGTCGATATCAAATTTTCCCCTTGAAAAAAGATTCGTTAACTTTCAACTGCCTTCGGAGAATTTTAAAACTCATCAAATCATCCTTCCTTGCCAAGGGCGTATTTTTCCCTAGTGAAGTGTTATATCACTTAGAAAAAAATTTCTAACACTTTCTCTACCATAGGCGTATACATTTTGATGAAATATTTATTTCAAAAAAAATTCCTTCACTTTACACCTCTGGCGCACTTTCATGTGTCTACTTTTATTTTGTTGCCTTAGGAAATTTTCTCCAGCAACCTTGGCGTATTTTACTCATGCAAGCCTTGATTTCTCACTTAGAAAATTCTCAAACAGTTAGAATATCCTTGGGCGCATATGGGGTCTTGAACTTTCATTGTCTTGACTTAGGAAAATTTCGGCCATCTCCTCTTCATCATGGGCGCAAATGCTAGGCCAAGCTTTCATTTCATGCCTTAGAGGGCGCATTTCACCCTTGACACTTTCGTTTTATGCCTTAGAAATATTTCATAGCTTCAATCCTTGAGGCGGGCGCATTTTACTAGGTGAGCTTTTGTTTTTGCCTTAGAAACTTTTTTCAAGGCATCTCTCCTTCCTTGGGCGCAAATGAGACCCCATGCTTTCATTTTCCTAGGTGGGCGCATTTCAACATGTGAGCTTTCATTTTTGCCTTAGGCGTTTTTCAAGCCTCTGCCTTGAGGTGGGCGCATTTTACTAGGTGAGCTTTTGTTTTTGCCTTAGAAACTTTTTTCAAGGCATCTCTTCTTCCTTGGGCGCAAATGAGACCCCATGCTTTCATTTTCCTAGGTGGGCGCATTTCAACATGTGAGCTTTCATTTTTGCCTTAGGCGTTTTTCAAGCCTCTGCCTTGAGGTGGGCGCATTTTACTAGGTGAGCTTTTGTTTTTGCCTTAGAAACTTTTCACCTCTCTCCTTCCTCTTTGGGCGCATTTTGAGGTATGAGCTTCTGTTTTATGCCTTAGGCGTTTTTCAAGCCTCTACCTGTTCCTGCTCTTGCATTCTATTTTTAGCAAGTTGTGCTATTTTTAGCAAATCCCTTGATTTTCAACCTCTAAGGCTCCGTTTTGCCTGAAAATTTCATCAGATGATATTCTCTGCCTTGTGAACCTGTTTTGTCAGTCCTCTGCCCTGACCTGCTATTTATAGCCACCTGCTATTTATAGTAAGTTTGACTTTCTGACTTTAGTAGCTCCGTTTTGCCTGAAAGTTGCAACGCTTGATCTTGATAGCTTGAGGGTTACTCGGATGCCAACCTCGGGTGCAGACCTGCTATTTATAGCCGTGCCCTGACTTACTAAAAATAGTAAGTTCTCCGACTTTGCTCAAATTTTGCCAGCAGGTACCTTGAAGTGTGCTGACATGGGTGGGGTACTTTGTTTCGGCTATTTTTGGATTTTACCCCCTATAAAAGTGGAAACCCTAATTTGATTTGCATGTATCCCGAACGGTCTCCGTTTGACTTCGTTCCTTCTGCATGTCGTTCTGCTTGCTGGACTGGAGTGTTGGGCGGCTGCCGGAGTGTACCTGCTAAAAATAGAAACTGTCTGAAAAGTGACTCATTCACTGCCGGATGGTTTTGCATGTCATATTGCCTGCGGGATCTCAAAAAACCCAGAAAAACCCAGAAAACTGGTCTGCATGCATGCACTGGCTAAAAATAGTAAGTCCTCAAAACTCGATCTTCTCTGCTTGCAAGCCACACCGTTGCGAAGCTCTCGAAAAACCCATGAAGAAAAACCCGACATGCGTTGAAAAACACTGCATGCGAACCCTAAAAATAGCCTCCGAAGGCTGAACTCTGAAAGTGGTTGTCTCGGTTTGCATGTTACATCACTGCGAAGGTTTTGGAAAACCCAGAAGGATTCTCCAGACATGCATCTGAAAAGCCCATGTGGAAACCCTGAAAATGGCTCCGAAGCCTGAACTGCCAAAAATAGCAAGTCGTCTAATCTGGCTCAAAATTTACGTGTAGGCAGCTTGATGTTACCCGGATGCAGTGGAACTGACAGAATTCCAAAATCTCAATAAAATAGTCCCAAGTTGAATACTTACTAAAAATAGTAAGTTGCCGGAATACAGTGAAAATTTAGGGGGACTCTGCTGGAAGTCTTCTGACTGCTGCGCTAAGCTTGGATTTCAATTTTATAACTCAGTTTGACCTTTAATAAGCCTGAAGGATGAAAACCCTAATTACACAGACTTAACCAATATTTCAACCTGGGTCAAACAACGGGATATCCCCGGAAGGACCAGAGACCAGAGAGAGAGCGAACCAAAGCCAAAAGACCAGAATGGAGCAAAATTTAGGGGGTCCCCATCTTGATGGGGTGATGTGTGAAAAAAGGTCACAACAACTGCCAAGACAAATCGAACTCTTATGTTATGATTATTCAATTTGTCTTATTTTGCTCTGAGCATTGGAGTTTGCAAAACCTAGGGTTTCAGTAGACAATTGATTTTGGAGAACGTTTCCTCTTCAAGATCTGGCATACTGAGACTGTGAAATACCAGTTGAAGATTGTCGTACTCAGTGACTTCATACAAAGGTTGCAGTTGAGCTTATTGATTCGATTCAGGAAGGATTTGCAGAGATTTCTCATCAGTTAATGGTGGCGACTTATCAAAGGACATTTCACAGAGTTTAGGCACATTCTTCTAGAGGTCGTACCATATTTATTGCTGCTGGCTGGGCCGTACTTTTGTGTACCAGCAAGGGCCATA
>CM021107.1:428345999-428393212 GCA_007115665.2 Sequoiadendron giganteum | reverse complement strand
TCCATTATGCATGCATTGTCTAAGTTTCGTCAATATTTGGTGGGAAGCAAATTTGTTGTTAACACTGATCACAACAGTCTTAAGCATTTTATGCTCCAAAAGGATTTGAATGAAAGACAGCAGAAGTGGGTAAGTAAGCTCCAAGCTTACGACTTAGATATTGAGTATGTCAAAGGGAAAAATAACATAGTGGCAGATGCTTTATCAAGAAGACCCCATTTGCAGTTACTTTGTGAGCTTACAGCAGATTGGAAGGAGTTAATTGCTACTAATTATGTAAAAAATCAGTTTGCAACCAGCATAATAGAAGGTCATTTGCAAGATGAAAGGTATCAGCTGGTTGATGGTTTGATCATCTATAAAGGTAGAATCTTTTTAGTGCCCGAATCTAAGCTTAAGAAGAAGATTCTACAATCTTTTCATGATATTCCCCTTACTGGTCATCGTGGTTTTTTCAAGACTTATAAGCAGATCTGAGAAAGATTTACTTACAAAGGGATGAAGGAAGAAGTCTTGCGCTATAAAAGAGTGTTCAACTTGTCAAATGAATAAAAATGAACTCTTTTCCAGCTAGTTTGTTGCAGCCCCTGCCAATTCCAAATCAAAAATGGGAGAGCATTGCAATGGATTTTATCATTGCAATGGATTTTATCACAGGGTTACCAAAGGTGCAAGGGCAAGATTGCATATATGTTGTGGTAGATAGATTGACTAAGTTTTCTCATTTTTATGCTATCACAACTTCATTTACAGCAGATCAAGTAGCTGAATTGTTTTTTAGAGAGGCTTTTCGTTTGCATGGTTTGCCTAAAACCATTGTCAACGATAGGGACAACAAGTTCCTATGTGCTTTTTGGCAGGAAATCTTCAGATTGACTGGTACAGTGCTCACTCCAAGCATTAGTTATCACCCACAAATGGATGGGCAATCCGAGATTGTTAACAAGTGGTTAAAAGGCTACCTCAAAAATTATGTTTCGAGGCAAGAAAGAGCTTGGGTTAAGTGGCTTCATTTGGGTGAGTATTGTTATAACTCCTCTTATCATGTGTCAATTAAGATGTCTCCTTTTATGGGTCTTTATGGATATAATGCTCCTAACTTTGTAGATTTGGTATTTAGTGATAGTAGAGCTCCACAGGCAAAGGATATGCTACAGCAGAGCTAAGACATCCTGAAGTCATTAAAGGAAAATATACAACAAGCTCAAAACTAGCAAAAGTTATACACTGATCAGCAGCGTGTTGGGCGATCTTTTGAAGTTGGAGATATGGTTTATTTGAGACTCCAGCCCTATAGACAGTCTTCCTTTAAGAAGAGTGGTGCAAAAAAGCTAAAGCCACGTTTTCATAGTCCATTCAAAGTCATCAAAAGGATTGGTGAAGTGGCATATGAGTTGGAGCTTCTAGCTAATAGTAAAGTGCACAACGTTTTCCACGTGTCACACCTCAATAAAGGCACTTGGGCACAATGTACTTGCTACTTCAGAGTTACCTCCATTAGATGAGGAAGGACAATTGGTGATGATTCTAGAGGAAATCCTTGACACTAGAAAACACTCTTTGAGGAAAAGAACAATCAAAGAGTATTCGATGAAATGGAGGAACTTGCCCATTGAAGATGCAACATGGGAAGGTGAACATATTTTGCAGCATCCAGATTTGCAGTTGCTTGAGGACAAGCAATCTCGAGGAGGGCGGACTGTAACGTCCCCGTCTAGTCAATGATTAACTCAGTAGCTCTTCAACCTATTCCGGAAGCCCACAGGCTCATTGAGGTGAAATCAGGGTTTCCTTGTTTGGAGGTTTTCTGGTATTTCTCAAAATTTACTATTTTTAGTAAGTTCTAATTTTGGCAGTGGTCCAATTAGCAGCACTTAAATGAGTTTCCTTTTCAGTTGGAGCAGTTGTTTGACTTTGGTTTTGGCTTTAAGAGCAATTTTTGGTGAGATGATTTATCTCAAGGCGTTAAATGTTATATTTTAAAATTGACCCCTTGGCCTAAAGTATTAACTTGAAGTTGTGTTAAAAGGTGGTCACTAAAGGGTGGATGCCTCATGAAGGTATTATTTGATATTTTAATAATGTTTTTAAAGCCTTGAAGTTTGGACGCCTAAACGAGATGAAATAAAGTATTTTCAAATTGAAAAATATTTCAAAAGGGAGTTTTGGCGTCCCTTTCTTGGAGGAGTAATGGAATTTGAAAAGTCACCTTCAGTTTTATAAAAGGGAGTGTTTGCTCCAGCGTTTGACATCCATCATTTTATGCTAATGTTATGCTGTCAAAATGACTTCATGAATTTGGCTTCGAGGAATGCTTACCTCCTAGCATTTGCCCAATTTCGTGTTTGAAAGATAACACCTAGTTGGTTTTATGGCTTCTTCTCATTCAAACTAGCAGATTGAGCTTCATGGTTGTTGGCGTAACAATTAGCACCTCTAGAGTGCGCGTTGGTATGGACAGCTAAGCACAGTGCGTAATGACTGCTCTTCAAATTAGGAGGGGAAACTCCCTCTTTTGCTGATATGCATTCTAAAAGTAAAATATCTAAATCCTATCTTTTTGACTCAGCTGGAAGAGGCACAAGGTTAAGAAAACCAAGGACGTTGCAGCTAAGGATTTTATCTAGTTTCGCAGGTCTTAACTACAACTAAAAACTAAAAGCTTTAAACTATCCAATCTCCCCAAGAAAACAGAGCATGAGAAAAAGGAGCAGGAATGTGACTACACAATAAACTTCAGGTACAGATTCACAACGTGAAGGCAAGGTGGCACAACTATTTGCTTGGCTGGGAAGAAGTTTATTAAAAACAAACAAATATACGATAAACTGAGTACAGCTTCACAACATGAGGGCAAGGTGGCACAACTATTTGCTTGGTTGAATAAGTTTATTGACACATACATCAAACGATAAGCTTTAAGTATAGATTTGCAATATGAGGGCAAGGTGGCTCAGCAATTTGCTCATCTGAATAGGCTTATTAGAAACAAAACATAAGGTAAGCAACTAGGGCAGCAAATTGCATTGGTGAAACATGCATACAATAAACGATCAAACTAGCAACCCCATTTAACTAAGATTCGAATAAACACCATAGTAATAACATGAAGGCAAGGTGGCACAACTATTCATTGAAACAGTAATCACTCATGAACAGATACAGAATAACAATATTACAGGCAAGGTAGGCTCAACATATATTGCTATCGTGTGCAAAATTTATTTAGAAATGAGCTGAAAGCTCTTATTTATACACATCAAAGGTGTAGGCAACCCTAAAATCACCTTGAGTCAACTAGAGTCTTGCGAGCATGCAAGATCTTTATTCTCTAAGTCTAAGGAAAATAAACTACACTGTTAACTGGAAAGATACCATCAGTTAACTGAAACAAGACTCAACAGAATGGACATGTGCAACATGCACGTCCTTATTGAAATGAAAACTAACTAATAACTCCAACTATACAAAAATGTTTCCAAGAAAGACATAGCGTGCAGAAAAGGAACAATGAGTTAACTCGGAAAGAGGCATCTAATTTAACTTATGTGTCTAATGTTTGTCTTGCAAAAAGTGGGACGCCTTGAACTGAAGTTCACTGGCCCTGATCTCGAGCAACTAACCCCTCCATGAGGTCGTTGACGACATCACCATCTGGGGCACTGATACTCTTTCGTAGTACACGATGTATGCACAGCATATCCTCACCACTTGAGATCTGGCTCTGAAGTTCATCTCTTCTTCTAACTACCTCATCGAAAAACGCGGACATGACTGTAAGTTGATCTAACCTACAACCAACAGAGTCTCCACTGAAAACACCATGGATAAGTGTTTGCAATTCTGAGTGAATGTCTGCAATCTCAACATACTCACCACCCTCACGCTGATATCAGCAAGGAACTTGTGACACAAAAGATCTCACATAATGAAGTGCAGCAGTCACATGCTCTCTACTCTCAGCTAGCTCTGAAGTTATCTTTTCTTTTAGTTATGCCTTGAAGATTAACTATGTTCTTCAATCAAAAATAGCTTCTCTATCTTCTTCATCAGCAACCAAGTCGTATGTTGTCCCCAGGTGAGCGATCAAGATATCATCTCTAGGTTTGTCAACCGCCAAGCTGCACTCTGAATCCTGAATTTGCAAATGGAGTTCACAGGCATTGTATCTCAACTGAAATAGCTTTGCAAGTAAAAAGCGGCCCTTAGTGATAAACTCCCCTTCCCAATACATCATGCGCTTCTCGTACACAACCATCTGATTGAGTTGACCCTGTTATGCTAGTGGTTCTACCATTTGTGGGAGTGAAGTGGTGACGTTTTCAGGCCTATGGACGAGATTAGAGATGTATTGACGAAGCTGCTGGTTTTTAGCCTTGAGGGCTGCCTTGTCTTCTCCGTCTTTTGTCACTCTATCCATTATACCGCCAGTTGCAACTCGAATAAAATCAACCTCTGTTTGGCATGTGCTCTTGCCAAGGTTAACCTTGATAACTTCGAAATCCTCAACTTCTAACTCATCCAAGTTCTTGTCTGGTGGAGGTACTGCAGTCTCTACAATGATCTCTTTCTCAACGTTCCTCTCTACATGAACTTGTTTTTTAATCCTCTTATCTGCTGGATTCTGGTAGATGTGATCAAAGTCTGAGTGGTCCAGTATGTATGACAGTTGCCTCCTCTTCCTACCCAGCTGATTCTCAAGCCAAGACGAGTCTCGACTAATCTCACTGGATGGGTCGGTGCTAGTCACAGGAGGTCCTGATGAGGCAGAAAGTGTAGAAGTATGGCTCCGCAGTAACGAGTCCAAGTCCAAATCAATGTGAATTGGAACCGGTTGCTGTTGTGGTGTCGGCGATGGCAAAGGAGGTTGTACCTCTGGCTCTGGCATGCTCTAAAGTGTATTCGTAGCTACCTCCACCTGTGTTTCTGCAACGAGTGCCTTCCCTTTTGATTTATTAGACACTTTGTTTCTCTGAGGAGGTTTACTCCTTTTCTTTTGTTTAGGCTTTAATGAGGATGGTAGTGTAGATTCCACCAATGGCGGCTCTATGCTTTGCATGATTGCCCTCCTTGTTTTCTTTCTTTCTAGGTAGAGTATGCTATTTTGAATAGCTCTACCTGTTCTCTCCTCCACGAATGAATAGTCCTGGGTGTACCAATCAACAACCGAAAGCGGTTGTGTATCAACTTGCTCTCTAAAGAATTCAGGAAGTATATCCCCATCATCTAACAACCCTTCAACATCCTCTAACATGTAAAGGGAAATCTGCAAGAGAGTGAACCTGTTGTAATTGCGTCGGCGCACCTCGAAATCATCCTCGCAACTAACCTAGTAGTCCTCCATAGTAGGCTTGTGATGAGGGCAACCTCCAAGACGTGTTGAATAATAACCCAAAGGGTCATATGCACATGCGTCGATAAGGTACTTGAGCTTGAGGTTCTCTAACTCCTAACCTGCAGTCTTGGCATCAATTGCTGTTATACATCGGTAGATTCCCATCTGCAAAGGAAAGTCAATTGCCAACTTGCGCTTGTTACACAACCGTGAATGGACTTCAGACAATTGCCTTAGAAACTCCATGAACACCATCTTATCCGAAGGATAACGTGGTAACATGGCTAGATTTCTTGTATAACCGTAGACACGGATGTAAGTATATGTAAGGAACTGAATGAACCAGTCAGCCCATTCTGCCATTGCCTCACGAGCAACTGCTGAAATACGCACATATAGTTCCCGGTCTAGGTCTCTCACTATGTACATCAAGAATGCTTCCTACACACACTTGAAATGTCGTTCAGACTTCGTGAACTCAAGCTAATCATAGTACTGATAAACTTTCTACACACTGAGAACGCACGTGGTGTTCAAACCTCTAAATTGATTCTGATATGCAATCAAGTATACGAGATAAGAACACATGTGAAAATTATGGGAACAAGGAATCCAGTAATCTGTTTGTGGATGACGTCGCTGATCAAAGAAGCCCAATCATAATATTCTCACCTGGAAACAATCTGAGCAATGAGATAATACATCCAAGGCTGAAATTTATCTACATCTGAATGATTGGAGATACGATTAAGAAGAGTGATCAAAATCACATACTCATCCCTAAACTCTCCGCAACCGACATTATGTGGCAATTTGACTTTCTTTTCTTTCACCCACCTTTCCGCCATTTTGTTTTGACATACATCCTTATCAGCATTGAACGCTTTTTCACACAGTTCTATGGTAATGACACGACTATTTGGATGTGAAGGAATACCAAAACACTTCTCAATGTCATGGGGCTTGAGACTGCAAATCACCCGTCCATCTGCTAACTAAATTTCACGGGCAGTAGAATTGTAATGCTTGATACAAGACATCACGAATTCTATGCACTGAACTGAAATGGGGATAGAAGTTGCCTAGAGCAATCCGGACCTTTCGATGTTTTGAAGTATTGTTGAATTTATCTTTTTCGGATCCAAAACAGCTTGTGGAAGCACCTTATGCAAATTTGTGTCAATTGTTCCGATGAAATCATGAATTATGACCGACTTGGTCCTGAACTCGTTCTGTGTGCATTGCATTTTGAAAAACTCGCCTGTTGACTGTGAACACGGCTATGTTCTGACAACATCTCCGGAAAGCCAAAAATCACTTTAGATGAGGCTAAAAATACGCTGTTGGAGGGCAATTTTCACGAAAAAATTCTGAGACGTGGGTTTTGTGTAGAATTGAATTCTAAGATGACTCGGATCAACAAAATTGTGAAAAAGTGAGATGTAGGCCCGCATGCAAAAGGTTTTCAGTTGAGATCTGAACTGGCAGTTAGAGGCACCAGGGGCAATTTTTCCCGAGAAAATCTGGAACATGGGTTTTGTGCAGAACTGAATTCTACGACAACCCAAATCAGTGGATTTTGGAAAAAATGCGTTTTAGGCCCACATGCAAAGAGAATTCCAAAAAAAAGAACAGTGCTCTAGAATATAGGCAGCAGGGCAATTTTCACGAAATGTTCTCAGACATGGGTATTGTTGTTGATGCTCAAATACACGAACCCAGATGCTTTGTTTCTGAAAATTCTGTTGTTTTCTTTGAAATGTGAAAAATACCTAAGACGAGAAATAGAAGAAATTTAGATAGAAGATAGAAGTTTTATTTGTTTGTTTTCTCTACTTCTGTAGAAATTCACCTATGTTTGTCTGAATTTTGCTGATTATTCTGGACTATATCTACAAGGAAATCTGAAAAATTATGCCTTTGAATGCTTGCACAAGAGAAAATTTGCTTGCACTTCAACTTGTTATGAGAGAAATGGACGCCATTTTGAAATAAACAAAGAAAATATTAAGTTTATGGCGCCAACTGCAAGAAGAAACCCTGATTAGAAAGAAGTAATCTGATTGGACCCCACTTTGTGCAATAGAAACTGAGTTGAAGTCTCAAAGATATTAAAATATTAAAATATTCAGTTCCACTCAACTTGCGAAACTCAATTGAGTCTCAAAATAGGCGCCAATATTAAAATATTGAAGAAATTCACCCTTTACACATTTGACATGCGGAAATTGAATTTTAATATTATTTTATTAAGTCAATTGAAGTCTCTCTTTATGGGTCGCCTTAGAATCTTTTTCTGATTTCGAAAAGTCAAAGTTTGACTTTCTAGGCGACCATTTGCAAAAATTGAGATTTTTTGCTAACTTCCTATTTTGTAGCTCGTTGAAAATGTCACAGTAGCCTCTATTGAACTCTGATTTCCAGGTTCCCGGGTGATGCTAAAACTGAACTACATGATTCATCGCGTAGCTAGATCAAAACTGATGAAATGTCTGTTGAGAGTTGTGACCTCAGAAAATTGAATCTTGTGCCTCAAAATGAACGTCGCCTTTTTCAAGGAGATATGTAATTTCATAAGAAATTCCATACTTAGCCATTTTTCTGATTTGCCATTTGACACTTCAATCTGCTGCTGCCAGTGAACAATGACTCCCGTCGACTGGATGTTGGATCCATCGCATAGTTGGAAGAATTACGCACCCGATGACTACATGTGCAAAGCTTGCATGCTGGATTAAGACCTCCAAATGCAAGGGTGCGCCTGGCTTGCAGAGGAGCAGAAACATAAATTAACATGATTTTGCATTTTGTCAATTTCAACCAAATGCCCTACTTTGACCCTCGCTACCGGGAGTTGGATTACTCCGATTTGCATGTTGACAGGCTTGTTGCGCAACTAGAACAACTTGGAAGAGATTTTCCTGAGTGACAAAGCAAAAAGACTGCATTTAATGCCTCCCAAAGAAGGGTGCCCTTTTCAAGGCAATGTGTAAAACCCACACTTAGCCATTTTTCCACTTGTCTCCATTTTGCACAAATTTTTCGTTTACAGGCAATTGATAGATATTGAAGGCTGACGGATAGATTCACTGCATAGCTAGGAGGATTTTGCAAAGGTCTCGTGAAGACGATGACTGCTAGAAACCTCATCTGACTAGCCAAAAGGCAAGGCGCCCCTAACCAATAGAGGAGCAATTTGATATTTCATTTTATACTATCCTCCGTTTTACGTGCTCACTGGAACATCTGTCACGGTCACTCAGTTTGTTTGACGATCTTGTGAACGGGTGCATCGTGGAGCTGGGCTAAATCACCAAAGATTCCCTGCAAACAGAAACTACAAACTCCATCATCTAAGGGGGCTAATTGAAGGGCGCCCCTAAGCTACAGGGGCACAAAAACTGCAATTTTGACTGCCTGTATGATGTGTGATCTCCTCGTACTTTCCGCTTTTGCCTTTGATTGTCGGAATTTTGCAACTCAGATGGACTTGCTCCATAGCTTGTCAGAAAGTTGACAGAAAACCGAAGAGATTGAATATATTTGCAACCAGAAACAACTGAATCTTGACCTCCAAATTGAAGGGCGGCCCTAGGCTACAGGGGCGCAGATTTGCTCTAGACATGGTAATTTCCTCCATTTCGCGCTTTGCGATTACTGTGTCGGCTGTTGAGTTGACCACATAGAAGCATTACTACTACTGACGTGTGTGTGTGACTGTATTTCGCCATTTTCACATGTATCAACACTGTAAAGTTGATTTGCACGTTGATTGCGCAAGTGTCTCCCACGTTACAAAGTGAAATGTTTCCAGACTTACAATATTTTTTGCACTTTTCACCATTTGAAAATCCCCTTCGTCAAGAAGCATCTTTTTCAGCATCTTTTTCAGCATCTTTCATCATAGAATGTTCTGCTTTGAGTTTCAGGCTTAGATTTTGACACCTGGTACTGGCCAACTGCCATTGACGACCTCGGAGGTCCAAACTTTTCTCTTGAAAAAGTGAAAACTACCCGCCAGGCTTAAACTGACTTTTAACTGAAACCGACTTCACCACTGTGATCGTGATGCAAAATAAGCCAATCAAAATTAATTTTAGCCAATTCTGACAAGTTTCTATTTTTAGAGTTTTTTGACCTAAAAACAAGGTCTAGAAACCCTAATTCTCAAAATTTTAAAATTTTGCCACTATCTTTCTAACATCACACTGACCAAAAGGCTTAGATTTTGACACCTGGTATTGGCCAACTGCCATTGACGACCTCGGAGGTCCTAACTTTTCTCTTGAAAAAGTGAAAACTACCCACTAGGCTTAAATTGACTTTTAACTGAAACTGACTTCACCACTGTGATCGTGATGCAAAGTAAGCCAATCAAAATTAATTTCAGCCAATTCTAACAAGTTTCTATTTTTAGGGTTTTTTGACCTACAAACAAGGTTTGGAAACCCTATTTCTCAAAAATTTCAATTTTTGTCAGTATCTTCCTAACATCACACTGACCAAAAGCCCTACTTGATTTGCCCAAAAACTGAGTTTTGACATCATTTTTACAAAGTTTAGACCATTTTAAGCAAAATGCCTTAATGAAGCAAAAAATTTGGTTTGGGTACAACAATGGTTAATTAATTTTGAAGATTTCTTGAATTTCTAGTTGCTGGTTCAATCATGGCTGCAAGGCGAAATTGAATACAGCTTTAAGGGTGAATTTTATTTGCACATGGGTATTGATCCTATCCAATTATATGCTTGAGGCGCCTCTTTTTGTGCAAAGACAGATTTTATAATGAAGTGGTTGATTTTTAAAGTGAGGTCGACCCTCTCCTAGGGCCGTACCAATCATTGAATGCATTGGAATTCATGTTGGGGTGATTTGCTGAGTTTGAAGTTTGGAAAATGATGCTTACATGGTCACCTAGCCTATGAAATGAAGTACTCTCAGTTTGATAGGAGTTTACGAAGTGTGGTAAGAGATTTGTCCATTTTGGTGTTTCATTGATTGTTGTTTCAGAATTTCAATTTGCAGATTTTTATATCAAACTTATTTCAATTTCTGATTTTGGTTTCTATCTTCAATAATTGAGAGATTATCAAGTGGGAGGTCATCTATTTCATTATACTTTGTAAAGAATGTAATAACACTTGAAAATTGCAATTGTTTTTCATTGTAAGACTGTAAACAGTAGTACTATTCTAGTCATTTAACTTGCTGCATATTTTAGTGTTAATTTTCACATGTTTGTAACCCCTGGATACTTTACCGCCAGTGTGGAGAAAGAACAAACTAATCTCTCATTTATCACTCACTGAAAAGTGGCGAATTCCCACTATTAAGTGGATGTCTACCACAACGGATGAATTAGTTTAGAATTGTAATGTTCTTTCCCCCCACTAATTAAGTGGTAGCGTGGAAATCTCTCATGGCCGGTTCACCTCCTCTTTCTATTTTCAGTTGTATTTACTTTCAATCATAAATCAGTTTCCTCCACCATATGTTAGCACCTCACCCACATCGGGTCTTGTGTGCACATTCTTGGTGTTGAGTGTTTTTCAGTTGATTCTCTTTTGAAGCTAACGCTAATCAATTGGCGTAGTGTTGGTTTGTGTTGTGACAATTCAAGGAAAAAATTTGTTGGCATATTTCAGAGTTGGACGAATTTGATCATCGGAAGATGAAGAAAATCGAATTAGGGTTGAAGACTGATGAATTGCAGAGTGTAATTGCCTTGGGTATGGATCTATGGAGAGAATTTCCTTGGATTGTTGACAAAGAATCTATCTTGTTCCTATTGGGTCAATTCAAGGATGGCAGCATCGTTTTGGACAAACCCTATCTGATCACTAAGGAAGCCATTGAAGCCATTAATGGATTGTGCAGAGTTGGTGACCTCCCTGGGAAGAAAAAAATGAAATACAGATGGAGAGCACAAAGATATACTGAAAGGGGGGGAGGGTGAATCAGTATATCAACAAACTTTTACCCTCTTACTTATTTATCAACTTCAAACTTAAACATACATCAACTATTTGATATGAATCAATTTACACAAGTTAACACAACTTTTATTGAAATGATTTTTTCAAAGTAGGCACCAACCTACAGATTTATAATAAGATGATTTAGTAGGACACAACCTACAAGGAACATCCAAACCTTTATAACTTTAGTAGGCACCTACCTACAAGGAGCACCAGCCCCTAATGCAAGGCACCAACCTTGACTTGATGGTTGCAAGATGATGCCTTCAATCTGACCTGCACTATCCCAATCCTCCAATCTGCCTTTGGTGATGAATGATCTCACACTTAGCCCACACAAGGAGATGGGACTTCAGACTTAGAATGCTCTCTTACCACGCACACCCACAAAACATATTTTCTCTTTCCTTTTAAATCTTCTCAAAGCAAGAGATAGACATACCTTTTCATAAACACATCTCAAATGAAGACGTGTCATTTCAAAAATTCGCTGCTCTTTATAAATTACTTGCCTTCTTTCATAAAGAAGATTGCTAACATGTTTTTATATTTAATTAACTCATTTGTCTTATATACATGGCGCTCCATGTAAATCGTACCTTTCTTATTTAAATGACTACCTTCCTTTGTAAATCGCAGCTTTCTTATTTAATCGTAACTCTTTAACAAACTTGTCTTTTTCTAAACAAATCTTTATTAAATCTGAAGTCTTCTAGAAACATGGATCGCACCATTTCATATCTCCTTTATGTGATTTGTTTGTTTGTATTAGAAACTTTAAATCTGAAGTCTTCTAGAAACATGGATCGCACCTTTTTATTTTCGTCCTTTTCTGTATTTCGTCTTATTCTATTTGCTTTTTATTTTTGTCTCATTCATGCCCAGTGCTACTTAGTCTTTTGATTTCTGAATCGTTGTTCTCTCTTCTTTTTTTTGTCTTTTTCATTTTTTGTTATTTTTCTTATTTCGTCTTTCTCTGACTTTGTCTTCATTCACTTAGGATGTCGATTGAATCTTCAAAATTTTCTTCACTTGGGATATCAATCAATTCTTCAGACTTATGTTGCTTTCAAGATGTTTGAGAAATATAATCGCTGCTTTTATTATGTTAATAAGCAAACATTGTTGCCTTCAAGATATTGATTGTTGTTCATGTGTAATGATCTATTCTTGAACCTTTTATTATTTTTAGACTTTTGTTGAATGTACCTTTCATGTGGTTCATTTTTAGACTTTTGTTGAATGTACCTTTCATGTTTTCTTACAAATGGACCTTTCTTCCTCCACGAATGGATCTCTTTATTTGCTGGAGTATATAATGATCAATGACAATCTCGAACACCTTTATATCTGCATATTCTTTGTTCTTTCTTTTGTCTTGTAGACGTCTGACTTTGGATACGCTGAAAGTGATGGTGTTTTTATTTTCTTTGCTTTGACATCAATGACAATTATTTTAACAACACAGACGTGGAGAAACTTATTGGTATTGACAAAGACCCCCAAGCTGTACTAATAAATACCATTGTCGATCCTGTAGTAAGGTATGTTGCTTACGGTATCTCATACGAAATCTATTTCCAAAATCGTGAAGGTTCTACATCTGCTATTGCTGTGTATCTTACACATAAGATGGTGATGGAAAATCAACAGTTTGACCTATGTAGCCTGGTAATGGAAAACCTAATTGAGAATGTCAGAATGTCTTTGGTTGAGATTATCCCTTCCGGTTTGGTCTC
Source organism: Sequoiadendron giganteum (assembly GCA_007115665.2). Lineage (NCBI taxonomy): Eukaryota > Viridiplantae > Streptophyta > Pinopsida > Cupressales > Cupressaceae > Sequoiadendron > Sequoiadendron giganteum. The sequence continues at coordinate 428,380,159 of CM021107.1, read as the reverse complement.
TACTCATGTGTTTAGTATTCTACTTTTTGAATTCGTTATCGTCAAAGGAGAATGTCAAGTGGAAGTCTGACATCCCTGTCGAAAAGCAAGTTTACAAATATTTGGAATATTTGGAAGATAAAGCAAATGCTTGCAAAGTTTATTTCTCATCCTTGTAGATGGATCTGTGCTCCAGTGTGATAGTGTCTAGTGCTACGCCTATCAATCAGTTTAAGGAGGGTTACTCCTCCATTAAGAAGGAGCTAGAGGTTGTCATTGGTGGTTCCACTCCAAAACCTAAAAGGAGGAAAATTAACACAAAAGATGTCATCACTATCTCAGAAGAGAAGGAGAAGGAAGAAGAGTCTCTGCCTAATACAGATGAAGTTCATTCCGTGTTGGATGAGGGTGATATAAAAAAGATTGGCGAAATGTGGAATGCCTGCTCTCCGGTCAGTAGGCCTAGAATTGAAGATGCCTTGGTTGATTATCTGCTCAAAAAGGGTATTATTGTTTCTACTGTTCCTGACTCGTTATTGAATGATCTGGTAGAAGTTGTTGAAGAAAGGTTGTTGCAGGAAGGATCTGAAGGACGTAAAATCCAAACTATGATTGAAAGGTGGTGTGTCACAGCCAAACAAAAGTTATCCAAACACATTGGTGAGACAAGAGAGTGCATTAAGGAGATGTCTGACATCTACAAATACTGTCTCCGGTGGCCTACTGCTGTTGATAATTTTAGAAGCAGAATTGAAGTTATTGAATCTGAATTGAACGATATTGGGAAGTGTTTTGACTTCTTCAAAGATAAAGATGGAAAACAAAGAATAAGAGTTGGTCAGCTACAAGATGAGTTATTGTCTACTCAAAGACAGAGGGAAGATTTGGTTAAAACTTTTTGGTTGGTCAAAGAAATTGTTGAGGTCCGGTTGGATCATCTCTCCGGGATACTTTCTGATACAGAGGATTGTGAACAACAGTGCCTGTCTCTGGACTGGTCATCTTCATTTGGGTTGTTGGTTCTACAGGACCGTATGTGTGCCAAAATGGTTTCTACAGTGCAAGCTTGGAAGAGGGTTCTTCCAATTATGAGAGAAAGGTACAAGAAAATCTTTTGTATGAAAAGTGTCATTTTTACTGATATTTTGAATGTTCTTATTTGGCCCTTTGCTTTTGATGGCAAAAAAGGGGAGAAAATGAAGAGAAAAACAAAAACAAAAAGAGCATTTGAATTGCTTAACAAAAGGGGAGCACTTGAAGTCTTTTTCTGTGCTTTTGAGTTTCTGTTGTTTTGCCATCAATGCCAAAGGGGGAGATTGTTGAGAAGTTGTTGATTTGGCATTGTTGTCATTGATGTCTAAACCTGGGATCTGGAAGGTTGTGCTCTAGATGATATACAGAAATGATCTATCGTATTGTATGCTATGATGTTGCGTAGTGTGGATGTTATCCTTGATCCGGATATGGTAGTACTTCTTTTTGGGACATCTGTGGAAGATAGTTAATGCAGAATAATGAAGACTAATCTTTTGATATTGGTTGTTGTGCCTAAAGCTTATTCTAAGTATCCTTGCTATCTAGACATTCATGTAGCATGTTACAAGTTTTGGTATGTCTAATTGCATTCCTCCGGTTGGTACTGAAATTGATGATGATCAAGATTTGGTCTTGGTTGTGGCATTCCTATCGGCTCCAGAACATATCTCATGTAATTCAAAGTTCGCTATCTTTTGGTAATTATGCTATGTGATGAACTTATCTTATATATGACCTATTTATGGGTCTCGTGGTAACGTGGTAAGAGGATCTTTATGTGCGACTTATCCTTTGGGTCCGGTACTAGCATGCCAAGCCTTATTGAATATTTCAAGGTTGTTCTTCAAGCCAACATGTCTTGCTAGGCCGACTCATTTTGTTCTCCAAGTGTATATATATATGTGTGTGTGTGTGTGTGTCTGTGTGTGTGTGTGTAGAACATCTCTTTAGTACCGAACAAGAAGTGTGGTGTGTGTGAACAGAGAAAAGGGTGCGAAGGATTATGCGACAAGAAACAAAGAAGGAAGCGGAAGGCAAGTGTCAGGAAGAAGTAATCTGTATTGTTGAGGTTGTGCAAGGAAGGTGGGCAGAAGATTCTTGACCGGATCTGCTACAGACAGATATTGTGCTCTTAACCGGAACTGACTTCATGCATATGTAGATGTAGCTTCATCAACTCATGTTTTGTCTATTCTGTAATTAGATGTTTTTGTATTAGTCGGGCAGTGAGCCCACCGACAGTGAGTCGAACCTGTAGTGAGCATTTTGGCAATGAGCCTTTGTAAAAATCACCTTAACCGATGTTCTATAATTGAGAATTAGCATTCTCCGTGATTTTTCCCATCTTGGGTTTCCACGTAAATTCTGGTGTTCATTGTGCATGGTGTTGTTAAGTGCTTTCATGTTCATATCTGTTTTAATTAATATCTGATTGATTTAAGATTGCTCTGAATTAATTAAAGTAAGGGAAAGTGTTTTGTGATAACTAATTCACCCCCCCTCTCAGTTATCCGGACTATTCAACAAGGGAGACTTGCTTATGGAAAGTTTATGTATTCCTTTGTTAAAATATTGCAGTATGTGAAATATAGGCTTAAGAAGTGGAATAGCCAGTGCTTTGGCAACCTTCACTACAATAAAATGACAACTCAAGCTCGACTAGACACTATCACTCGCCAAATACGGGATCATGGTCTGACTGATGATTTGAGTACATAGGAGACAATAGCTACTAAGAAGCTGGAGGAATAGGAGTTGCGTGAGGAGATTCTTTGGAAGAAAAAATCTCATATTGATTGGCTTTGGGAAGGGGATAGAAATACTGCCCTTTTTCATAACTTTGTTAAAGCTCGAAGTTATGGAAATCTTATCACCTCTCTTGTGTCTTCAAGGGGCCTCATCTTTCTTCTCTAGGAGAGATTTCTTGGGAGGCTTCTTAGTTCTTCTTAGCTCTATTTACTAAGCAATCTCCCCCTGCGAGTGAAGATGAAAACTTTATTTTAGACTGCATTCCCTCTTTAGTTTCTAATGAGATGAGTGTGGCCCTCATTTGGCCCATCTTGTTGCAAGAATTGGAGGCGGTTGTGTTTCAAATGAAAAAAGGAAAAGCCCCTGGTCTTGATGGCTTTCCAACAAAATTCTTCCAGGAGTTTTGGGAGATTATCAAATTGGATCTCTTAGAGGTGTTTGAGGAGTAGCAAAGAAATAACAAATGTTAAGAGCCATGAATTCTACTTTTCTGGCCCTTATTCCTAAAAGGGAAGGTGTTAATTGTCTGAACCATTTTAGACCCATTGCTCTTTGCAATGTGATTTACAAAATTATTACTAAAGTGATTGTAGAAAAGCTTAAGCCTTAGCTCAACTCTTTGATTTCCGAAGAGCGGGGTGGATTTGTTGCTGGTAGACAAATTCTTGATAAGATTGTGATTGCTACTAAGGCCATTCATTCTATGCCTACCTATAAGGAGAAGGCTATGTTCATCAAACTAGACATGGCAAAAGCGTATGATACGGTCAACTGGGCCTTCTTGCAGAAATTTCTTCTGGCTCTTGGATTTGGCAGTGAGTGGGTTAATTGGATCACGAGTTGTTTATCTTCTACTTCCTTTTTTGTTCTTATCAATGGTGAGCCCTCTGAGTTAATCAAAGCTTCTAGGGGTCTTCAACAAGGGGATCCTCTATCTCCTTATTTGTTCATTATTAAGGTTGAGGGGCTAGGAAGATTTATCAAGTCTTGTGTTAGACAAGGGTTGATTCAAGATTGGAGTTGGGGCAATAGTTTGCCTCCTCATTCTCAACTTCAGTTTGTGGATGATACAGCCTTGATGGGCATGCATAGAATTAATGAAGCGGTGAATTTAAGGAAAACTTTGGATACTTACTTAGCTGCCTCTAGTCAAAAGATTAATGAGGACAAGTCATCGATTTTCTTCTTCAATACTCTTCGGCTTATTCAGAACAAGATTGCTCGGATTCTTCGATTTCTTATTAGCTCTCTTCCTCTGGTTTATCTTGGGATTCCCCTTGTTGTGGTATCTCAACTTACAGAGTTTTGGCAAGACGTTTTGGATAAGTTTTGCAGAAGGGTAAGTCATTGGACTTGTAGATGGCTTTCATATGCTGGGCAAGTGATTCTCTTGAAATCGGCGGTTCAAGCCCTTCCTATTTACAAGTGCTTTGTGTAGGTTGCTCCTTTGAGCTTTGTCAAGGAGTTTGATGCCCTTGCCCATCAATTTCTTTAGGCAGGCAATTTACCCTCTTCGAAGTGGAGCCTGGTTAAGTGGGAATCTATTTGCAAGTCAAAGCAGGAGGGAGGTCTCAGGCTCAAGCCTATGTGTTTGAATGGTCAGGTCTTAGCTACCAAATTATATTGGCGATGGTGTACCTGCCAGGGTCAAGATTGGGCAAGAATTCTTACTCATAAGTACCTATGGGGGGTGAACATTCCTTATGTGTCTTGGTGTAGCCTTCTAGACAAGGGATCTTTGGTATACTCTTAAAAGAAGGGCGAAGCCCATCAAAGAGGGCCTATTTTGGATTTGTAATTAGGGCTTTGATGCTCTTTTTTGGTATGTGTAATCTTCCCCCTTTAGTCCTCAAATTAAGCATAGTAAATTAATGCTTGATTTTTATCATAAAATTTAATTAAAGCATTAATTTATTAAGGCCTTTCAGACATAAGTGTCTAATGTTGAATTAAAGGGGTCCTTTGGGTGCGAATTATTAAAAATGTAAATGTAATCAAATCTTTATCAAATAGGATCCTAAGAAATCTAAGGTTAAAACTAAAGTCTGAAATTATGTGTGAGAAATTCTAAGTCAAAACTGATTTCCAGATTTTTTCTCTTAAAGTCGAATGTACTGATTGCAGAACATTAATAAATTTCGATGTTTGCATATCAATGAGGGAACCATGTTTAATATGTTAGAGACTCGCCTCTAAGGTATGCGTCTCTTGACAGGACGTGTCCCTTTGGGCGCACGGGTCTCATAGACAGCCGACTAACACTCGGCTTAACAAACTTAACACATATATCCTCACATACATGGCAGATATATATTATATGAGTTCCGATTTTATTCAATGCAGATTTTGAATCATCTTTTATTATTTCGAATTTATGCATGCTTATAAATTCGACTAACTTATTTTTCCAGAAATATTAAATATGAAGAGCTATTGATCTTATATAAACGATGATGATGCTTATAGCAATCATCGTTTATATCTGACCTAAGCTACCATTCATCAACACTCCCTCTTAGCTAGGGAAGATATTTCAAATCAAATAAGTGGAGATATCACCTTCACACGTGATATCGAAGATAAGATATGTTTTCTCAATGTTGTCAAGTCACATGACATTCTTCATAACACATCTTCATTATGGTATGTGCACTGACATCAAGTCACATGATGTCTACCATAATTCATGGCATATCCGCGGATATAAATATCCACCATGATTATCTCTTAAGGATCACAACGATCTTCAGATGATATCAAGTCCCATGATATCCATCGAAGTGTCCAAGAGATACTATCATGACATGTCCACAGATATCAAGTCACATGATATCTATCATGATAGTTTATCATTGTAGAGTCGTCACTTTACAATGTCAAATACAAGTGTTCATTATTAGAAAGATCATCACCTTTCAATAATGTACACAGGGGGAGTAGGCCCATAAGGTCATGGAGTCACACACATGACAAAAGAGTTTACACATTAAACATCTTTATATATTAGTACAATTTATAAACAATTTGTATTTCAAACATAAATAACAAATTACATTTCAACCATACCAAGTTTCTTCCTGAAGTGCTCTACCTTGATTCAGGAGAGAGGCTTGGTGAGAATGTCTGCAATTTGATCATTTGTACTGATATACTCCAACTGGATCACTTTCCTTTCCACCATATCTCTTACATAATGATAGGGGATCTCAATGTGCTTAGATCTATCATGAAAGACAGGATTTACAGAGAGTTTGATGCAACTCTGATTATCACACTGAATAATTATAGGATTCAAGGGCTCACCAAATAGTACCACAAGCAATTTACGAAGCCAAACTGCTTCTCTTGCTCCCATTGAGGCTGCAATGTATTCAGCTTTTGTTGAGCTCTGTGCAACTGAAGATTGTTTTCTGCAAATCTAGGAGATCATAGACAATCCTAAACTGAAGCAACATCTTGATGTGCTTTTCCGATCGGTTACACTTCCAACCCAATCTGAATCAGACTATCCATGTAGATCTAGTTGATCATTCTTGTAAAGGAGACCATATCCAATAGTGCCTTGAAGATATCTCAAAATATGTTTCACAGCCATTAAGTGAATTTCCTTTGGCTCACACATCAACTGGCTAAGAACATTCACTACATAGCAAATATCAAGTCCGGTGTTAACCAGATACATCAAGGATCCAATCATCTGTCTGTAAAGGGTTGGATTTGCACATTTGGATTCTGCTACTGCTTCTTTCAATTTGTGAAGGTTGGTTTCCATAGGTGTAAACATCGGTCTACAGTCCAACATTTCAAATCTTTTCAGAATATCAATAGTATACTTCCCTTGGTTTAGTATAATGCCCTCTGATTTTTGCCATACTTCTAAACCTAGGAAGTAGTGAAGAATGCCCAAGTCTTTCATGTCAAATTCAGAAATTAGATCCTGCTTCCCTTGAGCAATGAGGTGATCTTCTCCTGTTATCAGCAGGTCATCAACATATAAAATAATTATTAGCATATCACCTTTGATTACCTTGAAGTAGAGATTGGAGTCAGCATCATTCTTTGAAAATCCTAATCCCAAGAGATAGTTGTCAATTCTTTCATACCAGACCCTGGGAGCCTGTTTAAGTCCATAGAGGGCTTTCTTTAGTCTGCATACATGTGAGTCAGGTTTATGTATCACAAAACCTTCAGGCTGTTCCAAATAGACTTCCTCTTCAATGGTTCCATTCAGGAAGGCAGTTTTCACATCCATTTGATGGATCTTCCCGCCTTTAGCTGCTGCAATGGCTAACACTGCTCTCACTGATGTGTAACGGGCAACAGCTGCAAATGTTTCTTCATAATCAATGCCTTCCTTTTGAGAAAAACCTCTTGCCACAAAACATTCTTTATGTTTTTCTATACTGCCATCAGCAGCATGCTTGATTTTGAAGAGCCATTTGGAAGAGACAACAGATTTCTCTTTTGGTCTAGGCACTATATCCCATACATCATTCTTTAGAATAGACTGATATTCCTCTATCATTGCATCCTTCCATGCTTGATGTCGAAAAGCTTGTGTAACACTGACAGGTTCTGAGTTTATGATGTTGTTCATTAGAGCAACATAGCTAGAGAAACGTTTGGGTCTTTTACTCTCCCTAAACGTTCCTTTGGGTGCTGCATGATCCTCTGCTTCTTTGATCATCTTCCTGGCCCAAAGTGGTCTCTTTCTGTCGATGTCATTTGTATTCTCATTTGAAGTAGAATGAAGTTCATGTGGCATTTCCTCAGGATGCTCCCTCTGAATCTCAGGAGCAAGTTCCATTTCAGGTACACTAGGGAAATAGGTTTCTGTCTCACTAGAACTTCTTGCCCTCTAGAATGCAGTGTCTTCTTCAAAGATGACATCTCTGCTCAATTCAATTTGTTTCTGCCCGGGTATGAATATCCTGTAGGCTTTGGAGGTTTCACTATAACCCACAAATACTCCCTTCTTTCCAGAAGGTTCTAGTTTGAATCTCTTCTCTTTGGGCACATGAATATAGACAGGACAGCCAAAAATCCTAAAATGACTAATGTCAGGTTTTATGCCGGTAAAAGATTCTTCAGGAGTTTTGTTATCAAGATGAGAATGAGGACATCTATTTTGGATATAGACAATAGTCCTAGAGGCTTCTGCCCAGAAAGAAGTTTCAATGTTTTGGTCAAGCAGCATTGCCTTAGCAGCTTCTACAATGGTTCTGTTTTTTCTTTCAGCAACCCCATTTTGTTGAGGGTTGTAGGCAACTGTGAACTCCCTCTTAATTCCAGCACTCATGCAGAATTCCTTAAAAATCTCAGAGGTGTATTCTTTCCCATTGTCTGTCCTTAAGGTTTTTATTTTCTTTCCGGAGAAATTTTCAATAAGGGCTTTGAATTCTTTGAACCTTCTAAGGATTTCTATTGACTCTTTGCACTTAAGGAAATAGATCCAGGTTTTCCTAGAGAAGTCATCTACCAATATGACATAGTATAGAAATCCTGCCTTAGAGGGTACAGACATGGGTCCACATAAGTCTGAGTGAACTAATTCTAACACATTTAGGGTTTTGCTCAAACTATTGGGAAAGGACCCTTTTGTATTCTTTCCTAAGGCACAACCTTTGCAAGTTCCTTCATGAGATGGTTTTAACTTAGGTAAGCCTGTTACAAGTTTTTCTACAGAAGGTAGGGCACGGAAATGAAGGTGTCATAATCTTCTATGCCAAATCTCATTTGAATCAAAGGTGTCAAGGGTAAGGGCTTGTTTAACCTTAGTGCATAGTTTGTAAAGGTACCCTTGTCTTACACCTATGGTTTGGGCTTTCTTGATTGTTGAGTTCTTAAGCCATGCTAGAACTTTCCCATCCATAAAGGTAACTCTATAACCATTGTCTTCAAGGGCAGAGATGGATATAAGATTCCTCTTTATTCCAGGTACAAATAAGACTTCAATGAGATGTAGAGAAAGCCCAGATTTCAACTTGATGGAACAAGTTCCAACCCCTTTTACAGGGTGTGCAGAATCATCCCCAATGGTTACTTCTTCATCAGACCTTTCGGTCATAGTATCTAAGTGTTCTCTGAACCCTGTGATATGTCTAGAGGAACCACTATCAATTACCCAGTTGTGGGTGTTGTTGGATACTTGACTAGATAAGGCTGTATAGAACACAAAGTTCTCAGATTCATGATTTGAATTTGGCTTTCCTACTTTAGCAAAGGATGCTTGTTGTTTAGTCCTATCAAGGCACTTCATTGCATAGTGACCATATTGATCACATCTAAAGCATTGTACTTGCGAGATATCTTTCTTTTTATAAGATCCCTTTCCATTGGAATTTCTCTTTCTTTTAAAAGATCCTTTCTTGAAGGAGTTTTTCTTACTCCTTTTATTAGACATTGAGTTGAGTACATGAATGTCTTCATCTATGTTCTGTTGTTTATTTTCTTTTGTGGAGAGTCTGGTTTCTTCTTGAAGGCAGTCAGTTCTTAGCCTGTCAAACCTAGGAAGTTTAGATCTCGCACTTACTCCTTGAACAAATGACTCCCATGAGTTTGGTAGGCCTCCTAGTGCAATTAGGGTTAACTCTTTGCTGTCAATCTGATATCCAATTGTGGATAATTGATCCCTTAGTTCAATAATCCTCATGAAGTATGCATTAATGGACTCTTCTTTGTTTATTTGAGCATTGTTGATTTGCCTTTTTAATGCAAGAGTCCTGCAGGTGTTGTTGATCTCATAAGTACTCTCAAGAGATTTGTACATATGTTATGCAGTTTCATGTTTTGCTAGGATGGGCACTATATGATCCCTCACTGCATTTACTAGGATTTTCATGGCCTTTTCATTGTTTTCAATCCATTGAGTTTTCTCAGGTTCAGCCTCTAGTTCCTTCTTATTTTCTCTCACAAGTGAGTCTAGCTTATTCTCTTTAAGGATCATCATGATTCTAAATTTCCATGATGTAAAGTTTTCTGCTCCTGCAAGACGATCTTCGAATCTGATCACACTTGACATTATGAAGAATGTGATGTGAATTCGATTTTAGAAAATACGAATTTTCTTGAGCAATCTGATATTTAGATTTGATTTGGATTCACACAACGTGGCTCTGATACCATGTAAATGTAATCAAATCTTTATCAAATAGGATCCTAAGAAATCTAAGGTTAAAACTAAAGTCTGAAATTATGTGTGAGAAATTCTAAGTCAAAACTAATTTCCAGATTTCTTCTCTTAAAGCCGAATGTACTGATTGCAGAACATTAATAAATTTCGATGTTTGCATATCAATGAGGGAACCATGTTTAATATGTTAGAGACTCGCCTCTAAGGGATGCATCTCTTGAGAGGACGTGTCTCCACACATGGAGACACGTCCGCTCAAGGGACGTGTCCCTTTGGGCGCGCGGGTCTCATAGACAGCCGACTAACACTCGGCTTAACAAACTTAACACATATATCCTCACATACATGGTGGATATATATTATATGAGTTCCAATTTTATTCAATGCAGATTTTGAATCATCTTTTATTATTTCGAATTTATGAATGCTTATAAATTCGACTAACTTATTTTTCCAGAAATATTAAATATGAAGAGCTATTGATCTTATATAAACGATGATGATGCTTATAGCAATCATCGTTTATATCTGACCTAAGCTACCATTCATCAACAAAAAAGAAAGGCATTTTTATCAAAAACATCAAATAAAGAATTCAAGAAGCACTACAAGAAAGGGAATTGGAAGTTACATTTGGAATGGGAAGAAATGAAGATGGATTGGTTCGATGGAAAGTTATGGAGAGTGGAGTTTTTTCTGAGTATTGGTCTGAAATTTGGAACTCTGCAGGGAATGAGATTTTTTGTGGAGACTGTGGGCTACCTTTGGTACTGAAAGATGTACTCAGGGTAGAAGATATATCGAATGGTTTGTTTTAGATGAGTGGTGTTGTTTTGAAAGAGTTGACTGAGCATTAATTTTCAGGAAACTGTGAGATGGTGGTGAAAACTGGACATTTTTTTTAGAACCCGAGTTACTATCTAGAATGGGTATCAAGAGTAATCAATCACTTTCAGCTCGTTGTGGAGGAGCACAATTGGGTATTTCTTCTCGAGCGGCTTGATTTAAATGGGAATCATATGTTGAAATCGCAAGTGGAGAAATTAAGGGAGATTTGATAGCGAGTGTCATTGACGGGATTTGGTTAAAGAATATGGCTAGAGGTGATGGAAAGAATAGTGGAGTCTCAAGAAATAATCACCAATAATATTCTTGCCATGAGTCTTGCCACACATTAGGAAGGAAGTTCTAGCTATTGACGGGAACGAGCATTTCATTCTAGGCGACTCTCTATTGTAGCAATTAAGGCTATCAACAGTAGTTTTTAGACAATCCTTTTGAGTTATTGGAGCAAACTAACAACTGGACGGATTGTGAGAAGATAGGACTTTCTACAAGCAAGAGGAATCAACATCGACATATAAGAAACGGACCCAAACTGAAGCTTAATATTGCATGCAACCCGTGTTGCTTTGTCAAGTCCCTGAAGTTATAGATCCTGTTCGATTGTAAGTTGTTCGAGCTAAGGGAAGAATATCTGTATCCAGGCGTTTTTTCCAAATTACCATCCTTTGGGTGTCTAATTGTTTCCCAATTGAAGTAAAGGTCAGAGACATATTGTTTCTTATGCTTTGTATTGCTGTTCAAAGTTAGTCTATGTGATTGTGTTATTCCCTTGGTAATTTCGATTACCTTTTAATGGCACAAAATTTTGTTCATTGGTAAACCTGTACAAGAAAATTATTTCAGAAAACCAAACAAGAAAACATTATATTGCATTATCAAAAAAATACAAAAAAACTGCATTTCCATAATTTCTATCGCATGAATCCTACAGTTGAACAAATACTTTCATATATTGACATTTAGAAATTCTGAGAAGACAAAAAGGGGTAGCGTATTACAGTATGATTCTTGGGATGGTTATCCCCCTATCATTTCAATGTTTCCTCATTTACAGCCCCTCTGTAACAGTTTGCTTGAAGCTGGTTGGAGTAAGGTGGAGGACTTTAAAACTATTCAAGTTTTGGGTCAGGTGGAGGTGGCTCGTTGGAAGGATCCTCAAGAGTGGTCGTCGGGAGGTACTAAGACAGCTCGACAAGAGCTAGCTAAGATTTTTGCTAGTAGAATGTGTAATTCCCTTAAAGGGAGGGATACTCTGGCTTGGGGCCCTAATCCGGAACGCAAGTTCTCAGTTACCTCAAGTTACTTGGAGTTGGATAGATAGTTGTATGGCAAGGTTGGCATTCCTTCATGGAATCTGGTATAGAACAAGTTTTCTTGGCCCAAATGTAACTTCTTATGGTTGGTAGTCCAAAAAGGTGCCTTCCCTAGGAAAATTTGCGAAAGAGAGGCTTCCAAGGCCCTTCTATCTGTATTCCTTGTAATAACAGTGAGGAATGTGTTTCACATCTCTTCTTCTAGTGTCCATATTCTAAGGAAATTTGGCACCTGTGGTGGGGGGCTTGGAGTCATGCTTGCATTCATGCCACATCTTTGGTTGAGTTCTGGGAAAGTTTGGGTAGACCTCCAGCTAAGACCTCTTTTCTTCAGATAGCTTGGGTTATTGGCCCTGCTTTCATTATCTGGCATCTTTGGTTAGAAAGGAATCAAAGGATCTTTCAAGATGTGAAAATGGTGCTGGCCTATTTATGGCAAAAGATCATCAACAGGATCCAAGAGACTATTTCAGCAAAATGTGATCTTCGGTTACAGTGGATCCTAATGATTTGGCTATTATAAGGAATTTGAATTTGGTTGATAGAAGTTTTGGCTATTCTGTAGGTAGAATACCTCGACAAGCCAAAAAGAAGATTCTCATTCATCGAGAGGGCCAATGGGCTTCCTCCTCCTCAAGGAGTTCTGAAGGTAAATACTAATGGTTCTTCCAAGGGAAATCCTAGGCATGCGGGGATTGGTGGTATTGGCAGAGATAGTGTTGGAGATGTGTTTTTCTTCTCTATCTATAAAGGGCAGCATACTAATAACCTTATGGAGGCCCTTGATATTCTTTATGTTGCAGAAAGAGGTTGTTCTCTTGGATGAAAAAAGATTATTTGTGAATCTGATTCATAGATTGTGGTGGATATGTTGAATGAGCGAAGGTTGGATGGAGCGAGTTGGCAACTGGCCATAGTGGTTAAACAGATTTTGAAACTCTGCTGCTCTTTGGAATATACTTCCTTTTGTCATATTCCTAGAGAGTGGAATAGAGTGGCAGATTGTCTGGCTAAGTGGGCTTCGGAGCATTTAGAGAGGTGGGATGTTGGTGACTAGGGACTCTTGTCCCCAGAATATTCTTTGGCTTTCAAAAATTTAATTATGGAGGACAGGAATATGTAGCTAGTTCTTCTGTGGGGTTCCTTTGGGGACCTCTTTTTTATTGTTGGATGTTTCTTGGTGGGCCTGTGGCCTTTTGCTTTGTATTCTTTCTTTGAAGTTCAATAAATTGTCACCCCCTCTTTTTTTTACATTGCAATAGCCTGTATTTGTTATTGGGCAGCTAATACACCATGGGATCCAAGTAATATCACATAATAAATAAAAAAAGCGCTGCATGTTGGGAAGATATTCTACATAATACAATCAATTGACATTAAGTCCACATGGCTATAAGATTAAATCATGAACCATTAATTATTACATTGCAATAGCTTGTATTTATTATTGGGCAGCTAATACACCATGGGATCCAAGTAATATAACAGGTACAAACAACAAACCAATTCCTAAAATAAACTAGTTCCAAACTAACAACATGCTAACAAAATTCTAATAATATTGAATAACATCTAATATGTCTAACAACAGCGAGGTACACGGATGTTACCTCTCGGACTCCACTTAACACAAATAGCAGCACGATTGAGTCTGAGAATCACAAGTGTTGGCAACCATTCCACACCCTCTAAACTCCAAACATACCTACAGTTGGAAAGCCAGAAATTGATAGGAGGAAACCACATAAAAAATCCTCAAATTCAAAGCTATGCTACATATTCTAAGGTAGTTATATCTTTACTTTTAAGTTCAACACAACTATTAAGTAAATAAGATGCATCTACAAGCATGCCTTGTGAAGAAAACAATTAAAACAAGGAAAACCAAAGATTAGTGAATAATATCTTACGAATTTCTATCATGTGATACAGTAACAATCTTATTTAATCTTATACCCCAGTCTATCCCTGATACAAGTTGATCATGCTGCAAATAACATAAGGATATGTCAGTCTCTCTCTGTCTCCTACACCCACATACATATAGAATCTCAGTCAAAGTTACAAGTCCACATTTAGTCCAAATTTAGTATTATAAATGGCAACACAGTAACAAATGCAAAAGAAAAACATTAAATGCAAAAAGTACCTTCTGAAGAATGTGTATTCTATTCCATATAGAGCTGCCATCTGGTGATGCTTTGTAAATATGCACTTCACTGTTGTTAGGACAAACAGCAACCACTGCAAAACAAAACAGCTCATCAACTCATTTGTACCAAGGAAACCCAAACAAGGAAGGAATAAAAAGAAGATGAGAAACCATGGTCAACAGGAATTACACGAGATATTAACTTTTAATACCATCAAAACCTTCCATTTTTCCAATGGCCTAAACACCAATCCCAAACATTTAAGGGACACAGACACAGGTTAAAGAATCCCCCTCTCCCCCTCGTTTTCTACAAAACTGGGACATTCACTATAAAGGGGAGATTTCCCCTTATGTTTTTGCTAAAATTGGGGATGCTCTTGTGTCCTTCTGTCATCATGGCATCTCCCGATGCCTGCAACCTTTAAACAACAATTAAAAGAATTCCATCAAAAGAAAGGTGGAAGGATTCCCATGTGCTAGTTGTGATTGAGATCAGGCCTTTTCGTGCAGAGTAGAAAGTGAAGAATCTAGGTAACTCCAAATTTGGCAAAGCTATATTGATAGCAGTCACTTACTGAGATTAGCCATGTTATCCCTGTTCATTCATGCAGGAAATAGGATGATTTGCTCCACAAAGCTAGAAAATTCAGTGATTCTTTCCCAAGGTTATTATTGAATATTGATGCTTTTCCTTCCTCAGACAAAATCCAGTTGAACCAAAATGCATTCATAAACAAATAGATAAACATCAACTCCTTGGCACCCATTTTACTTTACAAAAGCAAGAATGTAAACAGGAGGGAGTTGCTGGTCAGGAACAATGAATAAAACACAGCGATTAATGTTGACTGGAAAGTAAACTCATTGGCTCATCTAATTGGTGATGGTCAAAGGTTTATTCAAATGCCAGCTAAGAGCCACCCATAAGAAGAGACCATTAATTGAATTTGTTTCAGACTGAAGTCAACTCACACACCTATGTGGTTACTCCCTTTTAGAAG
Organism: Sequoiadendron giganteum; assembly: GCA_007115665.2. Taxonomy (NCBI): domain Eukaryota; kingdom Viridiplantae; phylum Streptophyta; class Pinopsida; order Cupressales; family Cupressaceae; genus Sequoiadendron; species Sequoiadendron giganteum. Next base: position 428,364,949 of record CM021107.1, on the reverse strand, counting down.
TTATCAAGAGTTAAATAATTTGTATGGGCTCACATTTGTATTTTTAGCAGATATATTTTAAAGTTGACATTTTTCAAACTCTTAACTTCTTTTAGTATGTTTTAAGTTATTTTTAGGTATTTTTAATTTGTTTGCATTTTTTAAAATTTAAATATCAATTTTTATATATTATTTTATTTGCTCACCCTGCCATTCCTAAAATATGAAAAACAAAAAAAATTACATCCTAAAAAATTGGAGAAATACTGGATTTTCCCTAGTTGAAAACGATTAGCCAAGAAAATTGGCAATGCTTCCTAAACCATCATAGAGAACAGAATCCTTTTCTGGTAAGATGATAGTGTCATGTCCCCCAGGATCATAACACATTGAAATAGAAAAAATGACAAAATACATATTAACGATTTAATGTTATTATTATAATTATCATAAGATACTATTATAATAATTATAATATTGACAATACAAATTAGCGATCCAATGTTATTATTATAATTATCGTAATTATAATATTGACATTTTAAATGCCATTATAAATATAAGTAACTTCCATTTAAATATTATTATTATATTATAATTATATTTATAATAATATGAAATAGAACAATTAATATTATCATAGTAATAAAAATAATATTCGGAACAAACTAATATAAAAATAATAATAAATATGTTAATGAGAAACATTGGATAATAAAAACATCATCGCATATGAGGGATAATTCAGATATCTATCTGAGGGTTACTGCAATTACTGGTGTTGAACGTTTCCAGTTGTATCGATCCTTGCATTAGATGCTATCTTTCCTTGGTATGGATAGATGACTAATTTTGAGTGAATATATTGCTTATCATCGGTACTTATTAATTATAAGGAGTACTCACGGCTTGAGTTCAAGACACATTAAAACGGTATGATATCGGGATTATCATGAGTCTTCTTCAGCCGCTGGGAATCTCATACAAAGCGTAGTCTAAATTTATAACTGAGTCACTAAAGGAAATCTCAAATCATGTTTCCTTATCACGGCTAGCGGACCTCTTCGTGAGAAGCCTTGGCACAAGGAAGTGATAATCGGGTTATTCATGGGACGTGATTAAGAGTTCGGACCATATTAAAATCATTGACTCCTTGTCCCTTCTACCATCGTAGCAATATGACCAAACCTGACACACCACCTAACATCAGGACAAACTAATACGAGCATTTGATCGGCTAACTTCTACCAGGTTAAGGAAGTTGTGTCTATGATGGAGGTTGATACATATTTCCTATTATTCACAGTTATTCTATAGTCACTGCTCTTAGGATTAATATTGCTCGAAGGTCTTTGTCTCTTCTGAAACCATGATTATGGACAGTGATTAAGACATAGAAGAAAAGCTTAACACATTATTATTACTTACAAAGCGGTGACTAAGCATAAGGATCTCTTAACAAAGGACGTGTCTATCTGGATGGTCATCTCTATTCAAAGAGATGCACCCCTTCTTGTAAAGGCATTAAGGTATAAAAGGACATACTACAAAGAAAAGGGATCATGGAATAGATGCAGATATATACACATTTTAACAGCAAATAAAGAGTGCTCTAAGGAGCCAGCAATCAGTTTGGAAGATGGATACGTGAATAAATTGAAAACCAGATACGACACCCCCTATAACACACATGCATATAAGAGTATATTCAGGAACAGCATTTAGTTGAAGGCTTCAACCCATTACATCTACATTCGCATGAATTTAGAGCAGTAAAATTCAAACACAGCAACTATATTCTATCATCTAATTTTCCATTCTAGAGCCAATTTTTCTTTCAGCCTCATTTTGGAAGTTAACTCAGGAAATTGGCATTGTTATTACTATCTTAAGTTTTAACATCCATCCTTATTCATATCTAGCAGAGTGCTCTTTAGTGGTTCATAACTTTTTACGTTCTCTCTATCAAAAATATCATTCCTTGGCATACATGATCATCTTTATCCATAAATTGAGGGCCAAAATTAAAATAAATCTATAAGGGGCATTACAGATAGCACATATTACAGAACAAGAAACCCCCTCTCTCATATCATTCTATTAGAAACTTGTGACAAACAGTTTCCACATGTCGAATACATAGAATATGACTTCTAAAGAATCGGGTCAAAATAAAATAGATTAAACAAAAACAATAGGCAGATTAAAAACCAAATTTAGGCTTTAGAGCTAATTACGGACTTCATTTTTAAGAATTTGGTTTCGCACTTCTACATTCTCTGGGATTCTACCAGGGGCTATAAACTGTACTACTAAGAAGACTAGAAGCTATATTGGGGACATTCCAATAGAAGAGAGGAGGAACTAAGTGGAAATTATCTCTAGAGTTTGAAATGATTCTAATTAAAGGATGCTTAAGTTCCCTTTGCCACCATATTGTTGCTCACATACATTCTCCCACATATTTCTTCTTTACAACTTGTCTAGCTCATTAAACTGTTGACATCACTTATCAGATATCTTTAATAACCCAATCTCTTACATTGGAACCAACAAATATGCTTAGAACTCAAAAAATTTAATACGAAGTACTATTAGAGATAAATGCTTAACGAGGACAAAGGCTACTTAATTAGACAGCATTTGGCAGATCCATTGATCGAAAGATCAAGTGCATCAATTAGAATTTAAAACACAATAATTTCTGCATAGTAATATAATTGTGTATAAGATCACATAGACAAAAACCCTTGTCTTGATTCAATTATCACTCCCTTCCATCACCAAAAGAGATTCCCAAATAGTCAAATTCTATGACAAGACACACCCCAAGCCAAAGGGGTGACATGTTTGGTCATTGTATATAAGCACAACCAATTTTATCTACATGATGCAAGATGGACCCACTAGCTAGAAACTAGAATAGACAAGAGTCTAACAACTATCTAAGCTAGTACAGAGAAAGCAATGTGAAATATACCGGGCAAATTTTTCCACTTTTTCACAACCAAGTTCACCCATTAACGTTAATGAAACCTCAATCCAACTTAAAGGAACCCTTTCCTCTGATCAACCCAGATCCCAATGCAGGCAAGATTGAGAGCATACTCGAAAGGGGATCATTAGCATAATTGAAACTGCTGGAAAGTAATAGAAAGAAGATGCAATCACTCTACCACTTATTCAACGGGAGACCCGGAATAGAAAGTACATTACTGAATTCAAAGGATGCAACTCGACCACTTATTCAGCGGGAGTATGTGACGGCTCAGCCGATCAGCAATATGATGAATAAAGCAATACAGTAAAGAAATAGGCGGCAAGCCAGCCTCTTCCACTTGTTCAGCGGGTGATGCAAGAAAAGGAAACCTAAAGCTATAGACCGAATTGAGGCAAGTCTCTTTCACAATCGTGGGAATTACAAGAGCTAAATAAGAGAGGAGAATTGCTGACAGTACTAGTGTTCAGCTTACAATGCGAAAGAGAGCCTGTCAAGAATACATGATTAGAAATCATACAAAGCTGCAATAGTGTAAAGAAACTCCCCCATACTCAACCTTGACTCCCTAGACTCAAGCCCACTCAAGAAATGACATATCATAATCTGATATGACTGTAACAGTGACTGAAATTGCACAGACCAGCAACCTGCAACCTCACTAAATTGCTCATAACTCGCTCAAAACCCAACCAAATAACATGAAATAAGATGCATAATGATCTAGCATGGAGGACGACCAAGACAAGAAATCAAAACCCACCCAAACAACCTCTATTTATTTTGCATGGAAAACAATGCACTTACAGAAAAGTGCAGCCCTCTGAGAAGGGCGATTTTGCCTTTAAAAAATCCACACTTGATATTAAATTCTAAGATTTAACATGTAGGGTCGCCCCTAGCAAGGAAACCATTAGGCAAAACACCCAAAACAACACTATTTTTATTTTGCAAGTTGTGAATAAAAACTACAATCAGCTGAGCAAATTCAGCAACACTGAAAAATTGGTAAAATGCAAAACACATCAACTACAATATGCTCAAGCTCAATTCAAAGAACATGGACAAACCTATCTTAACTAGTTGCTATCTTTCAAGCAAGAAGCCAAGCCTAGCTAGGGGGTATGCCTTCCCCAAAGCACTCAGTCACCATTCTGGCAACATAACTTTGCAATAAACTCAAGATGAAGAATGAAGACCCCACACTCCCTTTTTATAATTTTTGCCAAGCATCTCTAGAACCTTCCAAAAGGTGCGCCCCACTCAAGGAGTCAACCTAATTCAATGTTGACTCTTGACCCTCAAGTTGGCGTCTCATTTTCCAAGGCATATCTTTACTTTTTTAACATTTTAATACTTTCTCATGTTAGCGTCCCTTTTCTCACCAAGTCAACTTTAATAAAAAGGTAAATATTTCACTTAAACCCCCTGATGAGGCGTTCACCCATAAAGTCCCCCTTTTTAAAAACAACTTAAGTCATAAAGCTAGGCCAAGGGGATTATAATAAAAATAAAACATTATTTTAATTAAAAATAACTTATCTCTCCAGAAACTGCATCCAGGAGCTGATTCCAATATAGCCAACTGAACTGTTCGATGAGGAAAGCCAAATGTACTGATGCTATCAGGACCATTGCCAAAAATAGAATTTACTAAAAATAGTAAATCCAGAAGTTACTCAAATCAACATGCATGTTACACCATTGCGAAACTCTCTGAAAACCTAGAAAAGAACTGCCAACCAAACACCAAGATTCCAAAATCAAGTCCCAGAGAAAGTTGAAACATCCTCCTAGAAGATAGGAAACCCTAATTTCCACCTCCGAGTAGTCTATGGGTCACCAAAATAGACTAACGGCCAACTGATAGATCACTGCTGAGAAGGGGACATTACACAATGTTACCATTTGTTGTGCCTTGCACACACGCCCAGTTGAAAACGAGGACCCCCCTCTTTTGTTTGCTTGCTTTGGTTTGGCTTTGTTTTGGCCCTGCCTTTCGCCCCTTTGCTTGTGATGATTTTGGAATTTTGGGTCATCTTTTTTGGCTAGGTTTGTTGAAGATTGCTGAAATTTCCACTCTGCAAGGATCTCTATTTCACAAGGATTCGCTTTTGAGAAAGGGAGCCTTTTGGCTTCCCTTGCCCCCAATCCCCACAGTCATCCAAGTTCCGCAAGGTTCTTGTTCCCGCAAAGGTTTGAAGTTCCACAAAATGATGGACTATGGAGATCTTGAGGTCAATTTTCGGTGTCGGTTTTCTTGCAATGTCATAGCACCTCTCCATCCCCGCAAGACCCTCATCCTCACATACCACGGGTTTTCATGCTATGGTCCATAACCCTGATTTTGCGTCTTGGGTGCACGACACATTGTTGTTGGGCACATTTATTGCGTCGGGATTCATGGAGGGTATAAATAGAACCCTACCATTGTTATTTTACACCTTGAGTGCACGGAGTTTTGGGAGAGCATTTGGAGCGACCAATTGATCAATTCCATTGACATTTCAGAGCACCTATGGAGATCCCGCGACCTTTGTGACCATTCATGCTAGATCTTTAGGTTGGTTTTCCCATCCTTTCATGAATTTCTTGTATTTTGAGGTATGTTGTGCATTTCAAGGTTTTTCAAATAGGTTTGGGACTTTAAAATTCATGAGTTTGTGCCGCGGGGTTTCCCCTTATTGATTCTTGAGCCCTCCATGACAAAGCATTGAAACCCTCAGATTGTTTTTCCACACATTTCTCAAAACTCGCAAAGGACTCCTCACGGGGATTCCCTTTGCGAGAACCCTCTTTCTCGGCACCATGAATCCCAAGTCCTGCAAACTTCAGGATCCCTACAACTCTCTAATTCCCGCGGCATGCTGAAACCCGCAAACCTTAATTTCCGCAAAGCTTTGCCTACGGAAATCTTGTTGCGGGTTTCCATGGCAACGTTTCCTAAAGACTTAAACTTAAAGGGCTAAGGGCCTTCCAATCCTCGCATGCACAAGTTTTCGCAAACAAATTGATGTCATTCCATTCTTCAAGGAAAACTCACTGCAGGTTTCCTTTTGCGGATTTCCAAGGATAGTTTTCCTATAGTGGCCTAAACGACTGATTAGCCCGCATTGCTTCCGGACCCGCAATAGCCCAATCCCCGCAAATGGCTAAAATTGCTTGATTCCCTCAATTTGAATAATGCTATGCATGTATAATATGTTTTGGATATAATATTTTCACATTTTGGGAATATATATGCATAATTTATTAGAGAGATGATTATGTTGGTCTACACAGATAAAAATTTCCATATTTCTAATTACGCATTTTACCTTTTGCAAATTTTATGGAAAAAACAGATAGGGCATCTAGGATGAAGTATGAATTCCACAATGTTGAGACAACCTCAAAGATCGCAACCATTTGGGATAAGATTTGTGATACCAACCTTGGGCATGTGGACGTGGAGGAGTTCAAGGAGAGGATTTCGGGAGCTCCAAAGACAAACCTTGCACCAAAAATTAGACAAAGTGGAATCGCTCAAGCAACAGGATTCCCACCTTCTTTGGTATGTCCAGAACTGATAATGGGATCAAGAGAGTACTATCACAAGGACTCCAAGAGAATTATTGTTGTTGAGGGAAGGGTGCTTGTTCACTTGTCTGCTCCCTTATCGCCAAAACATTTGGGATCCTGACTTTCTCAGAGATGGTTTTTCCAAGCCATGAATATGCAATGAAGGTCTACACCACCAATCCCAGCGGTTGCTTGCAACTTATTAACAATCATTGGATGAAGAAGCCCAAAGCAAGTGTGGGCAAGCTGCCCAAGACCTTGTATAGAAGCGATTTTAACAAAGAAGTTAATGACTTGGTCACACTCCTCAATAGAATCAAGGGGCTGCCTCCCGCATCCACTCTCAAGGAGTTGACATTTTATTACATTGAGGAGATCTTCAGAGGGAAAACCAAGTTTGACTAGGCCAAGATTATCAACGATATCTTCATGAATAGTTCTCGATAGTGAAGAAGTCCTCTACCTTCTACTAGACTTCTTATGTGGTCTATTTGTTGGCTGCAAATTTCAGGTACCAAGGCCTAACTTGCAAGGGCAATGTGGGAGCCGGCCCTGATGAATATATCATGTATGATTGCTTCCAACAATTGCACTACCAAAATGCCAAGCACCATTACAAGAGGGTCAATGATGTGTTCACCATGCACACTGTCCGGGTGCTGCAACGAGACATTGGGGCGAGGCTATTTTTTTCGGCCATGGAGTTGGTCAAACGGTTCAAGTATTGGTTTATCCAATTCCCAAAATTTACATATTTCAGGATTGAAGGCTTCTCGAGGGCGCCTTATAGGTTGCCAAGTATTCCACAGATAGGATCGTGTTGTTGGAATTAACCAAGCAACTGTGCACTTCACACCACTTGTTGCATGAGAAGAATAGAGCAAGGGTCCCCTATCCCATGACATTAGGAAGAGGAATGTACTTATGTCCCTCAGCCCTCGGTTGAGCAATCAAATGTTGAAATTCAGAGTTTTGGGTTCCATTTTCATAGCCGGAGGAGCAATTTTGATCCTCTCGATAAGATGAAAAAGCAAGTGGGAAAGCAGTATGCACATCAGCTACACATTGAGGACTTTTGGGCGAATTGTTCTAATGATTACGAAGTCCAGAAGAGAGGTTACATGAGGATGACATTGGAATACATCCGCACCCTACATCTCTTCAAGGTGCCTGATCAGTTGCAAGAGGATGAAGGGCTCCTCAATGAAGATGAATATAAAAAGTCTCTATTTAGCCTCTTACTTTGTTGGATTGGATTGAAGAAGAAACAAATTTAGATGTTATCACTCGTCTAGTCTTAAGGAGATCGAGGAGGTGGGTCAATGCCCAGATAGCCCTCCTCGAGGCACAAAATGTTGAATTAACTTATGATGAGAAGAGGAGGAAGCCCCTAGCAGTGAAGATGATGGAAAGACCGATGAAGAAGATATTTCTAGCACGAGCTCCACCAATAGACTACCACCACTCCGAAGACTAGAGGGAAAGGAAGGAAGGATATGTTGGGAAAATGTGTCTCAATCTTGCAATTGGGTTGTTATAAGCTTCCTGTGAGAAGCTTGCTCTACAAGTATATTTCTGAAAGGTTCCAAAAAGCTTGTTATAAGCGGGTGGGATGTATGTAGACGGTGTGTATTTCTAAGAGTCTAATAGCAGTTAGGTTGTCTCTTGATCTCTGGTGGTGATACTTCTGTGAGAAGCTTGCTCTACAAGTATATTATAATCTTTCGATTTCTGAATAATATATTGGGCGGCTTTTGGAGTGTGGGATTTTTCTCCCGAAAGGGTTTTCCCCACGTAAATCTTTGTGTTGTGGTATGCATGATATTTGTGTTTATTTTTGTTTAATTTTTTGTAACTATTAAAGATCTATAAAGTTTTGCATTTTTCTCCTCTCAAGATTAGTGTAGGAAGTTGTTCCACTACCTTAACTTCCTTATAGGATACAAAAGAAAGGCGCCCAACAAAGAAGCCAAGGGTACTCTACAAGAGAAAGGCTAGAGAGGCTAGCAGGCCTCCATCTAAAAGAACAAAGAAGACGGGCACTATGGCCATGGAGTCCATCCCAAAGGAGTCTTCTCTTCCTCCACCAGCAACACATCCTCCTCCTTCTCCTTCAAATCCTCCTTTGCCACCTCCAGTTTTGGCTCCTCCATCGCCACTATATTCATCCGCTCCTGCTTCCTCTACTCCCATTCCTCCTCCCATCCTTTCCTCTCCATCGGCCATCGACATTTCGATACATCTCACCTCTTCCACTCCTTCCACCTCTTCCATTTTGGTGGAGTCTTCACCTTCTGCGTCCACCGCTTCTTCCTCTTCCCTTTCCACCCCTCAATTCACCATCTCTACCTTGCCACCTACCATCCCTTCCATTGCTTCCCCTTCTTCCCTTAGCCTATCAAAGTCTTTCATATCACATCTCGCCAACCTGCCCAAGCAACTAACGGATATCTTGGTCTTGCCCGCAAATCAAGCCACAATAAACCAAGTTGCATTTGCTTCTCCTTCTTCTCAAGAGATTCTAGAGCCACCCTCCATGGAGAGCGTTGACAAAATTCTGGAGATGCAAAAGTAGGAAAGAGAAGGCATGGAGAGTATGCCTACAATGGAGGAGACTTTTGTTGCTCCTCAACATGAGCAGAAGACATGTAAAGAAGTTGTAGAGGTAAAAACAACAGAGCCTTAGGAGGAAAAGATAACATAAGAAGAAAAGACATTAGACATAGAGGAGAAGAGGGTAGAAGAGCCACAAGATGAGCAGCAAACAGAAAAGGCCACAACAGAAAATAAGTTTGCAAAAATTCCTTCCTCCGCAGAGCAAACAGCAGCTCCTGATTGGTTGCAACAACAATTTAAGAATAAAGGGCCTATAATTGAGACTCCAGAGGCAAGCCTTGAAGCAATTTTAGCTTGCATTGGGCAGCCCAAGGAGAAGAAGAAAGCGAAAATAAGGTCACATGTGACCAAGGATGCCTCGTGTTCAAGAATTCTTCATGTGGTGACTCCTACAGTGGATAAGGATGCCACTTCAATTTTGCCAAAAGAGTACAATGTCTCTTCGATCAACATTGGCCCCACCAATAGAGAACAAGAGATAGATGAATTTCAAGGGTCAATATCCAATATTTTGAAGAGAATGGATAAGGATCAAGCCACGAAGGAGTTCAAGGCACAAATTGCAGAACTCTTGGCCTTCATCCAACAATTGGTAACTCCTATCCAGAGCATCCCCGAGAAACCTGCAGCTCCAATTTTACTCTCAAAGGAGGATGTTAACAAAATGGAGCAAATGAAGACATGGGCGCAAACCACACATGAGTGAATTAGCAGTATTGTTGCTACGAGAAACAAGGCGATTGTAATAGTTGTTGAAATGCACAACTTTTTTATTTTGAAAGAGGAAATCGATAAAATGATTGAAGATTGTGTTGCTTTCTCTAAGTACTATAAGATGATGTATCCGAAGTTGGAGGCAATCAAGAGGCTGCCTACAGAGACAATAGAGAAAGAAGAAATTTTGCCCAAGGAGGAAGTTAGAGAACCAGCATTTTGGGTGTATGCGCTGGATTTCCAAAAGGAAGTGATATCTCAGGTAATGCCTAAGATAAGTACAATTGTTCAGCAGGTTAATGAAGTACTAGCTAACTATGATCAATACCTGAAGGATATGGTGAAGATTCCAATTAGTGCTTTAGGAAAGCTAAATGACGTGGAGCTGAAGCAGCAATGGCAGAAAATTATACAAAAATAGCCCACTGATAGCTTAGATAAAGGATTTTTGGATGTTGCTGCACAATTTTTGGTACGTTCAGAGGAGGTGATACGACAAAGAAAATTTTGCATTGACCTTCACAGCAAGCTAATGCATGAATATGAAGCTTTGGCTTACAAAGTTCATGCTGATCAAGGCCCTTCGAATGATAAATTGACAGTTGTCCTTACTACTTTTGTTAAATATGCTACAAAAGAAAAAGAAGCTGGAAAATTTGTAATAGATGATAAATTTCTGTAAATTCTAGCCAGCTATAGGTAGTTACCTCAAAGTGCATGCATCCAGATTTTATGGGATTTTGTAAGATGTATTTAATGTAAAAGATATATTAATATATTTTACATTCTCCTAGGTTCATATGTAATAGAATTTTAAATTGGGGGATAAAAGGGAATATTTTTTAAGGCATTAAATGCACCTCCAATATTAAATGCAAATGTAATCTAGGCAATTGGTGTTGAGTTAATCTCCACCATTGATTTTGCAAGCCTTCTCTATAAAAGGCAGCATCCTCTCATTTGTAAAAGGTTGAACGAGAGTTGTTGTAAAGGCATTTTGAGATTAATACAAGCAAAGGCATTGGAGTTTTGGTGACTTTCTTGTTGTTTATGAATGCATGCATGGTTCCTTCCAGTTTAGTTTCAATTCAGTTATAATGATGACAAAGTGTTGAGGTAGTTTGATAAATTTCCTACTCATACCATTTGTAATTTTCTAATTGTAAGTTACAGTGTATGGTTAGTCTAAGCTTTTTACAACATTAGTTCAACTGTGGATGTTCATTTATATTGTGCCAGTAATTGGATATATGTCTGAGTATTTACAGTCAAAAGTTTTTTCCTTTGAAGATTGCACTATTTCTGCAACGTTGTGGATTTAACCCTAATTAAACAAGAATTAGTTTTATGGGGGATTTACATATCTATAGCATCAGCTTCATTGATTTGATGTTTGGTGATAGTAGAGCCCCTCAAGTGAGGGATCTGTTCCAGCAAAGTCAAGACATTTTGAGATCTTTGAAGGATAATCTTCACCATGCACTGAAACAGTAGAAGATGTCTGCTATTCAACAACATATTGAGCGCACTTTTGAGGTTGGAGACATGGTCTGCTTGAGGCTCCAAGCTCCAGCCTTAAAGACTAGCCACTCTCAAGAAGAGTGGAGCAAAGAAACTCAAGCCGCATTTTTATGGGCCTTTCAGGATCATCAGGAGAGTTGGGGAAGTGGCTTACGAGTTAGAGCTATTGGCGAGTAGCAAGGTGCATAATGTCTTCATGTGTCACGCCTCATGAAGGCGCTTGGGCACAATGTTGTAGCTTCATCAGATTTGCCTCCATTGGATGAGGGACAGTTGGTTTTGGTTCCAGAGGCAGTCATTGATTTCAAGGAGCGCTCTTTGAGGAGGAGGTCTATCAAAGAGTATATGGTGAAGTGGAAGAATTTACCAATTGAGGATGCTACTTGGAATGATGAGCATATTTTGCAGTATCCAGACTTGCAATTGTTTGAAGACAAGCAATCTTGGGGAGGGCAAACTATAATGTCCCCTTCTCAGCACTAATCCTATCTAATGACCATTAGCTTATCTCGAGGCCCGTAGGCTAGTCGGAGGCAAAATTAGGGTTTCCTTTTTTCTAGGAATTTTCCTTCTGAGTTTTCAAGAGATGTTTGCAGGGGTTTAGCAGTTTGTTTTCTAGGTCTTCTGGGTTTTCAAAGGGCTTCAGAGGGGTGTGACATTCATTTCCATTAGGGGATATTTTTGGACTTACTATTTTTAGTAAGTTACAACGATTGCTCTATTTGTGCTCAAACGGTGTTTGGAGTCACTATTTTTAGCAATATGCTATTTTTAGTAAGTGTTATTTTTGGCAGTGCAGTTTGGCAGCAATTTAGCACTCAATTTCTATTTCGAGCAATGAAGTAGTTTTGTTTTCGCAATGGCTTCTCTAGCATTCTTCGAGCTCAAAAAAGGAAAGTTTAATAACTTAAGTCACATTATATTTCATTGTTGCTTTTGGACCCCATGCCTAGGCATTGTGACTTGAAGTTGTTTTAAAAAGGTGGGCCTCATTTTGGACGCCCAAGTTGGAGATTAAAATGTTTTAAGTTATATTTTATGCCAAGGTAAAGTGGACGCCATAATACACAAGCAATGAGTTTTAATATGTATTATTTTATTCCTCATATTTGGGCATCCCATTCTAGAGGGAAAAGGGATTTGAAATTCTGGGATTGAAAACCTATAGGTATGCCTCTCTGCCTCTTCATTTGGTGATCCATTTTCATATCATAATGAAGTGCTACTGAAATTATTTCATACTCTTGCTTTGGGGTTGGCATACCTCCTAGCTCTTCATCAGTTTCGGGTTTGAAAGACAACTCCTAGCTGATCATTTGGTGCATCTTCATCCAGAGGTTGTAATCTGAGCTTCAATGGTGATGGCTTCATTCTTGTTTTCAGTTTGGTGTGGCTTTGATGTCTTCTAAGGCATTTTTTGGTGTGTTCTTTTCCTGTTTGGTGGTTGTTTTGGAGTGCTTCTACAGACCTAGCTGATCCACATCTCTAATCATATCTTCCTAAGGAGTTGGAAGAATTTTGTGGGTGATGATTCATTGGAAGCCTTGCAACCAGGTGCCCCTTTGCTCCTATTTTGACAATTTTTGATTGAGTGTGTGATTTTTGGTTTGAGCTCGACCTCCCTAGAGGGCTGTACCACTTGCAATAGGGTCCTTGGGAAGCATGCTTGAGTATTCGGAGTTGTTTGGTGGATTTTTGCTTCATGATCTTGGATTCCTAGCCCTTAGGCTTCATTTGCATCTAGTTTGGGGTCATTCGGAGGAGTATGGAGGGAGTTACGAGCGTTTGAAGGTGTTCCAGGCTTGCTGATCAGAAAAATCAGATCGCTGCACTTTCATATCAGACCTGGTATCTTTGTCTTTATTTCATATTTTCATGCTGCCTCATCTTTATAATGTTTCAGAGATGAATATCTAACACTTGGGCTTTACTGTTGTTGATTCTCAAATGATATATTGCGTTAGGTATCATTTTGTAATCGATGATCTAGTAGTACTAATCAGCCTTTCACTTCAATACTTTGTTTTTCACTCCCACTGGATAAGTGATTGAGTTTTTGTTTAATTTTTGTTGCCCATTGAAAAGTGGAAGTGGTTGGCTATTCCGCCTAGCATTTTGCTTTCATTTACTTTCTTGTAGCCCGTTGAAAAGTGGAAGAGGCTGGCTTTTCCGCCTAACATTTACATTTCCTCTATTGGCTAGCTTTCCGCCAATAGCTCATTGTACTTTCAGCACTTCATATTATTATCGGATCCCCTTGCACCATATGCTCTCACCTTGCCCACTTCAGGATCTACGTGATCAAAAAGTGAAGGGTTGCTTCCAAGTTTGTAATCTTTCATTGGCTAACACTAACAGGTGAAGTTTATGTGCAAAAAAATTGGAAAAAACTAAGGGGGATATTTCACTGACAGTCGAAGCTTTGGGGTTATCTTTCTGAAGTTTTCTGAAGATAGATTTCCCTTCAAGAGACAGGGTACTCTATTACTTTGTTAGTGTTATGAATGTGCAAAAACACTCATCAAACACCATTCTTCAATTACTAAAAGAAAACTACACCTATCCCTTTATAACTTGGAATGCAAGGATAACACATAAAGAGAAATTGCATACTTGGCTTCATCTTGCCTAGAGAGATAGTAAACCAATGAGCCTAAGATAACTTGGCATCCTCTCACAAAATTGGCATGGGTGCAGTTTAACCATCATCAGCTTCCCAAGACTTGGCTAGAAGAACTAGCTGTCATGTCCCCGATTCAAGGCTGGGTCGGCCAGCTTGATATTTCAAATAAATAAATAAATAATAATATTTAAAAGTCAAATTATTATAAATAATATTTAAATTATGAGTTCTAGCCGACTTCTTTAAAAGTTGGCGCCTCAATAAATTTGAATTTCTTTTCTTAACTTGGCCGACCTGTGGGAAGGCTCTTTTGAGCATGTATTTATACGAGGTCACTGCCTTGTCTCATCAGGATGGAATTGAAGTAAGAGACCAAATTGGTCTGCAAGGACGAAAACCTCTATAGGGTAACCTGAGGTTAGGATGAAAACCCTACCTCTGTTCTTGGCAAATCCACACAAGGTTTGCAGATTGGGCGAATATAGTGAATCCATTCCATTTTTATATTACAGTTTTTGGCAGCGCCTTGTAGGAGATCTGTACATTGACCTAGCCTGCATGATTACACTTAGATCTGAAGCGTTTCCAATTCAAGGTCCCAAGCGACTAGCTACAACACAGGCTTCTGCTGCATGTACTCAGTACTCTGGGAAGTGTGAATAACTGAGCAGTGATTAGTATGATTGTAACCCGTTTCAGCTTCAGATTGGAGGTGAATGCATCAAAATATTTAAATTATTTGTCAAGAAATTTGTTACTAAGCATAACCCGATCTGAGTATTAATATTTTGTGTCTATCATGGATTTTATCTGTGCAATGTTTACAATCTGATGTATTGTAATTTCTCCATGATGCAAAATTGTTACTTTGAGTTTGAATTCAAATAGTTGTTCCAGTGCATGAATTGGGTTTGATGTTGGTTACCATTTAATTCAAGGTGAAAGGGAGAGTTAACTGATTTTCAGACTGTGATCAGAACCGTAGTATATTACAGTGGTATCAGAGCCTAAATCTTGCCAGCCTGCAGGTCTATCTTCCTTGGACGCTTGCAGATCTACATTGGACGGGAGGAATGGCATGGATTGGGGACATACATACCTTGAACTTGGGTTGATGTTTCCTGAACATTAGTATCATTTGTCGTTGAGATGTCCTCCTGTTTGATAGCTTGAAACTCTGATCCTTCTCTTTTCTCCACTATCATCACACCTTTGCTGACCTCCTTATGAATAGCTGAAATCTTCTCTACTTCAGGCTTCACTTCAGCATCTTTAGGGGACTCAATCACTTCTATGACTTCCTCTTTTTGTGAGTTTGGCTCATGTTCCCTTACGTGGGGCTCCTGTTTCAAGAGTGATTCTTTTGGTTCCGACCCTTTAATCTTTTCCCTGGCAATTTTTGAATCTTCCTCTTCTTTCTTCTTTCGCCTTATGTAGTCATAAAGTCCCTTTTTGTGGGGGTAGTAGGACTCGTGCACTCTCAAGTACTCATCAAGGGGAATACAAGCCTTTGCATCATTTGACAAGCTTTGGTATTCGTTCAAAATTTTGGGGGCTTTAGACTTGTACTCTTCTATCTTCTTTCGTGCTTTCAACAACAACTCTTCGATAGGGTCTATGTCCTCCACCCTAGGTAAGAATTTAGGTAATGACATAAATGCATCATATGATTACGATGATTCACAGTGTATGGGACCATACAACACTATGCAACATAGTAGATGTGATGATGTGATTGGGTTGTTTCAGATTGAGTGCCACAACAAAAGATTGCAGGTCTATCTAAGAAACCCCACGATTATGCACTTAGACTACAGGGAGGTGCCACAAGAAACATTCATACTCCCTTGTACCAAGATTGGTGATGGAGTTTGGAAGAGAAATGATTATATCAGAATTGCGCATCAAAGTGGCAAAACAATGATTCTGAGGTTGACATGGGATCCAGGCATTGTCATTTTCAATGCGTTATTTCTTTGGGATCCTGACGAATTGCATCACAAGTGTTGGCTTGTTGACGTCTACATCAGGGCTGAGCAACGAAAGATTGGGTATTTGTTGGTCATCTCGGCATTCAAGGACATGAGCTCGCAATTGCTTGAGGACAAGCAATTTCTGGGATGGGAGGACTGTCGTGTCCCTGATTCAAAGCTGGGTCGGCCAGCTTGATATTTCAAATAAATAAATAAATAATAATATTTAAAATTTAAATTATTATAAATAATATTTAAATTATGAGTTCCGGCTGACTTCTTTAAAAGTTGGCGCCTCAATAAATTTGAATTTCTTTTCTTAACTTGGCCAACCTGTGGGAAGGCTCTTTTGAGCATGTATTTATACGGGGTCACTGCCTTGTCTTATCAGGATGGAATTGAAGCAAGAGACCGAATTGGTCTGCAGGGACGAAAACCTCTGTAGGGTAAACTAAGGTTAGGACAAAAACCATACCTCTGTTCTTGGCAAATCCACACAAGGTTTGCAGATTGGGCAAATATAGTGAATCCATTCCATTTTTATATTACAGTTTTTGGCAGTGCCTTGTAGGAGATTTGTGCATTGACCTAGCCTACATGATTACACTCAGATCTGAAGCGTTTCCAATTCAAGGTCCCAGGCGACTAGCTACAGCACAGGCTTCTGCTGCATGCACTCAATACTCTGGGAAATGCGAATAACTGAGCAATGATTGGTATGACTGTAACCCATGTCAGCTTCAGATTGGAGGTGAATGCATCAGAATATTTTAGTTATTTGTCAAGAAATATGTTACTGAGCATAACCCGATCTGAGTATTAATATTCTGTGTCTATCATGGATTATGTCTCTGCAATGTTTACAATCTGATGTATTGTAATTTCTCTGTGAAGCAAAATTGTTACTGAGTTTGAATTCAAATAGCTGTTCCTGTGCATGAACTGGGTTTGATGTTGGCTACCATTTAATTCAAGGTGAAAGGGAGAGTTAACTGATTTTCAGACTGTGATCAGAACCGTAGTATATTACACTAGCATATGGGAGAAAGGGATGGCCTTATTGCGATTTGTGAGAACTCAAGCAAGAAGGCACAATCTTTCGATGACCAAGAGCTTTCTTGCTACTTTCACAAGAGCTAAACTTTCACAAAACCAACTTAGAGAAACTTTTCTAGGCACTAGTTTGAGCATAGTTGAATCTTTGCTATGAAAACCACACTAGCACCTGCTTCTCTAAATGGGAAACAATGTGTATCCAAGTGTATTTCAACTTTGATGTGAGCATCCAAATTTGGAGGATAATGAGGATAAAGAGGGACTAGCTGATTTGCATGATAATTAATAAATGATGCAGAATTGTTGCTACATCAGTTATCTCAAATTTAGCAGCAAAAATCTTTTGGGGAAAAAATCAGCAAACCAAAAGTATAAGATTTTTTGAAAAAATCGGATTTTTTAAAAAATGTAAAAAATTGTAGAACAAGAGATAAAAACTGGTTTTTTTTAAATTGAAAGGCATTTCCATAGCATAGAGATATAGAGAGCAAATAAAATAAAGAGTTTAACCAATGAATTGTAGAAAATAGATTTTTGTAATTTATATTTATATCGTTAATTACATTCATTGCATTGCACATCTTTCAAACTCAAAGAATTACTTCGCATTGCATAACTAACAACTAGATACTGATAGATGACAAAATTTCAATTACAATATATTTTTTTACGAAGTCAACCTAATAAATTATGCAATTACTTCACATTGCATAACTAATAACTAGGAGCAGCTGCCAATTGCATTATCTTGTCATGGCATTCCATGAGACCACATTTCTTTGAGGCATTTTTTCAAACACTTCGCTGCCTTGTCTATGCTACGAAATTTTTCATACATGTCTACCAAAGCATTTTATCAAACAATTCACTTGCTTGCTGCTATGGCTAAAAGCCTAAAACAGGTGCTTTCAAACAAGCTATGGATGCTTGGAAAAATCTATCAAAGCATAATAATAAGCAATAGCATAGACAAGGCAGTGAACTGTTTGAAAAAATGCCTCAAAGAAATGTGGTCTCATGGTGATGGAATGCCATGATGAATGCCTATGGCGATGGATTGTCATGGCATTCCATCACCATGAGGACACATTTCTTTGAGTCATCTTTTCCAACAATTCACTGCCTTGTCTATGGTACGACATTTTTCATACATATCTACCAAAGCATTTTATCAAACAATTCACTGCCTTGCTGCTATGGCTAAAAGCCTAAAACAAGTGCTTTTGAACAAGCTATGGATGCTTGCAAAAAAATCTATCAAAGCATAATAGTAAGCAATAGCATAGACAAGGCAGTGAACTGTTTGAAAAAATGCCTCAAAGAAATGTGGTCTCAAACAGTTCACTGCCTTATCTATGCTACAACATTTTTCATACATGTCTACTAAAGTATTTTATCAAACAATTCACTGCCTTGCTGCTATGGCTAAAAGCCTAAAACAGATGCTTTTGAACAAGCTATGGATGCTTGGAAAAAATCTGTCAAAGCATAATAGTAAGCAATAGCATAGACAAGGCAGTGAACTGTTTGAAAAAATGCCTCAAAAAAATGCGGTCTCACGGTGATGGTTGTCATGGGACTCCATCACCATGAGACTGCATTTCTTTGAGGCATTTTTTGAAACAGTTCACTGCCTTGTCTATGCTACCACATTTTTCATACATGTCTACCAAAGCATTTTATCAAACAGTTCACTGCCTTGCTGCTATGGCTAAAAGCCTAAAACAAGTGCTTTCGAACAAGCTATGGATGCTTGGAAAAAATATATCAAAGCATAATAGTAAGCAACACGCTATGGCCTCATCGTTTTTTTTCACATGAAAATCAACACGATTTATATTCTTGTTTTTTTGTAGGTTTTAAATGCGTTTTTTGGTGATTTTGCAATTCTAAATGGGAAAAAATCGTT
>CM021107.1:428160700-428345899 GCA_007115665.2 Sequoiadendron giganteum | reverse complement strand
CATCTAAGGATTCAAAACTCGCAAGTCCCGTGAAGAGGTTGATCTAGGATTTAAAAGACTTGTTTAACAGTCAATTTTGTCACAGATCACCAAAGGGATGCACCTTTGCACGTCACTTTGATTTAACTACATCTGAAGCAATATTTAATGTAGTTCTGGCTCTAAAATGGGACACTAGTATCTTAAATGATCCCTTGGATGTTGGATAATCTGCTCCAAGCTGATTCCCTTTATATTACTTTCCTTTTCTTCTTGGTAATGTGCCATTGTCTATATAATAAGTTAATGATGTATTTGAGTCATATATTTATTAAGGCGTATTCAATTTTGGAACTATTTGTATTAAACAATTGCACTTATTATAGGCCATATGATGAAACTTTGGTGCCAATTGCATGATGCGACATAATTCTTGATATTATCACCCTTGATGGCCTAGTTATGGTGCTGCTCAATCTCGCAATCTCTATCCTGATTCAATCATTCAGTTAGAGAGCCAGTTCAATTGATCAAACCAAATTTTATGATTTATGGATGACCCCACGTTGGAGGTATCACTAATGATAACTTCAAGGTGACACATTTGCTTAGTGATTGAGTTTATTTCATTGGTTCAACTTGTGTGTAATGAGTTTATGTGTCAATCAAGTCAGTCAATTGATTGATAGGTCTTCAGTTGCATGTGTCAAGTATCCAATTTGACTGGATGGGGTATAATGATAACTCCAAATTCGCAAACATGTAACCATCATAAATGTGAGCTCTATTTAAGCACATAGTGCCAATGTAAAATACAGATTCAAATGTTGGATAAATGAATAAAGTGTAGGTTGCTAGAATTTATTTAAAGCAATCATTTGTTTTGCAGGTTATGATGATTTTGAAGTGCTAAAGTCAGTAATTTTTTCTCTCTTCTGCCTATAATAATGTCCCGAGTTTCTCCAAATTTAAATTGCTGCGTGCATGGCATTTACAAAGTTGCTGCAATTTAGAATCGGCCGGTCTATGATTCAAAGACAACAGCATTGGTAGACTTTTAGACTACTGTTTGTGGAGGATACTTGGTGCCCACAGGTTTATTGTTATTCAAGTTTATCATGGTATCAAAGCAGCAGGTTCACTGGTTCTTTCTCTCCAGTGAATGGTGAAAAAAGACATGCAATGTCAGCAAGCTACAACAAAATTTCAGTTTGGTAGCATTCAATGCAACCTGTCAAGGTTGATGATTGATAGAAGTCCTGTGTAAGTCATATGCACATGAGATTGGCAATTAGTGATTAGAGAGTTATTTACTAGCTGGGCTGGTTGCATTACTAATTAAAGTTTTCAAGTAGCTGCAAACATAGGTAGCTCCAGCATGCAAAATCTTAGGGAATGTCACTGGTTAGAGGGGGCCTCCAACTTTATCCCTTGGAAATTAAGACTACAAAGTACAAACACTCATGAAGGAGCTGGATCTTTGGGTTAACATGGAGGATAAAGTAACTGCCCCTACAAAACCATGAATGCTGCCTATGAGGTGAAGAGTGTCAAGACAAGGAGTACTGTCTTAGACCCTATGAAAGAACATTTGATACATCATAAAGAAGTCTATTAAAAGTGCTGTTTTGCAAAAGAATTGTATAGTTCTTTGAATGCTTTATCTCAAAGTGTGGCTATATCTAGAAAGATATTTTTAAAGATTAAGTTTTCCAGGTTCAAATGGGTGAATCTGGCATTGTAACTACTAATCTCATGAAGATTAATGTGTTACGAGACCAACTGTTCACTACTGGTTCTGATGTTCAAGATGAGGCTTTGATAACCTTTGCTTTCAACAACTACCAATTGCAAAAGGTAACTGCTCATGAGCACAAATAACGATCACAAAGGCTTCTGCAAAGACAGAAGTAAACTGTCATGTCCCCTTCTAGTTGACATCTCTCAGAGCACATGATTAGCCTATTATGCGACCCTCGTAGGCTGATAGGATGGATAGAGGGTCTTGATGGAGCTTGGCTTGGCTTCATTTGTCAGTATTTTTTACAAGTTGGCTTTCGTTCGGGCTCATTCGGACACTTTTTGCTTGAGTTGCTATTTTTAGCAGTATTCGGCACTCAGCGAAGCACCCCTGCTATTTTTAGCAGTATGGATTGATCACGTGCAGAATCACTTCCTTATTCGTCAGCTTCAGACGGTTCGTGCATCGGGTGAATATTGAGAGAGATATTAATATTTAATTGATTTAATTAAATATTAATTATTGGAGCTTATATTATAAAGTTATAATATTTTAAATATTATAATTTAAGTGATTTTGGCTGAAGGGGTCGCCCATCATGTAAGGGGCCATTTTAATTATATTTTATAATTAAAATTTGATCAGAGACTATTGAAATAATTAAAAAGAAAAGTCGAATTTATTTTAATGATGCCTCTTGAAGGAATTCGCACTTTTCAAAGAGAATATAAGGCTTTGCTTTGGAAATTGAGCCATTATGTTATTGAATATGGAAAATTGGTCAAGTCTTCTTCCGGAGAACGAAGCCTAGGGTTTCTGTTGTCTACAGACATTGGAGAACGAGCCATCTTCAGTGTTGCGATTCAGAGGCTGTGAGATACCAACTAATCTATTGCATTTCAGAGAGATTTCTTCATTCAGGAGAGATCACAGAGCTATACAGAGGTTTATATCTTCAGGGTTTTGGTCTGGAAATCGTCCAGAAAGAGATCTTCAATAGTGGCGCACCTTTTTATCAATATCTAACACTCTTTCCAAGGCCGTACTTATTTATTGCTGTTGTTGTAGAAGCCGTACATTTCTGTACCAGGCCGTACCTTCACAAAAAGGGGCGTACTTTCTTCTTGGAGCAAATCACCTACTCTTTGATCAGACTGCCATTACCAATTGGGGCGCCTATATACCTGGCATCATTTTGGATCGTCAGACGGAGGGAGAAAAGCTTATTTATTGCAGCCGTACCAGATTCAAGGTCATTTTCATATTGCAGCAAATCAGGTTTTTGAAACAATATTTTATATTATTTAGTCTGCATGCCAGAGATCTTTTATTGTAATCATCTGAAATGTATAATAAGATCATAGATGAGTTATTCCAAAGGGTTTCTGCTTCAGTATCTACTTATTTGAATTTATATGAATTTCTTTCAAAATCGCACCTTTATTATTGTATGCAAAAATCACAAAAAAAACCAAAACACAAAAACAAACAAAAAAATCATACAGTTTCAGAAGTCAGGGGAAACAAGGGTTTCTACATAAACCCCAACCTCACCATCATTAGGAAGATGAAAGGTTTAAAGAAGAAAGAAGACTAAAAACAATGAGAAAAAGGAAACATCTTCCTCTTCTAGTGTAAACAAAAAGAAAAGTCATCTCATTGAAATCAAGATCTCCTGAGTAATCCCAGATAATTAATTCATCATTCATCTTAGTTGATTGTGACATATCTTTCTTCCATTTTCTCGGAAGAGCTAATCTCAGCATAACAAAAGACAATCTACATAGAATCATAGATAATGCATATAGAAAATCAATCATAATCGTAATTTTAGTTCTCATTTTATTTCAAAGTCACACTCAAAAATTAGCATGAAACAACTTGCAATGAATAATTCTTAATTCTAAAGTATCTTATCCCAGTGATCACTATTTACTGGTCACACGTAATCCAAGCAAATGATGTCAGATTTGCAAAACTTAGCAAACTGAATTTTAGCCTAGAAGGGTGATTATAGCAAAACAAAAAATACTTATCTGTTTAAATATTCTGATGGATGCAATAACTGGTCACAGTATGATATGCTGCTCTTGCGCTCAGATCAGTACACAACCCTCATGGTTTGAACACAAGCCCATGATTTAGAATAGAAATTCCCTGGAATCATTTTGAGGAGAGATCTTATCCACATCTGCAAAAGAAGCATGTTGATTAGGCCTGGTTGGGCAATTCTTAGCATAGTGACCAAACTTGTCACATCTAAAACATTGAACACGAGAGAGGTCCCTCTTCTTCTTGAATGCGGGAGCATCATCAAAACTTTTATCCCTATTCCTCTTGAAGTATCCTTTCTTTCCTCCTTTTCCTTCCTTCTTCGAGGATTGAGCGGAAAGAACATGAATGTCTTCATTTGTAGAGCTTCGACCAATACCTCTCACAACCAACCTAGACTCTTCTTGAATACAATCTGCCCTAAAACAATCAACTTGGGAAGTTTTGATCTCGCACTAATTCCTTGAATGTAAGATTCCCAAGATGAAGGAAGACCATTAAGAGCCAACATGGTCAAATCCTTGTCATCAACAATATGACCAATGGTAGAGAGTTGATCTCTCGATTCGGTGATCCTCATGAAGTAAGCGATGACAGTTTCTCCTTTCATCATCTTGACATGATGAAGTTGTTGCTTTAACGCAAGTGCACGGATTGTGTTGTTGATCTCATACATCTCCTCCAAAGACTTAAGCATCTCTTTTGTTGTCTTCAACTTAGAGATGATTGGAACAATATGGTGCTTCACGAAATCAACTAGCATCTTCTTTGCCTTAGTGTCTTTCTTCTTCCATTGAACCTTTTCTTCCTTTTCTGTAGGCTCGGGGACTGTGCTCTCCACGAACTCTGCCAATTCATTTTCCTCCAAGGTGAGCATAATTTTGAATCTCCATGATGTGAAATTTGATGCTCCCTCAAGTCTATCCTCGATCTTGAGATCGTTCACCATCTTGACGAAGTGATAGAAGAGATCAAGAAGGTGAAGGAGAATAAGGAAAATTGCTGCAAGATAAATCTGATCAAGATCTTCAAACCCGCTCTGATACCATGTTAGTTTTTCATGATTAGATATCTTAAAACAAAAAGTACTTAGAAAATGCAGCACATAAGACAAATAACACAGCAAGGTACCCTGGGAAAACCCTCCAACCTGAGGGAGAAAAACCCAACCAATATATCTCTTATATATTGATTCAAATAAGAGCAGAAATCTGCTTACAACTCAGGCACAACACAATGCCTAATAGGTACAATGAATAATAGCACCTCTCCTAGATGCAAAGATAAATGATATATTTCTCCTTAAGCTCAACCTGCTGCTACAGAATAAAAGTCTACTGCTACAGAAATGATGAACTGCTGCTTAAGTGTGAACTCCTCTAGATAAGCGAATTATGCTGAATGAACTTGATTGATCAAATGATTGAATGAGGACTTGTATTTATACACAACAATGCTAGGGTTCGCACCTCTTCACAAATGAGGTCGTCCTCAATAAAAAACGCATTTATTCATAATAGGTCGGCCCCATTAAATAAATTATCAATTATTAATTATATAAATAATAATGAGGCGCCTCCTTAAAAATTCGTGACACTTCATCAAATCAAAAAATTATAAATTAAATAGCCGATTGGCTATTATTTAATTTATCATTATTGTCTAGAAGGATTCACCTGACGCTACAATGAACTTCAACAGGCCTCGCCGTCTTTACTTTTTGTACTGCATTCTCATTTGTTGATCGGTTGAGCCATCACTCTACTCTCGCTAAATAAGTGGTCGAGTTGCATGTTTTGTAATGTCAGCATTCAGTTTTCAATCTAACGATCCTTGGCACCATATGCTCACACCTCGCCTATCATTGGGATCTCGGTGTACATTCTTGGTGTAGGGTTACATTTCAATATTGGTTTGCATTTGCTAACGCTGACAGGTGACTTTGTTGTTAAAAATTGAAAAAATTGTAAGGGGGTCATTACAGTGGTATTAGAGCCAAGATCCTACCATCCTATGAAAAAAAAAAAAAAAAATAGAGCTCAATTGATAGATGGTGACAGAGAAAGCAGATTCTACACTAGAGGTAACAGAGCTCAGTTTCAGTTTCCAGAGATTGATACCATTTCAAAGTTTTTGAGAAACCAAGTGTTGATGATACAGCCGCGGGATTATACTTCCAGGCGCGACTTTTTGAAGAATAAATTTAAATATAGCCATAAGGCTATTTAAATTTCTATAGTGAATATTAAAATGAAGAGGCACCTTCATTCATGCAAAGAATAAATATTAATTATTGTTAAATAATTAAAATGAATGGACACGGTTTTTTGGAGGCCGACCTTCTAGAAGAGGCACGAATTTCAAGAGACGCGTCTTCTTTCTTGCAAGGCCAACTTCATCTTGTGAAGGGGTGCGAACCCTAATGCAATGATTATATATTCAAGTTCAATTCACTCATTTGATGATCAAGTTCATTCAGCATAATTCGCATTTTCTGGAGCAGCAGATCAACCTGTAGCAGCAGATTATATTTTGTAGCAGCAGGTCAATTCAAGGAGAAACATATAGTTTGTATATTGGCATCTAGGAGAGGTGTTGTTCATTGTATCTAATAGGCATTGTGTTGTGCCTAAGTTGTAAGCAGATTTCTGCTCTTATTCAATCAATATATAAGAGATATATTGGCTGGGTTTTTCTCCCTCAGGCTGGAGGGTTTTCCCAGGGTATCTTGTGGTGTTCATTGTCTCATGTGTTGCGTTTTTTTATTACTTTCTACTTGATTTATCTGATCATGAAAAACTAACACCAAGAAACTCTTTTTGCTCCAGCAGTAGTTCTGGTGAAGAAGAAAGATAATACCTTGCGCATGTGTGTTGATTACCGTGCATTAAATCAACAAATACTAAACTGGTGGGCAGATTTGAGTTCAGTTTAGAAGTTGGCAGTTAGGCATGGCTACTGATGAAGAGATGAATCTGGCAAAGACACTTTATATGGCTGGAAAAAGACTTGAAAAAGAATTTCTGTCAAGGGAAGATGAAAAGAACAATCTTCATTTGTTGGAACAATGTTTGAGACACAGGTGAAGCAATCACCTTCTGAGATAATGCAGTTGGCATTAGCACCTGCAGTGACCTCTTTGAATCAGCCCTAGTGGCTGAGGCATCTTGATGAAGAAACCAAGCTGCTGGTTACTTCTTGCTTCATGGAAGTGATAAGAATCGAGGTACCTCAATTGCCTTATGAAGAAGAAACCATGAAGATCATTTTAAATATGATAGTGGAGAGTTTTCAAAATTTGGATGAAACTGGAAGTAGATTGTTTCCAAGAAGGGCTGTTGTATTAAAGACATTTTCAGAAGTTGGAGCTTGCATCCTTTTGATAGAATTGGAGATGCAAAATCAGATTTACCATTTGTTTTATTATTTTTTCACCTCGACTCGGAGTGAGCAAGAAGAGGGGGTGCTTGCAAGTGTCATGAATGTTCTAATTCTTACCATCAAAGAAGCTGATAATCTCCCAGAAAGCATCCAATCTCTTCTCATGGATGCTTATGAACGTGAAGAAAAGGATTCTCCTATGGTTGCTATGCTGATCAAGGAATTGTTTAATCAATGTGAGGAGAAATTGAAGCCTCTTTTGAAGAAGATAGAGCAAGATGAAGGAAATATTAGTGGTCCTGGAGACGAATCCAATAAGTTCATGCAAGGTCATGTTGAAGATTTGGTGATGAAGGGTTTGCCTCTTGTTGTTATCTCAACTTACCAAGAAGTTCCACATGAAGAAATCAGCGACATACTTTCTCATGATGGTTTTGTTGACGTGTGTTTTATAACAGCGCCAGCACAGAATAAAATGTCCAACGGTCACTCTATTCTCTCTTATCAAAATATTTCGCAAGCTAAAATTGTATGAAAGTTCATGCGTTCAACTCCAAGGTTCCTTTAATGCGAATAGACTCAGTTGGTTGATATGAATATGCTGGGTATTCCAAGGGGACTTACGTAATTGTTCGATTTTATTGGCTCAAGCAAATGAAAGGTTTTGGCTATGACGCTCTGGTATTTGAACGGACTAGGAAATACTGAATTTTAAAGAGGTAGGGGTAGGGATCCTACAATCCAACTCTAAGGGTGGAAGGCAAAGACTAGCTTCAACAATCTCCAAACCAAACTTTGTTTCGTCTCCTCTTTGGACAACTCTGACAAAGCTGATGCAATCTTCAAAGGATGGATAAGATATTCAGATCGAGATTTAACATGCACACCCCTTCACAATGAAGCAAGTGGACACACAAATCACAACCGAAGTTAGGTGCTGAAATTCCAGTTGACCACGCAGGGCAGACTTACCGTCAGCAAGCCCGCTAGTGGTATGGATATAGGGAGATATGCTCAAACCAACGTTGCATTCCACAATTAACACTACTTGCATGAAAACAAAATCTACCTTACTCTACTCTACTTGAATTGGAAAGACGAACAAGTCTTGCTAGCTGCTCACAATAGAAGATAGAACCACCAAGCAAAGATAAATCTCGATATTATGAGAGTTTTCACAACAACTTCTTACAAAACTTTCAAAGGGAAAGCTTCCTTTCCTTTTCAAACTAAGTTAACTCCTAGCTTTACTCCTATCTCTGATTGCTGTCTAGCTTTGATCTATCTCTGATTCTAATTCTAATCGATTACAAATGAGGGGGGATGCCCCTTTTATAATAGGACCAGTCCAGTGGACGGTTCAGATCTTATTACAATAAAGGGCTCAAATTGAGCCACCCATGCCCTAATTAGGGTTTCTGCCCTAAAAACTGCCACTGAGAGGAGTGGGGCAATGAATGCGTTGTAGATTCTCCACTCCTCGTCACGAACCACTAACCGCCATCAATGCACGTCGTCTCCCTCCAGAAGGTCATCATCCAGAAGGGTGTTTCCCTTCTCCTTCTCACTGGCTGCAAATCTGATGAATCTGTCTAATACTGCCTCAATTTCCTGATCCGAAATGGGAGGAATGTGATCCAACTGAAACTCTAAAACTGTAACTGTTTGCCCATGCCGGGCACATGATTTCTTCCAGGCAACAAGGGCGTCCTGGGTGTTCTATATGATACTGGAAAACGTAGCAGTGTTCTCGAAGTCATCCTGTGTGAAGGTCTTCACCTTAAAGAAGAATGGCGCTAATCTGCTCTTCAAACCATCTGCAATTACCTCTTCAGAAGTCAACCTCCTGGCAAAGATTGCCTCCAATGTGTTGAGGATTCCATCTAAGATGTTTGTCATGGCCTTTCTGACCCTGACAGAATCTGTCTGTGATGCATCGTAGAATCTCCGGCCTGTGAAAATTGAAGAGTACCATCTGGCGAAGTCGTATCTATCCCCATGCTGAAAACACCTCCCTCAACCAAAGTGTGTTGAGGTATGCTCATCAAAGCCCCTAAACGAAGAACAACTCTCGTCTGATAGATGCGAGCCTCACCCCAAGCATGGTTAACTGCCTCCACCCTAGCCATAATATCGGAAGCTTGCCCATAGGCATGTGCAAGATCCTCCATGAACTTTCTTGTTTTTGTACGCACACTGGCAACCCACTTGTCCGCCTGCTATGCCATTCTCTTCAAATCCTCTAACCCGCTGATTGACTCCCTGGAAAATTCAGCTGGAAGCTCAATTGCTGGATTCTCTTGCCCACAAGGACGGGACAAGTGTTGCACGTAGCCAATCAGTGTCTTATGCTCTACCTTCAACCTTTTGTATTTGCCCTCAACATGGGACAATCTATCCTTGAGTGCTCGATAGGAATTATCACACTCCTCTACCACTTGTGCTCCAGTAGGGCGGCCAAGTTCCATGGTTGTGATCACATAGTTTTCTGGAACGGCCTTGTCTCTATCACACTCTATCCGAGGTACTGCCATATGCAAAATTCAGGATCCATCCTCATCCGTGGATATTTTAGAGAACTTCCTGGCCCTCTTCTTCGCTGGAGGTGCACTGATTCTTTGTAATAATTCCTCCATCTCGATCGCGGGATCGGTCTCATCTACAGGATCACACCTCATCCTATCCCTTAGCCATTCTGGCACCTCCTGTCGCTCATTTGATATAATAAAAGGCTGCTCCACCTCGGCCTCTACCTCGTGAACTTCTCCTCTGCCATCGTTCTGACAAGGCTCACTGTCATCAATAGGCTCAGTGTCTCCTGAGCTCCGGGCATCCTGATTTGAAGTAGCATTGCCCTCAAGAGCTGCCTCAATTTCCTGTTGAAACTAAGTATCAGTGGCCGTCCCCTCATCTATCTCTTGCTGATTTGCTTGTGGGTTACCTTCTCGAGGCATGTTGATGCTCTGGCCCACCGATTCTCTACGAGATGGATGACTCTCCACTTGCACCGTCTGCTCTACATCCAATCTCTCCCTCTGATCAACAAACAATGACACCTCCTGTAAGCTTGGAGAATGTGCCCGAGATGGCGTATGCATGGACTCCTCAACTACCACAGGCTCAGGTCGAACTGGCTCCTTTCCTCTAGGCTTTGGAGTTGGATTACTCTGTCTCCTCTGATTAGTTGCCGGTAATCTACTGTCTCCCATCAAATTGTACGTGAGGGGAATTGACCTTCCCTTAAGTCGGCTGACATGCCTCTCTATCCAACTCTGTGTAAATGTCAAGACTGGGATACAAAGCGTATCCAAGTCAGTGATCTCTGGCTCAGACCAATCTGGGAGTGGTAGAGGCGTATCTCTTACTGTCTCGTAGTCAGCCTGTACAACGTTTATGTCTTCCTCAATCTGATCTGGTACTGGGATAATCTCACACTCTCTGACCATCACCAATGGTATCCGAGAGAACATTCTCTTTCTGACTTCGATCTCATCCACTGCACTTGCCCAAAAGTCTTCGATCTGCACCTTGTGCTTGAACTCTTCTATCAATATCCATCTGATGTTTCGGTGGGGATCGTAGTAGTGCCTACTAGTGTGATAGGAAAGGTGAAAGAATTGGAGCTCTACTTCTGCCTCTCTTGCTGCTTGCAGCGATGGACAGATTTCATCTGAATTCCCCATGGTAATTGGGAATCCAAGTCCACCTTTCTTCTTCTTCTTCTTCTGAATCTTATCATAGGCAATCAGTTGCCTAAATACTTCCAGCATCACTATCCTATTTGTGGGATACCGAGGCAATCTGTATGGATAGGAGGAAAATCCTTGCAGCCTTATGTAGGTGAACTTTGGAAATTGGATAAACCAACATCCGAATTTCTCAATCATTTTTTGTGCCTCCCTTGATATTCTGTGATGGGTTCTTTGTTGCAGGGTCCTCGTTATGTGCATAGTAAAGGCATCATTAACCCTCTTGTAATTAGTTGTGCTTGTCAAATGCAACTGTGGACAAGCCTCATATATTTTAAACTGATGGGAACCGCAACCGATTGGTTCCTTGTAAGAGATCCCCCTGTATCTCGTCATGCGAGCCAGCATATAGACAAGGTAGGGGCCCATATAAAATGTCTTCGTTCTCCTCACGCCACGAAGCTGCTCATGTATGCTATCACTGATCATCAGTGCCCAATCCATGTAATCCTTTCCCTCTAACACCAAGTTGACAAAATAGAACATCCAAGGTTCAAAGATGAACGCTTGGGGGCATCCTCCAACTCTGCTTAACATCATGATCAGATCACCAAACTCCTGCCTCAAATCCTCCGAGACTATCTGCTTGGGCAATTTTGTGCGAGTTGGCTTGGGTTTAATCATCCACCTAGTATTTATCAAATCAGCACACCGGTCTGTGGTGGATGAGTACATCTTTCCAGCTCTTTCCTTTGTCTTGTAGATCATCTTCTCATGGACTGGAATCCCGAATGCCTCTTCAATTGCTTCAAGTGTCAGGTTGGCCAGTACCTTGCCATCTGGTGAAGCGACCGTCCTCTGCTCTGTATTGTAATGGTGGGCGCATTCCATGATGAGTTCTGGGCACCAGATAGCTGACGGAAAGTTGGCAGCTACATATAGTCCACTTCTGACAATATTGTGCAAAGTCACTGATGGGTGATGGCCTCCAGTCCCCATTATCCTTCTTCTGAATGCCTCCAGGTTGAATGAGCCTAAGTTCGTGTCAACGAGCCTGCCGAGCTTTGATGAAAATTTTGACTCTGGCAAGAATGACTTGCCCAGTTTCTTGATCAACGCTTGTCTGGACTCGGTGTGGTTGTTTTTGCCTCCAGCTCTTCTGCTTGATTCAGCCATTCTCAACTGTCTTGTTCACTTCAGCTGTGAAATTTTTGTATTTGCAGCAGCTCTTGAGACCTCTCCTAAATGCGTTTTCAGCAACCTTGTGAAGTTTCTTCTTAAATTCGTACTTCTCAGCAATTGCAGCCCTTTCAACTTCAAATTTCTCAGCAACTTCAAAAAAAGTCCAGACTTAACCTCGTTTATCTCAGCAGTCGGATAAAACTTCTTCACAAAGTCGTACCTTCTTAGAAACTGCAGCAACTGGCAACTGGGAAATTCGCACCTCTTCAGCAAATGTAGTCTCAGCAAGCTAAGTTGTACTTCTTCAGCAACTTCAACTTATGCAAATTTGCACTCCAGCAACCTTCGGCTATCTCACAATTTCGAACTCTTCAGCAACTTCAGCCTCTTCAAAAATTCGTACTTTTCACTTTAGCAACCTTTTTTTGCTCTTAGCAACTGGTGAGAGGAATGAAGAGGACTTCAAAAACTTATAGCCAGGTCGAATTCCTACAGAGGCTGTACTTAGCAAATTTTTTGAATTCGTTTTCCCTCTCTTTCCCAGTCGTAACACTTGTCATCTGAGGCATCGGAATCTCAAGTTTCTAGAATTATGATTTCATCATCTCTGCACAGGCCTGCCTCGTTGCATTGGATTCTTTAAAATATTAAATCACTCACTCTGTTGAACAACTTCGAATTGTTTGGCTAAGTCGTTTGATCTCTCCTTCGTTTTGGCAAAATCATCCAGCTCAAACCTCTAGCGAAATGCTTCTTATTCATTTTATTTGTTTGCCTTAGAGAAATTCCTCAAATTTGCCTTAGGAAATTTATTTGAAATAAGCACTGGGCAAAATATCCACCGAAACGATATGAGCGAGGCGTGGAGTAAGTTTGAATCACCTCTGAATTGCAAATATTCAATACCCAGAAGAAAAAAACTTTCCAGAATCCATCATTTTCATGTGTATCCGGACGAAGGGGTACTTTTAATTTTTATTATTTAAAAATAATAAAAATGGCTAATGTTTATTTCTTCTTCACATCCGGATGTCTTCCACTCCTACAATTTCGAGTTTCTCTACCTTGGCAAACTTTCTTGATTTCTCTGTGAAGAATTTTCTCTCCGGAATTCTAGCATCATCCTCCAGACATATTACCCATTTTCTCTTTTAGAAAATGCCTTAGGAATTTTATTTTTTTAAATTTAAATTTCACCATTTTACCCTCTGAAGGGCGCATTTAGCATGTCATGCTTCCATCCCATTCCTTAGGCAATTCCACACCTAGACCCTCTTTTCATACTTAGCAATTTTCATTTTTCAAGTCCCAACTCCTTGGGCGCATTTGACCCATTCAACTTCCTTGCCTTAGGCGCATATGCTAGTCTTAGAAGGAAAATTCCACGCCTATCGAGTGGCTCTTCATCTCCTTTAGGCGCATATGAGGGTGTTGACTTCCATGTTGGGCGCATTTCATACATGCAAAGGAAAGCGCCTCTATCTAGTGACCCTTCATCTCCCTTAGGCGCATTTTGGCTAGGCAACCTCCATTTCCAAGCGCATTTCACAGTGTTAGAAGGAATTCCGCCTATATGGTGACTCTTCACCTCCCTCTGGCGCATATGGCCTATGCAACCTCCATTTCCAGGCGCATTTGAGGATGCCTCAAGGAATTTTCATGCCTTAGGAATTTTATCATGCCCTTTTGGTGACCTTTCACCTTCCTTGAGCGCATCTAGGGGTATGAGGAGGAAACTTCATGCCTTAGAAGAATTTCTATGCCTCTGCCATGTGGGCGCATTTGACCTCTGTTCAGGAAATCTTGCACTTGGAGATTTTCATGCCCTTTTTATCTTCTTGGCACATATCATGTGTTTCTATGCCAGTTGCCTCTTATAAATTTCCAACGCCCTTTATGCCCTGGCTTTCTATTTTTAGTAAACCCGAAGAAGTTAGGGTTTCTTTGTATTTCATCCTGTTCTGAGCCGTGCTTGCACTGATTTTGCCACCCTATTTACCTTCTGCCCATACTGGTATGCTATTTTTAGCCTTTGCTATTTTTAGTAAACCCTAAAATTTGATCAGTCCATGTATCTCCGTTTGCTTTGAAATTTGTTCCAATTGCTTTTGATGCTGCGAGAGACCTGTTCATACTTTTCTCTGGCAATGACGTGCTATTTTTAGCCATGAGGTGACTTACTAAAAATAGTAAGTATTCAAATCGTGCTCAAATTTTGCCAGTAGGTAGCTTGAAAAATGCTGATCCCGGTGGCGTGCCTCGTTTTTGGCTCCTCCACATTTTACTTCATCTATTTTTAGACATAGCAAGGGAAATCCTAATCTGACTTGTATGCGCTCCCGACTGCTCCTGATTGCCTTGATTTCGACTATTTGTCACTCTGCTCGCTGGAATGAAGTGCTAGGTAACCGCTGGGCTGAAGCTGCTATTTATAATAAGTGTCTAGAAAGTGGTCCATCGGATGTCGGACGAGTTTGCATGTCGCAGTGCCCTTGGGATCTCAAAAAACCCAGAAAAACCCAGAAAACTGGTCAACATTCCGGCACTGACTAAAAATAGTAAGTCCCTGAAAACTGACTCATTCCGCTTGCATGTCATATCATTGCGAAGCTCTCGCAAAACCCACATGGAATATCCGGACATGCATTGAAAATTCCTACATGCAAACCCTAAAAATAGCCTCGGAAAGATGAACTCTGAAATGTCCTTGTCTCGGTTTGCATGTTATACCGTTGCGAAGGTCTTCAAAAACCCAGATCCATTCTCCAGTCATTCACCGAAGAATTGTATGTTTAAACCCTGAAAATAGCCTCTGAAGGCTGAACTGCTAAAAATAGTCAATTGTCTGAATCCATTCAAATTTTACGTGTGGATGCTCTAAAGCTGCCTGAATGTGCTGAAGTAGTTAGAATCCCGAAATCCTGAGGAATAAGCCTCAAATTAGGTACTTACTAAAAATAGTAAGTTGTCAGATTTCAATAGGATTTCAGTGGGACTCTGCTTTGAGCTTCCTGAATGTGTTGCTGCACTTGGATTTCACCTTGATAACCCAATTTGACCTGAAACAAGCCTAAAGGATGGAAACCCTAATTTCGTAGACTTGGCAATCATTTCAATCTAGGTCAAAGACGGGACATCCCCGGAAGGACAAAAGATCAAAGACAGAGAGAACCAAAACCAAAAGACCAAAATGGAGCAAAAATTAGGGGGTCCCCATCTTGGATGGGGTGATGTGTGAAAAAGGTCACAACAGGTTCCATAGAAGATAATGATGGTGAAGTTTTCAAAACAGCAAGCATTGAAGATTCTTCACTTCATTTCGATGGTGACATTGTTGGTCTTGGGTTTGATCAACAAACCGAACCATTGGAAAGAAACGATTTTGAAGATATCAGTTTAAGTGATTTGGGAGCTGACTTATTCAAAGAGGCAACACTTCAAGAGAAGCACTATAAGCATTTTCTTGTTGACCATCACAATCAACCTATTAGCATTTGGGATCCGAGAGAGTTGGCATCAAGATATGACAAAGAACCTGTGTGGGATAAGTTTCCCTTTGATCCTGATGAAGACCAAAATTCTGATTGCATTGCAAGCTATGAGGTGGCCATTGAAAGAGAAGTTGTTTTTGATGAAGAAGATTGCTTGGCAAAGCTCCACAATGATCCCTTTGAGTTGGTTGCAGCCACTAAGGAGAAGTTTGTTGCTTCTGAAACTTTCAGAACAGCACTCAATGATTCTTCGTTCGAGTTGGGGGCTGCCATAGCCTTTGATCAAAGAGACAGTGAGGAAGAAGAAGAACTTGAAGACCTTATGGCTCTTGAAAAGGAAAAATTTAAAGGGGTTTTCGAACACAAGCCTGATTTTCCCATTCAAAAAGTTGATTGCAAACATAGGGTCGAAGAAATTGTGGAGTATGATCCTCTCCATGACATTGAGCATTCCCGCTAGTTGGTGTTGAAATACAAGAATGTTGGAGCAGCAATGACAGCAGTAAAGGCAAGAAACCAAGTTCTGATTTTTTCTTGCAGCCTATCAGCAGTTCACCATCTTCACAATCTTATGAGTGGGAAGGCCAATTCATGGTGTCTGTTGAAGAACAGGTACTAGCACTATCTAGATTTGATCGCACACATAGCTTGGTTGAAGAGCTCTACTAGAAGGCTCGGCTAGAAGAGAGACAAAGAGGAGTTAAAGGTGAGGTTGCTCTTCCCAATTTGCAACTAATCAAAGACTCCTTGGAGACCTTGAAGTCCGAGTACATACACTTGATTGAAGATCGAGATCATGCCATTGAAATTGCAAAGAAAACCATTTGTGTTTTCCAAGAAAATGAGAGAAAGGTTGATGAGCTCACTCTGGAACTCGAATCCACAAAGGACATGCTAAAAGAAACTCAGTTGACTCTAACGGAGGTTGAAGACCAGTTTGCTGACTTCAAACTTTTCAAGGAGCAAGAAGGTGCATAAAGAACTGAAGAAATCAAGCAAGTGATTGGAAAGCTTGATAGTCTTCAGGAGGAGTTTGATCTAGAAAGCGTCTCAAGAAAATCAGAAGTTCTATGTGCAGATTCGGATCAGCAAGACAAAAGGGATGACTTTCAAGTTTATGACAATCCTCTCTTTGAAGTGGGTGTTGAGGAAAGTTATGATAATCCTCTCTTTGTGATGGATGATAAAACTGTGCATGAGACTGAGTATGGTTTGCAATGCATGGACGATTTGATATCACTCCATGAGGATGTGCCATGTTTTGTGATTGGTAATCTTCCAGAGCAATTTGATAATGAATGCATAAGTGGGTTCGAGGATGAAGTCTCCACATGGGATGTGTTGAAGCAAGATAATTTCTACATCTTTGACATCAAGGTGTTAATGAGAAAAGTCTTGGTAGCTGCTGGTAACTTCATTACAGTAGCAAGGAGTGAAGATTTCATATTTGTTACCAATGAAGTAGGGAAGGAAGATGGACCAGAACTTGGTGTTTGCACTCTTGACAATCCATCCCTTGGGTGGAGTGATGTTTTGGCTCATACTAGCCCATTTTTAGAGTTGGGATTGAAAACAACATTTGTTTCATGCTCCACAGTTGTGAATGCTTTCATGGATTGGTTTCGGAGGTTCACTAGAGGGGACGCCAATTTCATGAGTATGCACTTGATTCTGACCAGCACTTGGAGATGTGTTGAGTTCTCTCTCCAATGTGTTGGAGATCTTTTTCAATTGGGTATCCTTGTTTGGGATCCTCGACATGGGTTGATGGAACTAAATACTTGTGGAAAGATGGACTTTTGGAGGGATAAGGGTCAAATTATCAAATTTTTTGGTGTTTCTGCTTTCATTACCAGCCACTTGATAGTTCCATTTGTTCATCGAAAAATGGATTGGAGAGAAATTTCAAGTAGATGCATTTATTTGGGTGATGATTTTCAATATAACAGCAGTAGTTCATCTTCTTGGATGCTGATTATCCCTAAATCAGATCATAAGTCAATCATTTCAGTCATGGTGGGCAATTGGTATACTTATTTTCAGACTTCATAGTCTCCTATCAGGACTGATTTTTGGCCTCAAATGCAAGAGGTGATGATTCAAAGCAATCTGAATCCATCTTTGGGAGGTGTTCAAGTTGTTACCAGTGGCTATTCCTATGCTTTCCTTTGTACTTTTGCTTTGGGCAATGAACCTTTGATTGCCTTGGTTCATCATTCTAAGACTCTTGGTGGTGGAATTGTGAGAAATTTCTACAGTCTTCATGGTTGTATCATGATAATTCAGCTGAGGCATGGTAGATTCATGTGGAGTCATGAGTTTGACTTTGATGAGCTCTTGCAAAGGATTGCTTTCCTCCTTGCAAGAGGATTTGGAGAAGTCACATTTGCAGTCGTGGCTTTGTTAGATACCTTATGGAGATATGCTGAGGATTACAGTATTGAGTTGAGTAGACAATGGTATGGTTGATATTGATGACTCAGAGCCTTTTGGGCATGAGATGCTGCAAGGTGTTGACTTCAATCCTTCCCGTCTGGTCTTGGATGGTGTCATTCTGGAGTTACAAGGGAGGTTAGTGCAATCTTGGCACGATGTTTTCACTGATGTGATCAAAGTGGTGCAGCATCGGCATGGTGATTCCATCTTTAGACAAACATGGGACCCTGGGATTGTACTTGGTTTGCCATGGATTAGTTTAAATTTTTCTGGAGTTGTGGTGGCATTGCTTGATGACAAGCAATTTTGAGAAGGGCGGACTGTAATGTCCCCATTTTTAGCACTACACTTTCCAATGATCGATAGCCTATCCCCAGATGCCCATAGTCTAGTCAGAAGCAGAATTAGGGTTTTCAACTGCTTGGAGGTTTCTTTGTGAATTTGAGGGCTTGCATGTTGGAGTTTTGCAGTTTGGATTCTAGATTCCTTTTGGGTTTTCAGAGAGCTTCGTAGTGGTGTGACATGCAACTGCAAGAAAGGACTTTTTTGGACTTACTATTTTTAGTAAGTACAACAACTGCTCGAATTGTGGTTAAAATGAGTTTGGAACAACTTACTATTTTTAACAGTATGCTATTTTTAGTAAGTTCTATTTTTAGTAGTGCTATTTTTAGCAAGGTTTTTGCAGTTCAATTCAATGGTTGTATCTGGCAAATCAATTTGAGCAATTTGGTCTCCAACACCCTTGGTGCTATTTTTGGCAGTGTTTCAACATCTTGGTATTATGGCTATTTCTGGCAAGGCAATTTATTCAATTGGTCTCCAGCTTTTGAGGTGATTATTTTGGCAAGTTTGATATTTGATGAAAATAATATTTTAAGTGAAAATATTTCCTAGGCAAAAGTGGACAACTTCTTAAGGGGAAAAATATTTAAGTGATTATAATGTTTATTTTCACTTATATTGGACGCCTAGTGGAGACATAAGTTGATTTTATAAATATTTCACTTAATCACCTTGGATGCCTACCTTATGTTTGACTTGCATTTTTAATAAAGTAATATTTCTCTTATGTGGGATAATTTGGAGAAGGAGATAAAATGAAATGTAAATGTGAAAAGGTGAATTTTGTATTGGATGTCATGTGGGCACCCTAATTTGGAGGGAAAAGAAGATTTGAATTTGAGAGAGAAAAAAAAAGTTATAAATAAGAGGCCTTGCTCTCTCATTTAGTATCCATTATCTTTCATACTGAAATGTTGTTGAAATTCTTTCAGGCTTTGGCTTCGAGGAATGCATACCTCCTAGTTCCTTCCTTCCAGTCTTCGCGCTTGAGAGATAGTACCTAGCTAGGTATGACACTGCTTCTCATTCAAAGATAGCAGATTGAGCATTATTGGTGAAGTTTGATGTTTTTCTCAATTTTACAGGTTGTTGGTTTGAAGTGTTGGAAGTGATTTTCGATCATAGCTCCGTGCACGAATTTTTGATGGTTCTGTGTATTGGCCCATTGTCTGAGTCTATCTAGGGCGCCCCTTCTTGCAAAGTTTCGGATTTTATTTTGGAGCCTATGATTTCATCTTGTAGGTCGCCCTCTTGAAGGTTGTATCTTGCCTATCACTGCATTGGAAATTGTGTTTAATTCATAGTTGGGTATTTGAAGCAGTTTGTTCACTTAGACTTAGTCGCCATCATCCTAGTTTTCATTTGCAGTTGATTTCATGTTGTTTGGTGAAGTATTGAGTGAGTTAGGAGCATTTTAGTGAGTTTCACAATTGCTGGTGTGTGTTTTCAGTTTGCTGGTCTGTTATATCAGATTGTAGTAGTTGGAGGTTTTGGCTTGATTTTCATGTTTGGGAGTCTCTTTGGAGTGGGAGAAGCATTCTATATTATTTGCAGCACTTTGAATATTTATAATACTTGGCTCTTACAGGATTCTCTTTCACATTGTAATGTTTGATTTAGTAGTACTGATCAGCTCTTAATACTTCTGCAAATTCTCTATTGTATTCACACTTTTAGTGGAAGAGGTTGGCTTGCCGCCTTCTTTACTTTTCTCGCATAAGCATTTCATTCCCACCGTTTGGTGGAAGAGACAGGCCTCGCATTCTTTACTTTCTGTATTGTATTCTCATTTGTTGATCAGCTGAGCCATCACTCTACTCACGCTGAATAAGTGGTCGAGTTGCATGTTTTGTAATTCTAGCATTTAGTTTTCAATCTAATGATCCCTAGCACCATATGCTCACACCTCGCCCGTCATTGGGATCTTGGTGTACATTCTTAGTGTATGGTTACATTTCAGTGTTTATTTGGATTTGCTAACGCTGACGGGTGACTTTGTTGTTAAAAATTGAAAAAATTGTAAGGGGGTCATTACAGGGATATTCTAGGCAAGTATATATGAGTAGTGGTGGAGGAAGCGTGAAAATATGAGAATTTTTTTAAAGATTTCAATACGCAAATTGCCCTCATTTCGAAGAAACACTCATATGCCTCATTCGCGGACTATCAACCTATCTCATTGTGAAACACCATGTACAAAATTATGTCCAAGATGATAGCAAATAGGCTCAAGGCAATTTTACTGAATATCGTTTGAATGGAGCAGAGTGACTTTATGCCTAGCAGAACCATTACAAATGGGATAATTGTTACACATGAAGTTATTCACTCAATTGCTCTCTCACTTCAAAAGTGCATAGTTATTAAGCTCGACATAAGTAAGGCGTATGACCAAGCAAGTTGGTTGTTCTTGATGATGATATTTTAACATTTTGGCTTTGGGAAGGAGTGACTCAACTTGATATACAATTGTATCTGTACTCCACGATTTAATATTATTGTCAATGGAAGTTTATGTGGTTTTTTAAAGCTTCAAGAGATCTTCAACAAGGTGATCCATTATCCCCATTCTTAATTGTCTTCATGGCCAAAGCACTAGGAAAAGCAATAGAAAAGAAGGCTTCTATTGGCGA
Source organism: Sequoiadendron giganteum (assembly GCA_007115665.2). Taxonomy (NCBI): domain Eukaryota; kingdom Viridiplantae; phylum Streptophyta; class Pinopsida; order Cupressales; family Cupressaceae; genus Sequoiadendron; species Sequoiadendron giganteum. Next base: position 428,324,970 of record CM021107.1, on the reverse strand, counting down.
GTGGCCTAGAGAGATGATTGCAAGGAATTTAGAGCCCATGCATCAATAGTTTGTTGATGATACGATTTTGTATGGAGAGGCCCAAATGGAGGTAGCAAACCAATCAAACACACCCTAGATAAGTATATCGAAGCATCCAGCCAATTGATAAATTGTGATCAATTGCAAACCTTCTTCTACACTTGTTGAGCAGTACAATGGTGGGTTGTGTCTCATCTTGGATTCAATATAGGTTCAATTCCAAGAAAATATTTAGGGATACCATTGTTCAAAGGGGTGGCAACAATCAAACTTTAGAAGGACACAATCAAAGCAAACAAAAACCAAGTCAGAAGCTTGCAAAGTTCGAAGGCTTACCTTGACAGGGAATATCTTAATGATCAAAGCAGTGCTAGCCACGATTCCCATCTACATGATGTCATGTATTCAGCTTACCAAGTAAGCCTCACAAAGTTTTGATGATATTATGAAAAATTTATATGGGAAGGATCGAATGATGTTAAATGGATACCTCTTATTAACTAGGAGACAGTAAGAAAGGGCACAAGTGATGAAGGGATTGGAATAGGATCACTTTCCAAACACAAGGCATTAGGTGCCAAATTAATCTAGAATAAGTTCAACAATCCTAAAGCATGATAGAGCAAAATTTTGCATATGAAGCACTTAGACACAAGTGATCCAAGCAGAATTTTTTCCATTGCCAACCCTCTAAATAGCTTGCAAATATGAAATTTTATGATAATGTGCAAGCCCATTACCACAAAGTATTTATCATGGACTATCAATAATGGGCGAAGTGCAAATTTCTAAGTCGATTCATGAAATGGATTTCAGCCCTTAACAGACCTCTTGAAATTCAGTGGGTGTAAAGAGATCATGGAAGATGTATGGGGGCATAAGGTGCAAATTACCTCATGGAGAAAATGACAGCATGCGGGTTGGATTGGGAATGGAAAGATTTAAGTAATGCACCAATCTCAAAGGTTGCAAAAGTCAAACTTTCGAAATTATTGAGAAATAAAAGAATTTTTATCACTAAGAAGGAAGACAAAATTATATGGAGCAAGGCAAAGTCAAGATGCCATTCAATAAAATTAGGATATCAGATCCAACATGAACTACCTATCAATGGATGGCTGCAATATTGTGTTGGGTTCAAGTGCTCTTCCAAAAGGTGAGGCCTTTGCGTGGATGCTATAGCATAAGCACATTTTGACAAGGGATAGGAAGTGATCAATTGGGATAGAAGGCCTATCGCAATGCCCCTTACACTTATGTCATAAGTAGAATACAAATATTCTACTACTAGATTCCCCAGTTTGCAAAGACTGTTGGCACTAGTTACTACACAAATTACACTAGGTTAGTGCACTACAAACAAATATTAGGGAGCATTTTATAAGCCGTCCAATATTTACAGTAGAACATTCTAGGATGAGATATGGATTGTTAGCTCGTCCATGCTTATATGGCACCTATATAAAGGAAGAAATCCCAAGATCTTCAACGAAAAACAATTAAGTGCCGAGGAAATTACAAAGAAGGTTGAGGTCGGTATCAATGAATTCATGGACACTAAAGTAGGAGCATCTAAGTGGGGATCGACATTCTCTTAGTGGGATGAAAAAATTACGAAGGTTTGGAGGTTGCTTAAAATCCATATTGGTCACTTCTCTAAGGGAAACAACAATAGCTTGAAAGATAGAAGAAAGAATACTCAATTGTCATGCCCCCAAAACATGCAATTATTTCTTGAGTAAAGGGAAGGAGCAAAGAGTAAGAGGTAGCAATCAAGTTTTAAAGAGAATAGGAATCAAGGCAAGGAAAAATATAACATTAATTAATAATTAATTAAAAGATAAAGGTAGCACTCCATTGAGGAAAGACATGACCGTTGGCAAGGGATATAATTTATGAAGGGATGTGACTTTCCCCCTCAAAAGGAAGATATTAAAGAGAGGACATTTATTGGAGGAGGACATCAAGGAAGTGGATTGGAAAAGAGGAAAAAAATAAGAAATTGGAATATAAGAGATCTATTGGAAATAAATATTGTTTTAGGAAAATATTATTGGGAAGTAAGTGTTTAATTATAAATTATATATATATAATATTGTAGATTTCTTTAGCAATCTATTTTGAATTCATAAAAGTGTTTTGCAAATAGGGAGGCCGATCAACCTTTCGAGTTCATGAGAGATGAAGTATCAGCCTTTCCTTCATCAAGTACGCCACCCCCGAGATGGAGCGCTCATGGGTCAGGAGGCGTATGAGTGCTCCCGAGCTTGTTGAGGAAGACAGTCTTCATACATCTTATCAAGCACACCACCCCCGAGATGGAGTGCTTGTGGGCTAGGAGGCGAATGAGTGCTCCTAGGCTTGATCAAGGACGATAAAGCGCCTCCAAGATGGACTAAGGGATGGAGTGGACTTGAGATCCTGCCATGTTCATGGGTCAGGAGGCAAATGAGTGCTCCTAGGCTTTAAGGACTTTTCAAGTACGCCACCCCCGAGATGGAGCACTCGTGGGTCAAGAGGTGTATGAGTGCTCCTAGTCTTGAGGGTCTTTTCAAGTACACTACCCGAGATGGATGGACAAGGATCCACCCATGCTCTTGCAATACAAGGACAACCATCCTTGAGATTGCAGTTTGCAAGTACTTCAAGTGAATTCCTAATATGATTGGCTATAGGAATATGCTTTGGAATAAACATTAATGATCATGAGATATTTTGAATCCAAATGTTAATGATGCTATGAACTATAGATCTAACTATTATGATGTTTTAGCTATGATGTGTTGCTCTCAATATTATAATATGTGATATGTTAATCTGAATATAACCGTAAAGTTTATACTTGTTATTACTAATATTAGTTTTTAGTGATTATTATTGTTTTGCAGGCCTAAATTTAGGAATATCCCAAACAGGGACATTACATCAATGAATGGCCTCCAAGTGGTAGATTAAAGCTAGATTTTTAAGGGGCCTTAAAAGGCAATCTCAAGATCTCAAGTGTGTGATGCATTATCAAGGACGAGATGGGAATCCTCAATTGGGCAAAGTCAAAGAAGCTTTGGTTTGGAGCAAACAATGAGGCTAAGATGGTTGCCCTATATCATGGACTAAAACTATGCTACCAAAAAAATATTAAGGTAGAAATTGAAGGAGATTCACTGATATGCATCAATGCAATCAGAAATAGAAGTTCTATAAACTAGAGATTGAGAAAGGGGATCGACCTTATCAACCCCCTTTTAGACGACCTCCAAGATTATTTTGTAAGGCATATTTACAAGGAGGCCAATAAGGCCACAAGTTTTTAAGAAAATTGTGCCATTGAGCAGGCAAAGGAAGCAGTACTAGCAAACAAATATGGGGAATGGGATGGCCTCTTGGAGATCATTGAACTAAAAAAACAGCCAAATATGTCCAGACAGGAATTTTTCATGACCAAGGCTATATCTACATGATCTTAAGATATGGGAGGATCAAATTCAATCTCCACTGGTTCAGCTGCATTATCTTTGCAAATGAATCAATAGGCTATTTATGTTCAAACTAGTTGGCAAACAAACCAGAAATGGCACGCAGAATCTCTATAAGTGGACAGTAGTGTGATTGTGTCAATGAGGTAACGGAGTAGATCAAGTTTCAACTACATTTCCAACATAGTTGTCCCTCCTATTGCAAGCGCAATCAAAGCAGTTGTGAGTGCAAAAATGTTCGAAACAGGCCACGTTCATGATAATGAGATCATTGAAGAATTCATAACGACTATCATAAGCATCATGGACAAAAAAATGTATGGCAACAACAAATATGTCAAAGAATTATGGCAGACTTTGATCTACAAGGCAATATCTACTTATGATCAAAGGAGTGCAATGGATGGTGTGGGAGGAGTTTTCAATAGAAGGCAACTAAAAAACAACAATGAGATGCAGAAGTGCCTTCAGTTGTTCGGTTAGGGGTTGATGAAGTGTAACTTGGAGGAGTACAAGAGATGCATGACAAGGAATCCAGATTTGTTTAAATCCCCAACAAGTGGAATGTCTAGCTAAACTAAAAGATGGGATGCTCTTTGTCCTTCACAACAATAATTAGAAGCTTTTGCAAGAATATGTAAACCACATGTAACCTCTAATTGAGAATTTTGTTCTTTTACTCTTTTTTAATGAAAGGGAGCTATCCCCAAGGTAGCAATTTGAGAATCAAAAAAAAAAAATTGAAGCAAAATTAATTGCATAGAGAGAGAGAGAGAGGAAATGAGAGTGTACACCATGAATTTTAAAATACAGATATTTTTGATTAATTTTGAGTTTGTCAATTACATAGCTTGACTTTGAAGTTCAAACCCAATTATGAACTACAAAATACAAAAACAAAGTTCACCTACAAAGTACAAAGCATCAAATAATGGAAGGAGCCAATGAGTAGTTGGCAACAATGCAAAATAATTGTGTGCAAGATGCAAATATGTGAAGCTACTGAATAATTGTGTCTAAGATATGAAAATGCAAGTAGAAGCTGCTTTGAGAATAACTGGTTTAAATTGGGGAAAATTATGGAAAGGTAAGGGTTTGACTGTAGGAAAATGTGTCTCCTTTTTTCTGGCAAGATCAACAGGACACATTATAGACCGGATGACTTGAACCTTGTAGCATGAAGGAGTAGAAGGAATGGTGCAATGAACACCCATGGGACATGAATTTTGAGCAAATGTAGGATGGTTTATGAGAAGTTTCATACATGTTGCAATTGTGTTCACAAATCCATGCATATACTTTAAACAATGATATAAATATATAAGCATTGACAAATAATTTATAGCATTGTCTAATCCATTGTACTGCTATGCATTTAGGCAGTGCATAAAACATGTAGAAATACATTATAAAGCATCTATGTTCAACAAACAAGCAATAAATTCAAGTAGCAAGTTTGAAGGGCACGTGCTTCACAAACATTGAGAAGAGAGAGGAATAAGAAGAAAAGCAAGGAAATGCAGTCATTGGCATAGGAAATATAGGAAACATTGTCATAAGGTGTACTACAGAGGGAAACAATGTCATCGTCAAGTGTTGAGGATAGATCAGTAAGAAAAGAAGCCATAGACACCAGAAGAAATGTTTTAATTGGAATATGGGTTAGAAATCTGAAATGCATGCCTAAGGGAGAAGAAATAGGATTGGCTGGAAAGACTTGTGTAAGAATGTGGGGTTCATCAAAATGAAAGGATAAAATATTAAAATATTAAAAGATGTGCAAAATGTGAAGCTGCTGAAGACCAATCTCAATCCAATCTGATTGAAAGTGATGTTGCTCCCTCAAATGTTGTCAAACTGCCAAATTTTGTCCAAACTTTCTCAGAAAAATTCAGAAAATTCACTGTAGAAATGAGCAAGCGAAACACCATTAAATCGTGATTTGTTGACTGATTTTTTCGGTTGCCCAATTAATTCAAAAAAATGTCAATTTTCCAACAGTGCCAAGTCATGATTAATCGCAATTTCTGCTTCTATGGAACTTTTATCCATCATGTGCAGATAATAATGAAGCCATTGTAGATGCCCTACCACAAGGTCAGAAAAGTTGCTTTAATACCACTTGTGTAAGGACAATTTGTAACTGCTTATAGTCAATGCAACTCCTATATTAGAAATTCTAGGTTTAAACAGAAAATTTTAGATCTGAATTAGGTAATGATGAAGTTTTGGAAAAATCCTTAAATGACTGCATAACCTGATTTGAAACATTAAATCTGATCTGAAAGCTGAGTTGAAATCCAAAAAATACGTTTTACAACAAGAAATCTAAAACTGCTGGAAAAAAAACTCAGATCTGTGGCTTCAGAAAAATCAGATTGGAGCTCTTTTTTATAATATATTTTCAAAACAAACAAGGAAAGCCAATACCAAGTTATTGTAATATAGGGAAAAAATTTCCTCGTAGGATATGGATGCTGACTTAGGCCACAAAAATATCCAAGAACAGTATGGACACTGACAGTTGACCCAATCACAGTTGTTGTAAACTTGTAAACTATCACTTTCGTCCAAATACATAAAAATATTTCTAATGCCTTAGGAACTATTTGTAACTACTTATCTCATTATAACATGTTCATTCAATGAATGTGGGATAGTTATTCAACATAAAACTTGTTAGCTGTCACAAAGGTACTTCTGTATAAAAGTCCATTAACTAAGAAACACAACTTGCCAAATTAAGCTCCACTAACTAACCAGAAGATAAAGACTATCCATCTGCCAATGGCACCACAAACTGAAGTTCATTAATTTTGATGGTCTTATAATACACTGGAATGGAACTCATCTGTTTAACCTTGAACAAACTGGTCCAAGTCTTTGGCACAGTTGATAACAATTATGTAACAGTCATCTAGGTGCATAAGACGTAGAATTCTAAGCAGGGCACCCCCAAAACTAATCACACGCTTCAACTAGTTCATTTGGTCCTTGAAAACCTGTTATAACTGACCTGCCATGACTTCACAATCGGTAAGAGTTTAAACCCTATAAAGTTCACTTCTCTACATTTGTGAAAGAACTGACTAAGAATGAAGCTCCAAGCTTCCATATCCATGCCATCCAAAGCATCAGCGTCTATCTTTCCTTCAAACTAGAGAATGACCAATGTTAACTTGGATGTTCAAAAGGCCTCTGACCACTAAACAGAGACTTGCCTGAGTTGAATCTAGAAAGCGGCAACTTGCTTGAAAACATCTCTAAAATGACCATAGATGTCTTCTTCCTGTCCTTGTAGTGCATCTTCAATTATCTCAAGAACAAGGACACACGTATCTGATTTTGGTGAAGCCATTTAATATAGTGTGAATAGGTAGGAAGGAAAACAGAGGGATTGTCATAGCAACCCCATGTTTCTTGACCTATGATCTTGTAAACACCCAAAATCACAGCAAATTCATACCACTAATCTGGTTCACGTGACATATAAAGAGAAAACGTACAAATTTTGGAGTTAATATGTTATAGGGGAATAAAAGAAACATACCAAAAGATAATTGAGATAGAACAAGTACTGAAACCAAAATGAAACAGATCTGAGCAAACAATATATCAGACAGAACAAAGAACTTTAAAAAATGTATTTTCACTAACTGAACAAAAAATTGTGTGAAATATCTCTATGAAGAGCCAGACTTCGAGTGCGTGGCTTAGCAAAAGCTAAGAATATACAGCTAATCTGCATACTAATAATGTATGACTATACAATCCAACAGACAAGAATCAAGAATAAGGACAGTTGGAAGAGTGAGAAAGTTCAACTTCTAACTGCATGGCTTGCATGTGCAGTAGGGACCTATATAAGGAGCTCTGATCTCTAATCCATATGCATCTTCATAATGATGATAAGATCATGTAGCTTGATTAAAAAAGTCAATGCAATCAAATTGTATCACTGATTCATTCCACAAGCTTTCCTCTATTTGTTAGGGACCGTGGAGGGCTTAGACTTACAATGGTGGGTGCATTGCGAGGTGCGAAATTCGCCAATTCCGATCGTAAAGTCGATGTCTGTTTCAGATTTGACTGAGGAAGGAAGGTGAAATTGTGTTGCTCAAGTTGAAGTTAGGGGAAGGATTTGAACCCTTGAACCTCGGGGCTTTTGCTTCGAGAAATATAATACTACGTTTTTACTTCAACTAGAAAAGAAAAAGAAAAACTGCTACAAAAAGTGAGTGATCTGCAAGAGCTACTTACTGGAAAGTTCCGCATTCCAGGCATGGCAAGTGATGCACTGACTTAGCTGGTGAGCTGCCACGGCTGCCATTACTGCACACAAATTCAAACTCCGTTACAATTTCAATAAATTGCCAAGGGAAAAGAGGAAAGTCCCGGGTTCAATTCCGGCACCACTTTGCCTTATACTTGATTTCATAGATAAATAAATGTTAATGAATTCAACTTTTAACACACCTGACTTTACGATCCACCCTTCAACCGTGGAAATTAGAAGAAAAACACCAGAAACAAAGTGTTTTCCTTCACCTCCTTGTCTGGCACAGGCGAATACAGAGACTTAAATGGCTATCTGCATTTAAAGATGAAAATGCAAAAATTTAGATTGTATGAATAAAAACAAGAGACATTGTCCCTTTGTGCGTTTTTCTCCGGGATTGGTAGCAGGCTAATTATTTCTTTGCTAAATGCTATAGCTATCGAGTGCAATCTAAAGTAGTAATGAGGTGTGTAAAAATCAATGCTTTACTCATTTTAAGGTGGAGTTCAAATAAAGAAAAACGTCTTGCTAGTGTAATAAGTTTTACTTCAGTGTTTCTTTTTTAAAGGGTGAAAAATGTATTCTCATAGGATTTGAGTGTCCTATTTTATGTATGCGTTATTATATAGTTTAAGTTTTGTTAAATTTTGAGTCTGGTTTTCACTATTTTTAATATTTGTTGGTTTTTTTTTGTCTTAGAATAAATTTGTAGTTGTGGTTCATGATCATATATACAATTTAACTTTTAATTTTTTAAATTCATTTTTAATTATGGATCTAATTTATTTAGTTGCAACATGTTGTTATCTAATGATTCAAGCACGAGATATTCAAATTTTGACACTAAGATATAATATAAAAGGGCATATCCTAATTTAATTTAGATCATCCATCATTTAGATCTATAGCATCATAATATCTTATTACATGAGCACTTGACCATCTAGGAGCATTGCACCACCATCTAAGATCATAAGGACAACATAAGCATCAAAATATTTATTAGTGTATCTTCTAATTTATTCTAAATTGTTAAATAGATCCAAGGGTTTGACTAAGGCAAAAGGAGGGCAACAAGTCACCTCCCATGCCTAAGGTTTAATAGTGTCTTTAGGTGCCACCAAGTTTGAGTAACAAGAGCAAATAAATTTATTGAAATTAGAAGTGGGGAGATAGCAATTGTCACCAAACCTTAAAATCATAGCTATTGGGTTGAAACCATAGGTGTGGTTATCAAATCTACAAGTGTAGAATTGAACCTAGACTTAGCACATCTCATCTTTCAATATGTCAAAGCTTTGTATCTCAAATTTGATAACAAAAGTGAAAGTTGGATTATTAATTGTAAATTACAACAAAACATTTTTTTATCATGAACAAAGGTAAGTACTTCAATCTTCTTTTTCAATTTCAAAAAGTATGTGGAGTGTTTTCAATCCTTTGGATTCTAAAGTGATTTAATTGTTAGTATTTTTACATTTATTTACCCTAGAAAATTTGAAGGAAATCATTTCTTTTCTTTTCATTTTGGTTAATCCTTTTGATCTTACACCCCTTAGTGTTTGATCTTTAAGATTTTAATTTCAAATTTTGTTTTTAGAACTAAGTAATTTATTCTTTTTATTTTTACATTAGTTTCAAATCTCATTTTGATCCTTATTTCCTTTTACAGTTTTGTCTTGTATTTGTATGCCAAATTCCCATTATCCTTCACATCTTCCACTAAGAAGTCCTAGATTGAATCCACAATGGTTGTGAGTCAAGCTAAGAATAACATAGTTGAGAATTTGTTTGATACTACTTATCTTAATGGGGAAGAAGCAATTGTTCATGATTCTCATGTTAATCAAATGGATAACCAAGATATAGATTTGGTTGTGCATATTCTTACTTTGGATCTTATAAATTTGGCTAGTGGTGTTAATCCTACTACATTGATTGATGTTAATCCTACCATATCGGTTGATGTTCTCCTATTTTTTTTTATTAATAGACCATGTGGATTGGAACTACATAAAAGATACCAAAGAAGAATAAGCTCTTCAAATCCTTTGAATGGTGTATCTCTACTCCCCTCCCTCTCAAACCTCTTCTTCTTTTTTCCCTCCTAGTTATTTTATTCCTCTCTAGATGGAATTCCATATGTTCCTTCTTTCACTAAACCTCCCTAAATTTAACTGTTCATTGTGTCTACCTCTCACCTCATGCTTACTTCTTATGTTTTACCTTTTACTCTTATTTCAACATCCCTTCTTGCTAGTATTGTACCCACTTCCCATGTTCCTCTCAATAGCATTATCTTGACTTCTCATTTTTTTGTCACATCATCCTCCTCCTTTACATCACCTCATTTACACCCCACCTTTTATTTCGTATTTGATCACTTTCACTCACATACCCACTCCTAGTGTTCCTTTTTCTACCCTTAATACTCTTCTTCGTAGGCTTGAGAAGATGGGAAGTAAATTCAATTTCTTACCTAGTGAAACAAAATGGATATATCTATTTAAATCAAACATAATTCACTTTCTTTTAAATTTTTGGTTAATCTATTTTATATTGGATTTGTGGCTCATGTATTTAAAATGTAAAATGATGAAGGAGATCCATTCACACACCTTAGGTCTTTCAATACTACATGTTTGAGTTTTTTATATAATGAAAAGTTATTTGAAAAGCTCTTCACATGTACTTTGAACTTAGACTATGTTATTAAAATGGTTAAATTCACTTCCATATGGATATATTCATTATTTTTCAAAATTGGTGAATATTTTTCTTAACCACTTTAGTATGAATGCCAATTTGAAGGTTTCCAATAATATTTGTTTGATTGCAAACCAAGGTCTAATGAGCATATACATGATAATGTTATTAAATTCCAATCCTTGTGTGCTAAGATACATTACTAAATTCTCAATAATGAGCTTAAAAAATACATTATTATTTGTCTGTAAATAAAGTATGTATCTCAAATAGTTGTTCTTCATTCATGGATTTATATGCAAATGTGTGGAATGTTGAGATATGCAAATTCACTTAAGTAGGGTTATTTTCATGCTTCATTTGCATGACCCTACCCTTCTAAGTTTCAAAAGAAATAGTTTCCAAAAAGATGGTGAAAACAATAAAAAAGGTTGAATGTTAATGATGTTACTACTACTTCAAATGTCAAAACTATCAATCCTTAAAATAAAATAAAATAAAAATAAAAACACAAGACTTCATGAGCCTCTAGGCAATGTGCTTAAAAGTTTACTTGGTACAAATATGATCTTGCTTTCTCTTTTTAGTTCATGGGATACATCTAAATTTGTGTATGAAGGATATGATGAGAAATCATTTTATAATTCTCATATAGTAAATAGTCATGATACTCAATAATGTATGTCTCTAAAGCATAGGATTCAAGATATGCTTGATAATAATGTGATTGATGTTGGGGGTATTAATTATGGGGGCAATCATTCAACTATTATTCCTAATTAAAATTTATAGATATATACAAATCCTCTCCCTACTCACAATTAATCTGATAATGTTGAATTGTTTGAGGATTGTGAGGTACATAAGCATATTGATGGTGTTGAGAGTAATGATTCACATGAATATGGAGATCATTTTGTAGGTATGCCTAATAAAAATTGTAAGGGTTTTTCTTCTTCTTCTATGTTATTAGTTACTTTCAAATGCAAGGAAATTCTATTAAATATTTATTATGGTCCTTTGTATGTTAGAGGCTGTGTGGATTTCAAACTATACAAAGGTATTGATCCTACTTGTTAGAATAATCTGAGAGAGATTTTATTTAATTCTACTTGTTTTTTTTTTTTTTGCTAGATTAATCGCTACGTGTGGGGTAGCACCCATAAAAAGAACAAATGAAATAGAAACAGCTTCAAACCCAAGAATGCGGGAGCACAAAAAGACAAGCCTGAAACAAACCCACGAGTGGGGAGAACCAAGAGGCATGGAGAAGAACCTACAACACCCTAAGAAAATTCAAAGAAACCTGAGACCAATCAGCCAACAGCCACAGCACATGAAGATTCTACCCCCAAAGATATATCTTAGAGGGTCTTCTTAGCCTTAGCTTTCCGCATACTCCTAGTGAGGAGGGCTTCCATTGTCCATTTTTTTTCCTTCATCTACAGCATCTCTACCTTCAATCTGGAGTTTTTCAGCCTCAAATTTACGCCCCTTCCTCCCTTTGGATGAATAATTTGGTTTGGAGATGGCACTCGATGTTTGATGGAGGGAGCAATTTTTAGGAATATCCAACACATCAAAGTCCAAAAAATTGTGGTAATCCTTATCCAAGTCATCCATAAAAGGATACAAACCCTTTGAGTCGGATTCGTCATTGTCCACCTCTGTAGGAATGGGAGGGTTGGTCGTAGGCAGAGGAGGCGAAGCCTCACAAGGTGCATCAATGGGAGAAGAGGAGTGAAGTTCCACTCCAGTGGAAGGCCCCAGCGGACCCTCAAAGGTAATTCTAGGGTTCTCGAGAGCAGCTAGGAATATCCCATGATTACACCAAATAAAATCCGCACCTGGACTGCCAGCCTTCTTAACCCATTGCCTAAGCTAAAAATGCCTGGTAGTGGTTGACAACGAGGAGGAGCGACCAGTGATTTTGTGCCCCAACAAGTTGCAACGAAAACACCTAAAAAGGAGGCCTTCATAGTTGACAAATTGAGTCCAGGTGTCGTGAGTTGAATGGACCAAAATTCAATGTTGCAAAGGTTTGGAGATGTCAATGATAGCGCAGACCCTTGCAAACTTGTTGTGGGATACACAAGGATCCAGGCTGACAAAAGTACCAAACTGCTTGATCAAGTTTTTTATGATTTTTGGCTCGTGCAGGATTGGCGGGAGGTTGTATAACCTGATCCAAATGGGAATTGAAGTAACCTTCACAGTCGCAGGATTGAAGAAGGGAGACTAGTCTAACAAGAAGAGGCCATATTGTCCATAAAACCAAGGGCATGCCTATTTAACAAAGGTACAGTCTTCAACAGAGGCAAAGCGAAGCAGAAAGAAATTAAAATCAAGAATGTCAATGTCATGGAGCGGAATCATACTCCACGAAGCTCGCATCCACTCAATAAATTTCTCAATTGGGGGTCGCTTGCACACACAGCGAACAAGGAGGGACTTGCACCCGATCGCATCCACCAGCTCCATAATGCAATCATCCGTTAAATGGAGCTCAATAGGGGTATATGTCAAACAAACCTCTAATGCCCCCAAGAAGCAGCGATGAGTGGAATCCGCATCAGGAGCAACAAACGGGGGTACCACCGGTGGTGGTAGGGAGCCCTCCAAACGAATTTGAGTTTTGCAAAACTTTGTGCAAGTGTGAAATGAATTACTCTGGTTCCTGCACCCAGCAATGTAGAGAGGAGCCGATGGTGATGGATCAGAGGTGGGAGAAGTCCTGCGTGAAGCCCCGAGCGAGTCAACACTCTCCCACACATTCGAAGCTCTGGACGGAGCAGCAACTTGCCCGCCCAGTGCACCCTTGTCAGACCTGGCTGACAACTTGCCCTTCCCATGGGCGTGAAGCTGAGAGCAACCACCTTTGCCGATGATCCTACCAGCATCTACCCGTGTGCAATGACCAGACTCCAACTCGCCTGCACCTTCACACATTTCGCTCCCTCTCACTCCCTAAGTTGCACTTAATCATTAACATGATATTGGGATGAATTTAATTCTACTTGTTAGAATAATATATATGAGGAATATTTTGTATTTAGACATCACTTTAAATAATAAGCCTATGCACATTTTGGTGTTTCACTCGAGATGACTAATGGTATATAAATTAAGACCATAGGGTGTATTATATTGTCTTTAGCAATGGTTATAAAAGAATTTCTTATTTTATATCATACCAAATTCCTTCTTTAGATATATTTTATGTATTGCATTGATTTCTATACATAGAACAATCTCAAGCATCCCTAAAAAAATCTCCATTCCACAACACCCTCAAAATCCAAACATGCCACTTACATCACATATCCACAACACAAATATGGCACCGACATTTCATGCACAACCATATTCTTCAATCACAACAAATACCCAAAATGTTCAAACCAATGTCCCTAGTGTTCACAACCCCAAGTCAATCTCCAAGGACAAATAACACAATATTGCAAGGTCGATCATCACAAAACCATCTAATTGATCCCCAAAATTAAATGGTTCCACAACAACTGCCTCAACATCAAGGAAATTCATTGACCCAAAATCAAATCGATTGAGGTAATCCTCCAAATCAATTGGTCTAAAATCAAGGTTTACCACTAACATCACAACACCAAGTGGAATCATATCAAGTATCCCAACCTTTGGTTCAACATCAAGGAATACCTCAAACAATGCAAAATCAAATGGGTCCTCAAACTTATATTCCTCCATCACAATCCTAAATTTTGTAAGAACTTGTTGCACAACAAAATTAAGGACAAGTCTCACAATAAAATCATATGCCAAATCAAAATCAAGTGTCCCATAATCAAAAATTTGTCTCACATAAATACCAAAATGAACTCAATCCTCCATCACAAGCCACTCACAACATGATTCCCCAAAATCCACCACTTATGTTACAAAATCAAAATATCCCATCAATCCAATACATTCAATCAAACCAATATGTCCCAAATCAAAACACCATTCCATCACCTCAAGGAAAAAATACTTTGGCTCATCAACAATCTATTGCATATCAAAAATCACAACAAGTCTTGCAAGCACAACAAGTCTTGAAAACACAACAAGCACAACAAGCCTAATTGCAAGTGTAACAAGCCCAATTACAAGCAAACCAAGCACAATAACAACAATTGATTGTACAACAACAACAACAACAAAAAGGCTTGTATTACAACCAACAACAACCATACGTAAATTCGCAACAAAATGTCTTGAACCAAAATTCAAAAGGAACATACAACACACCACCACCATTATCACCATTCAATCCACAATATCAAAATAATCAATCATACACACCATATAATACATTCAACACAAACAAACCCCCTTATCAAAATCTCACATATAATTCATTTACCATTCCTTAATACAACACGTATGCTCCACCACCAAACAATCCTCAAGATGATCTTTCTTCACAAATTAGAATGCTCATGCAACATATTCAAGATATCCAAGCTGGGAAAATGAAAAAATCGTATGCCACACGAGACTTCTGTCCATATCCTTTTGATCGTAACATTACAATGATACCATTCCCACCAAGATTTGAAATCCCCAAATTTGACAAATACAAAGGGCATGGAAATCCAGAAGATCAAATTAAGGAATTTTATGTGGCATGTATGGAAGTAGCATACAATGAATCCTATTTGATGTGTCTTTTCCCATGTAGTTTGGGAGGCCAAGCCATAGAATGGTTCTCGCATATACCTCCTAAAATTTGAACTTTTCAAGAAATAATAGATTAGTTTATAAAACACTTTTTCGACATTTACTTGAAATGGACATAAGTTTGGAAGAACTTTATACCCTAAAACAAAACAAGGGTGAATCATTTGCAAAAAAATTGCAACGATGGAGGTATAGAACTAGTAAATACAAATGGCCAATTCTCGAAAAGCAACAAATAGAGATCATTATTGCCAACATAGAAACAAATTTATCCTTCCAACTAAAAATGAAATGTGTCTTGACATATGAAGAACTCATCCCTAGGGGTCTCAACATTGAAAGAGCCTCATCACACAAGGAGCAAGACTAGCCTATAAAGATAATCGTCCATCATCTAGTTCCAATGAAAAACCTTGTATATGGTCCAAAAACAAGAACGATACTACTAATGGCGTATTTGATGCGAAGGTGGTGTTAAATGCTCCAAAACAAACAAATACACAGCCACAAAACAACCAACAAACAATCAATAATGCAAATCCTCAAAGAGGACCACCCCCTCAAAACAATTACCCTCAATGATGCAAGTACACACCTTTGGGGAAACCTATCGAGGTGGTCATGAAAAAGTTGGTACAATCTAATCTCATCACTCTTCCCGATTAAAAGAACTACCAAGAACCCCAAGTCAAACCACCATGGTATAGAGAAGAAGATCTTTGTGATTTTCATAAAATCAAGGGACACGAGATATCAAGTTGCATGAAGTTGAAAATATCATTCAAGACCTTATCAACAATGGAAACATAACTGTGGGTTAACAATTTTGGGAAAT
Organism: Sequoiadendron giganteum; assembly: GCA_007115665.2. NCBI lineage: Eukaryota > Viridiplantae > Streptophyta > Pinopsida > Cupressales > Cupressaceae > Sequoiadendron > Sequoiadendron giganteum. The sequence continues at coordinate 428,308,955 of CM021107.1, read as the reverse complement.
CAAAACCTTAAAATATATAAGAAACTAAAGTCAGACCATAACAAGGTAAATGATAACAGAAAAGGGAAGGATTAATACAATGTAGGTCATGTTTATAACAATGTGGTAGCGTCTTGTGATCATTTTATATTCGTCATCACAATCAAAGGACCTAGTGCAAAGTGTGGAGTCACCACACATAGAGGAAAGGTCACCATCCAATGAGAACCATTGCAACCTAGGGTACCCCCACTACTGAAGTCAAATCCCAATGATTATAGTCTCTCGGACCAATTGAAGAATTCCCCTGCCCAAATCTCTATCCTAGAGTTATTGAAAATATCTCCTGCACATAGGGATATCCTAGAAAAGGCTTTGTCATCATCATCCATACCTGATAATCTTGATACCGAACAATTCTAGGCTATGGTCAGACACATTACCACCCCTCATCTTCTCACATTTTTTGAGAAAGAACCTCCAATGTAACCATCACACAATCACACATTGCATCTTGAGGTCCTCATTCATAGAAACAAATTCAAAAGAGTCTTGGTGGATGGAGGATCTAGTCTTAATATTTGTACCCTTCAACTGATCAAGAACTTGGGCTATTCTAAAGATTTTATTGAAAAGGAAAAAGGTGTTACCATAAGAGCATATGATGATCAATAACAAAATTATGAAGGCACAATTAAAATCCCCATCCAAATAAGACCCGCAATTGCAGAAACTTCTTGCCAAGTGCTTGACCTTTTCTTCCATATAATATCCTCCTACATTGTCCATGGATCCACACCATGCAAGTCATAGCTTCCACCTACCATTAGTGCATCAAGTTTCCCTATGAAGATAGATAAATTGCAATCCATGGTGATCCCAAACCCTTCTATTATTGCAAAATCCTAGAAGAAAAATACTATAGGATCATGCAAGTGATTAAGAATGATGAAGTGCCAACACCTTCCTCTTTAATTGACCCATATTCCCTAGCTTTCACCTCCAAATCAAAGACACCCATCTTGCAGAACATCAATGATATCAAGGCACTAATCAAAGACAATGGTTGCAAAGACTATAACTTGAAAAGACTCTTTTGTAATTGGATAATTTCCTATTTCTCCTAGATCTCATGGGAAGCCTCAACCTATTGACAAGGTATCAAAAACAATCAAGATAGCATCTACCACTTTCACAAAGTGGAGATATCTGAACAAAGAAATTATTGATGAGGAAATGTATCAAAATTGTTGTATCAAGATAACAAACCAAAGCCCATTATTCCAATGGAGGATGACAACAAAGGATTGCAGATGATGAAGGGTTAGGGATACAACAAAAATGGAAAGCTTGGTGAAAACAATAATGATTTGTTAGAACCTCTTGCTCCTGAGAAATGACTTAATAATCTTGGTTATGGATGTACCATGAGTAAAGTGACCATTCTTGGCAAGGGTGCTTCTATTAAGGGATTCAAATATTCCTCTTGGTTACCTACATTGCGTAATGAAACCATTGACGACTTCCTCCTTGCTATCACAAACCTATTTGAGTATATACGCATATTCATGATAACCACTACATCCTTTTATTCCAATAGCCAAATAACTGAATTGAAACTAGTCTACCCTCAACTTATTAACTGGGACCAACGAGGTCTACCTATTTTGGATTCATTCAAAAATGATGAAGCTATCTTTGAGTTCATGGGGCTTCATGGCCACATTCCATATGGGGATCACAAATAAGGTCTTGACATTGAACTGGATACGCAAGCCTACTATGGGGAAATGATTGAGTCCCTTAGTCGTAAAGTGGAAAATATGAAAATCATGTCGCGATCTTTAAGTGAAAAACCACACTATGGCACTTTTCGATCATGAAATAGTAAAAATAAATGACATATCTAATGGTGAAAATCTCCTTGAGGCACCAAAGGATAAGGGATTCAATCTTCCCCTTAGTGCGATACATCAAGAAAAATCAGCAGTCCTTGTTGAAAAATCCAATCCAGTTAATGTAGGGATAGATGAGGCACCACAAATCACTTTCTATGTAGAATCACTCCTGGATGAAGAGAAAAAGAGCTTGGAAACATTCTTGAAAGAGAAAAAGGTAAATTTTTTGTGGTCTTATGCAAACATGTCGAGTCTTGATCTTGAAGTAGTTGTTCACCATCTCGCAATTTATCCTCATACCAAACTAGTAAAAAAACTAAGGGAGATGCATCCGTAGATAACTTTATTGGCCAAATTAGAATTACAAAATCTTATTGATGTGGGATTTATCAGACCAATAGATTATCTTGAGTGGGTTTCAAACCTCGTACCAGTCTCAAAACCCACTGGGGGATCAAAATATGTACTGATTTTAGAGATTTGAATAAAGTGTGTCCCAAGGACGACTTTCCTCTTCCTAACATTGAAATCATTATGGATCTAATTGTTGGACATGAGATGCTTTCACTCATGGATGGGTTCTCAGGGTACAATCAGATCATGGTAGCCAAAGAGGATCAACATAAAACAATGTTTACATGTCCATGGGGAAAGTATTGGAATGTGATGCCATTTGATCTAAAGAATGCTATCCAACCACTTATCAAAGAGCAATGACTTTAATTTTTATGACATGATTCACAAGAATTTATAAGACTATGTGGATGACATTTTGGAAAAGTCAAGAACAAGAAAGGAGAATCTAGAAGTGTTAGGACTAATCTTTGATAGACTTAGAGAGTACAAGGTGTGATTGAATCCAAAAACTTGTGTCTTTGGCATAACATTAGACAAACTCTTAGGATACATTGTGTCACTGAGGGGAATTGAGATAGATCCAGCTAAGGTCAAGGAAATTTTGGATATGGAACCAGGTCACAAATACTGAAGCAACTATGAGGTTTACAAGGAGATTGCAGTCTATGAAAAGATTTATAACACAGTTGGTGGATAAGATTCATCCCTTTTCTCACATTGTTCATAAAGGGATAGCCTACAAATGGGATGATAAATGTGACAAATCATTCTAGCAACTCAAATATTACTTATTGAAACCCCCTGCCCTTATGCCACCAATACCAAATAAACCTTTTATTTTGTATATCTTAGCTACATCAACAACTCTAGGTGTTCTTCTTGCTCAACATGATGAAATAGGGAAGAAGAGAGCTATTTACTACATCAGTAGGAATTTTGTTGGATATGAGCTGAACTAATCATCCATTGAAAAGGATTGCCTAGCAGTGGTGTTCATTTCACAAAAAATTAGAAACTACATGCTTTCGCACCAAGTGAAGCTTATCTCTAAGATAGATCTAGTGAAGTATTCACTATCCAAAGTTACCCTCATAGGATGAATTCCCAAGTGAGTGATGATCCTCACAAAATCTGACATAGAGTACATGGATCTAAAGGCTATCAAGGTGCAGGTTATTGCAGATCAACTGGCAGAGGCACCTATCTACATAGAAAATCCATTGGTGTCTAAATTTCTTGACGAGTCAATATTTTGCCTCAGCATAGTGGATTAGTGGAAGCTATATTTTGACGATTCACATATGCAACACAGATCAAGAGTAGGCATTCTCTTCATCACCCCACAAGGTGATTGTATCCCTATCATATCAACTATCTTTCCCATGCACCAATAACATTTTTGAGTATGAGACTCTTATCACAGGATTGAGGATCACAATATTGTGGAAAATCCAAGAATTGAAGGTCTATGGAGATTCATAGCTTATTGTAAACCAAGTTAATGATGACTACCAGACCAAGGATGACAAGCTCACACCTTATAAAAAGATGGTGGAAAGTCTCAAAGATTTCTTCATTGACATCACATTCGAGCAAATACCCTAGATCATCAACGAGAAAATGTGGATTCCTCATCGAGCAACTTCTCGTCCTCGCATTCCAAGTACCAAAATCTAAATTTGTGAGTTAAATCATTGGTCATGGTTCAAGCCCTAGTATCATGATACCTTTACTTACCTACATAGAGGTATCATCCCATATGACCTTACTCTGAACCTTAGAAAAATATTTGTCAAAAGAGCATCCCGATTTTTTCTCTTAGGCGATACCCTTTACTGTCAAAGTCTCGAGGGGACATTATTGTGATGTCTTAACCAAGAGAAAGCTTTGACTGCATTGAAAAAAGTACAAGAAGGAATATGTGGATCACATTGAAGTGGTATGCCCTTGGCTAAGAAACTATTGAGGACAAGATATTACTAGCCTATCATGGAATAGGAATCTCATCAATATGTCAAGAAATGCATGCAATGTCAACAACATGGGGACCTCATCCATGCACCAACTCAAGAGCTTAGAACGATTGTTAAACCTTGGAATTTCTCGTAGTGGGGACTCAACTTCAAAGGAAAAATCACTCCCACCTCATCCAACGGTCATAAATTTATCATTACAACCACTTAGTACTTCACAAAGTGGATTGAAGTGATACCTGTGACCTATATCACAAGAAATAAAATATCTAAATTCATCTTGAACTATCTCATTTTTTGTTACAGTATTCCACAAACCCTTATCACAGACAATGGAACACCCTTTAAAAATCAAGATGTCTGTGAGCTATGCCAAAATTTTAACATCCAACACTGCTTTTCCACCCCACACTATCCTCAAGGAAATGGTCAAGCTAAGGCTTCAAACAAATCCATCATAAAGATACTCAAAAATATAGTGAATGAAGTTGGTCGGGATTGGCATCTCCAATTGAACCTCACCTTGTGGGCCTATAGAACTAGTATCTGCATGCCTATAGGTACCACATCTTATTCCCTATTTAATGGAACAAAAGCCATCCTACTTGTCAAGGTTGAGCTCCCATTGGTGAAAGTGTCATTTCAAAATCTCATTATCAATGAATAATATAGAGTGGCTAGATTCAATGAGTTAAAGATGTTGGATGAGCGTCGCCTTGAGTCTTTGAATCTTTTACAAGATTATTAGAACCAGCTGGAAAATGAGCTATAACAAGAAGATTAAAATTCAGTCCTTCTAGGTGGGAGATATTTTATTCAAGGAGAACTAGAAGATTATGCTAGATCCAAATAGCAAAGGGAAGTTTGAGCCTAATTGGTTAGGACCGTTTGTCATCACAACTAGTTATGGTTCTGGAGCGTATCAATTGTCAACACTTGAAGGAGAAATCTTGTAGGAAACTATCAATAGAATGCATCTCAATAATTTTTATGCCTAGGAATTGAAGTGTATAAATCCAAAAAATAATTTTTTTTTGAGGAAAATAACAAAATCCAAAAAAAAAGAAAAAGATTGAAAACAGTAAAAAGAAAAATTCTCCTCTAGTGAAAACCAATTCAGTGGCGCTTGGGAAAGTACCTTGGTGAAAACTTGGAAAACATGCACCTTGCATAAATAAGTACCATCCATCCACCATTGACTCTTCAGCTTATCCTGCTTCATCGTTCGTCGCATCAATCCTTCATCCTATTTATCCTATTTATTCCTTCACCCATCTGCATCCATATCATAGTTGGATATTGAGTAAGTATCATGTTCCCCTTTAGTACTACTTGGCACATTCTTAAGGTTAGTTTGTCCTACCTATATCAAGGTAGTCTATCACATCACACTAGGGAAATATATCTATACTTGCATTGGATCAGGTTTTTGTATATTCCCTTAAGGTTATTTCTAAAATTTGAAAATCCAAAAACATTCGCAAAATCTCAAAATCCCAAAAACACCCAAAACATTTGTATAGCTCGAAAAATCCAAAAACACCCAAAAACTTGTAAAATTTAAATCCAAAAACACTTGAAAACTTTTAAAGTCAAAAATCCAAAAACATACGAAAACTTGTAAAGTTCAAAATCCAAAAATATTCGAAAACTTGTAAAGTTCAAAATCCAAAAACATCTGAAAACTTGTAAAGTTCAAAATCCCAAAAACACCTGAAAACTAGTAAAGTTCAAAATTCAAAAACATCTGAAATCTTGTACAATCGATAATCCTAAAAAAAGAAAAAGAAAACTTGTAAAGTGCAAAATCCAAACAAATTCAAGTCATCTCTCAAAAGCCAAAAACATTCATAACATTGCCAAAACCATAAAAACATCCAAATCACAACAAAATCCCTAAACAGGTCTAAAGAGTCAAAAATTCAAAAAATACCTATTGAACTATGTTGTCTCTAAGCTTGAACATAGGCAAGGCCATCACTTATGATCCCTTGAGGCATTAGGTCAATCTTTCGGAGTTCGTCATAATAAACTGGTAGTTCATCAATGTTCATATGTCATCAATAAATGGTTACAAGTTAAAGGCAGTCAAACTGCGTCATCTTTGAGCTTAAACAAAGGCAAGGCCATCACTAATGAGCCCTTGAGGTGTTAGGTCAGTTTCCCCTTAGCTCTTCATCTAACTTTGGAAAAACACAAAAACTTTGGAAAATCTGGAAAACCCAAAACATTTCAAAATGTTCAAAAAACCCTAAACAACCTCAAATAACTAGAAAACATAAACATTCACATAATTTGAAAAGACCAAAAATAGCCTCAAAACATTGCAAAACATCAAAAGCATTGAAATATTCCAAAAATTCCAAAATCACCCATCCCATTTCACTTTTACCCACAATAAACTTCCATCATAATAAATCAATCATCATTATCAATCTTTGATAAGATAAGAAGAAACAAGTGCGACAGACAATAAGGTATGAACTTGAAAGTGTAAAAAGCTTGAGTCTTGATCATGAGTAAACAAGTTGGTTAACATTTGTATCAACGACCTATCAAACAATTAGTTTTAGTAAAAACATCTAATAAACATGTCCTAAGATACATCTTTCCTACAATAGACGTCATCATTGAAAATCATCTTAGTTAGGTTGCTTTTCCAAGAGATATGAATAACATTGACTGTTTATTCATTTTGATATTTTCTTTGATTTATCTTGGGGATCCATTCCAATGACCTCTCGACGATGTCTATCAAAATAATTTAGAGAGAAAGGAATGGGGCATCGATCATTATCTTTCTTTTGTTGTGCTTGTAATACAACCTTGGTGAATACTTATCTTATGTGTGCGGGGTAGTCTTGAGTTAAACAATGGCTAGGAAATATCAGGTTTTTATACCTTTTTTGTGTTAGTCTTATTACTTTGATGGCTTATTCTTTCACATGGTCAAACGAGGTTTTTGTATGTTAGGTATGAACAAGGATACTCCTATCTGTTTGTAGAGTCAAAGTCCATCATATTAGATACAATTCCATCCTGGTTATCAATACCTTGATGCATCGTGTCTACATGCTATATCAAAAATAAGGAATACTATGAAGAAGTTATCCCAATCCTAGAAACAACCAAATCATCACTCTCATCACATATCTGATAAAGTCTTGAATAATCATAGGCTTGTTGGACTTCTTAATAAATATCAAAATGCAATGATGCATACATCTTATTCTTCTATCTTATTATTGTGCTAACATAGTACATGACAGTCAAGAAAAATAATAAATGTATCCATCCTACATCCACAAACCATCAACATACATACATCTTGCATAATCATAACATATACATAGAAAACACACAAATATAAATGCATCTCATAACATGTACATCCTACATCGTCATGGCATATTATATGGAAAAGATACTGAAAAACAAATCATCCATTACATTCACATTCACAACATAAACCATACATACACATCCATATAGCATTACATCATAAATCATATACATCACATTATATGCATAATAAAGGTACACATCATCATAAACATATGTAGCCATATTGTAAACATATGCATCCATCCATACATAAGCATGAGCATAAAATAAAGAACATCATATTATAAATGTTGCATCTGAAGTTGTCTCATATATATAAAAAAAAATGACTGTCATGGTACAAATCGAGAGTAATGTATGATATCATCAAAAATGTGTACATGAGGCTATCAAAAATTAGTTGATGAATGGATATACATCAGTATAATCAAGATATATATAAGAAATGTGTCTACATATATAACATGAAGCTATCATTGGCTCTGACGATCATCATGCTAAGAAGGTTGTTGATGTCCACCTGAGGGTTGCTGAACTGATGGTCTCCCAACCAAGCCACTCGGCGTAACCCTACTCATATGTGAAAAATCGTACTGCTGCCAATGAGAATGAACCTCTCAGTGATATAAGGTATGATAATATGTGGCCTCTACTATGGCCTGACCATACATCATGGCTGATACTACCCGTCCTTACATCTAGGCCAACTATAAATATGACTACTGCCTCATGGCAGTCTCCTAAGCAAACTAAACGGTCAACTATTATACCTATTATTGCTCATGATCCCACTCTTGTCAGTGTCTATCTTGATCTTGTACAACCTGATCCCTCTCGGATGTAAGGACCTAAATCTATGCATCTCATGGGTCTGGACCCTACTATTGCTGATATTGTCCTAGTGGTGGTGATGGTGGAGGTGCATGTTGCCATAATAGATGAACCCTCAAAGGAACCTGTCTGTCATGATGTCCATCTTTGGGCACCTATCCATCATGGCCATCCTAAGGTCCCTCCTTCTACCCATCTCTAGGAACATGACGACCATGAGGCAGTTGTTGTTCCCTCCTCTGCTCCTACCTCTTCCTGTCCTACAACTGGATCCATGAGTCTCATGGGAGCATGTTGAGAAACCTAATCTATGTAAGCCTGTGTAATGTTGGGATCATAAGGTCCTCTCGTATATTCCCATACGAATGAGTGTATGCAAAATAATGTATAGCTACTTGTGGGTCCATGGTGGCACCCCAATCAGTCTCCCTCACTATGTGTGTATAAAAAACTATATATCCAAGAGGATGAACATCCAGAGGCTCTCCAAACTACCTCACAACTATATCTGGTAAATACTGCTTTATGATATGGTGATGTCGTCCATGATCCATCAAATCTGGCGTGCATAGAACAACTCCTACTAATCATTGTCCCATGTAGCCATAAAAAGCTAAGGTCGCCATCTGAAAGAAGTTATATCATCAATAACTCGGTGCCAATATGCAATACCTGTTAGCCTAGTGTGATGTAGTGTGATCATCGCCTTGTACCTATACACAATAGGCTTGTCGGGATCTATAGCGACTAAACCAATTGCAGGCCTTAGCATGATAATGTGCTCCCATGCCTATATGTATAACAAAATAAAACCTTCAGACAAGCTTCATCCTCAAAGGTATATGACTCAGTGCATGTCATGGTATAAAGAAGCAAGGATAACCAGACCCCGAGTGTAAACAATCATATTTGTAGACACTGAAAAATGTCTTAGACTTGCTAATACCATTTTTCCTTGCCAATTCCCTTATCTAATGTCATAAGTCTTCTATTAATTAAATAATTTTAATTATTTAATTAATTTATTTCAATCTTTATTCTTCCTTGATTAATTAAATAAATTTTATTTATTTAATTACGTCACTAATTAAGTCCCTTTCTTTCTAATATTAAATAAATTTTATTTATTTAATTTGGTCCACTCTCTTGAATTTTGAATTAAATCATTATTTAATTCAAAAAATTCTCTTTGTCACATTCTTCTATAATTAAATAATTATTTTAAAAAATTTAATTATTCATTGGCCACCTAGATTAAATAATTTTTATTATTTAATTTCTCCTATCACCTCTTTGTATGTGCCAATCTTATCTTCCACATCAAGTCCTTATCTATCCATGTCTCAATTAACCTCTACCCTTGATTAAATTATTTATAATTTAATTTTGATCGTCAATCCTTATCATTTGCCCTAATTTTTCCCTAACCCTATTCCATACCTCATCTTTTATTCTTGACCATTGATTATTGACATTCAATCTTATCCCTTCATTCAAAATTGTCTTTTCTATAAAAGACCTTGGCCTTGTCATTTTGACATATCTAGCTCATATGCAAGTACATGTTGCTAGTGTGAGACAACAATCTTCAATATTTTGCTAGTCATTGTCATAGGCCATTATTGCATACTCAAAAATATGAGGGCAATTATTATATCCAAGAAAAATGGAGAAGTGCATTGAAGGTGAATCAATGGTGGCATGAAGATTTGGTAATATTGCTTTATGTTTTATGTCTTTATGCTTATTTGTGCTTCATTGTTTATCAGGGTTTGATTTATATTCTTTGTTGCCTAAACTTTAATATCTTAACCTTAATTAAAATATCATCCACCATGCCCTCGAGCACTAAGCCCCAACCGATATTAAAACCATGACTGTGTCTATTTGGAACAAGCACACCCATGATAAAACCAACAATAACCAATACCAAGTCGGGTACATGACCTCAATGTCATCGTAAATCAATCTGATAGCTATCTAACCACAACAAATCTACATCCATCACTCTAAATAGAGCCTCTAAACCAAGATCTGTATCATGGATCACTCGAGCACCATGGACTAAAACTCATAGAATGCATTAAACATCATCTAATGTGATCATAGCCTCTCCCATCAGGAGGTGGAAATACGATGTCTCAGAGTGCCAACGATCAACAAGTGTGGTCATCGTAGCTAGGTTCATCCTAATCTCAGGCATGCATGCAATGAATCCTGAACCGATAGCTCTTAGAAAGAAAATATCTTTGTCTCTGAATTGGTCCACCCATCACAATAGACTAGGTTTGTGCTCCTGAGACATGAGCGGGCATGTAGTCTCTTGCACGAACAAAGCGCACAATGTCAAAATGGCTAAAAACCTAAAAAAATCTAAGTTTGAGGTCCTAAAAATCAAGTGCGTCACTTTTTGCAAGTACGTCGATGTTTCAAATTAGCATGTGCACGACACTTTTGACAAGTGCGCGACTATATTGTAGGTGTGTCACTATTTAAAACTACACGATGCTGGCCAAATTTACAATTACGCGACCCTATGACAAGTGCACCAAAATTTACAAATGCACGATGGGATGAAATCCTAACTAATGCATACAGTTTTTCAAATGCGTTGCTATCCTACAAGTGTGTTAGGGTTCCTAACTAGCGCACTGGAAAAAAATGCGTGGATATTTTGGGAGGTGCTTCACACTTTTGCAAGTCTGTTGTTGGGCACACAAGTGCATTTCCAACCATAAAAGTGTGTCATTGAAACACCAACGCATTTGGTTGACCTAGTTTAATGCAAAAATAAAGTATAAAAACACATGTGAGGAAAAAAATATTTGAGCTATGTATTGGAGGTCTGATGAGGTAAAAATAACCTCATCATGATAACATAATAAAACTCTTCCTCATATATGCAAAATACTTATTCTCTTCCAATTAATTAAACTTTAGGCATAATAATTACTTATCTTTTGAGAAAAAATAGTATAAACTTTATTTCTTGCGATTTATTGAAGTATCTTGCTAATGCAAATTTAACAGGTAGTTTTAAGTGTTTTGTAGGATAATAATTGGTCATTAATATAGCATTCAAAGGTGTTCAACCAACATGAGCTCCAGAATAGGTTAAAGACATGTGTTGGGAACATTCTCCTGAACTTGAGGATGATGGACCAAATCATAGTTTCTTCTAAGTTGAATTTTCGTTATGCTTTAAAGTTTAAAAGACTTCATGGCTCAACTCGAGCCTCGTTAATATTTATGTAATGAGCATTTAAAGACATAAAGTTAGTTTAAAATATGTTATAGACTTTATCAATGGTAATCTAAAACCATTTGAAATATAGGATTTAGTTAGAGGTTTTTTTATAAATATATGTAATCTCCAGAAGTAAAAGAGACACAAAATAGTACTGTTACGTTGTCGACATGATTTTTGAGTATATATGAATAAAGAAATTATCAATGAAGATTATCATTAATGGGGAAGCTTTCGATTACATTGTGCATGTGACCTGAGAACGTAGGAACCCACGAGCTAGCCACTCAAAGGGGTGATAGATTAAATAGATGAGTACTTTCTTTTAAAGAATTATGTCATTTTTATTGCATTGATAATAATTAAGTTTGTCCTCATAAGAGTCTGAAGCTCCGAAGCACCTATTGTCTTTCGATTCTGTAGTTTATTTTTGTTAATGATTAAAATTTTTACTGATATTACTTAGATGTTTCATAGATTATTTATGAGTTTTACTACTTCTGTAATTTACATGTTTCTTAGTTTAGTTATTTCTATGTTTTCTAGTTTACTTATCATGTTTTCTAGATTAATTGTTTTATGCTTCCTAGTTTAAATTCTTTCCAACTTTTTAGATAAATTACTTTTCGGTTAACTAGTTAAATGGCCTTAGGTTAAAATTAAGTTCAGTTACTCTAAAAAAAATACAGAAAATCTAAAAGAGATAGTCAAGCCACCTTCTATTGCAAATAGCCTTGGACACTACTCGGTCGATATATTGAATTTTATCTTCTAAAGTAATGGGACCTGACGACAACCTATCACTTTTTGGCACCATTTTCGGGGACCTTCTTTCTTGAGTGTTAATATGAGATACCTTGAATACCCCTTTTAGGCCCAAAAGACCCCTTTGGCTTCCTTTTCTGCATGGTTAGGAAAAGAGGCCCTCACGAAAGATTTATGCCAGAGACCCCCCCAAAATACGTTCCAATCATACATAGGGAGGACCAAGGCTTAGAAGACCACTTTGTTGAAGAATTACTTGAGCCTAATACACCAGAGACTTTCCACTATTTTCTTGAAGATCATCGCAGAAATTATCTAGGAGGAACACATTCCTCTGGACATCATGGGTGATCATAGCGCTGAAGCCAACCAGAATAATGCTAACCGTAACAACAATGATCATCCAGCACCACGAACGTTCACTTATCCTATTACTTTGGATGTAGATGATGATACTATGATGAAGAACATCTCTCCAGCTTTCCTACCAAACTTCTAAGGTTTTTCCTCGGAAGACCTAGACCAGTTTCTTTTCGAATTTAAGTTCCTTTGTCAAAATTATGACTATAAAAATGATAACCAGAAACTAAATTTGTTTCCTTCTACTTTGAAGGATACAACCATGCATTGGTTTATGGGATTAGTTGTTGGGTCTATTACATCTTGGGATGAAATGGAGAATGCTTTCCTACAAAAATACCAGAGTTATTGTAGGGTGAGTGATCGTAAGGAGGATTTGTTCAAAGTTAGGAAAAATGAGGATGAGAGTCTAGAGGATTACCTAGACAGGTTTCTTTTCTTTTGTAAATGATGTGGAGAAGAGACTATTAGTGTTGAGATTCTCAAGACTATATTTCTTAAGGGACTTGATGAGGATGCAAGAATAAGCCTTGATCTAATGGGAAAAGGAGACGTGTCTCAATTGGGCCTTGATGACATATGCAAGTTGTGTTAGAATTTCTCATGTACTTGTAGAGGAATCCACAAAACTAATCTTTTGAAAGGGTCCAACGAAATAGGCAAGCTCTAAGAAGATATAGCAAATCTTAAAACGGACATACTGATTCAACTGAACACTACACTGGATGGTATACAAGCTAAGACCCACAATCCTAAGACTTTTTCCATCTACTGTCCTCGATGTTGAAATAAACATCTTATGAGAGACTGTCTGCTAGACAAGGCTCTTGTTTTTCAAATTTGTGAGAAAAATCATGCTACAAACTAGTGTGAGCTTCTTATAGACCTCAAGAATTCCAAGAAAAGGACTGCACTGGTTGAAGAAGAAATTAATGTCGTAAATCAACGCCAAGGAGGGAAATTTTCTTATGGACAAAATTATAATCCTTCTTGGAGACCCCAAAACAACTAGCCTAATAATCAATGGACTCCATCTTGGCCTCAAGCACCATCTCAACGACCTAACTGGGGAGCTCCCTATTGGGGACCCCCTGAATGGGCAAACCAATCATGGGGAACTCGGCAGTGGCCAAACCAAACTCAACAATAGTGGTATCCACAACATACTACTCCTCAATGGAACCAGGGACATAATCAATTCTATACTGGCCCTCGAAGAAATCAACAATAGAATTTGCTATTGCCAACCCAAAATCCTCCACAAAGTGAACAAATAAATTAACCTTAGCTTCCAACGTAACCACTTTCCAATCCTAATAACAATCAGAAAAATACTCCGGTATACTCCACTGAATAGGATAATATTATCGAACTAAATGCCATACATTGTGGAAATTTTTAGTTGCGCTTTGGTAGAACAATTCAACCACCAACCATTGAAGAAATTGTGGATGAACCTACTCCCAAAACTCCTGAAAAATGTACTCCACCTCTAGAACCCACCCAAACTATTACTACAAACACCACTCTACCACCATTGTCAATAGGAGCTTCCGACTTACCTCAGGAGGAGGGAGGGAGGTCTCCAACTGATCTTAGGAAGGATATCACTCCAAAAGAGAAAAATCAAGCACCATTTATGGAATTTCTAAAACTAACCATTCTAAAAGATACTCTGGAAGTGCCTTTGACTTCTAAAACTACGTTAATACAAGAAATTAAACAACTACAAATAGAGGTTCCCTTGTTGCAAGCAATAAAGGAGATTCTAGAATTGAACCAACTAATCAAGCAGTTGTGCATTAAAACCCTAGGGAGGAAACCAAAGAGAATAAATACTATGCATATTGATGGTTATTTAGTTGATTTTTTGTCTGGAAAGATCACTGCTCCAAAATATGATGACCTTGGCAGTCCACTGTTAACTATCATGATTAATGAGGTAGCAATACCTAATGCACTAGTGGATTTAGGAACAACCGTTAATGTGATGACTATGGACGTGATGGAAAAATTAGGACTCACTAATTTGTGTCCCACAACTACAGTCTTGCAAATGGAAAACCAGTCCATAGTCATTCCTAAGGGTGTTATTGAAAACATTATTGTCAAAATTGATGGATGGGAATATACAGTAGACTTCTAGGTAATTCAATCGCTTACACCCAAAGATAGCTATCCAATAATTCTTAGAAGACCATGGTTGGCTACTGTCACAGCTAAAATTGACTGTAGAGAGGGAGGAATGACCATTTCACATGGTCCAGATAGTAAATGTTTATCATTATAGCCTCCTGCTAAACCCATCGAATGTAACAAAGTCTGGGTTGACGAACCAAAAGAGTCTAATGTGGTCAAGACAGTTTGGCCTCGTTAGCCATGGTAGTGATTAAACAACATGGAGAAGAATTAGAGGATGAGTTAGTAAATGATATAGCACACCTTGCTATAAGCCGAGGTGATGAGGAAATGGTGGATGCACCAGTAATTTTGGGACAACCAATCGATGTACATGGGATTGAACAACAATATACTACTATGGGAATTCCTTGTCCTTTGGCTAATATGATTCCTATAACTAACCATTTTTTTTAGGACATTGCTAGATTTCATTGAATTATACCTCATTGTTGTCCTCTCAATACCTTGTTACGACCAATACATATGATCACTTCCATCCACCCAGGAATAAAAATTATTATGTTACTGTCGGGAAAAACCTTAAACATCAATAGTTGGCTGACTGAATCAGAAGAGGATAGGTTATTTAATGTTTTGGTAAAAAGGTCTAAAGCTTTTGCTTGGGACTATACATACATGAGGGGAATTCACCCAAGTGTTTGTATGCATCACATTTATACTGATCCTAATATAAGGCTAGTACGTCAGCCACAAAGGAGACTCAATCCTACATTAAAAGATATTATCAAAATTGAAATTGAGAAACTCCTTCGAGCGGGATTTATTTATCCCATTTATGATAGTAAGTGGGTTTTACCTATGGTTGTAGTTCCAAAGAAAAAAAGGAAGTGGAGAATATGTGTAGATTACAAAGAACTTGACAAAGCCACTCATCAATATTATTTTCCCCTACCATTTGTTGACTAGGTTCTGGACGATTTGGCTTAGAGGAAATATTTCTCTTTTTTAGATAGATTTAGTGATTACAACCAAATTTAGGTAGCACCTGAAGATCAAGATAAGACGATGTTTACTTTTCCATGGGGAAAATTTTCATATCGTGTTCTTCCCTTTGGACTTTGTAATGCCCCTACAACTTTCCAAAGAGCCATTTTGGCTATATTTGTTGTGCCTGCTAATGACTACATCAAAGTCTACATGGATGACTTCACTATCTATGGGTCAACCTATGATGAAGCCCTTCAAAACTTGGATAGGGTTTTAGAGACATGTGAGGATCACCGACTATCCCTTAGCCATGAAAAGTGTTTGATAATGGTGGAACAAGGAATAGTCTTGGGTCATCATATCTCTTCTAAAGGAATTAAGGTTGATCCCAAGAAAATTGAAGTTATTCAACAAATGACTACTCCTCAGATGCAAATGGATGTCAGAATTTTTCTTGGGCATGCTGGATACTATCGGAGGTTTATCGAAATCTTCAATAAGATAGCGGCCCCTATGTTTTCCCTTCTCTAGAAAGATGTGGATTTTAACTGGACACCTGAGTGTCAAATATCATTTGAAACAATAAAGGAGAAACTTATCTCTACTCCCATACTACGTGGGCCAAATTGGAATCTCCCATTCCACATATATGCCGATGCTTCAGATGATGCAATTGATGTAGTATTGGGGAAAGAAGATGAGAATGAGGGTAAATATGCCATATATCTCATTAGCAAAAACCAGTCGTTTGCTGAGAGAAACTACACAACATAAAAATAATTTTTGGCTGTGGTACATGCCATTAAAAAGTTCCACCATTATATTACAGGGTATAAAGTCACTGTTTATATAGACCATTTAACTATTAAATATCTACTAAATAAACATGTAGTTAATGGATGAATAATTAGGTGGTTACTACTCCTTCAGGAGTTCAATATAACAATAGTTGAAAAGCCAAGGAAATTTAATGTAGTAGCAGACTTTTTGTCTCGAATTAAATAAGAAGATGGGGATTTTGCACCTGTACAAGAAGAGTTTCCAGATGAAATTTTGTTTTTCTATTTCTACTAAGACCCCTTGGTTCACTGACATTGCCAACTATTTAGCTACTTTAGAAGTACCTCCAGGTTTTATGTCAAAACAAAGGAAGGGACTTGTTAGAGAAAGTGCCCCATTTAAATGGATTAATGGGATACTATTTCGGTGTGGTCCTGGCATGGTCTTGAGACGATGTGTCAGGGCAGATGAAACACACAGTATCCTTAGAGCCTGTCACGATGATCCTTTTGGGGGTCATTATTCTGCAAAGCAAAATTCTCATAAAATCTTGGGCACATGGTATTATTGGTCTTCAATGCATAAATATTTCAAAACGTATGTTCATATTTATGATGAATGTCAAAGGATTGGAAGACCAACAACTTCTGTTGAAATGCCTTTGCAACCACAAGTAGTACTTGAACCATTTAAGAAATGGGGACTGGATTTTATCGGTCCCATAGATCCTTCCTCTCAAGGGAAATAATACATACTGGTTTGCACCGAGTATTTGACTAAATGGGAAAAATTTCAAACCCTACGGGTTGCTAGAGAGGAACAAGTTGTTGGCTTCCTTTATAATAAGGCCTTTCTTAGGTTTGGAGCTCCCAGAACCATTGTTATAGACTAAGGGCCCCAATTCATGTCCAAAGTTCTCTTGGCATTCATGAACCATTTTCAGGTGAGTCATAAAAATTCATCTCCTTATCACCCTCAGGCAAACGGTCAAGTAGAGGTGACTAATAGGGAGCTAGAGAACATATTGACGAAAATGGTCTCTTCAAGGAGAAGAGATTGAGCTAGAAAATTTCCTAAAGCTATTTGGGCATATAATACAACATGAAAATCCACAACTGGGTTTAGCCCTTATGAGCTTATTTTTGGGAAGAAACCTCTCTTTCCCATTGAGTTTGAAATCCAAACTCTGAGAACAACTATGGAGTTGGGCCTAGATCTTAAGCAAGCTCAAATAGAGTGAGTTTTACAACTAAGTGAATTGGATGAGCTTTATTTGGATGTTGTCCATCACACTAAGTTGGTTCAACAATAATAGAAGGTGTGGCATGACAAGCACATTAAAGAAAGAGATTTCCATAATGGTGACTGGGCCTTGTTGTTTGATTCTAGATATAAAGATCACCAAGGAAAACTTAGAACTCATTGGCTGGGTCCATATGAAATTTCTGAAGTGTTTTTGAATGGCACGGTTCAGCTGAAACCTATTGATGGTGATACAAAAACTCTCTATGTAAAAAGGCATGTGCACAAATTTTTTTCAAAGCATTCTTCATGAATTCCTATTTTCATTGGACTTGGCTAAATTTTGTTTTCATTTTGCAAGACTTTATTATAAATCAAAACCAACTTTTGGAGCACCTTGCTACGATACTCTGGAACTTGTTAGTTCGGGTGCCTCATCACTCTGGAACTTACCTTCGGTTGCAGTGGTGCTCCTGAACTTATGACTTGATTGCGGTGGTGCTCCAAAACTTGTGAGCTTTGATATCCAGATGCTCCAGAACTTGCATTTCAACTCATCGCATCATGCGTTTTGCTCCTATAGAATGGTGTTTGGTCAAAAAATGCTCTAGAAGTTTAAGTTCATTCATACATTCATTTTCTTCTTTTCGTCTACATCTTTCGATGATGCTCCAGAACCTTGTCTTTGGTTGCTGCTCCGTCTGCATCTTTCAACGATGCTCTGAAACCTTGTCTTCGGTTACTGCACTAGCTGCATCTTTCGATGATGCCCCAGAACTTGTTAAGTTCGGGTGCTTCTATGCTCTGGGACTTATCTACCTTCTTCGTTTCTAGCACATGCTCATAAGCATGCTCCAGAACTTTTACTCACTCATTTTGAGCACATGCTCATAAGTGTGCTCTGAAACTTATCCATTTCCATTTCGTCGCCTCTTCCGATAAAATTTAAATTTCTTTCTGATGCTTTGATTTTTCAAACCTATGTACACATACCTCTTTTCTTTTTAAATTGTCACTTCGGTACCCACACTCAGTATAGTTATTCCAAATTGTCATTATTTTTCCATCGTAAATAAAAGCCATTATGACAACCTGTCCTCAATTATGACTTCATCATTCACAATCTGTCTCACTCATGTCATAATAAGTATGTCCTCCCCTCAACCAATACCATTCCATCCTCCTGTTAAATTAGAAAAGGTACGTAATCTTCAAGCAATCGCAGAATGTAAGTAAGTACAATTTTTTGCTTAAATAAGTAGTTTATTTTGAATAAGGTGTAATTAATTGGCATGAGTTTCTCCCCTCCTAATTTAGTAACTTGAGCCACTAAGTGATTGACTAGTAGTATGACACTCTTTTCACACTCCTCCATGCAAATTATCATCATTCCACAATAAGGTTTCAAACAAAGATCAATAAATAATCGTTCCTCGATTATATCTTCAAAACAATTATGCACAAGCTTCTTGCACTGTAATATTGTCAACAAAATTGGAAGAGCGGAGACAGAAAATGGGAGGTGCGAAGAAGAAATCAAAGCCAACCTCAACAAATAAATTACTGGGGTTATGCCATATTTCCAATTTGTTTCAGGAAGTGGGATGGTTGGATTTTATCAAAACGTTTGAAGGATATAATGATAAGTTGGTAAATGCATTTGTAGAAAATTATTCCAATGGCCAAGTAATACTACAAGGGAAGCACTTTAAGGTGAGCCCAAAAATCATTTCTCGCCTCTTTGGTTTAGATAATCCTGGTATTAAGTTATCTGAAACTTCCCAAATTACATATAAGAAGTTATCAAAATTATTTTTTAGAGAGGGAGACCCTCGACCCATGATAGTTATTAGTACTAGAGGATAGAACAAAGGGTTTCAAAGAACGTCCATATTAGAGCCCTGAGGAACAACTGTTGCATGGATCATAAAATATTTTACTTGTGAGGATCAACTTACTACTGTGGTAGGACCTGTATTTCACATGCTTATACACTTGTGTCATGGAAAAGAAGACCCTACTCTTAGGATCAATTTCCCTGACTTTTTGAGTGAATCTGTCATTTCCTCCATAGAAAGATATAAAGTTGGTTTAGGTCCATTGAAACACCATGGGTTAATTCAATTAATTTGTAAATATCATTTTAGAAAGAAACCTAAAAATAAGTGGGAAAAAATTCTTTGGAAATTTGAAAAATATGTGCCCAAAAGAAAATTAGGAGAAGGGGAACCCTCCAAAAAATTTGCTTCACCTTCTGGGGGAACTTCTCCTGAGGACTCAAAAGCTCCCGAAGCTCAAATGCCCACAACCCTTAGTGAGGAAGCGTCGGAACCTCTGGTTAATGAATTGAAAATGTAATGTCCCTTACCTAACTTGTCCCTAGAATTCGCTTATTGATTAGATTTAGGGTTTCTTCTTTCCAAATGAATGTTCTCCTAATTCAATAACCTTAGATTTGAATCTTGTATTCAACATATTAGCGACATATATGTTAGCATTAATATCTAGATATCCAAATATAAATATAATCACAAATGCAATAATGAAGACAGATGAGGAGTGGCATGGGTAGATCCGCCTGAAGCTATCCATCTAAACCTAAGGGCACAAGCATCCTATCAAGATAACCCACCCCTTGGCTTCGAGCTGAATGTCCAACTAAGACAATTCCATTCCCAGAGTGGCGTGCTTAGTGGGAACACTTGTACCTTCTACCCACATCATCCTCAGAAGACACATGACCTATTGGGGGAATCCAACGGAGCTCATAAGTGGTCTAGGCCTACCACCCCTCCATGGTCGTAGTGGATTGTTAAGTGGGGTTTTTAGGCACCACTTGTCTCAAGCCTCTCCACCCTAGCAAATTTACAAACACATAGAAAACAATCTCTAAATAATCAAATACATTTGCATTTACTGGGGGAAGCCCACGAAGCTTAGAAGTGGCTTAGGCCTACCACCCCTCCATGGTTGCAGTGGATTGTTAAGTGTGACCCCAACCCCTCCATGGCCGCAACAGATTGTTAAGTGGGTTTTTAGGCACCATTTTTCTCAGGGAGTTCCTCCCTAGTAAGTTTACAAACATGGAGAAGACAATATTTTAGCAAAGACATTTGCATTTACTATTGATTCTCTTATATTCATGTAATCATCTTTACTTAGATTAAGTATATTTAGGAGAATACTAAAATGAGCATTGCATTAATGATCTGATCAACAACATCTAATAAATGTACCAAATGCTAAATAAATGGAGCATAATCTATAGATATGTCTATGATGATTCCTATCACATTCCTCATTATACTTAAATACCTGTAATGATACATGATAACCAAAAATAATACATTCTCCTAATAAAGAAATTGTCTAGTTTTGACATATCTATGGTTGATGTTTGAACATATGTAGATATTAAATGGGCTAAGTGTAAATTCACACATTCAATAAGTCAAGGTAACAGTCCCTACTGCATAATATTTGATTCTGAATATTTGGAAGTGTCAAGTATTAGTGCTAAGTGATTTACATCACCTGAATGTTGTGTCTCCCTCGAGTTTGCTGCCAATTCCACCTTTACCTATTACTTCAATCATTCCCCCTAGCCCAACTCCATTTTCTTTCATTTTATATGTTTGGGAAAGGGCACGACCTTTTAGCAAGATCATGTTTTGTGCAAAGGAGGAATCGTTTGTCTTTTAGTGCTAAGGCAATATCATTTTGATTTATGAATGGGTACAGTCAATGGGGGATAATCACAATCATTAGATTAATGATGTTAAGTATGTTAAGTATGTTTATTCCTCCTGAACCTGATCGTTGACAAGGTCATGGCTTTGACTTGGCGATAACACCTGTGGCAGTTTATCTAAGGATGACGCATTTCACCGTGAAGGAAGTGTTAGTTGATAATCTTACTATTGAATGAAGGCTTTGAGAGAGTCATAGGTGTTATGGACAAAATGGTGGCCCCGATATGAGAGTGTCGAAGCAGAGCCAAGCACATATATTGTCGTCATCATCTATGATTCTTATTACATCTACAACCACTTCATTTTGGATCAGCGATCGCATATCCTTATCTTAACATTTATATTATGGCCGAATAGATATTATTTATGGATAATATTGGTCCTTATTGATGGGCCTAGAGTGGGTTCACCGTGAGTATTTGAGAGAGGCGGAATTTTGATGAAATGGTGCTCAAGAGATGTTTCAGAGGACTCATCCGACCATAGAAGCTTTTGAGGAGGTTCGTCGAGTGATATCTTTCTATCGGGAATTATCCCAGGTCAATAGTGATATTTATTTGATTAAGGTATAGTCAGTTTTAGACATTTATATTAATTATTATAGTAATTTGATATGTTACAATTCGTATTTATATAATGCTTTTATTTCATATTATTATAATTATAATATCATAATGTTAAATGGGAATTACTTATACATTTTAATTTGTCAATATTATGATTATGATAGCATTAGATTTTAATATATATAATATAATTATAATTATATTCACGGTTATCTTTTGTGTCATGATGCTAGGGACATGACAGTCCTCCTCTCCCAACTTTGCTTGCCCTCAAGCAAATCCCTTTTTGTATCCTAGATATCCTCTAAGACAAGAAATATGCAATTGAAGAAGTTTTCCCAATTCTTATTAGGGAGATTGGTGGATCAGTACATTCTTTATATTTTTGATGGTGCAGGGTTGTCATAACCACTTAGGCCTTCTCCTCCATGAATATCCATTTATTCATTGTCTCTTCTTCCAACTGGATGCTTTTGAGATCACCTTCTTCGTACCTTGTTCTCTTACTTGATTGTCTTTCACCTTTAGGGGTCGTTCCTATATTGTGGACTTGTCCCTTTCTCTTACATCGATGGCCACATTCCCATGGCCCATTGCATGTGAAACACAACCCCTTCTCTTTTAGATCTTTCATTTCTTGACACATATGTCCATGGTCTTGTTTCCTATTACAGTAAGAGCATGTTCTTAGTGAGTCTTCCCTTCTCGTCCTTTCTTCCTTGTGAGGAGGTTTGGATGATGAGGTGAAGTTCTTGGGTTTGTCCCTATATCCATTTTCTTCAAATTTCATAGCCTTTTGAATAGCTTCATCTAGGCGGGCTAGTTCTAAGGCACTCACCAAACTTCTAACTGATCCTCTTAGACCCTCTATGAACAAGTAAGTGAGTCTTTCTTGGGAAATTTCAGGGACCATGACTGCTAGTTTCTGGAACTTGGTGGCATAGTTTTCAATAGTCCCATGTTGCCTTACTCTCTTAAGTTCTCAAAAATACCATTCGGGGTGTTTTTGGTCAAAACCGTTTGATCAACCTTTGGGTGAAATCATCGTAGGTGGATACTTGTTGATGGCCTTGAGTTATGAGACTGTGATGCCACCAATCATGGGCCATTCCGATTAGATGTAAAATGGAAAACTTGATGGCATTTTTTTTGGTCATTGGACTTAACGATAGATAGGTGTCTAACTTTTGAACCCAAGATCGTGCGGTGGTCTTACCTTCTCCATCAAAGTTGGGGAGGGTTAATTTGCTTACCTTATTCTTGAAATCCCTATCGTTTGAGTCATTCGTCTCCCTTCTAGGGGTAGCTCTTTGTTTAGCTTTACAATAGTCTTTAAAAGTTACAAGCTCCCTCATTTCAGGCTCCAGCCTATAATAGGTTGCAACGATCTCATCTACATCCTCTACGGGGGGTCTGTTGATATTGCTTTCTTCCCTAGGTTCTTCACTTGGCAAGAAAGGGAGTCGAGTGGGTCTAGATCTCCTATCCCACGAGGGTGTGGGATGGTTGTTCTCAGAATGGTTAGAGTTTGCCTCTTTTTCATTATTGCTACTTAGGTTTAGGAGGGCTTGGAGTAAAGCTTGGCTGGTTTTTTCATTTTGTTCCATTAAGGTTTGGGTTTTCTTATTACTATTCTCCATGAAGGCCCCAAGTTCATCTCTTAGTGGGTCATCCATGAGGTCATTTCCTAGGTTGTTCCTAGAGCTTCGTCGGTGGTAAGTTTGCATAATTTCCCACAAGATGGCAAGAAAGAGGCTCTGATACCATTTTAGTGTCCCTTACCTAACTTGTCCCTAGAATTCACTTGTTGATTAGATTTAGGGTTTCTTCTTTCCAAATGAATGCTCTCCTAATTCAATAACCTTAGATTTGAATCCTATATTCAACATATTAGCGACATATTTGTTAGCATTAATATATAGATATCCAAATATAAATATAATCACAAATGCAATAATGAAGACAAATGAGGAGTGGCATGGGTAGATCCACTTGAATCTATCCATCTAAGCCTAAGGGCACAAGCATCCTATCAGGATAACCCACCCCTTAGCTCTGAGTTGAACATCCAACTAAGACCATTCCATTCCCAGAGTGGTGTGCTTAGTGGGAACACTTGTACCTTCTACCCATTTCATCCTTAGAAGACACATGACCTACTGGGGGAAGCCAATGGAGCTCATAAGTGGCCTAGGCCTACCACCCCTCCATGGTCGTAGTGGATTATTACGTGGGACCCCCACCCCTCCATGGTTGTAGCGGATTATTAAGTGGGGTTTTTCAGCACCACTTGTCTCAGGCCCCTCCACCATAGCAGGTTTACAAACACATAGAAAACAATCTTTAAATAATCAAATACATTTTCATTTATTGGGGGAAGCCCGCGAAGCTCATAAGTGGCTTAGGCCTACCACCCCTCAATAGCCACAACAGATTGTTAAGTGGGACCCCCACCCCTCCATGGCCACAACAAATTGTTAAGTGGGGTTTTTAGGCACCATTTTTCTCAGGGCCTTCCTCCCTAGTAAGTTTACAAACATGGAGAAGACAATATTTTAGCAAAGACATTTGCATTTACTATCGATTCTCTTATATTCATGTAATCATCTTTACTTAGATTAAGTATATTTAGGAGAATACTAAAATGGGCATTACATTAATGATCTGATCAACAACATCTAATAAATGTACCAAATGCTAAATAAATGGAGCATAATCTATAGATATGTCTATGATGATTCCTATCACATTCCTCATTATACTTAAATACCTGTAATGATACATGATAACCAAAAATAATACATTCTCCTAATAAAGCAATTGTCTAGTTTTGACATATCTATGGATGATGTTTGAACATATGTAAATATTAAATGGGCTAAGTGTAAATTCACACATTGAATAAGTCAGGGTAATAGTCCCTACTCCATAATATTTGATTATGAATATTTGGAAGTATCAAGTATTAGTGCTAAGTGATTTACATCACCTGAACATTGTGTCTCCCCCAAGTCTGCTACCCATTCCACCTTTACCTGTTACTTCGACCATTCCCCCTAGCCCAACTATGTTTTCTTTCATTTTATATGTTTGGGAAGGGGTGCGACCTTTTAGCAAGATCACGTTTTGTGCAAAGGAGGTATTGTTTGTCTTTTAGTGCTAAGGCAATATCATTTCGATTTATGAATGGGGACGTTCAGTGGGGGATAATCACAATCAATAGAATTAATGATATTAAGTATGTTTATTCCTCTTGAACTTGATCATTGACAAGGTCATGGCTTTGACCTGGTAGTAGCACCTATGGCATTTTATCTAAGGATGATGTATTTCACCGTGAAGGAAGTGTTAGTTGATAATCTTACTATTGAATGAAGGCTTTGAGAGAGTCATAGGTGTTATGGATAAAATGGTGGCCCCGATTTGAGAGTGTCGAACTAGAGCCAAGAACATATGTTGTCGTCATCATCTATGATTCTTATTATGTATACAACCACTTCATTTTGGATGAGCGATCGCATATCCTTATCTTAGCATTTATATTGTGGCCGAATAGATATTATTTATGGAGAATATTGGTCCCTATCGACGGGCTTGGAGTGGGTTCACCGTGAGAATTTGAGAGAAGTGGAATTTTGACGAAATGGTGCTCAAGAGATGTTTTAGAGGACTCATCCGACCATAGAAGCTTTTGAGGAGGTTCATCGAGTGATATCTTGTTATCGAGAATTATCCTAGGTCGATAGTGATATTTATTTGAAAGGTAAGTCAATTTTAGATATTTATATTAATTATTATAATAATTTGATATGTTCTAATTTGTATTTATATAATGCTTTTATTTCATATTATTACAATTATAATATCATAATGTTAAATGGGCATTACTTATACATTTTAATTTGTCAATATTATGATTATGATAGCATTAGATTTTAATATATATATAATATAATTATAATATTGCCTTTGGAAATTATATTTATATTCACGGTTATCTTTAGTGTCATGATGCTAGGGACATGACATAAAACCCCAGACTAGTCAGGAGATGTTGAAATTATTCATGCATATGTAGAAAGATTTCCCTCTAGGAAAAGGAAGACAAAATAAACTGTTACTTTTTAGAGCATTCCTCCCTTAAGAAGAAGCAAGAGATTGTCCTCTGAGTCTACAAAAACCCCAATTCAAGACATAGGGAGTACTTCAAAGGAAAAGAAGCCAAGAAAAAAGGAAAAGTCAATAGAAATTGAGGACCCTACTGATAATATAGAAATAATGGGAACAAGGGAGCAATATTGTTAGTCTTCAGGGATAGAAGGAGAATAAGAACCTTCCCACATGGGACAAGAGGAAAAGGCCCCTGATGAAGAAATAAAAAAAGAAGAGAGGGAACAATCTCCACCTTTTATGGAGGTTGAGGATAATATTTTAGAAAATTTATCTCCCATTGTAAATAAGGTTATTGAAAAAACTGAAAATGATAGTGTTAATGTAGAGCTAGAAAAATTGAAATTGGAAATTGATGAGTTAAGAAATCAATTGCAGAAAATTGAATAACATGTTGTACAACAACATGAGGAAATAACAGTACACATTGCTGTAATAGAAAAAAGAGATCAGGAGATTCAAAATCTGACACTACAAATAGAAGAGAAGAATACATCTATTAATGAATTGCAGAAACAAATTCAGAGATTGAATCAAGAGAATAATACATATAATGATAATCTATCTGATAAGGACAAACAAATTGAAATTTTGAAAAATAATTTCATGCAGTTTTTTCAAGCTTTTGAAGAGGAAAAGAATAGACAGAATGAAGAATTAAATGTTTCTCTAAGTAAGATTGTGGAACTGGAATAGGATTTGGAAGAAAGCATCAATAAACCAATAATGGAATCAAAGGGAACTCAAACTGAACCAACTGTAACTGAATGGTTCCAAGTTCGAATTCCCCCATTATTAATGAAGTGGATGGAACGGTGCTATTTCTTGAAGAATGCTAAGTTTGAGAATATTAGATTGAAAAAGGATTTAGTACTCTTGAAAGAGTCATTTGATAGGGTCTATAGGGCAAAACAAGATGCATGCCAAATAGGAGGATTTATACAAGCATGTAGGAGACCATCAAGGCTATATTCTATGTTTTTAAATGAACAATTGTTAAGATGAAAATTGCTAAGAATTTATCATGACTAGCCATATGACCTTGATGATCGTGAATTTGTTAAAGTATTTTTAGAGTCAACACCTGAGCAAAAAGATATGTTATGTGAATTCTTTGTTCATAATTTACTTATGGAAACACATAATGATTTATTTATTAACCTTTTTGTTGGAGAAGTGCAATTGAGATCTTTTTTTATCTACCATGTGTAATCAAGTTCATTGGCAAGAACGCACTAGAGAATACTCTCAAGCAAAGAAGAATATGGGTCTTTAGATGAGATCCCCCAACAGGAAACCTACAGCTTTCAAAACACACTTTTTCGCTGTTAAAACAAAAGCAACTATGAATCAAAAATATAATGATAACCTCTGACTTTGTTACAATCATTTCATAGAACAAGGGAAAAAACTGATTTGTAAGGCTTGGCATGCCTGTGAAGAGAGATACACTCCACTACTAGTATAATTAAAGAAAAGAGAAGTGATCTCCCCTCTTAACATCAAATGGTCCTTGAGAAGAGTAGATACCTTGGTCAAAATCTTGAAAGACCTCAGAACAAATTGGATAGGGATGAGGTACAAACCTCCCCTGTTGCTCTTTCCACCACCTGCTTTTCATATTAATACAAATCAGGATAATGGAGTCTTCAACATGTGGAGAAGAGAGTTTACTTATCATCAAGGCTTCCTACACGCACTTGAAAAGTTTGATAAGGAAACAGATGATCTGTATGACATCAGTGCTGAATATGAAGAATTGAATAGAGAAGAAGGGTAGGGGTCACAACAGAGGGCAGGAGGACCTACCAGAAATTAGGAAGGGGAGGAAGTGATGAGGTAAAAATAACCTCATCATGATAACATAATAAAACCCTTCCTCATATATGCAAAATAATTATTCTCTTCCAATTAATTAAACTTTAGGCATAATAATTACTTATCTTTTGAGAAAAAATAGTATAAACTTTATTTCTTGTGATTTATTGAAGTATCTTGCCAATGCAGATTTAATGGGTAGTTTTAAGTGTTTTGTAGGATAATAATCGGTCATTAATACAACAATCAAAGGCATTCAACCAACACGAGCTCCAGAACAGGTTAAAGACATGTGTTGGGAACATGCTCCTAAACTTGAGGATGATGGACCGAAATCATAGTTTCTTCTAAGTTGAATTTTTGTTATGCTTTAAAGTTTAAAAGACTTCATGGCTCAACTCGAGCCTCATTAATATTTATGTAATGAGCATTTAAAGATATAAATTTAGTTTAAAATCTGTTACAGACTTTTTCAATGGTAATCTAAAACTATCTGAAATATAGGATTTCGTTAGAGGTGTTTTTATAAATATATGTAATCTCCAGAAGTAAAAGAGACACGAAGAATAGTACGATTATGTTGTCGACATGCTTTTTGAGTATATATGAATAAATAAATTATTGCATATCAATCTTTGAGTTGTTGTAATTATGGATGAAGATTATCATTAATGGGGAAGCTTTCGATTACATTGTGCATGTGACCCGAGAACGTAGGAACCCACGAGCTAGCCACTCGAAGGGGTGATAGATTAAATAGATGAGTACTTTCATTTAAAGAATTCTGTCATTTTTATTGCATGGATAATAATTAAGTTTTTCCTCATAAGAGTTTGAAGCTCCGGAGCACAGGTATTGTCTTTCAATTCCGTAGTTAATTTTTGTTAATGATTAAAACTGTTACTGATATTACTTAGATGTTTTTGATAAGGTAAGAGAGGTTTTTAAAGGACCAATAACCTTTTACTGATATTACTTAGATGTTTCATAGATTATTTATGAGTTTTACTACTTCTGTAATTTACATGCTTCTTAGTTTAGTTATTTCTATGTTTTCTAGTTTAGCTTTCATGTTTTCTAGATTAATTTTTTTATGCTTCCTAGTTTAAATACTTTCCAGCTTTTTAGATAAATTACTTTTCGGTGAACTAGTTAAATGGCCTTAGGTTAAAATTAAGTTCAGTTACTCTAAAAAAAATACAAAAAATCTAAAAGAGATAGTCAAGCCACCTTTTATTGCAAATAGCCTTGGACACTGCCTGGTCGATATATTGAAGTTTATCTTCTAAAGTAATGGGACCTAACGACAGCCTATCAGGGTCCTGCATTAGCAGGCCATTGGAACTCATGAACTCTATCTGCGAGGTGCTGGGGGAGATCATGATCAACCATTGTCTCAAGTGCTTAGAGCAAAATCTCTCAATTTTTCATAAGCAAAGTGTGCAAATGAATTGGAAAATGCCTCCAAACTCTTATTTAAGCTTGAAAATTAGGGTTTTTGACCTAATTGAAGGGTGGAAGTGGGGTTGTTTGTTATTTTTTATCTTATTTTGAGGTTTTTTTAGTGTCTTGAGCCTATTCTCATGTTTGTTTCGCAGTTGAACCTATGTGTTATTTTTTGTCGCGATCTCGACCTAAAAATCAAAATTTTCACTCAATCTCTTAAGGGGGCAGTATACCAACATAATTCTTTCCATTGGGACACAGTGGGGCATCCAAAAAATCATGAATTTTTAATTTTTTGATATGAGCAACAACATTGATCTGAAAAACGTTAGTCTTTGAACCAATATAACAAGTACCTCGCTTCAAAGAGGAGCAAAATATAGACACTTAAAATTGTCCTAATTGATATTATGCATCCAAACTCGATTACTAACACCATTTTTGTCCTAATTCGACCCCTTTCAACTATTTAATTAAATAATCATAATTTTTTAATTAAATTCACCAGTTTCTTCTATTAATCAAATAATAAATATTATTAGGTTAATTCACCTCTTCTAGGCTAATTCTCATCCTTTTTAATTAAGTAATGTGAATTATTTAATTAAATTCCCTAAGTCCTCTCATTTGATTAAATAATCTAAATAATTTAATTAAATGTCATTAATTCATCTTTTTAATTAAATGAGCAAATTGTTTAATTAAATATTTTAATTCCACCACCTTGCACAATTAGATAATATTCTAATTATTTAATTGACTGATTTCTTTCATCCCTCCAATTTCTCCCACTTCAATGGAATATTCCTGTAGTTCAAATTCAAACTATTTCCCTCCAACATGGAAATATCTCGCACATTCCTCCTAAATTTTAGGATTTATGTTTCTTCAAATCAATTTCATCCCTTGATTAATTTCATCAATCCATGTGATTATTCAATCTCCCCCATGGATTGAGTCCTTGATCCATGCCAATTCTTCTCATTAATTTGCATCCATTGATTAATCAAATTGATCTTGACCATTGATTCACTAAAAATTCCTATAAATAGCCTCCATTTCATGAGCAATTCATCCACATTCATTGAGAGAAATTATACTATAGCAAATTTTAGAGCATTTAGCAATTTAGCATCAATTCTAGTCATTTTCTCCATTGGAGCATCATCAAAATCTTGTTCCAATCAATGGGATTGGGAAAGGGCTGAAATTCCACATCAATTCAGCACCAATCCCCCAATGGGATTAGGTTTGTATTTGGTTAATTAGTTTCCTTCATCAAATTTGAGTTTATTTCATGTTTTCATGGCTTCTAGTTAATTCATTTCGAAGATTTCATTAGGAATGTGGCTTGATTTTTTCAATTGATTTTTTAATTGCATAATTCAATTGTATTTGATTCAGTTCATAATCATGTTCACACTCAATTATCTTGACAACCGATGAAGATCTGATAAGAGGATTTAGAAGCGAGAAGCTATAGTTTGGGTACTAGAGGATCACAAAAGTAGATTTCAGCTTTAAACTGTTGGACTAGGGCATCCTTGTGCCCTAGTCCACTCAAAATCAGCTTATATTTGAACTAAAGGTGTACACATGTCTACTATTTCTACTTTTGGTCCTTAAATTTGACTTTCAATTTTTAGATTTTTTGTATTTACATCAGAACAATGCATTTTCATAGTTATTTAGTTGCACCATTGTATTTTCATTTCAAATCCATTTAAAACCCCCCCAAACAATTCAAATCCAAATTGAATCACCTTTTTAGGTTTCAATTTGATCTCATACCCTTGCTGATCTAAATTCTAACGTTTTGTAAGTGAAAAGTAGCTAAATCCTAGTTAAACCCTAGGATCACTTTTCCTACATTACATTTTGGTGAACCTGATGTATCTTACTTTGCAATTTTTCTGATTTTTCATTGCATAAAATCTGAAAATTGAATTTAAAACCTAGGTTACTTGAATATATTGGTGATAATTTTCATTTAGTTTTTTAAAAAAATCCATTTTTATTAGTTTTTTATCTTAAAAATTTTAAAAATAATTTGAAAAAAAATTGATTTTTTTTTTAGATCTGATTTTTTATGTTTAGGGTTTATATTTGAGTTATATTCATTTGGAAAATTAATTACAAATTATTCTATCATTTATGCATGCATAATTTAGTGATAAACATTGAAAAAGAGACAAAATTGCATAGTATTTTCATTTCTAAAGATCAAAACACATTTCTTTTTTGTATTCTTTTTGGAAAAATTAGTAAATGACAGTATTTAATTTCTGTAAATCATCATTTGAACATATTCAATTGTCCTTAAAATTTCCAAAATTGCATGCAATGTGCATGTATGTGATTCACATAGCAAAATTAGATTTTGATACATTTTTAGAAATCCGTTGACTTTCAAACTTGAACCTCTGAGACATTGGACCCTCAAACACTGTTAATAATTTTTAAAATTTAAATTTTGTAAAATACCTATCTAGACTAGGGTGTCCTTGCACCCTAGTCCACCCATTTTAGCCTAAAATTTGTTGTGCAAATCCTTGTGTGTGTCCTTTGTCCATATTTGGTTATTGTTTTGGAATTTTGTTTTGACAAGTGTCTAATTTTTCTGTACATCCCTAATTTGATCCATAGAACATAGCATAATTTTTTCATTTCAAAAATATTGTATTGTCATAAGTCATGTTCTATTGTCAGATCTTGTTAAGAATTTCAAAGAAATTTTGTTACAAGCATGTGAAAATGAGTTTATTTCTCTTATTTTGTTTTTTTCATTGATCCCTCTCCCACTATCTATCCTATGTGTGAGGTTAGCTTGGTGTAAGAGAATACAATCATGTTATTATTCTCCCAATATCTTACCTACTTGTGAAGAAGGTATTTTGGTGTTAGAAGATCCAATCATTGAGTGCTATGAAAACCTTATTTGTTTCTCTCCCAATATCTCTCCTACTTGGGAAGATATTATGGCACAAGAGGATGAAATAATTGGTACATTTATTTTAAAAGACAATAATATGGATTGCATAGATGGAGATACTAAATTGTCATTAGACCCCCCATCGGTAGAAGATCATCAACAAGTAGTTAAATTCGTTGAGGTTATGAAAGCACAATTAACATTTATATCTCCCTTAATTATTGGACCTCTTAAAAATCCTCTAATTATTGGACCTCCTAAATCACCTCTCATTACAGGACCTCCTAAACCTCATAGCCACATCCTAAACTTTACAAAACAACTCACTAGTAATCATGTGTCATAGCAACCAAGTTATCACACAGTTTCTCACACATATAACACTAGAAATAATAAGCAAGAAAAAAATACACCAACATCCATCCCATTACCTCAACCATACCTTCCACCTACATCTAACATTCCTCAACGTAGTGGTAATGAATATGATCTTGTTGAGAAACTTCGTAATACTCCAACCAGGATTTCCATTTGGCATTTGATTCAAACATCAACTACATACCATAGGATGCTCCAAGAGGATTTGAAGAAGATTGATGTCCCAACTAATATTAAACCAAATGATGTAGCCACCTTATTTGATTGTATGTAATTAAAAAATTTGGATATTACATTCCCTCAAAATGAATTACCCTTGCTTGAGATCTAAAATAAACATGAAGCCCTAATAATAGTGGTGGTCATTAACAAAACTAGAGTTAGGCATACCCTCATAGATAATGGATTGGGTCTTAATATTTATAGCATTGACCTTCTAGAGAAAATTGGTGTGGACAAGAATCTTATAGAACCTAATGATCTTAATATTCGTGGCTTTGATAATGTTAATAAGCAACCATTAGGGGTGATCACACTACCCATTAAGGTAGGGCCCACGGTTTTTCCTACCCTTGTTCATATCATGCTAGGACCTCTTTAATATAATCTTCTCCTAGGTAGACCATGGATTCATGCCATGGAGGGAGTCCCGTCTACTCTTCACTATGAAATGAAATATTATATATGGTTAAGGTAGATGAAAAAAGTTACAAATCACAAGTCCAAGATGATCATAACACTTTCAACTCTCTTAATACTTTGATTCCAACTTCAAGGGTAGAACTTATACATATTGAACATAATCATGATTATATTCCATGTGTAACAAAAATCTTAGACGATGATTAGGGGTAGTTATATTTTACACCTTGTTTCAAATGGGAGTATAAAATCTCACCATCGAAGTCCAAAGAGTCAAATAAAAATGATGATCATGATATTGCTTCATCTTCAAATGCATGTTTTGGTGGCAATTGGGGTTCATTAGATTTTACACCCTCCTTTATGGGAGAGTACAAAATCTCACAATCTAATCCTAATGAGTCTTGTGTTTCATTTTCTCAATCAATAGATTCAAAAAAATCACCCCATGATGGCAATGGGAGCTCTTTAACTTTCGTCCCTCATGAGTGAAAGATGCCTAACTTCAAAAAACTTAAATAGGATTTGCGTGCTCAAGAAAAATCCAATTTTGAGCATGTAGATATGATATCTTCATCTAAGTTGGAATGATGTTATGGGCTTGGATACAATTTTTTTCTAGAAATGGATATAATGCAAACTAGGAACAAAATGATAAGGATCAAGTGAAGTCTATACCGTACTTTTCTAAACAGTGTCTAGGTTTCCAACCTTCATCCCCATCTTCATCTAATGCTTTATCATGTACTGTATTTATGGAATCTTGTGGTAAGCAAGCAAGATTTTCTTCATAAGAGAAATAAATGTCTTCTACTCTTGAGCAAGAGCATATTTTGTCGAGGCTTCTCAAAGCTTAATTGATTACTTTTCCTCTAAAAACACAAAATAAATTTTATAATAAAAACTCATTTTGTGTATATCATCGAGTGCATGGTCATTCTACTAATGAATTACAAGTCTTAAGTAATAAATACAATTGTGATTATGGTGCTCTCCCATGTGTTGATGCACCTTATCACTCTAAACAATGATTATCTTTATTCTATGGTGTTGCTCCTCACTATGTGGCATTTTAGCTTCATCATTTTTTATCATTGCCATTCATGGTGGTACAATATTAGGTGCAACCATATTTTCCATGGCAACAACATGATAGTTTTTTGCATGGTTTTCCTTGTCTCTACACTTAGGGGGGCAAGGAAAACTAGTTTTGGAGGTGTGTATTCCTTTCACGGATCCCCTCTTCCCCTTTTCTTCCTTAAAATACCGACATAGCAAGTATGTTGACATTTTAAGGGGTCATTGTCCCCTAGCAATTTCATAAACGTCTTATGAGATTTGACTTATTAACATACCTCTTTAGTGGTGGTGTTGTTATAATGCCCCTTGAGGCGTGGTTATCAATTCATCCCCTGTGACGTTGAGCAATTGTTCGTCCCCTTGGACATTAAATTTTGTGCACCCCCTATGGTGAGTTGTGTTTGTCCCCTTGGACATTAAATTTTGTGCACCCCTTGAGGTGATTTTTATGTACTCCTTGAAGTGTGGTTTACATAGTCCTAGCATGATGGAGTTTGCTAGTCTATGAGATCAAAGAATTTTTAACATGGCCACATAGCATAACACAACTTGCTTGCTAGTGAATCCATGTGTCTTATGAGTGTCTTAGCATAACATAGCTTATTAGCCTTGTGAAACCCATCATATTACATGGACACCTAGCAGAATGCAACTTGCTAGCTAGTAAAATCTATGTACCTCATAAGTGATTTAACATTCTTGTGAGAGCACCATTTTGTTTAAACAACACATTCAATGGATGACATTTGGTATTTGAGACAAATATAAGATTAAGGTATCTTTGCCTTATCGAATCATATTCTTTTAGTACTAATCATGTGTTTTTATTTTGTGATTATTGTATGTTACATGTTTGCATCATGTTTGTGTTCATATTATGATTGTATTATATTATGTCATGTGCCTTCATCATGTATGCTTTGTGTTTTTCATATTGCATTGCATTTCACTTCACATGTGTGTTCCTTTGTCCTTATGTTGGTTTGCCATGGGATCTTGAATCTTGAGGGCTTGCACATCCCCTAGATTCTTTTCCATCCCATTTCGTCAACATTTGGATAATCAGATCCCTCTTGAAATATTTCTACTTTAGTGTGAGTCTAAGCGTAAGTTCACACTCTCACTAGTGGGGGCTAAATGTAGCATCATAAATTGTTACCCTTAAAAATTCCACACTATGTTTTGCTCCCCCTTAAGTGATTTGACTTAATTATACACGTAATTTCCTAAATTATGCATCCCATGGCCTATTATAACATTTATCAAGAAATTAAATGTGCAAGATCTAAGTACATACTTAATATTTTTCTCCTAGCACTTCAGATCCCAAAAATTGAGGGATATGGACTAGGGCATCCTTGCACCCTATTCCCCTTAATTTGGCCCCAAAACTTAAAGTGTTGGTGGTAGTAATTTAATATTTGAAATTCAAATTCTGATTGTCAGTTATCGAGATTTATTTTTTGATAAATTAGAGCAATTTCATATAAATACCTAGTCATTTTACCATTTGAAAGGGAACTAGCAAGAAGTGGAAATATTTTGAAGCAAGAACATTATCAAACAATTATTATCAAGTCAAGAGAAAAATTTAGAGAATTATTGCAACATTTCAACATTGAAGCATCATGCCAAATTTTATGTGAGTTTGTTCATGTTCACATGCATACATTTTGTTTGTGAGGACTAATATTTGTAGGTCTTCAAATAAAATCAAGCCTTGAGGAGATGTGTATGAATTCAATCCTTCATTTCAAATCCATTTCAAACCCCCCCAATTAATTTAAATCCAAGGTTGATTGACTCACCTTTTTTAGGTTGCAAGTTGATCTTATACCCTTGTTGATCTGAATTCTAATGTTTTGTGAGTCAAAAGTAGTTAAATCCTAATTAAACCCTAGGATACCTTTTCCTACATTATAATAAATAATTAATATTGATGTGCATGACATATCTTGAGGGGCCATTATCACTAGCTCTCCCACATTTAAAATTAATTGATATATCATTGGTACACATAATTACTCCAATGTAAACCACTTACACTACAAATTTATCTAATTGTTAGATTTATATGCTAATATTTTCCCCTAAAATCATGCTTGGTGTCATACCTATGTCATGGATTCTCACTCATGTTGGAGAGCCCATTCATTCTTAAGGATTATCATGAATTGCCCAATTTCCCTTTCATTATGGATGATGCAAAGACACCTTTGATGGTGCAAAGTTGGCACAAATATATTTTAGTTTCAAGATCACTTTTCTTCCCATTTCCCCCTTTTATTTATTTTATATTTACCTTTGTGTTTTTATCTATGGATTTGGGAAGATTCCAATCAATACAAATGTCTTATATACGCTTAACTCATGTCAAGACCAAAAATATAGTTGCTTTTTCTTTTGGTTAACAATTGTGCTTTCTTATTGAACCAAAATTATTGTGCTTCTCCTTTCATCTTCATTAAAATTGAATTATTTTAAATAGTTTTCTCAATCCTTTTTATTATGCCTCAATTGTTGTCTCTCCATTTTTATATATTCACTCCTCTTTACATAATTTTTTTCATAATAACTTATGTAATTTTACTTCTTTATTATCCATTCATTCTAATTCTTGTCTATTTTACACTTACAAAACTTTTTGTTAGCATAGACTATACTAACTCACTTCCCAATTAGGGAGCATCAATTGGACACTATCACTCAATTCAAATAATTTATCCTCTCCCTTCAAAGAAAAATAAATAAATTACTACATCTTACATTACCTTTTACATGCTTTCATCTTACATGACCATATGTCTTTCTATTTGATACTACATATGCTAAAATTTCATGATCACATCCTATATGAAATATATTATGTCACTCCCATAAACAACATCTTACATGGCATTTTTTATATTGTACTTGCATGCTTATATCTTACACAATACTACATATGTTGATTTTATATTATAATATCTAGTTCATGGCCATTTTTGTCACTATTTTTCCTTTAATTAAGGGCAATAATTTTCCTCCCATTACATGAACTTTAATGATCACGTCATACATATTTACATAAATATGAAAAATATATTCCCATATACGATGATTATAAAATTTCACCTCTCCCTAAATCAAATCCATAAACATGTCACACACTCAACTTGATGAGGTTTATAATCTCATTAATAATTTAAATAGTTTCATACTTGTACACATCATGCGGGCC
This sequence comes from Sequoiadendron giganteum, assembly GCA_007115665.2. NCBI lineage: Eukaryota > Viridiplantae > Streptophyta > Pinopsida > Cupressales > Cupressaceae > Sequoiadendron > Sequoiadendron giganteum. The sequence continues at coordinate 428,271,045 of CM021107.1, read as the reverse complement.
AATTTGGTCACCACTTCATAATTACACTTTATATAATGATCCCATTCTCCACTTTACATGGTCTTATTCTTGCACATGTCATGGGGGGCAACTCAACCACATACTCATGATTACCTTATGCATCATAATTAGATTTCCATCTCAACTTTACATGGCTTCATTCCTATATATGTCATGGGGACCATCTTGGTTTCATAGTCATGATTATATTTGATAGTTGCGATAGAACTTACAATAAAGCATATGCACAAAAGCACCACAACATCACATCATCACAAATTCAACAATTACATTGTAGGCATTTTATTCTTTTCTTGTTGCATCTTCACCTTTTCTATAATCAACAAAAGGGCTTGATCCTCATCAAGGAAATCAACAACCTTCTATCTATTTTAGGGTAGGCCGTATTATATTTTTAGTGCAACTCTTTGTGTAAAAATATGTGCTAAAGATTAAAAAGCATAACACATATTAAAAATAGAAGAATTCATAGAATGTGAATTAGATTCTATGAAAGAAAAGTGTCCCTAGACTTGACCATGGGCATAGCCTAGTTCTATGTTAATCTAATTTCCATCCAAATTCTATCATAAACTTTAGAACACATATCTAATTTCAAAGCTCTTATCTTAATAGTCAATTATGATTAAACAATAACAAATATATATATATAAAATAACAAATCAACGAAAACTAAACATATCTAATCAACCCTCTTATCATTTACATATTTCTTTCGGAATTCAAAATATTTAAATCCATTTAATTAATTAAATCTAATTATTCTTATTATTTATTATTCAATTCCATATCCAAATAAACTATGAAAAATATCTCATTTTGTCGATCCTTAGATAGTTAATCCAACTAATCAAAAGACCATTTATATTAAAAAGTATGTTCTTAAACCACATAAATTACTCACTTTTATAAAATTGTTTGTCCCTTGAAAGTTCACGAGAAGAAAAGGGTGATTATCAAATGTGAGTCAAACCAAAATTACTCAATTAAAAAAGAAGGTATACCAAAATATCATAGAAGATATATAGGTGACCATGAGATCCACTAGATTATTAAAGTAATCATTACCATTTTACGAACAGAACTGAGATATAAAAGTTTTAATTAATTGAATCTTCTTACAAAACTTTAGAAGTATATACCAAAAAAATTATAGTGGAGTTTTTATAGAAAGTTTTGTGACACAATGATGACCTTTACATGTTACGTGATCAAAGTTTTTTTTTTTTTTTTTCCTTATTAATTCTTTTAAGAATATTGTATTAATCTTTTAAAAATGATTATATAAAGATAAATACATAATATTATATGTTTTATGTTTTTAATAAATGTAATAAAGTAATTATATATATATATATAATAAAAACTTAAAAATAATAGATTATATTAATTATTTTTTATTGATGGTTTGAATCTTATATTTCTAGAGTCTCTCATTTTAATGAAATTTTACTAAAAAAATAGGTTTATAATCACTATCTATCAAATTAGAAACTTAAGAAAGTTAAAATATTATTAGATGAAATAATAAAGGTATTAAATATTAAAATTGAACTCTAAAGAGATAAATATGATAAGAAATTAAAACTATTTTCCTTTATAAAAATAAATAAATAAAATCTATTAAATATACTTTGACAAATAAATTTGTCTTTTTAAAAGTGGGTTTCATTTCTATCTTTAAACAAATCTTATTATTAAAATTAATTTTTATTATAAATTTCACTACATTGTTGGCTATTAAAAAAAAAATGGGAAGGGGTGCTTATGGTAGGGTTACTTTTGGTTACATTTTATTGTTTAGAAAGTGGTTAAACATTAAAGAAAATGAGTCTTCAACAAAAATAAATAATAATATGTCTTTTTATTTTGATAAATTTTAATAATATTTATATTGTAGATATGTTTTTAATTCTAATAGGTATAAATAAATTATATATTATAGAAAAAAAAAAATATTAGTAGGAAAAAGGTTTATAGTTAAAAAAAATATTGATAAGAGTTGAAATGTCTTAAGTAATGAATACAAAACAACATAATTTTTTGAAATAGATATTATTGTTAACTTGTTGTAGAAGAGATCATCATAGACATACTAAAGTTAATTTTGAGGATATGAAAAAATTGGCTACATAGGGAAATAGAGTTAATGAGTTAGAAACAACAAAGGATACTCATAATAAAGTAGAGATAAAGCTAGAGAAAAACTTAGTGATTTTATTTTGAAGTCATCATGTTCTCATTCCATGCTTTAAAATTGTTTTTGAAGGAAATATATTTGATTCTCCATTGTTTTGTTTACCTTCTATTGATCCTTGAGAGTTGTGTTCAATTTAGCCACTTGGAGAAGTAAACTAGTACTAATAATTGAATTTTGATCTCAAAAAAGAATTTAGTCTAAGAGAGAAATATTGCAATGAAAAATTTAAATAAATTGGATAATAACATAGTGACAAGTATCAAAGATGGCATTGTGGGATGTTGATAACACTAAAAGAGTAGATTTCCATGATCACTTATGCTGGAAAGCATAGGCAACAAAGACATGTGACATCACCAAATCTTGTGTGCATGTGGAAAAAACTAGAAGGCATGTTTAATAGACTTAAGAAAATTACAAAACAATCAAGTTGACTATGGGTCTAGACAAATTTCAAATAGGGATCAATTGACGATTTAACATGAAATGTTTTTCAAGAGGTGAGTTATGTTGTTGTGGATGAGGTTATTTTTTAATAGGTTTCCCTCTTGGGTCCTTTCCACATCTTGTTATTTAAGTTCAATTAGGACATATTGAGGGAAAATTTAAGTTATTTAATTTTTGTGTCTCATGTAATATGATTATGATACTTGTCATAATCTTATGTTTTCTAATGTCTCACCCTTGTCTATGTAATCAAGGGTGCTTTATGTACTTTTCACCCTATTGTCTTTTTTTTAATCGATTAAATCAAGATTTTTTAGCTTGGCTCAAGCTAGCATGGAGGCCATATTTGGGGGACCTCCTCCCCGACATGAATACAAGTAACAGTCCACTCCCGCGAGCACAGTAGCCTAGTAGGGGTATAGAGCTCGCAAGCACACCAACCCAACAAGAGAATGAACCTTAGATTGTAGAGGACGAAATTTTCTACTCCCAAGTCTCTAGGACAAAGAAGAGTCTATAGGGAGAAAATGGTCCTCAACTACCTCAAGGAATAAAGCTCAAGTGATAGGATACAAAGGCAATAGTTTCAAAATCAGAAAGAGTAGGTCACAAAGGTTTTCTAGACAATCTGACAAGCTCTTGTCCAAGGATGAAAGAACAACCCAAGGATGATAGCGTGGTGCAGTAGCATCTCAATAAAATGTTGGAATCTTGTATGGACTGAAAATCAAGACTATTATAGAAAACAACTAAGTGGCTACTAACAATTTGATTACTAGGAACTCTTGAAATGTAGGAAAGTAACAGAGTATAACATAACTAAAAATAAAATAAAGTAAACTAGGTAAAATATAAATTAAATGGAATGTAGATGATGAAAATAAGGAAGAGAAATAAAGTGATCACAATAAACCAAGGAATGATGCCTCCAACAAATAAATATCTTCAATACCTACACACATAAGATCAAGGAAAATTGTTGGGGTTGTTTAGGGGCTTGCCTTAGTCAAACCCCTATTTCAGTGTTTTCACCTCTACAAATAGCCAAATAGACAAGATAGTAAAATGCATAGACAAGGGATGTGATAAATCCCAAGATTCTCAAAGACATAAGACAAGAGATAGATATCATCTGCAAGGCTTAAGGAAACCAAAGAGAGATAAAGAAAGTGATAGTTGCAAGAGCCAAGAGAGTTACAAAGAGTGTTCTGAGAACTTGAGAGTGTTGTAGAAAGCAAGAGAGTTGTGCAAGCTTGAGAGGAGATCAAGACTTCCCAAGAGAGGGAGGAAAGAGAGAAAGAGAAAGAGACCAAAAGAGAAAGATCCAAAAGAAGAAATGAATTGAAAATAAATATTTTAAATGGAGAATAGGAGGGAAAAGAAGGTTTCTGAGTTGTTTCCACTGACCAAAGTAGGTGACAAGTGACAACATGCTCAATAATAATAATTTGAAATGTCGCGAGATCCTAGCGTGGTGTGTGGATGTCCTTGCAACGCGTTAGTGTCTAGAAAAATCACACTCACAAATAGAGGGAACAAGGAAAACACAAGGTTTGACGCAAAGCTAATGCACAAAGGTAGCTATTGAAAAGGGGTCTTGAGCATCCTGAGGGGAAAAATGCTAAAGTGGATGCAAAAATTTATGTGAAATTGCAAGGGGTTCAATTTTATGACACAACGCAAGAATGAATGCTTAGTACATGTCATGAATGCCATCAAAAACCTCAACATTGTAGGTCAAACCTGCAAGAACGTTGGATCAGTGAAGGCCTAGTGCTTGTGATCACAATAGTCCAACAAAGACTTAAACCTTGGTGGCCACAACACAATGCCGCAACTCAATCAACCCACTATGGGATGAACCCCCTATTGTATGTTGTATGCATTGTATCATTATTAAAAATATAACATTATTTATTCTCTCTTATGTGGAACATTCTTTGGTGCTATAAAATATTCCTTCTCTTATGAGTCCTTGAGTCAACTTCAAAATGGTATTAGAGATTTGAGATATGTAATCACCTTCTCAAGTTTTGATCTAGTCATGATTGGAGGGTTAAATGAAGGACTATCTAGCCATGCAGCTTAACATAAAAACACACACATAATATAAAGATATCACAAACAACAAGAATACATTCTTATTTACTTAAGCTTGCATGATTATCACCATGATTACAACTTATCACTTTATCACAATGGGCCCTCTTAGATGCTAGGTTGTATCCATTTTAATACACTTTACTATGACAATTTAAACATAAATTGCACTATAATATAGCCCTATAATTGTATAATACTCTATTGACCTCCACTATGCTACATTATTATCTCCCCCAAGATTATGATCCACATCATATTCCTTGTTCTCTACTCAAAATCTCCATCATGGACCTCATAATCTAACTCTACTTCCATTATACCTCTTTAGTTAAATTCAAATAATCATCACTCATGTATAAATATCACTCTCAAACCTCCTCTATTGTTTGTGTTGGACACAACGTGGAACACACCCAATACAATATGAAATGTGTCATTGATAAAAAATAATAAATCTCCAGACACAAGCAGTGGAGAATCTCCACATGGTACACACAATATATCCTCAATAGTTAATTAAATAATGATAAATATTTCTTTGTTGGTGTAAACCCCAAATAACCTATCACAAATGAAAACAATCACAATGACCTATTACTCATCTAAATCTCAAATTTTAACATGACATCTAACACTCATTATATCCAATTTCAAAGTTGTGTAAGATTATTCCCAATTATGGTGAATTGTGATAACTTTCTTTCTCACAATATAGTAACAAAAAATTTAATAGATAAATATAAAATTGAATAAACCTAAAAATATACTTTTATAAAATGATATAAGATTTATATGTTACCTAAGGATGCTCCTGCGTCAAACACTTGAGGTTGATAAAAAATGAGTCCCTCATTTTCTAACATAGTCCACCCCTACCTAGGAATTCCAACCTAAAACTTCCTCAAATTTCTCTTTCCACCTCCTCAAATTTTCCTCAAGTGATCCACCTTGTATGTTACTTTCCATTGTATTGTCCACCGTATCATCTAGCTTCATCTTCTATGGTTGTGGTGCTCTATTCTACTAATTATATTTGGTGTCATTTTTTTTAGTATTTACTTAGTCATAATCATATTTCCTTCCATATCAATGAATCCCTCTCAACATATTTATTATTTTTCACATAACCTTCTATTTTATTTTCCACAACCACATGCCACTTGATATAAATCCTTATCCTCTCATTCATCTACCCTATCCTCTAGATAAATCCTCTTTGTCAACATGTGTCCTCACATTCTCCTTTTTGTAGTAATTTTATTTAACGTTTTTGGTGCTACCAGACCATCTAATAATGTTGCACATCCTTAGAATCAATACAAACCATCCCTATTTAATGCATACTCTAGCACTATTGGAAATATATCACTTGCGTACCCTTAATGGAGTAAAATTATTTATTTGACCATTATTTCATTTGGTAAAGGTAATATCCCTCCCATCATACACCATATCTATCAAACTACCAAGGTTTCCCCAAAATCACATGATACATATCCATCAGTGCAATATCACACATCTCCTCATCATAATATGATCTTATATTGAACTTCACCAAGCATTGTTCATCCACCAACATAATATCTTCCTGTTGCAACCATACAATCCTCCATAGGTGTGGATGCTTCATCCTCAACCCTTGTCCACCATTTCTATTAACACTAATTTGTTTGTACTACCATTGTTCACCACAACATTTCAATACTTACCAATTTCCTTGAATTTAGTCCTAAACAAAATATTCCTTTTTTCCATTTCATCCCTTTTATCACATCTCAAGGATCTTTGTGAAATAAGTGATTCTCCATACCCAAGGTTCATTTCTAAGATAGGTGAATTCCCTTCCCAATACATATCTTGTGCACTATCTTCTATTAACTTTTCTTAACACTTGATTGCCTTATGTACTTCTTTACCTCACCTAAAATAGGTTCCTTTGAAGGATACTTAACCTATTGAGAATACCATCCACACTCTTGTGGGGCCTCTTGATAACATATATCATCACTTATATATTTATGGTAACATTTGTTGATATCTTTCCCTTTTCAATAGGGGATATTATTTTATTTCTCTTTACAGTGGGAAAGTTTGGTCTTCCCTTTTATTGTGGTATTAGATACCTATTCCCTTACCCCTTGGGGTTGCTCCTTTGTGACTGCACCTTATTATACTACTTTGGCTATTCTTGTCTTTTTTCTCTCTCTTGAGGTTTTCCCTTTCCTTCAAATTCTAGTTCAACTTATTCTTTGTGGTGAGTGCTAATTGGTAGGCCTCCTCAACTATTTGGATATCCCAAATACCAAGTCCTCATGGGTTTAATTATTCAACCCATTGGTATACCTTTTTGCTTTATCATCTTCTTATTATTGTTCTTTTCACACATGACCCATCTTCCTAAGGGGAAATAAGGACCCCCTTCTTCTTTATTGATTTATACTTTTGTTTTGCTTTTGTGTTTTTCTATGTTTTTCAATTTTTAGTTTCAAATTTTATTGCTTGTTAGAGTTTTAAGGTTTTCCTTGTAGGTATGCCATCATAATTTTCCATAAAACCCTAACCATTAACTTTATCTTTTCATTATGTTCACTAAGTGAGCTTCTTAGTCAACTTTAGTTTAAAGAATGTTTAAAATCTGAACGTCATCATTGGTAGATCTTTGATCCTAACCCTAACCTACCCCTTTGGATTTGTATTAATGACACTTCCCATGCATGTGTGAATCAATTTAAAAGTTGTTTAAAATTTTATTTGTATTACTTTTCTATCAATTCTACATCTCTCACATCTCTTTGTGAACTTAAAATCGAAGCTATTTGTGTCAAATATCATTAATTGTAGTCAAAATTTGTGTGGAGAGAATTGAACAAATGTTTACTACTGATAGGGTTCTTCTCATGCATTTCTAATGTTCTTTTTATTACATATTTTCTAGCTAGGGTTTATCCCTTCTTTTTTGTTTCCATTATGATGTTATTGGGAATCGATTGTTTGGTTTTGTGGTATCTATGGTTGTATTTCTTGTGGACACCCCAAATTTGACTGCACATTATAAATTAATTAAAATCATACTTTAATTAATCTACATCATTATCCCATAATTAATTGAAATTTTATTATTTAATTAATCATTCCATTATTATTTTGAATAAATTAAATATTTAAATTTAATTAATTTTCCTATTGTCCCATTCTTCTAAAGGTTAAATTATTTAATTAATATAACCTTAGCCAATACCACCTATTTCCTCTAAAAATCTATTAACTAATTAAGCCTAGATTAATTAAATAATTATCTTTTTCTAAGTTGCACTTAGCCTTTTCTTAAATTTTAAATTCTACCACTTACCACGTGTCATTCTTCCTCACATGCCTACCTACACACTTACCCAATAAATCCTCACCTCTTCCTCATTAAATCCACTTGAGACAAATGTCACCTTTTAAGTTGAATTTGTATGGGGCCATCTTTCTCCAATCCATAAAATCTAATTTTAAATTCCACCTCCTTAGAGATAAGCAAAAAGTCAAAGATTTGCCTCTCTTGGATTCCTATCACAATCCTCCATAATCTTACCCAATCATCTTTATTTAAGCCTCCACTCTCCATTAACCCTCACATGAAACTTGTCTTCTTCCTCTTACTTGAGAGCACCTCTCAACATGAGCCCTTGATCTTGTGGCAAGATCTTAGGCATCCATCCATTTGAGCCTCTTTCTATAAATAGAAGCCTCCACTCTCCATTTTCATCAAATTCTTTTGCTACAACAAGATTATGCTGAAATATCATTAGAGTAATCCATATTTCTAAGGCATTTTAGAGCATGTCAATAGACTTAAGGTGCACCTGTTTAGCTCAAATATGGAGTTTGGAGGTGTTAAGGCATACCTTTTATATGTTTTATGTAAATTTTTACTTGTGTTATTTCACCTTATGCATAGACTTAAGGTACACCTATTTAGCTCAATCATGGAGTTTGGAGGTGTTAAGGTATACCTTTTATATGTTTTATGCAAATTTTTATTTGTGTTATTTCACCTTATATCAAATCCATACCCTTATTTTGGCATGTCTAGTGGGACCCATGTCCCTTTTCTATTGTTTTTGTGAGTTTTTGTTAAGTTGTGAGTTACAGGTTCCATTTAAGTGCTTGACTCTATGAATCGATGCTTCCATAATGACAAACCACACCTACATCAAACCTTTCAGTGCCTCTTCCACTCCTCACAATACTCACACTGAGACTCTTGGTGCCTACATAATGACTTTTGATATCTCTACCTCAAAAAAATGTGCTTCTATTTTGTCTAAAATTTTAAGAATTCTTGAGATAACCCTAGTTTCTTGTTAACAATTTTTGGTGTTGTTTTGACCTAGTTGTTCATAGATTTAGACTAATTGGTTGGTTGTAGGTGTTTCTAACACTTTTTTCCTTTAGAATATTTTTTATTTTATTTTAAGTTGCATGCTTAGATTAGGGTTCTTTTATTTGAGGTTTTGGTCACTGACCCTAGAGGTGTCTACATATTTTGGGCTATTCTACTAATATGTTTTACAAAAGTATTTATGTTATCTAAGTTGTAAATGATATAGGTGCCTAACTTAAGTAGACTTATCCAAAGTTGTAGATTTTTTTTCAAAGACTAATGCTTGTTGGACCTCTTGGACCTCTTGGATCATCTTTACATTATCTTTTTCATAGGTCTTTAGTTTATACTTGATAAAAAGATAAATTAACCCTAATCTTACCTTTTAGATTTTTGGTGTGTTAAACCACACCTGTGTAGGAAATTTTGATGCTTATATGTTGAATTACTGCAATTTTGTAGAGACTTGGCACACCTCTTCTTTGTCTTTTGACACCTTTATAGAGACTTTCAATGCCCCTATGTTGACTCGTGACACCTCTGTCTAATAGAACCATACCTCTGTAAGGTATACTATTTTATTAGTTTCCATCTTTCAATGCTTATGCTTCAGCCTGTTGTGCTTTTGTTTAGACTAACTACACTTATATTTCACAGAAACACACTTGTATTGTAGATTATCATATTTTTTATTTTTTGGTATTTTGAGCTAATCTTCTAGACTAACAAGTGTTGTAGCTGGTTTATACTTGTCTAAGACATAAAATATGAGACTACTAATTTGTTTTTTTGTAGATTCATTTGTCCAAGAATCTTTATTTTTACACTAATCTTAAGCACTAAAGTTAGATTAGTGGGTTAAATAACTCTTGTTTTCTTTGTTTGGAGGGTTGCATAAGTGTATGCTCTTCCCTTGTTCCTAGGGAAATCTTGGGGACCAAAATATTGCATTCCCTCATTTATAATTTAGTTTAGACCCTAGGAATTTGATAGTTTCATTGTATTCTCTCCTCTCACACCTAGTGTGATCTTGGGGATTAAAAAACCTAGCATTGACCTTCCCTTTAGGAGGCTTACTTGGGGATTTTATCACCCCAAGAGATAACCTCAATATCAATTGGTTATATAAATGAGGGAGAATGAAATTTTTACTGCAATATAATTCTGTCATGTTTAGTAAAGCCTTGATGTCTAGGTGATTATAGTACAAGAGATTCAGGATTGGTCCAAGATTTCCCATTAAAAGTTCCAGATCCACTCTTGTGATGAACTAGTGTTCACAATTGTGCCTCACATAAACTTGTGGTATTTAGCGCACTCCCTTAGAGATCTTGTTTATTATAGCTTAAGACCATTCAAACATAGCTTAGTGTGGTGCAGGGTACAACTGATTATGCTCGAATTTACTCACCATGCATTTCCTCTTGTTGAGGTGACATATAACCTATAGCATCGAGAATTATCACCCTTGATAATTTCACACCATGTTTTGCTTCGTCTAATCTATTGGACTTGATTAAGCACGTAATTTCCCAAATTATATATTCTATGGCCTATTTTTAACAATTACCAAGAAATTGCAAGAATAAAACAAATGTATTCATTTGATAATTTTCCCTCAACACCTTATTTTCTAGAAAATAGGGCAAGGATAGAGTCGCCCTATGGCAAAAGTGTCCCCCTATTCTTCCCGGTCCCAAATTTGATTATGTCAGTGTCAACACTTAATCATTTCCAATACAAGTTGCAAATGTCAACTATCAAGATCTAATTTATGGGAAATTGAATAAATGCCTACAAATACCTAGTTATTGCATAATTTGGAATCTATCTAGCACTAACAAGAAGTAAGAGGTGAAGATTATTGTCAGGAGAAAATTAAGAGTACTCAAGAGTAGTATTTTAGTGATTTATTGTAGCAATTCAAGATCCAAGCATCATGTTAGATCCTATGTGATTTTATGCGTGTTCATCTTATAAATGTTTGTGAAGGCTAACCCTTTTGTAGGTCTCCAATCAATTCATGAAATTCAAGAAAGATCCAAGACCTTGAGGTGATGTGCATGACTCCAGTCCTTCAAGGAAGATATTAAAGGGTGGTGAATTGTAGCACTTCGTTGATTCATCATTCCTTCCTATCATTTATCTTTCCTATCATTGAAATTGCCACTGTGGAAGTGGAAACACTTACACGGGGTTTGACTAAAGCAAGCCCATACATGAAACAACATTTCTTCACTTTTTGAATATGCAAATTTCAAGTTTGGAGAAGATTGAAGATCCATTTTTCATTATTGCATTCAAATCCATATACCTTGTCAAGCCACATAAACCCACTTATAGAATTATTTGATAGCGATCTGACAAATTTGTAGACGAAATCGAGAATCTTAGGTTTGACATTAGAGGAATATGAAAATAGATATGGAATACCCCTACAAGGACACAATCTCCCTTGGGTGAAACTATCCTCCTATTCAGACCATCTCAAAATTTATAGGATAGGTGCACAAAGTTCTACCTTTCTCAGATATGCTTGCAAACTCCTGTTATCGTTTCTTGATTGTCAAAGTTTGACATTTTCATATTAGGTCACATAGTCTAATTAGGTTAATCAAGGAAAATCAATTCCAATTCATATCCAACACCCACAAAGATGCATATCTATGTCTGATTGGATCACCTTCATGGTTGAAAGTCAATATAATCACCTTGCCGATTTGCATCCTAATGATTCCCTAAAAAAGGAATTTTATCCTCGGTACTTTGCATTAGACTTAGGATCACACCATTTTTCTATATTTCATTTTGGTGAACTTGAAATTTTAACATCATAAACCTTCTGCAATCTAAAATTTTACCGTAGATCTAAGTTTTGCATTGTTCACTTAGGGTTTCATTCTTGCATCATAAAAGATAAAAAAAATAAAATTGCATACAATATCTCATCATAGGTTGTAATAGGATTAGTTTCAATCATTTAGGTCAGATCTACATTTAAAATTGTATTCATAATTGCTATTTTTTGTTCAAGCATTTTTACACAGAGGGTGTTGATTATGGTGAGATATTTTCTCCTATTGAAAAATTGACATCCATTAGATTTTTGCTTTCTATTGCTGCTACTTATAATCTATAGGTTGAGAAAATAGATGTGAAAACTGCTTTCCTTCATCGTGACTTGGAGGAGGATATTTATAAGATACAACCAAAGAACTATGTGGTGAAAGGTAAAAGTAAATTAGTTTCCAAATTGAAGAAATATTTGTATGGATTAAAATGGAGTCCTAAGATGTGGTACCAAATATTTGATACATATTTATTGAGTTGAAGATTTGAGCATTCTAAATAGGATAATTGTGTTCAATATAAAACTGATGGTGATCATTTCCTATTTATTACATCATATGTTGATGATATGTTATTTATTGGAAAAAAGGAAAGGTATGATTTTAGAACTGAAATCTCAACTTGCTGCTAAATTTTAAATGAAAGACCTTGCTGCAGCTAGACACATTCTTGGGATGAATTTTAAAATATATAGAATGAAAAAAAAGCTATGGCTTGGCCAAAGTAGGTATGTCAATTCAATTTTACAAATATTTAACATGTAAGATTGTAGACCATTGTGTGTTCCCCTTTCTATTGGAACAAAGTTATCTATTTCGAATTTTCCAACATCTCCATCAAAGATGGAAGACATGAGTAAAGTGCCTTACCAGAGTGTAGTTGGGAGTTTTATGTATGCTATGGTTTGTACTAGACCATACATTACCCAAGCATTAGGAGTTCTTTCCAGATATATGTCTAATCCTAGTAGAGTTCATTGGAATTCAGTTAAAAGAGTCTCCAGATATTTGCACAGTACTTGAGATTATTCCTTGTGTTATCATAGTAATATGACTAAATACAAGATTTCCCTTGATATTCATGGTTATGTGGGTTTAGACTGGGTAGGTGATATTGATATTAGACGGTCCACCAGTGCTTATGTGTTTATTTTATTTGGTGGTGCAATTAGTTGGATGAGTAAGAAACATGATGTGGTTGCTTTGTCCATTACTGAAACAAAGTATATGGACGCTACTCATGCTTGTAAAGAATCCGTTTGGCTTAAGAGACTGTGTTCAGATATTGGAATAAAATAAGGTGCACTAAAAATTTATTGCAACAATCAGAATGAGACATGTCTAGCCAAGAACCTGACATTTCATGCTAGGACCAAGCACATTGATGTACAATATTATTTTGTTTGAGATATGGTCAAAGATGGTAGGGTGAAGCTAGTTAAGGTAGAGACTTTGATGAATGTTGTTGATTCTTTAACTAAGCCTTTGAGCACATAGAATTTTAGATGGCATTCCGAGACTATGGGCCTTTCGGTCCCTAGCAATTAAGAGACAAGTGGGAGATTTTTTGGGAAGTTGTGTCTCAACCTTGCAATTATATGAAGTTTATTGTTGATAGGATATATATAGATATATATATTTACTAGTTACAACTATAGGTCTAAGGTGTAATATACAATGGGAGCATGGGGTGGAGGGTAGGAGTGACATGCATGTAAATAATTTTTTGTTCTTTTTCAGAAAACTCTTAAATGATCGACACACATTAAATAAATGATATATTGTAAATCTAGACCATTCATTATTAGGTTTTAGATTTGATGGTGGATATTTTGTTGACCTGTCTTTCCCTAGAAGGTAACCCTATTTTATAAGGGAATTGTACTATGATTATAGATGGTGATGTATTTTGAGAGTTTGATAGCGGTCATGTTATCTTTGGATCTTTGGTTGATGATACTCCTATAACAAGCTTTCTCTACAAGTATATTGTAATATTTGTGATTTTTGAATAATCTATTGGGTGGCTGTTGGAGTGTAGGGTTTTTCTTCCAAAAGGGTTTTCCCCACGTAAATAACTATGTTGTGGTACACATGATATTTATGTTTATTTTTGTTTGAGTTTCTATAACTGTTAAAGTTCTCTAAAGTTTTGCATTATTCTCCTCTCAAGATTAGTGTAGGAATTTGTTTCGCTACCTTAACTTTCTTACATTTTGTTTTGGGAACAATATTGGGAAGAAGTGGAAAATATGGAGTATCATGAAGAATTTGAAAAGCTTCGGGTTGAAGTAGATGTATTAGAAAAGATGGTTAAGGAGGAAGTGGAAATACAAAAAGAGATACAGGAAAAATAACATTCTTTTGAAAGAGGATAGTGAAAAGAAGATCAAAAAGAAAGAACGTTGAAGCCCTTTTGTAGGGGTTGAATGTAAGGAAGAATATGTGGGGGCATCCCACACAAATGGAGAAGATAATGAATCACAAGTTTCAGCGATAGCATGCAAATGCAGTGCTTTATGTGAAGTGGATGAAGAAGGTTTGCAATCAGAAATTGTGAACATGGATGGTCCTAAATTTGACGAACAAATTGGTGAAGATGAAGATGATTTCATGTTGAAAGAAGAGATGGAAAGAATCAACAAGTTTTTGGAAGGAGAATTGATGGAAAAACACGAAGAGGAGTTTGCAAAACTTATCATTGGAGGTGAGAAGATGGATGTTGTAGTGAAGAATGAGGAAAAGGATGTTGGGACAACAAACAAGAATGAGGTAAATTTTAATTTTGAATTTAGTTGTGATGATTCTATACCTTCTTTGGTGAGATTAGAAGAGGATTTCAAGCAAAAAGAGAGCATAAAAATAGAAATTTTTAATTTCCATGGAGTAGTAATTGTAGATTTGTATAAGGATGTAGTAGATTTTTATTTTTGTTTGGATGATATATATTTGCATGTAGAAGTTGTAGATTATGGTGTAGGAGGAACTTGGTGGAGGTGGTCGCTTTGTGGTGGGTTGAATCCCACAAGAGCATAGAGGGGAATGTATGGTATTAGGAGGAGGAGGATGGTACATGATGGATACAAGTCCACAAGAGGATAAAAGAATAGAGTGCAAAGTTGCCAGAGGGGGAGGTTGCTTGTTCCAGCTAAGTGTTGGAATAGGAGAAAGAAGCATCAATTGTAGGTACCAAATTTAGTGATGGATTTTTTTGAGGATTTCTTGCAATCCAAAAGGGTGGTACTACCACTCAACTCCATTTTGTGAATCCATATTCACAAAAAATTTCCTACCTTGGGTTTTTGATGTAAAAACATCTAGGGGTATTAGCAATCTTACATCACCAAAAATATTTCTATTTTATTTTTGTTTATTTTCAATAAGGGCTAAGGGGTTAGAAAAGAATAAATAAATTAATTTGCAACTTTGTAATATTCCTTGTGGCGAAATTGTAAATGTAATTTCGGGGGAATTATACTTCAGTAAATGTTTCAAAGGCATAAATGGTGGGAATATTCCATTTTGGTGTCCTAATGCAAGGTGGAGGACACTTGGTATGTATGTTCTTGGATGTTCAATTGCATGCTTTGCATGTATTTTCATGTTGGCGCCACTTTATTTGCATGTTGTTGCATGTTCATACGTATTTAAAGCCGTCAGAGCCACTAAGAATCAATGGAGGTGTCATAGTTGACCAAATTTGATTGGCCATGGTTAAGGTTCCAATGTCAAGGCCATGTGAGCATTGAGTAATTTAGTTATTTCTCCAAATGGGGCATGGGTTTTTGAAGGAGGTGTTCTTGTGATTTTGGAAAACCATAGTGGTTTTATCTCATTCAAAAATCTATATATTCATACCTTGTCATTTGGGAAGATGGATTTGGGAGTTTGTATAGGTGAGATGGGAAGATGTTAGATTGAAGAGAGAATTTGAAGACTCCATTTTTGCAGATTTCTATTTGCATAGAAGCCCATGTTTTTGGGAGTTAGTGAGCTCCACATTTTGGGAGATAGTAATCTAGTGAAGTTCATGTGGAAGGGAAATTGAGAGCTTTAGATGAAAGAAGGTTGAAAGAGACCAAAAGACATTTATGTTGTAGGTTTGAAGGCGTACTACAATAGAAAGAATATTGGTGATTTCATGGTTTGATTGCAGCAGTGATTTCTAATGAAGATTATAGGCTAAAGGAGCTAGAATTGAGTGAAACCATTTTGTATTTGATTTTTGTTGTCATATTTCAGTCTCATATCAAGTTTGTAATGTTTTTCATCATCCGTATGGCTGCGAAACAATGTATTTTCAAAAATACTTTATTTTTATGTAATTGAAGGAGATTTTGAATGAACAAAGAAGAATACTTCTTATGGATTTTTGTGTTGTTTCAAACTGTTTCTTAGTGTAATTTCAGATTGTTGTGAGTATGTGAATGAGGGTTGGTTTCTTACTTCATCAACCTCTTTAGTATTTTTGAAACCACCTTTTGTGGTGGTGTTATTTGTAACAGCCTAGAGGCTTTGTCCTTATCTTGTCATCATTTTTGTGCCTCATTAGGCAAGTTTTGTGTACCTTCTTAGGTGAGTTTGGTATTTTTTCTTCACTTAATTTGTTCATACACATTGAACTTAGTGGTGTGTTGGCATTTATTCTTCACTTTTTTCATGCATGTTGAACTTAGTGTTGTGTTGGCATAGCATCTTGATTATTTTTGTAGCACCTTATCAAAGTTATTAGGGAGTTTAACTCTTGGTATGGTTGTCACTAGACATAGTGTGTTTCTCATTTTGCTACTTTGTCTTGGGGGCTCACCTAGTGAATATTGGACTTCACTAGACCTAGTGTTTCCTTTAGTTTATGATTCACCTAGAAAATATTGAACTTTTCTATTGTGTGAGTCATGAATTCCTTAGCATGGCCACCGAGCATAACATAACTTTCTTGATAGTAGAGATATGTGTTTCATGACTATCTAGCATAACACAACTTGCTAGCCTTGTGGAACCCATCATATTGCATGGACACCTAGCATAATGCAACTTACTAGCTAGTGGCATAAAAAAACTTGCTAGTCCTCATGGGAGCATTTCCTTTATTCAATGGATGATGTTTGGTATTTGATACAGTTTAAGACCGAGGTCTCTTTGTCTTACTGACTCAAATCCTTTTTAGTACCAACCTTGTGTTTTGTGTGTTTTCTTCATGTTTTCATTGTGTTTGTGTTTTATTTTGTTGTAATTTACATGTTATGTTATGTCATGTGTTTTCATCATGTATGCTTTGTTTTTTTTGACATGTATGTTATTTTCTTGTAAATTTTATACATGTGCATGTTCCTTTTTCCTTATGTTGTCTTGCCATGGGATCTTGGATCATGGGGGATTGCGCACTCCCCCCGATCCTTTGTCATCCTATCTTTTCAACATCTAGACAATTGAACCCATCTTGACATAAATTTTCTACTTTGGTGTGAGTTTGGGCATAAGTTCATACTCTCACTAAAGTGGGGGCTAAATGTAGTGTGAAAAATTGTCACCCTTCACAATTTTATACTTTCTTAATAATGCAATCAACATTTTCTTCTCTTTTGATCTTAATTTCTTAACAATATGAACCATCTTAGGATTTGATTCATTTCTTAAGTTTATACCCTTTATTTCTTCTTCTTTGATAGGCCTAATTCGTGTCTTATGGTAATCAACATTGCCAAACATTCTCTCTAAAGAAACAAGACCTCTAGGAATGGTATTGATTTTGAGTTGGATAATTTCATTCCCATTAGGAGTCTTTTTACCTTCCTTATCCTTCTCCACCTTGGGTCCCTAGTCAATTTATCTACCACAATAACTTCATCTAAAGATGATGCAATAAAGGTTGACTTTTATTTTTTCTTGTAAGTTTTATTTTTCCACCTCAGCAAGACAACTTGCCTATTCCCATCCACAATTTATTGACCAATGCATACTAGGAAATTTAGGAATGCCCAAAAAAGATAATAAATTATTATATTCTAGGTAGTCTATCATAGGATTCCCTTTGGTTAAAATATGAAAAACAACATTGAATTGAATAATTTTTGCCATTTGTGCTCCTACCATTATCTTTCCAAATTGAGCTTGAATTGAACCTCTAGATCCAACAATATTTGCCTTTCTTTACATATCCACATCATATTCTAAGACATGCTTAACATGAATACATTATTACTTTGATTTCCATCTTATCATTGATTTTTTCTTTCCATATATGATTTTTCATAAACTTTATCGATATTTTCTCTGTAGTGTCAAGTTCTAGCTGTAACTTCTTATCCCTTTTATATTTAGAACTAAAAATATTAAACTTGTATTATGTTGGAGGTTCATCTTTTTTTACATTCTTTATAGGTTAAATGAATGAGTAATTTGACACCCAATCAATCTAAAAGTTCCTTGTCATATTCCACTTGTGCCCTATTTTTTATTTGGCTTTTATTTTCCTCTTTTGTGCAACAACATCATTTGTGGTGCCAAAATTATCATGTTCAGGTCAATTAAATCATTCCAGATACCATGGGTATCCCTTGGAACATCCTCTATGACATTTTCACCTGACTCAATTAACTCATTCTGATCTTCTTATGAGGTATTGTCTTCTTATTTAAAAAGGAATCATAGAATATAGATCCATGGGTCCTAGATGTATCCCTACTCAATATCATCTATAATTTATTCTCATGCACTTACGCTAAACTTAGGAGTTCTTTATTAAGTTAACTAAAGTGATTTTTTGTGTTGACTGAAGTGAGCTATTATTAGATCATTCTATTGGTTGAATAGTTTTTCCTTTACGATCCCTAATTGAAAGATCCATTGAAGGAGAACTTAGAGTTCTAGAGGGAGAAGATCCCTCAAAGACATCTTGATAGACTTGAAATTTGGTCAAGGTTTCATTACCTTGATCACCAATAGAACACGCAAGAGCTTCCTTGTTTACAACCAATTGCCCCACATCCAGATGTGAATCCTTGGTACTGCAATTTTTGACAATATGACCTCCCATATGACACCATATGCAAACATTATGAGGAGTTTCAATTAAAACTTTTTGTGCCCAAGAACCAAATTTGGATGTGATCAAAATATTTTTAGGGAAAATCTTAGAAGTGTCTAGAAGAACACACACCCTAACAGGTTTTCTTGGATGCCTGAAGAAGCCAATTCATCCTTTAATAAAATAACCATCTTATATGCCAATATTTCCATAATCTCTGGTTCCCTATATTCTAATAGGAGGGTTTTAAGTTGAATCCAAAAAGGGACAAACTTGAATTGAAATGTAGCTAGGTTAAAATTTGTCATTCAAGGGAAAGTGAATAAACAAATCCCTCAAAGACCCATGACTTAACCTTGTATACTGCATCCCTATTAGCCTTTGAAGAAAATTAAAAAATAAAGAGTCCATATCCCTTATCAACATAAAAATCTTGATTGAACCCTCTCAATCTTGATAAATCAAATTTTTTAAAACATCAATAGAAGGTGTAGAATTCCAAAACTTACAGATCAAGGCTTTGCCACGAAGATCTTGAATTTGCATGCATAAAAGCTCCTCCAAAAAAGAAACATCTACACAACCCTTATTCAATTGACGATGATAAAAACCAGAGACATTAGAAGAGTGTTGCCCTATTGAATGAAACGCTTGAGTCTCGAAGCTTTTCACAACCCCTTTTTGAAAATTTTGAGCATTACTACGAGCCTACACATTATGCTGCTGCTGGTCGAGATTATTATGATACAAAGATTTATTCAAAACAATATTATTTGGAAATGAAACCCTTAAAGGAATATTATTCAGAAAGGAGGAAGGATTTGCACCTTGTGTCTACACATTCCCTTGCTTCCAACCATCACTAACAACAATATTATTTGGAGAAGTATCTGGATGATTCTTGACAAGTTCTTTTGTATTAGAACCAAAAATTGTCAAAGAAAGCCTGTTTTTCTTTTGAAAAATGTTTTCTTGGAAAACGCCTTTGCCAAGGGCGAGAGAAAGAGGGTTTTGGTTGAAAAGGTACATGCTAACGCTAATCGACAAGACGCCTCCGACCCTACCAATGACTATCCACACTATTCACTTAACAACAACCTTGGGATCTGCAATGATTGTTGTGAAAATTTGAAAAATTACCATTGCCATACTCCAACCCTTTTTCCGGAGCTCCCATATTGCTCTTCCATGTCTTAATATATATAAGTTATTATATATATTAATAGTATATATATTGTTTTGAATATAATAAAAATACTTTGAAATAAATCATGCGCTGCCATAAAATGTTTACATAGCGCTTAAACTAAGACATGATACCAACACATGAGTTAAAGTAAATAAGAGAGGGTAAAGTGATGTTGGTAGCCTATTTTCATGGAAATTAATGACAAGTATTACGCATTAAAGTTGTGCTATGATCAGTTCATAGGTATAAAGAAACATTGAATATATTTATATAATGCTAAAATATGAAAGAAGAGGCAACACATGAATGTCTATCATCGAGGGAGGAAATGAATATGAAAGCCAACGCCTAAAGTAATAGTAGACCAAGTCAAAAAATGTGTAAAGCACGTATAAGTTTATTATTGTTGTGTATGTATTTTTAATGGGAAGTTAATATAGTTCTGAAGCCTTATGAATGAGTCAAACCAACGCTACAATATGGGGCACTAACTTGGGAAGGTGGCACCAATCTATAGAGTATAAAATGCTTAAGAAGTTTGCTAAATACACATAAGTTTGATATTAGCTTGTGAGACTCAGTCAAGAGGAATCTTGGCAACAATATGTGAAGGAATTCAAATTAGTAAACTTGTTTATGAGCTTGCTATTCATTTGAATAAGTAAATGAGTCTTGTTGTCCCTTATAACAAGTTGACTCGATCATTGAAATGGAGAGGGTTGTTATGTGTTGTAAATATATGAGTTGGTTTGATGAGTCGTTGCATGAGGATAAAAAGGTAGCAAAAATATTAACTTGTTTGCAACCTTTGGTTGCTCACAATTTAGTATAAATAGAGGTGCTCATTCTACCAATTGCTACACTTAACATTCTCATTATCTTGATGTTATTTTATTGTGATTCCTTAGTTAGTGAGTTGAGAGCTTGTGAGTTGAGAGTTGTTTTTCTATTTCTTAATTGTGATTATTATGAGAGTTAGTGAGAAGTTAGAAGAGGGAAATCAAGTTGATCTTGAAGGAGGTACCAAGCGAGCTTGAGGAATAGAGCTAGGAAAGGAATTAAATCAATTGGAGCATTATACATGCATGCTAGTTTCTATACCTTTGTCGTTTATGTTTGAAAGTTTAATTAGATTGTTACTATGCTGGAAAAGAATGTTTTTGAATATGATGTGATGTTTGTACATGCTTGCATATTCTTGGTTTCTTATTATGTTGGAGAAACCTTTCATATTGGTTTATACATATAAATGCGTATGTACCCTATATATGGGAATTTGTAAGAATGTGAAGTATTGATACTATATGTAGTCGTTAGTTAGTTTGTCTATACTAGACATATTTTCATTGATAGGAAGCGATGTCATGCAACATATTGATAATATATACTTGATTGATCACTTGATCATTACTTTACTTTCAAATGAAACCCTAGGTTGAGAATAACCTATTTGGTTGGAATTTTTAATTGATTATGGATTGAAGAACATAGGTTGGGATTAACCTATAAGAATTGAATGATCATTTGATTGTTGTTTATTTATTTGATTGAGGTAATTTATTGTTGAAGTTATAATTTTGATTAAAGTCATTTATTGAAGAGATTATACTTATGATGGAATTTGTTTATTGTTGATATACTCTTGAATAGAGTCATTTATTGTTGAGATTATGCTTTTTGAAATAGAGTCATTTAATGTTGTGACATTATAAATACCTTATGGTTGAAAAGGCTATTCGTGGGGTTTGTTTGATCCATGAGAAAGGGGATAACCTATGTATTTTGAGATACTTAGTAGTAAAGTCACTTTGTTTATGAGATGTTAAGTGGGTTATTCCTGCTCGATTTGTCTGATCCATGGGAAAGGGGGTAACCTAGGTATAGATTATGAATGGTCATCAATCCAAATTAAGCTAGGAAGGTGTGTGAATAAGAGACGTCCACTCTAAGTTCTAGGTGATGAATACTTTGGCCAAAATAGTGTAAGTAGCCATTGTTTACACTGTTAGTTTCACTATGATCCGTGATTACCTACTAGGCTAGGATGTACATACATGTAGGGGGTAGCCACTGTATGTCAGCTTTAGAAACATATAAGACACACCACCAAGTTTAGAAAAAGGCTATTGTTATGAGGTTACCAAACCAATCTCTTCGTTGAAGGGTAGGTCCATCTTACCCGTTAGGTAGATGTGCGGAGGACCACAGTAAGTCCATGGTTGGCAGAAAAATGTTTGAGTGATGCTTCTCCTCATCAGTTGGCAACCAAGATTTGAGGGGGACTTCCTGAACCATTTGTACTTTATATATTCTATAAGCTTGATTAAGCTAAGTATGTAACTTGTATCCATCTCTATGGGAATTGTAAATATGAAATGCCATATGGAAATTATGTATCATCATTATATGAATTAATGAAAGGAATTATTTTGTATGCAATGAGAAAGTTTGAAATATATTTCAAATGTGCTTTATTCAAAGGATTTTTTTTATTGCTCTTACAGGTTAGGTGCATAAACTATTCACTTGTGGGTAAAACATAGAAAATTTTACTAAGTAGAACAATGGGCATGTTACACACTCATAATTCATCAAGGGATATCTTCTTGGTATTTTTAAATATGGTTAGTTGCAAATTAAGGTAGTAGTAAATGTTTTTCTTTCCTTTATTTTTTTTATCATTTTGAGCTTGTTGAATATATTTAGATGTGTTTTCTTATCATATATATTTCAAATCTAAATACCATAGGATATTTCTATTAAGCATTGGAAACTAATCTAGAGATAAGTTTGTTAAATTGTGTGTTTCTTCAAGCCTTGAGTCACCATTGTCACTTGTTGATCATGTCTTGTCACCATTAAGTAAAAAATAATAATCCAAGACTAGGTGAGTGAAGCCATGAGAGATTCAATATTCCTTTAAATAGTAGGTAGAACCACTTGTTTCCCCTTATTGTTGGTGCATGTCAAAACACACATGAACACTTTCTCTTGCAAAAATAATTTACTACACACCACTAGATGCCCTAGTAGATCATATAGCAATAATAAAAATAAAAATAAATACACAATAAAGACTTCTAATTCTATGCATAAACTACGACAACCTAGTCACAAACACATGACCATTACAAGTTAAATTTTTTAATAGATTTATGATGATAATTTATATGCTCTTGTTCATTTATTTGATATAACCCTTAAACACTTTGAAAACACTCCAAATTTTAAATTTAAAATAGAAAATAAAATGAATATACAAATATCTAACATGTATATTTTGTTTTGATAATTTGTAAACAAAATGTAGAGAAAATTGTTTTCCATTACAATTTAATAACAAGATTATATCAAAGTTCATAGAAAAAATTGGACAAAATTTTCTCTTACAAAATTGATCCCTTATAGACAACAAAATCTACAAATGACTTAAGATACAAACCCTAACCTAGAAACCATCAATATTAACATGAAAACTAGATCTTAAAAATGACATAATCCTCAAACATTGAACTTCTCCAGTATACCTCCAATCCTTCTCTGTTCAAACTAAAAAAATCCTTAAAATCCTTTCTTATGGAATCCAAACCTTATTATTCTTGTATATTTGTTTGTATATCATTCTCATTCAAAAATGGTGCCCAAATCTTGAAGCTGACTCTTCACCTTCTCCTAAGTCACATAAAGTCTAAAAAAGAAAGACAAGATGTTCCACATTTAAAAATTCTATATTCCACCTATAACATATTATAATACTCTTACAGTTGCCAAAGGTTGTCATAAGCTATCATATACAACTCCTTAGAAAGACTCTCAAAGATGCTCTAACAAGCCATCATAAACAACTCCTTAGAAATACTGTCAAGGATGCTCTAACAAGCTATCATAAACAACTCAGAAATGCTCTCAAAGATGCTCTGAAAAACTCGTTGACTGATAAGAAATCTTTAATCCATCCACAAGTGTCCTGGAAGGAACCTCCACCAAATGAAATGCCCCAAACTAATATAAACATTACATGTAACTAATAAAATAAGATCAGTTGATTATTTCCACACCTACATCAAAAACAAAATTAATGTTTTTGATAATGTGGATAGATGAACCTTGAGACTCTCTGCAGCAACCAGGCGTACGGTTTGCTGAATGAATGCCATCAAACTTGTCTTACTGTCATTGATATTCAGGCGATAACCATCCAAAGTGGAGGTCATAGTTATGAGATAAGAGATATGAAGAAACCTTTTCAGGAAGATGATGACCAGGTTGAGCGTTTCCACTGGTTAGCATTTGGACAATATTGTAAATAGATAATTTGAGTCTGAACAAGGTTTCGAATGTAATGAACATCAATTTCTATATGTTTATTTTAAGTATGGAAGGTCAAATTGTTTACAGCTTGTACGATGTTTTGATTATAATGAAATAAAATAATGGTAGAACGTTAAGCAAGACTTAGTTCAAATAAAAGATTTTGAATCCAAACTGTTTCCTTTACTGCTTGATATTCTACCTCGCATGAAGATGAATATGTAGTTGGTTGTTTTTTTGTTATTCTATATAATATGGTTTGGTTTAAATTGAAAAACATAATTGTCAATAGATTTCATGTTTTCTATATCATTGTTCTAATATGAATGTTTAAAGTTAATCAAAGAAATTGAAGACCTATAACCATAGTGGATGTCATAGTGAATTGTTCCATAGACATATTGAAATTTTCTTTTTATAACCAACCAATGATTTTAAATGGGTTTTTGTAGGGCTTCTCCATAAGTCTGTATACAATAAAGAAAATGTTTGGTTTGGTATAGATTAGGTGAACCAAACTACCAAGAAGTTGTTTGCATAAAGTGACATCTACTTTCTTGGAAGCACAATCTTTAGTAAGTTTGACTCTAGATTGAAAGGTAGTAGAGGCAAGCTTACATTCAAGCATTCTAATTTTTTTAAAGAGATCCAAAACATATTTTTGTTGTGAGATATAAACAATCCATCATGTAGTCTACAAACTTCTAAATCGAGAAAATAATGTAGCTCATATTAAATGTCTTTTTAAGATTTGATTACGAATTTCATTGGTTAGCCCAATATTTGGTCCAACAATGAGTAAATCATCTATATAAATTGTGGCATGAATAATGTCATCTTGAACTCTATTCACATACAAATTTAGATTTGATTTGTACAATATTTAGTAATCCTGACTTTGGATTGAAAGGTGGTAGAGGCACACTTACATCCAAACATTTTAAACTTTTTAAAGAGACCCAAATTATATTTTTATTGTGAAACAAACATTCCATCATGTAGCCTACACATTTCTAAACCAAGAAAATCGTTCAACTCATATTAAATGTATTTTTAAGATCTAATTACAAATAATTGATTAGCCCAATATTTGGTCCAACAATGAGTAAATCATCTATATAAATTTTGACATGAGTAATTTCATCTTGAACTCTCTTCACATAAAGATTTAGATTTGATTTGCATTTTTGAAACCCGCAAAGTTAAAAATATATCATTATTCTCATTCTATGCTCTAAGTGTTTATTTAAGACTATATAGTGACTTCTTTAACCTGCAAACAAAACTTTGATAGGATATTTTTATCCACAAAACCAATTGACTATCCATGCATATTTCTTCAAGTAAACATCCATTCAAGTATTTTTAACATCCATTTGATGAAGATTCCATTTAAGACTAGCAACCAAAAAAACTCTAACCTTGTTCATTTTAAAGACAAGAAAACGTTTCTTCATAATCAATGCCCTATTTTTATTGAAACCCTTAACAACCAATCTACCTTTGAATTTTTCTATGATATCGTATGATTTGAATTTATTTTATATAAACCCATTCACAACCAATATTATTCTTACCCTTTGGGAGATACACAAGTTTCCAAGTTTGAATTTTTCTATGATATCGTATGATTTGAATTTATTTTATATAAACCCATTCACAACCAGTATTATTCTTACCCTTTGGGAGATACACAAGTTTCCAAGTTTGGTTCTTTATGAATGCATCATATTCTTCTTTCATGGCTTAATCCTGCTATTTTTTCCTCTAGCTTTCTCCTTAAAAATTGTATCAATAATCTATAACATTATGGTCATGAGAATACTTCCGTTCCTTGTACTTTCAACCCTTCCACATCTATTTCACTTCAATACTCTTTTTTGTTTAGCTAAAAACTCTTCTTCATTGAATCACTACTTGCAAACAAGGGTTGATCATAAGCATTAGTTATTTCATCTTCAATGGTATTATCTTCATTGTACAAATCACCATTATCAATATCACCTCCATTTTATTGTAAATTATTTTTTTATTCTAGAGTGAGAAAGAACTACAAGTTATGAGTGCTCATCAAATTTTATATCTCTACTAATAAAAAATTATTTTATTGTCAAATCAAACAACTTATAAGCCTTTTGATCTTCACTATAACCCATGAACAAACACTTATGACTCTTAGGTTCTAGATTTACCTTTAAACTATGGTTAATTTTTTCAATTGAAATTATTTTAACTATTTTTATTATGATAAATTTAGTGCCCCTCCATGATTCACCCTTCAGTGTTGTCCGTATGGTTGATTTGTGTTTAGTCTATTTGATTTAAATTGGGTTGATTTGTGCTTTGATTGATTATTATATTAAAATAAAGTTAAAAGCATTTTGATAATTAAAATAAATGTTTTTTTGGTTAAAATTAATAAATTAAATATTTTAATTCTTGATTTATTATGTGCAAATATAAGGTAAGGTTAAATTATTAAAAACAAATTATAAGAATAAATTAGTTGTCGGTAGTGGGAAATAAAATAAAATAATTAATTTAAAAAAGAGAGGGTATATAGTAATGGATAGGATGGAACAATAAATAAATTAGTTATTTTGCAAAGGAAAGGGGCTTTTGTTAATTGATGGAAAACTAATCTTGCATTCAGTTTTCTAAGAGTTTTCTTGTTCTTGGAGTTGTTTGTCTTGTTCTTGAAATATTTTCTAGGGGGTTCTTGAATTGGATTACTGGAGAGGTTGTTGGGGTTTTTGGAGAGTTGGAAAACTGCGGTTTGGAACTTAGAACCGGCATCAATTCTTTGCCCAATCAATTGAGTTATTCCAAGTTCTTTTCTTGTGTAATCTTATTCTCTATTTTAGAATAAATGCTTGATCTTGTATACTATTTCAAACAAAACATGCCTGTAATTATTGAGTTTGAATGGAAACAATGTATATATGCATGTTATCTGGAGTTGTTTCAACTCTCCCCGTAATAGCTTCATGCTTAACCTGTAATCTTTGTGTTCCACATATTATCTCAGTTGGTTTCTATTTTGTAAATTCTCCCCTATGGCAGAAGATAAATGTTCCTAATCTCTTAATTCATAGTATTGGGAAAAGTCTTGAATCTAGAAATACCCTATTGCTTTCATTTTCCCAACCACTTATCTTTCCTTTGATTTGTTCATTGGCGTCATCAATTCAATAATTTTGTGAGCTTCTTGGAAATTCAGTTGTGCATACTAGCGCCTGTAGAATGCTTTGCTTGAAAGTTTCTAAAAGCTCTTTCAACTGATACAATATTTTGCACTTTCTGCTAAATTTCTATTCCACTAATTGACGTCTCATTGAGGCATTCTATCAACAGTTCAATTACCTTCTTGCTTTTGATTCTCCCCATTCGCATACATGCGTATGTTATTGGTTGCCTTGTTTATTTTATTTTTTCTGTATTATCTAGTTTCTGGGTGACACGATGCATTTAGCAATCGCTAGTTTATGCCTCTGTATTTGAATATAGCAATCACTAGATTTATGCCTCTGCATTTTATTCATATGGTATTCAAATTATATAGTAATCGATTTTTTTTATTGCATTCGATTTATATGGTATTTGATTTATACGACATTCAATACATATTGTATTCAAATTCTATGCTATTCAAATTATACAACATGCAATATATATTGCATTCGATTTATATGATGTTGATATGTATATAACATTCAATATGTATTGAATTCAATTTGTATGGTATTCAATGCATATAGAAATCGATATATATTGTAATTCAAATTATATTGTATTCAACCTATCAATATTAGATTTGTACTATATGGACATTCAGTCCTATGCATTTCTGTGTACAGTCTTTAACTTAAGAATACTATAGTAGGGAAATTGAGCTATCCATATTAGTAAGTTAAAGAGATTGTTTTAACTACATTTGTGTAGTTGAAGGATTTATACCAATGAATAAGTATGATGATCTTGTTAAATTGTGGTTCCTTTACAAACCTTTTTAATTAGGGATATGTTATTTGTGAATATATATATTGCATATGTTGTTGCGAGTTGAGATGCATTATGTATAGAAAATTTAAGTGAGTTGTATAGGAGTCTTTGTGAGATTTGTCAAGGCTTGTTCCAGAGGCTTAGGGGAATTTGGCTATCTTTTGGATTTTATAATTGGTGTAGTCACGGTAGGAGGGTCCTCAAAGAGAACAGTTCAGACCGTGCAGCAAGAGTTACACAATAGAAGCCACTTGAAATATGGAGGCAAATGCATATTCAAACATTCTTATTATCAAAAATTTCAATTACAATCAATTGATAACATCTGGGTTCATAGATTGGGCTCACAAGCCTGATACAACATGCTCAAAATACAGTATTCCTATATGCTCCTAAATGCGAGCTGAAATCTTACATATCAAATCTAATATTCATTCTACTTTCCATCCTAATGATCTATTAAAATTATTTATATCACACCCGAGATCTAGAATCATCCACGTCGTCCAAACATCATTATAATCTTCGATGAACGAAACGTAACATGCATGAAATAGGTCGGCCTTCAATTTGAATTTCTCCTCGGCAGGTGCATATGATGAAGTGTGGACCTAAATTAAGGTCGGGGACACTCCACAAAACAATTTGAAACACAAAACAAGGATCCACAAGTTACGAGAAGAATCCACAAGAGATCAAATTAGCCGTTAGGCTCAAAACTACTTCGGTGCTCTATTCTAGAAACTGTCACTTAATCTGAAAGTGATAACTTGCCGAAAAAGATCCAATCATGCTAAAATCTTGGAATAAGGAAAATGAACATGTCCACAATGAAAACATAGATCCACAGGGTCTGGTGAGAAAATATGATGAAATACTGAATCTTCCAACCTTAACTGAACAAGAACAAAATTGAAATAAAAATATTTTTGGTTGATGCAGGATTGCAAAGAACCAAGGATGCTCCTGCATCAATAATTATTCTTTTGAGATGGTTGATTTTGTCTTGAATGGGTATACGCGGGTCTTAGCCTTGCACTAATTTTCACTATGGTTGGAACTTGTCTGCGGAATGGTTTGTGCCTTGCCTTATTGTGTGTGTTTATGAGGTTTTATGATTTGTGCAAGCTGGATTTGACCTGCTGATTTTATTGGGTCTTCTAGTTGTTAGTAGGGGGAGTGGCTCTCAATGGGGGTTTGACACACAAAGTGGTAGGTCTAGTGTAACTCATTGAGAGTTTCTTAATCAATGATAACCTAAAATAGATTAGGGGGTTGGGTAGTTCACATGAATCAAGATAATGCCTCACTCATGGCTCAAGTGCTTGTTTAGCCTTGAGATGAGTGGGAAGGCCTGGAATGGAAAGATCAACTGCCTGGTCCGACTGGAAGGTATTTTGATCCCGCATGAGTTTGCATGGGGGTCCGGTAGCCAGTATAGGTGACCAAGGTAACCCAGGATGGGGGTTCGGTAGCCTAGGAAGGTTACTCTAGGGTAACCCATAGCAAATTATGTGATGAAACTCCTCCCTATAGAGACCTTGCATGCTTTGTTTATTTTCCCTTTGTTGTTCTTGTACCTCTAGAAGTGGTTGTTTCTTTATGTTTTGTTTGATACTTTCATATGTTGGAGTCATGTTAGCCCTTTTGTGTTGTGCTACTATCTTCTTGTCTTCTTTGGTGGTGGGACCTTATCATTATCTCCTAGCACGAGGGGCAGACCTTAGGGTTCCACATGGTTGGGTGGAACGTGCCATGCACTCCATTGGGTTCTTAATTGATGTTTGTGAGCATGTATGTGGTACCAGATGCAGAAATTCCAGATCTTGTACTAGACTTGGGTTAGCATTGATGTTATGTAATGTTGTCATTTCAGTTGTATTATGTATTGTAACTCTGATGTATGTCTCTCCAATTGATCTCGAGAAAACATTGATGTGATGTAATGTTGTAATTCATTATTGAACTCACTCTTGTAATGGGAAATATTAATGATGTACCTTATTTATGTTATTTAATGAAATTGCCTCTGAATGGTATCTATTGATGTCATGTTATGGTTAATTCATATTGATTGTTCAATTAATTGTGATGGATTAAATGAAATTTTGTATTGTTAAATGAATCACATTTAATGTGATGTTGTGATGATTTATTATTCTTGTTAGTTTGATTAATGGGATTTTAGTAATGTAACCTCAAAACCTTAGAGGACTTGGATTAGAAAAAAACTTATAGTATAGTTTGCAATCTTGTGTTTATTGTACTTCAAAAAAAAAATTGTTCTATTTTTTTAGTGTTGTTGCGTGTTGTCCTCTAGGGTTTCATGGCGGGGCATTACACATGGTATCAGAGCCTAGATTCATACACTAGCACTTTGGATACATATGAGCCTATTACATTGACCTAGTTGGTTGTACATTTAAGTTTATGTTTTCCCTTTTTGGTCATCCTCGCTTAGCAACTTGAGATTTTTCCTTAGGTGGTGTTTATCCAACGGTGTAGAAAACCGGTGGAAAGGATAGGACCCTCGGTGTAGTGCGCAATGCACTGGTATTCTACCTACATGGATGCATTATGGACCCTTGTGTAGCTTTGCGATGTGATTTCCGGTGATGTGTATTTGTGGGTGTGAGTGGAGAATGCATGTGAAATCATGAATATAGTACTTAGATACTTGAGCTTTTGTTTTTTTCCCTTCTATTGTTCCCACCTAATATCTGAGACTCGTCCTTTAGTGGTGTTGTGTAGGATGATTCCTAGAGGTTGTGATCAAGATAGAGGTCATGGTAGAGGTCAGGGAGGTGATCGTGGGGTTAGTCATCAGAACACCCCTTCTTTGAGTTCCCACGAGAATGATTGTGAGGAACACTTGGGCCCTCAGTTATGTCCCTTGCTTGAGGAGATTCTTTCTCGACTAGGCCGTAGATAGGAGAGCAATCAATAGATGGTTAGGGAAAGAGAGAGGTTCCCTATGAGAAGAAATGTTTCAGCTATAGCGGGACATGTGATGGACCTCTTGAGGCCACATTCTCCTACCTTCAATAGTCCTAGTGGTGGTTTGGAGGATGAGGCTTGGATGATTGGTGCTCGGATTGGTAGAGTGCTCCCAATAGGCTTTGTGTTATGAGGTGGTCATTTTCCATCTAGGAGAATTTGGAGTTGGTTGTGAGCCCAAATTTATCATCTTGACCAGTCAGCTCAGAGCATATAAACTGTAGCTAGTAGAGGTAGATTTTGACAATTCAGTGCATCCCCATGATGCAGAGGAAATGACAGAGGTACAAGATGCTTCTCTTGCAGCCAGAAGGGCCACATAGCTAGACAATTCCCTTAGAGGAGCACACCTGAATTCAGTTAGAGGCTGACAGCCACAGAGCCAATAGGGGATGATGCAAACAGGTCCCACATAATGATTACAACGATTGGTAATCGCTAGGTAGAGCGTTAGGGCATAGATATGGTGACTACAGGTAGTGGACAAACAACTGACTTGGGAGCCCATGGGAATTCTACAGTACAAGAGGCTGATGTAGTACCTTTCACGTTGCCTTCATTAGACGAATACTCGTTATGTTAGAATGTGCACCATGATACCTTGTTGATGCTAGTTTTACTATTTTGGATTGGTTTTGGATGTTAGTTGATCATACTTGATGTTCATGATACTATCGAATTATGCATATGCTATGATAGTTATATGGATTTGTTTGTGTGCTCAGATTAATTCAGTTATGAGTATCATGTGGTTATATGATTATGTTTACTGTGCATTTAATTCATGATTGATCTATGTTGCTTATGATGTAATTGTTGTTATTTGTTGATATGGATTATTGTTTGAAGTGTCTTGGTGGGAGGGATAGTGTAGCATTACTCGTTCGCGAGCATAGTACCATGCTACGATTTCCTCTCATGGTGTGTTTGATTGTTTGACATATATATATGTCATTCGACAGTTTGTTTGATGCATATTACAGGTACCAGGAATTGACTCCACTTGAATTAGTAGGTATGAGTGTGCCTCAAACCCAATGGAATAGTTGATTCAGAGATAACATAAGATCCCCTACCCTATCCATCATCCTTGAAGAGGATGAGTATCCGTGTCGATACCCTGTCAGTTCTGACATTAGTCTCTATCGTTTGAATTCCTGCTTTTTAGTAACTTAAGAATACTGTAGTAGGGAAATTGAGCTGTCCATATTAGTAAGTTAAAGATATTGTTTTAACAATGTTTGTGTAATTGAAGGATTTATACCAATGAATAAGTATGAAGATCTTGTTAAATTATGGTTCCTTTACAAACCTTTTTAATTAGGGATATGTTATTTGTGAATATATATATTACATCAGTTTTTGTGAGTTGAGATGCATTATGTATAGAAAATCTAAGTGATTTGTATAGGAGTCTTTGTGAGATTTGTCAAGGCTTGTTCCAGAGGCTTAGGGGAGTTTGGCTATCTGTTGGATTTTATAATTATTCTCTTGAGATGGTTGATTTTGTCTTGAATGGGTATACGTGGGTCTTAGCCTCGCATTGCTTTTCACTATGGTTGGAACTTGTGTGTGGAATGGTTTGTGGCTCGCCTTGTCCTGAATGTTTATGAGGTTTTGTGATTTGTGCAAGTTGGATTTGCCCTATTGATTTTATTGGGTCTTCTAGTTGTTAGTAGGGGGAGTGGCTCTCAATGGGTGTCTGACACACAAAGTGGTAGGTCTAGGGTAAATCATTGAGAGTTTCTTAATCAATGATAACCTAAATTAAATTAGGGGGTTGGGTAATTCACATTAATCAAGATAACACCTCACTCATGGCTCAAGTGCTTGTTTAGGCTTGAGATGAGTGGGAAGGCTTGGAATGGCAAGATCAACTACCTAGTTTGACTAGAAGGTATGTTGATCCCGCATGAGTTTGTATGGGAGTCTGACGGTCGGTAGAGGTGGCCAGGGTAACCCAGGATGGGGGTCCGATTGTAATGCCCCACCATGGAACCTAGAGAACAACACACAATGTAACTAAATAATTGAACAATTTTTTTTTTAAAACATTCAACTACAACATGTGAAAAAAGTATCTACGTAAATGTTCTTAGGGTTCCATGGAAATCCTAGGTAAACATAACGTAGAAGAATATCACATCATAAAACCATATACATAAAACACAAGAATATATCATATCACTGGAGAATAATCCCATTTCATAATCATACAATGTTAAGTTACATGTTCAAGATACATCAAGTGAGATTGTGACAAATCTCGATACATCAAAATTATAATACAATAAGGTCTCTCATATAACCATCTAGAATGTATACAATATATATGAAGGTCATGACACAACTGCCAAAATTGTTCACGAGCATGCTCAACGTCCAACTCATCGAACAATGTGAAGTCACGAACCTGTCAAGAACAATATCATCTCATACTGCATCACCTGCAAGGGGACCCAATGGAGGATAGAGCACGTTCCTCCCAACCATGTGGTACTCGAAATTCCACCCCTCGTGCTAGTAGATAATATCAGATCCACAAGACAACAAACATGAAGACATAATAAAACATCACATGGCTTGACAATCACATAACGACATAACGATATCTTAACCATATGAAAACAATCAAGCTCCTAGAGGAAACATCAAGGAAAACGGTAACTTAACACAAGATACCACATAAAATGTATAAGGATAAGAGTGTCATCACACAATTTACTTTAGGTTACCCTGGTGAACCTTCCTAGATTACCGACCCTCATCTTGAGTTACCTTGTCAATCTCTACCGATTCCCAGCCCCTAAACAAACATATGTGGAATTGAATTACTTTTCGAGAAGACAAAGTAAATGACCACACCATTCTAGGCCATCTCAACCTACCCTTAATCTATACAAGCACTAAGGTATAAGGTGAGGCAAAACAATTATCTGTGTTATTTAGTAAACACTACCCAACCCATAGTACATTAAATTAAGGTTTTCACTGAATTACAACTCTCGATAGGCTACCCTAGTAACCTCTTAGGGTTCCGAACCCTAACGAAAGCCACTCTTCCTATATACAAAACATAACTTACCGACAAAACATACGATAGCCATCATGCACATAAAGCAAAACCTTGAATATACACATCATAAACATGACGAGACCATATAACTTCCAAACATCTCCAATGAGATAACACATCATGCATGGCTAAGTCCAAAATCTAGTCATTGCAAAGAACAACAATAAACAAGAATTTTATGCTTTTCAATACAAATTACTATCTTTAGCCTTTGAAATATTTTAAAAAGAAAAATCATAAACAAAGAGGTGCACTCTCATAAATTAAGAAAAATAAATAAGATATCGCCCATCATACACATCCATCAAGTATTCTTGAACTAAAAGTTCATAAAAGACGATATACTGACATAACTTGTACGTATTAATTATTTTGTTTCATTTAATCAAATAAATAATCATTATACACCAAGAATTAAATAAATCCCTTACATACAATAAGCAAATACAAAAGCCAATAGATCCAATTTAAGTTTATGCATAAAAATCTATATATATATATATATATATTTCATCCATATATATATATTCCATCCATATATATATATATATATATATATATATATATATATATATATCCGCGTTAATGATAGAATAGAATGGAACCATCTTATTCTTAAAATGAATAATTTGAAAAATCCATAATTTACAAAAACCTATATATATACTGCAAACAACAAAATTCAAAATTGCATTTGAGCATATATATATATATATATTTCACATCTGAATGGAATCAAAATAATATGACGAACTAAATAACATTGAACACCTTATATATAAATATGTTCAATTGCATGGTGATTCACATGCTATGTATGCATCTCCAATGTGAGATGATTTCAAAGAAAAGAATTGGATATCATCCATGCGCATTACAAAGTATAGCAGTATATTATCATTCCACAAATTATTAATGATTAAATAAATAAACATGTTTGCAATACAAAGTCCATGGCAAAGATAAATACAAGAAATTCGGGCGTCACTACAACAACCCACAATTAGATAATTTTAGAAAGAATCAAAGGTGAGCAGTGCTAGCCATATCTAACCTAAATTTGCAAAGCAAAGAAAGGAGGAATTCTCTAGAAACTAGTCACGCCACATGCAAAGATTAAAAAGAATGAACATCAAGATAATAGGCTACACACAGGTCAAACAAAAATTGATTATGAAATGGAAAAAAGACCATCCACGTACCAATATTATCAGGGAACGACATCATTCAAATTGAAAGAAAATCATAAATATGACGGCCAAGGAGGATCATTGAATGTCTCAAAATTCATAAATCTAACAACAATTTGAGTAAAGGTAAGGGGCATGCTAGCAATACCTAGCAGGTCATGCATACAAAAAAATAAACAAACACATCAACTATACGGTGACATGATTACATTATACTAACAAACTACAACAGTGAAAGAGTCTGAAAATGTAGAAAGAACTACACTAGTGACGTAGGAGAAACTTTGTTTAAAAGACACCATCAAAGGCCAGAAAAAAACAAAATAACCATATGCAATTAAATCAATGACTATATCTGATGCCAATCAAGACATATTACAAATGTATAAAGGAAAATACAGATCTGAATAGATGAATAAAGAAACTCGAACAAATCCAAAGTTTAATAAAGAAAGGTTACAGGCAATTTTCAAGAAGGTGAAGCAATAATTGTAAAAATTCAGTTTCATCACAATTGGGTTTCAATATTGCTTTCAATTTCCCTATTATTTTCTTCAATTCTTCAAAACTAATCAATAAGGTTTTCATTTTTTGATGTTTGTGCAAGTTATTCAGTTAACAATTTCTACATAAAGAAAACAAAATACTGGAAACAACATTTAGAAGTTTCAAATTCAAGAAATAAAACAAAAACATAGAAGAGAACCTAGAGTACTTTCTCGAATTCGAACAAAGAATGGAGCAAGGCATGAGAATCTGAATCTGGATTTTGACACACACGCCTTCAAATTCATTGTCTCAAAATATTTCCACCCAAAAAACACAGAGAGAAAACGAAAAGATTTTTTCCAAAAATACTGTCGTGAAAACAATTTTTTTCAAAAAAACCCAATTGTCGTGTACACATTGCATCCCAATCCTTTTTAATTTATTTTCAATTAACTCTCAATTTTGAAACTTAACAGATAGTCAGCATGTAATCAAAAATGAATGAACAGTTCTAATTAAATAATTACTCCAAATAACCTCTTCTCTTTTCAATTCAATATTTCAAATATTTTCCATAATCTATTGAGAACAACTATTTAAAAATATCTAATTTAAAAACTTTTAAGTTTGCACAATAAATCAGTAATTACATTTAATTAATATTCGATTTTAATAATTTAATCTAATCAAACCTTATAAATCATTAATCAACTTTATTATAAAGTAATCTAAACATAATTATTTTAATCTAATATTGCAATTAAAGTACAATAAAATCAAATACTTATAAATCAAATCATTTAACTAATTAAACAAATCAATTTCCAAACATGATGAAAACATAAACGACATGATGGAACAAATGACGAACGACAATGGAAGACTAATAGGTACTCGTCCTATTAAGAACAATGGATAAATAAAGAGGACCTTACACTATCTCTAAAACAACATGTTTCCATTGGGTCATGGCATGCTTAGACCTGACAAAGCAGGTGGAGTCGATGCAAGCACTTGAAAACTACATAAAACAACACTGTTAAACATATCCACATATATCAACAATCACACCGTGAAGGAGAGTCACAACTTAGCAGGGTACTCATGAGTAATGCTACACTATCTCCTTCACCAAGACTAATATGCAACATTACATCATAAACTCATTTAAGCTTAGAAACAACATGAAACCATAACACACTCAATGTCAATCATAATGTCGCCACATGAACATAACGAGATGATCACAATGTCTAATGTATCATCAACCTAGTATAAAAACTAACATAGTATCTTCATCATAACTAGAATAATGTAATATGGTATCCAAAATAGCTAAATGACTAGCAAACAAACATAAGAAAACTGAAACAAACAGTAGCAACTAGAGGGACACTACATCCTCCCCTCCTAGGATAAGGCTTACTCCTAGAAGCCTGCAAACAAATATGAATAAAAGCTCTCTCATGCATGTCACATCCTCCCAAGTAATTGATGCCTCATCACTAGGGTCCCACTGGACCCTCACGATCTCACCCACAGGCTCTCGAGTTAGTTGTCCGACCCCTATTGGTAGTCTCAACAACTGCACCCTAGTGCCCAACCTAGCGGTTATCAACCACAGTAAATACATGGTGTGACCTACCCGCATCACCCACCATCAACTCAAGAATGACTGGCCCTTGACTGAAACCCTTAGTGTTCCTTTATGGGCACTGTCTAGCAATGTGGCCCTGTTGACCACAAGAGAAACAACCTGTACTATGGCCAAAACCCTTGTTGCCTGGAGATGCACTAGACTGTTGAACACTACCCTAGCTAGCCACTATCTAGGTGCTCTATGCAGGCTACTCAAAACGGTCATGCTTGTTACGCCACTAGTTCTGATTCTTCCTAGATTGAGAACCGTCATCATCATGATGAGATTATGAATCCTTACATTTAGACTTAAAGTGTTGTTACTATTGCTCTCCCTTAGCGAGTGCCTGATGGTTCCAAGAGGAACCCTCTGTTTGAGTTGGACCACCACATGGACCAAAGCCTGAAGTGGGTGCACTACCAATATGAACACCTGTATGTCCACCCAAAGCTATGCTAAAATTCTCTTCCATAATTCATTCCTTCTCCACGAATACCTCCATAGTCTTTGGCTCAAAGAATCGAAATCCTCTACTGATACGGGCGTTCAAGCCCTTGATGAAGTGTTGTACCAACATAGCCTCGTCGTCCACAATTCCAACATATTGTTTGAGCTCATAGAACCTATGCTCAAACTGCTCAACTGACATGGCCATCTGATGTAGATCATGGAACTCGTCTGCACAATGCTGTCTCTAATGCTCTGATAGGAAACGCACTCTGAATCACTCCAAGAACATAGCCCATGAAACTAAACCAATCTCCAAGTGAATCTTCTGCTCCATAGTCTCTAAAACTCTCCTAGGTGATCTGTCTCGTTCTCTATCCGCTTTATGTTCATCCTCCCATCTAGGACCAAGGTGAGCAAGAACCTACTAAACTAAGGGATGCAACATAGCTCCCTCTAATTTTGGCTGAATCAGATTTAGTTCCTCATCCACCTGATTAACTTGAGGATCCAACTACTCTACATGATCACTCTCATGAGAACTCTAAGGAGGAGTATCTTGGCGGTTAGCCACATGACCACCACCACAGCCTCGACCACAACCCCTACCATGACTTCTAGGCATGGTCCTACACAAAACCAAAGACAAGTATTAGTTTCAAGATGCAAAAGACAACATGGAAACAAAAACTACATAGTCTAACATCTAGGACAAGCTAATGGGCTCACAAGAACTAGAGTACCCAGTGTTAGAACCTTGTGCTCTGATACCAAGTTGTGATGACCCACCATGAAACCCAGAGAACAACACACAATGTAACTAAATAACGATTTTTATTTTTTTTAAACATTCAACTACAACATGTGAACAAAGTAAGTATCTACGCAAATGTTCTCAGGGCTCCATGACAATGCTACGTAAACATAAAATAGAAGAATATCACATCATAAAACCATATACATAAAACACAAGAATATATCATATCACTAAAGAATAATCCCATTTCATAATCATACAATGTTAAGTTACATGTTCAAGATACATCAAGCGAGATTGTGATAAATCTTGATACATCAAATCATAGTACAATAAGGTCTCTCATATAACCATCCAAAATGTATACAATATATATGACGATCATGAAACAACTGTCAAACTTGTTCATGAGCACGCTCAGGGTCCAACTCATCAAACAATGTGAAGTCAGGAACTTGTCAAGAACAATATCGTCTTGTACTGCATCTCTTGCAAGGGGACCCAATGGAGGATAGAGCACGTTCCTCCTAACCATGTGGTACTTGAAATTCCACCCCTCATGCTAGGAGATAATATCAGATCCACAAGACAAGAAACATGAAGACAAAACAAAACATCACATGTCTTAACAATCACAAAACGACATAACAATATCTTAACCATATGAAAACAAACAAGCTCCCAGAGGCAACATCAAGGAAAATGGTAACTCAACACAAGAGAACACATAAAATGTAGAAGGATAAGAGTGTCATCACACAGTTTACTTTAGGTTACCTTGGTGAACCTTCCTAGATTACCGACCCTTGTCCCGAGTTACCCTGGCAATCTCTATTGATTCCCAACCCCTAAAAAAATATATGTGGAATCAAATTACTTTTCGAGAAGACAAAGTAAATGACCACACCATTCTAGGGCATCTCAGCCTACCCTTAATCTATACAAGCATTAAGGTATAAGGCGAGGCAAAACAATTATCTGTGTTATTTAGTAAACACTACCCAACCCCTAATACATTAAATTAAGGTTTTCACTTAATTACAACTCTTGATAGGTTACCCTGGTAACCTCTTAGAGTTCCATCCCCTAATGAAAGCCACTCTTCCTATATACAAAACATAAATTACCGACAAAACATACGATAGCCATCATGCACATAAAGAAAAACCTTGAATATACACATCATAACGAGACCATATAACTTCCAAACACCTCCAATGAGATAACACATCGTGCATGGATAAGTCCAAAATCTAGTCATTGCAAAGAACAACAATAAACAAGCATTTTATGCTTTTCAATACAAATTACTATCTTTAGCCTCTAGAAGATTTTAAAAAGAAAACTCATAAACAAAGAGGTACACTCTCATAAATTAAGAAAAATAAATAAGATATCGCCCATTATACACATCCATCAAGTATTCTTGAACTAAAAGTTCATAAAAGATGATATACTGACATAACTTGTATGTCTTAATTATTTTGTTCCATTTAATCAAATAAATAATCATTATACACCAAGAATTAAATAAATCCCTTACATACGATAAGCAAATACAAAAGCCAATAGATCCAATTTAAGTTTATGTATAAAAATCTATATATATATATTCCATCTATATATATATCTGCGTTAATGATAGAATAGAATGGAACCACCTTATTCTTAAAATGAATAATTTGAAAATCCATAATTTACAAAAACCTATATATATATATATATATATACTATAGACAACAAAATTCAAAATTACGTTTGAGCATATATATATATATATTTCACATCCGAATGGAATCAAAATAATATGATGAACTAAATAATATCGAACGCCTTATATAAAAATATGTTCAATTGCATGGTGATTCACATGCTATGCATGCACCAACCAAAGTAAATGCATGCATCTCCAATGTGAGATGATTTCAAAGAAAAGAATCAGATATCATCCATGCACATTATAGAGTATACTAGTATATTATCATTCCACAAATTCTCAATGATTAAATAAATAAGCATGTTTGCAATACAAAGTCTATGGAAAAGATAAATACAAGAAATACAGGCGTTACTACAACAACCCACAATCTAATAATTTTAGAAAGAATCAAAGGTGAGCAATGCTAGCCATATCTAACCTAAATTTGTAAAGCAAAGTAAGGAGGAATTCTCCAGAAACTAGCTGTGCCACATGCAAAGCTTAAAAAGAATGAACATCAAGATAATAGGTTGTGCACAAGTCAAACAAAGATTGATTATGAAATGGAAAAAGACCAGCCGCGTACCAATATTGTCAGGGAATGACATTATTCAAATCGAAATAAAATCATAAATACGGAGGCCAAGGAGGATCATTGAATTTTTCAAAAGTCATAGAGCTAAAAACGATTTGAGTAAAGGTAAGGGGCGCGTTGGCAATACCCAATAGGTCGTGCATACAAAAAAAGAAACAAACACATCAACTATATGGTAACATGATTAAATTCTACCGAAAAACTACAACAATGAAAGAGTTTGAAAAGGAAGAAAGAACTATACTGGTGACACAGGAGAAACTTTGTTTGAAAGGCACCATCGAAGGCCAGACAAAAACAAAATAACCATATGCAATTAAATTGATGACTTTATATGAGGCCAATCAAGACATATTATAAACGTATAAAGGAAAATACAGATCTGAATAGATGAATGAAGAAACTTGAATGAATCCACAGTTTAATAAAGAGAGGTTACAAGAATTTTTTAAGAAGGTGAAGCAATAATTATAAAAATTCAGTTTCATCACAATTGGGTTTCAATATTGCTTTCAATTTCCCTATTATTTTCTTTGATTCTTCAAAACTAATCAATAAGGTTTTTGTTTTTTGATGTTTGTGTAGGTTATTTAGTTAACAATTTCTACATAAAGAAAACCAAATACTGGAAATGACATTTAGAAGTTTCGAATTCAAGAAACAAAACAAAAACATAGAAGAAAACCTGGAGTACTTTCTCGAATTTTGATGAAGAATGGAGCAAGGCATGAGAAGTTGAATCTAGATACCTTCCGACACACGTACACCTTCAGATTCACTATCTCAAAATCTTTCCACCCAAAAAACACAGAGAGAAAACTAAAAGCTTTTTTCCCAAAATACTGTCGTGAAAACAACTTTTTTCAGAAAAAACCCAATTACCATGTACACATTGCATCCCAATCCTTTTTAATTTATTCTCAATTAACTCTCAATTTTGAAACTTAACAGACAATCAACATGCAATAAAAACTGAAAGAACAGTTCTAATTAAATAATTACTCCAGATAACCTCTTCTCTTTTCAATTCAAGATTTCAAATATTTTTCATAATCTATTGAAAACAACTATTTAAAAATATCTAATTTAAAAACATTTAAGTTTGCACAATAAATCAACAATTACATTTAATTAATATTCTATTTTAATAATTTAATTTAATCAAACCTTATAAATCAATAATCAACTTAATTATAAAGTAATCTAAACATAATTATTTTAATCTAATATTGCAATTAAAGTACAATAAAATCAAATACTTATAAATCAAATCATTTAACTAATTATACAAATCAATTTCCAAACATGACGAAAACAAAAATGACATGACGGAACAAACGGTGAACGAAAATGGAAGACTAACAGGTACTCATCCTATTAAGAATGATGACTAAAGAAAGAGGGCCCGACACTATCTCTGAAACAACATGTTTCCATTGGGTCATGGCATGCTCAAACCTGACAAAGCAGGTGGATTGGATGCCTGTACCTACAAACTGCATAAAACAACACTATCAAACATATCCTCATATATCGACAATCACACTGTGAAGGAGAGTCGCATCATAGCAGGGTATTCACGAGTGAGCAATGCTACATTGTCTCCTTCACCAAGATTGACATGCAACATTACATCATAAACTCATTTAAGCTCAGAATCAACATGAAACCATAACACACTCAATGTCAATCATAATGTCACCACATGAATTTAACTAGATGATCACAATATCTAATGTATCATCAACCCACTATAAAAACTAACATAGTATCTTTGTCGTAACTGAAATAATGTAATATGGTATCCAAAACAACTAAACGACTAGCAAATGAACATAAGCAAACTGAAACAAGCAGTAGCAACTGGAGGGACGCTACACTGGCAGCCTAGGAAGGTTATGCTAGGGTAACCCATAGAAAACTATGTGATGAAACTCCTCCCTATTGAAACTTTGTATACTTTGTTTTTTTTCCCTTTATTGTTCTTATATCTCTAGAAGCGGTTGTTTCTTTATGTTTTGTTTGATACTTTTGTATGTTGGAGTCATGTTAGCCCTTTTGTGTCATGCTACTATCTTCATGTTTGATTTGGTGGTGGGACCTTATCATTATCTCCTAGTTCAAGGGGTGGACCTTAGGGTTTCACATGGTTGGGTGGAACATGCCATGCACTCCATTGGGTTCTTAATTGACGTCCGTGAGCATGTGTGTGGTACTAGATGCAGAGATTCTAGATCTTGTACCAGACTTGGGTTAGAATTGATGTTATGTAATGTTATCATTTTAGTTGTATCGTGTATTGTAACTCTGATGTATGTCTCCCCAATTGATCTCGGGGAAACATTGATGTGATGTAATGTTGTAATTCATTGTTGAACTCACTTTTGTAATGGGTAATATTAATGATGTACCTTGTTTA
Source organism: Sequoiadendron giganteum (assembly GCA_007115665.2). Lineage (NCBI taxonomy): Eukaryota > Viridiplantae > Streptophyta > Pinopsida > Cupressales > Cupressaceae > Sequoiadendron > Sequoiadendron giganteum. The sequence goes on along the minus strand of CM021107.1, from coordinate 428,227,219 downwards.
TGTTACTTAACTAAATTGCCTCTGAATGGTATCTATTGATGTCATGTTATGGTTAATTTATATTGATTATTCAATTAAATGTGATGGATTAAATGGAATTTCATATTGTTAAATAAATCATGTCTAATGTGATGTTGTGATGATTTATTATTCTTGTTAGTTTGATGAATGGGATTTTAGTAACATAGCCTTGGAACCTTAGAGGACTTGGATAAGAAAACAAGTTATAGTATCATTTGCAATCTTGTGTTTATTGCACTTCAATTTTTATTTTTTATTTTTTTAGTGTTGTTGCATGTTGTCCTCTAAGGTTTTGTGGTGAAGCGTTACAATAAATAAAAACATATCTAGGTGATAAGAAGGTGCTCACTAGTTTCTCTAAAGAAGTCACATTATCATTGATTTCTTTGTAGGTTAGTATTTAGGTAATTAAAAGTATACATGAAGTAAAATAATTTACAATAGTTGAAGAAGGCTAAGTCATGTTCCTATGTGAGGTGAAGATAATGATGTAAGAAAAATCAAGTATGGTTCAAGGATGGGTGGTGCTAGGAAGTAAATTGATACTTTTTCACCTTCCAATAGTTTTGGAATAAAAATTATTCCTCTTTTAGAAGGGGAGGTTCCCTTGTTGAAATCAAGACCCTAAGATAACTAGCTACAAAAGTTGCAAAGAATTTAAAAATTGTTTATATTTGAAAATGGTAGGTTGAAAACTTGTAAAATAAAAAATAGTAAAGAGGTTAAAAAAAAGAATTTGTGTATTATGTTTAATAAATGTAAAGTTCAACTTAATAATACACAAATGAATTTATGTTATTTTTAATGATAGTTAAGTACTTCCACTATTTTTGTAAGAAAATATAGAAATATGATCTATATACCAAATTTGTGAATGAAATAAATTATAAGAAGAAATTGCAAACACAAATTTTGACAATTTCATTCTCATTATTCTCTCTAAAATTAGAGATTAAATTATCATCTTTTCCTTCTTGTTTATTTTTTTAATAAAAATGTCAAAATTCATGTACAATATACCAATTTCCCCTTAAATAGACATAGACATAATAAATAACTTTAAAAGTTAGTTATGGATAAAAATTACACTAATAAAAGGGTGCTCTATATTCTAAAATAAATAAAATATTATAATAAATATCTATCCAAAAGTGACTTATTATTATAATTTTTAAGTACATCTTAAATTTGACTTGACGATCTAGCCTTCAACATGTCTTTGAGCAATTCAACATGTCTTTGAGCAAGATGGCTTATTCAATTTATCCTCGTAAATTTCAATTTATTGTTTTATTATACCTCTAATCCTTTGATGATACTTCAATTTTTCAATCATCTTACTAACAACTTGTTGATTTCGCTCATATAGATTGTATAGACTAAGTATCATTTACCGTTGAGGGTTCCCTACTATATTTTCTTAGCTCTTTCGCAAAATCACTATTTTTTTACAATTTGAATGACTTGGCAATAGAATACATGCCAAAGATTAATGTCTTGGATGATTCACTTTTGATAAGTTCAACCAATTTTATTTCAAATTGTTCGCTAAATTAACTATGCTTTTATCAATGTAATAGTTACAAGGGATTTTCTTGATGAACTCTTGAGTATTTATAGTTACATCTAGACTCAATTTCTTATTTTTCTTGACTCTATCCTTGTCTTATTAAGTATCTTCATTCTCCATTTGAAAAATTCATGTTATTTAGTCTAAATACCCAAATATTTTACTAAATATGCTAATTGAGACTAAAATTAAAAAATTGGTCCTTGGCATGAATTCAAAATGTGGCATGTTCCACTTCAAAGAAGTTAATTATTCATCATATTTAACTTATAATTAGTTGGATGAACCAAGTTTTTTACTAAATATTATTACATAGCTTTACTACCCCATCAATCAAATTTCTTATATATGTTAGCATATGTTCTATCCATGCTTATGTGGCTTTTACAATGACTCATTTCTCCAAAAACTAGCAAGGAGTATTTATTTTCAATTGTGATAGAAGGATGAAATGACATTAAGGAAGACTAGTCTAGCCCAACCAAATATTGTACATATATTGTCAACTAATTAATCTTCTCCTTCAATCATGCTTTAGATTCCTTTTATTTTTCTATCATATTGAAAATAGATCTCATCACTATCCTTATACTTTATTTATCTCCTTCCCTTGTTCATTTCCCTAGTTTCACTCTATAATTTTGGTAATTTAAAAATTCCATTATCTTTCTTGTCTTTTTCTCCCATTAGGGTACCAATTCAACATACCTAACTCCATGAGAATTTGTAGAGATGCAAGAAATTTCCTTTTCTTTATTGGGTTGTTGTATTGGAGTAAGGAGGGATGCCATAACTTGGATTTTAGTGATCAATGGATTAACACACTTCCTTAAATATTTATAGCTTTGTTTATTTGAGTAAGTACTCCTTATAAAAATGGAATAACTCCAATAAAAGTTTATGTTATTGAAAATAAGGAATGCAAGGAAATCTATTATTGAAGAAGGCTAAAGGTGTGGTAGATGAAAAAATTGGTGGAGGAAAATCTACAAGAGTTGGATTGGATTTTTTAGGATATAGAGGATCTTTAGGATAATATGAGGATTAAGGACATATAAGAAATATAGGAGAAGAAGGAATAATAATTGGGGAAACAAGGGTTGGGACATCTTGAGACTCCTTGGATTTTCCTCCTACCTTGAAAATGAATTTGGTGGATTTCCTCATGGTGAGATTTTCCTTGTTTCCTAAAGACTCAAGAAATCGAATGCTATCACCTCCTTTATAAAAATATTACAATCGAGGAACCTTAGGTGAAGGTACATGAGAGAGAGAATATTATGTCCTTAATTTTGGGAGCTTTTTGCATCAATACCTAGTTCTTTGAAAACTATCCTTTGGAACCCTTGCACTCTTTGATTTTATTATCTAACCAAGACAAACTATAAGTACTTAATTATTTATTTCTTTTTCTCTTGGTAAGTAACCTATAATTTTGACCAATCCATCTTTAAAATTATCTTTAAGAAAATTATATAATCATTATATTTTGGATTAACTACGTTAGCACAATCACCAATACTTATTTTGGGACTTATTTTAGGATAAAAGTGTGGATTAGGAAAAAATTCATTCTAGAGTATTCCTTGTGGCACACATCATGCTCATCATCCCAATAAACCCATTAGTCTTCAATAGTTAATATATTCTTGTATGTATCCCCATTGTATTTTCTATAAATAATATAGGATTGAAAGATATGCTCCTCTCAAACTAATGAATGGTCATTATTATCATTTAACATTTTATTACTTAGATTAGCCAAAGATTATCTATTGAATTCACCAATTGAGATTGACAAATGAGTCCCTAGTTTATGTTTACTTGAAAAAAATTATGAACTTCCACCAATTATCTATAAATTTCTATGAGAACCCATTTGTTGCTAATAAAATTTGGAAGGTTGTATGAAACTCCTTTTAATCCACATTAGATGGAGGTAGACATTGGGAACTATATAAACCAATTTCCCCATTGATATTTTTTCCTCTATCTTCCATTAAGAGGGTTTTTTTTGAGTTTATTTTCTAAAATCATGATGATGTAGAAAAGGAAGGCATCATGTACATGCTTGAAATGATTTATGCTTTCCTTAAGTTCAAATTAAGGGAAGAATTGATAAACCTTTTTATTGGTAGGGCGTCCATGACACAATTTTTTCCTAGGTTGGGAAAGATTGTTATTTTAGACAAAGAGTAGAAAAGGTAAGAAGTCATGTAGAAGTATTTATATTTTCTTACCTCACACAACTAATTGTGCAAGTGTTTATTGAAAATCATTCCCAAATAAATATTTCATTTTTTCTCAAAGACGATAAAAATAAAATAATACATCCATGATTGAAATTACCAAGTTATTAAGTTCAATAAAATTATATTCAACAAGGTGATCATGTCACCAATTTCTTCAACAAATTAACTTCTCACTAGGTTTTTAAGCATTCTCTATAATAATATATCTCAAAAAAATTAGATAATATTTGTTGATTACCCTCAAGAACTTGTATGAACCATCCTAAATGTAGTTTCTTATAGTCTTCACTATCAACTTTATATGTTCCTTGTGATCAATAATCTCAAGCATGTCCCCAATATAGTTTGGCATAACTATATCATTGCCTCATTTGAAGAAATTAATATTTTCATCTTGTCAAGGTCATACTATTGTGTGCATTCCATCACTAATTTAATACATTTGATTGAGGTTAAGAAAGTCTATTCTTGGTTAATTCCACCTACAAGAATGCATCTATCTACTAGGGTTTTGCCTTGTTTGTTCATTCTTTCATGAAAATCCTTCATATCTATGTTCCCCAAGTTTGTATCTAAGCTATAGGAAAGTTCAATATCTATCTTGGATGAAGGTATGATCCCTTTAAATTCACAATTCAATTTTTTATTTGTATGAGAATAGACATGAAATGGACTAGAAGTGGACCACAAGAGCTCTTATATAGTTTGTATACCAAATACAACAAGTGGCAAGCTCTTGAAGTACTTGAGCAATAAAAAAATCATTATAAACCTTTGGATTGCATAAGCAATAAAAAAAGTCTACTTCTTTATGCATTGAAAAAATCTAGAGATTGGGGGTAGTTGTGTAGAAACTACAAGAGTGCATGCAAATTTTGAATCCCCAACAATTAGTGCTTCTCAAAATTAAAAAAAAATGTAAGAAAGTGTGTAAAAATTATTAAAGGGTAGAGAATATTTTCTTCCCTACAAAATACTATTCCCTAAACTTCCAAAGAATAGTGTTATACAATGACCAATATTTTTTTCTTTCCCACAAATGCAAAGATTTTAAAATTTTGGGTAATGCAAGTAATTTTATAAAACTCCAAGGGTACTTAAAACCAAGTTGGTTTCCCACATTTATAGAACCTGCTAGACTTTCAAAGATTCAATGTAGTTTGTTAAGATGTGTAAAGGTACGTGGAGGTTCCACTTTCCCACTCTTAGAAACTGTGTCAAACCTTTGAAGTTTCATGGAAAGTATAAATCCCCACAAACATATACTTCTTAGACTTTAAAAAAATATTAGGTGTATACTAACTACAAAAGAGTAGAGAATATTTTCTTCCCTAAAAATTTTGTGTTGACCAAACTTCCAAAGGTCCAAAGTAACTTTGCACAAACAACAATATGACCAAGAACCATTGCTTCCCTACAACTACAAAGATTTTTCAATCTAAGGAATGAAATAAATTTTACAAATGTGCAATGGTAATTGGAATCTCCCTTTCCTCAGAACTAGAAGTTATTGGACTTTCAAAGCTTCAATACAATTTGGATTGATGTGAAAAGGTGTGCGAAGGTTCTAATTTCTTGCTTGATTTTTTTTTTTGAGGCATTTCAAGTGTCAAAACAACTCAAAAAATGTCATGCGTATAAACAAGATTCAAATATTCACCCAACAAGGAAACAACTTAACCCTAGTATTCAATCAATCAATATTTTTTAGAGGGGAAAAGGGCTAAGGTTCTAATATACAAACCTAGTGTAATGGTAAGGAGAAGCTTTTTCAAGCAAGAGGAATAAGATAAATGTGAGCACAAAAATATTTTTGGGCTACAAATGAGAGTTTATAGACAAGAGAAAAGTGGTGAGAGAGGAATTTGATATTTAAGTTCAAACGAGTAGTTTAGCCAAATGAAATATGAAAATGAGATAATAAGATCTGAAATATGGATTATGGACACATTCTAGGGTTTTCACATGATTGGCAATGAATTTAGGGGTTTTAATTATGTTTTTGGAATAAATGCAAGGATTCTAGTAGGTTTACAAAATTTATCAAACTAGAAGAAAATTCTAGATCCCCACCATTAAGTGTCTCTCAAGGTTTGGAGATGTCAAGAAACTTTGTAAAAAATATCAACCTAAATGAGATCTCTACTTTACCACTTTGTGATATGTTGGTAGAATTTTGAACCTTTTATATCATCTTGAAAAACTACAAGCTTTCGTTAAAAGTCTATTTTATTCCAAAGGACTTGTCAAACGTTCAAGAGTTTGGTGCATATATAACCAAACTAGATAAAAGTCTAATTTCATACTTGGATAGTACAAAATGGAGTTTTAAAACTCTATTTTAGTTTTTCAAAAACTAAAGGATTGAATTAAAATCCCATTTTTTCTGCCTTGCAAGTTGCTCAGAATTTTGAACCTCAGGAGAAGTTTTGTAAAGAACTATACATCTAATTTAAATTTTTAGTTTTGTCTCTTGGATTCATTTTGATACTTTAAATTAGGATATTTTCCAATTTTTAATGATTAAAATCTAAAATAATCACCTAAGATCACAATTAATTTGACAAAAAATTATTTTCACTTTTTAATTTCTTGAAATTGAAACTCAACTTCAAGATTTCACAAAATGGTTTTGATGAAGGGTAATTTTCAACAAGACCATTTCATGAACACACGAAGGAAGCCAAATTTTTAATGGACATAGTCAAAGTTTTGATACAATAGGTGGTAAACTATTTTACTTAATGCTAATGGGACCCTTGAAAAGATAGTTCCACACCAATGATCTTCCAATAGTTTTGTAGGTGAGGAAGGAAATGAGGCCAACATGCCTTATCTATATGTACTTATCAACTCCTTTTCTAAGTGGTAGATTAGAGAGTATATGGAGTTTAGAATAAAAGCTCTAATGGGTTAAGTTCTTCACTATTTTGGGATCACTTGAAAAAATAAAAAAAGGCACAAAAGAAAGGAAAGGGGGAGTAATATCAAACATTATAGTTTTGGTATTGATTATTTTAAGAGCTCTTAGATTTTGTTCAATATGTGGCTCCAAGAACTATAAAAAATATTACTGATTTTGTATTTCTCATTTGGAGTTTTCTTAGATGTTTGGATATGTGGCTTTAAGAATGTTTGAATTTATACTTGTGTTTTATGTTGTAATTTTGCTGTTCTTTTTATCTATCACTATTTGGGAGACATTTTTTCATATTTTATGACACTTGTTTGAAGGATCCATATTTATTAAATTTCCACAATACAAAAAATTGGAGGAGAATGTGGGATGTGGGAAAAAATATGGAGGTTAATGTGGGATGTGGGAAAGATATGGAGAAGAATGTGGGATGTGTGGGAAAAACATGAGAAAATAACTTCCTATGCCCACATAAACCATAATTTTAATATCAATCCTTTTGTGATAATAATGAAGTGGAGCTTTAGTGTGTTCTTTAAGAAAAAAATGTGTTTTCCTTCTTTTTATTAAATAATTCTAGACCTTGAATACCTTGAAGCAACACTATGGAATAAACTTTGGGCTTTGAAATGTGAGGGAAGAAAGTAATATGGTGCTTTTGTGGCAACTCATGTTGCATGATACATGCTAACTGTGTGAAACCTTGTTTTTCTATGCTACTTAAAAAATATTTTTATATTTAAAGGATGGTTATGGAATAATTAGTTGTGAAAAATAAGAGACTGCAAGATTTGACACTTATATTACATGATCTACTCTAAGTATCTTCTTATCATTGGTGTCAAGGTTTAATTCTCACATGATTGAAGAGGATTGGAAAATTTCATACTCTAATCAAACCTTTCTCTCACCCCTACTTAAGTTTAATAACAACTAGTCAACAAAGAGGTAAAGGAAATATAGATTAAGGTTTTCATTGAAATAAATCTTCCAGTTTATCTAACCTGGAGTGGTTTTAGAAAATATTGTAATAAGACAATAAGAAAAATGATTGATTTTTATGATTTAAAATATATCCATAAGTCTTGTGTTGACTTCTCCAATGATTTCAAGTCAAGAATATCATAGATGGTGGAGTGGTGATAGATGAATCCATTGAGATTATTGTTGAAGGAATTAATAATGAAAAGATGCTCAAATTGGGCAATAATAAACATATTTAGAGAAAGTATGTTTACTTTCTTTGGGAAAATAGCAATATAAATACATTTCTATATGTTGTTCAATTAAAAAAAAATTAATTGCATTGAGATGATACACATGATTGGAAAAAAAGTTGATTTATTGAATTCCAAAAATAATCTTGTCTTGCATGATGATATCTAGCCTATTGATTTTGAGACATTTTTGCAATAGGATAACATGCTTAAAGTCTAAAAAGTGATCACCTATGAGACTTTGACTCAAATAAAGATAATAAAGGTAATATTTGAGCAACTACATATTGGTCATAAGGTTTATGAGGTGGCAATAGGGGAGGATAGTAATCTAGGAGTAATGCTGGTATAAAAAAATAGATGAGTAGGGTCCTCTTATGCCAATGCTTAGCAAGGAGAATGGAGATGTTAATGTTACTTATCAAGATGTTCTAGTTAAGGTATGATGCCTCCTTTTTACTAAAATATCTTAATTTGCAATTTTTTTAGTCTTGAATTTGAGAAATAAAGGGAATATCATGTTGGCTATCACATTTTTCTCCTTCCCATATTCCATGTTTAGTTTTATATAAAATTTTTTCCCAATTAAATATTTTTTAATAATATAATGATAATTTACTTTTTTTCCTTATATTTTTGTAGAGTACTTTAATTAGATTTATGTTCACCAAAATTTATGAGAATAAAAGGGACACAATGTATAGAGGACAAGGGGAACTTGTGAGATAATATCTCAATAAAAATATAAAACAAAAAGTGAACAATGTGGCAAAGTAAAACTTGTTCCAAAAATGATCCCTCAAGCTCTTAGATAGCATTCCTAGCATTTAAGATAAAAAAAATCATACATGGGCACTAGGTCATGAAGGTCACTAGGTTTGTGATGCCTCAAAATTGGCCAGGGGGCTTCTTCCTATTGACGTGAGGGGTGGGAAATAGGAAATAATCAATCTACTATGAACCCAACTTTGGTATATATGTCTCTAGAAAGTCATCAATGAAGGTCAAATATCTCCCTTAAAAATAGAGTGAGACATATATAGTCATCATAAGTAATGAGAGCCTTGAAAGAACCAAACAAGTCACTAAAGAGACAAAACAATCATTTGATCATATCATATAGAGAATTTGAATACAAAATATTCCTTAATCTCTAGTTCTAAGGAGCATATTTGGAAAATACAACACTTGTGAGGAATATATCTCAATGTAAAGTTGGTGGAAGAAAACTTTGATGTCGGTAAGAGGAACCTTGAAACTATAAGGTAAATATAATTTGGTATATCCTAGGGGGAGATGAGTTGATGACCCAACTAAAGATATAGATCTAAGTAGCAATTAATTTTTGAATATAATGTCTCTAGGTGAAATCCATGTGGACTAGAAGTACACTTTGTAAATCTTAATACAAATACTCTTATTTATCCTCCCCTTGGAGAAAACAAGAGCATTCACTAAAAATATTTGGGATTGTGGCCTTGGTATATCAAGTTCAATGAGGTGCAACAAAAAGGAAGCTCTTGCTTACCAACAATACCCAAACCCATGATTTGCCATAGAAGATCTAAGAACAAGACACAAATGTTTCATATGATTTTTTTGGAGATGATCATTAGTCTTCAAACCTATGTATCATAGTCAATACATGAAATATTACTTAAGTAATGAGAGTTGTACATTTTCTTACAATGATGATGGCCCAATGGATCAATCTCTTAGCACACATATGTTCATAAATGATTGTAACCAATACTCTCTATCCAAGTTCAATTGATAACTTGAAGTTATGGGCCCCAAATCTTACAACCACACAAGAGGGTACGCACATGACCAATGAGTGAATTAGGTGGATCTTTTACTAAATGTCCTAAAATTAAACATGAAAGCATTGATTTTGAAGGGTGGTAAGAATAATATATACCTTTCTTGGTCTTGACTCAGTAGCTAGGATTAAGCTAGAGCATGGGCCAATGAAGAGGGTCACTAGATAAACATGTGAAGAAATAACTTCAACCTTCTCATCTTTATACATAAGAATCACCTCACATACTTGCTTTTGAAAATATCGTTTACCCTATATCACCATGAAATTGATGGTTATCACAAAACGAGACTAAATTATCTAATTTTCTCTAAAAAACTTCTCATTGAATGAGGCATAAAGATAAAGTAATCTACAAATTTAAAAGATTTAAAAAAAATAAAAAAATAAACAATCATATATTTGATGAAATTTGGTCTAATCCATCAATATAGAGCCCAAAAAGTATAAACAAAAAATGAGCAATAAGAAACAAATAAATATATATAAAGAATTCAAAGATGTATTCATAAGTTTCCCTCTTCTCTTTTATGTGGAGCACCATCTTTGCACGTAATTGAGAAAAGCAAAATAAGATCTAGATCACATAAAATACCCAAACCCATGATTTTCCTATGCCATAGAAGATCTAAGAACAAGGCACATATGCCTCATAAAAATTTTCGGAGATGATCATTACTCCTGAAACCTATGTATCATAGTCAACACATGAAATATTACTAAAGTAATGAGAGTTGTACAATTTTTTTTACAAAGATGATGGCCCAAGGGACCAATCTCTTAGCACAAATATGTTCATAAAGTACTGTTAACCAATACTCTCTCTATCCAAGTTCAACCTATAACTTGAAGGTATGGGCCTCAAATCTTACAACCACACAAGAGGGTAGGTAGATGACCAATGAGTGAATTAGGTGGATCTTTATCTAAATGTCCTAAAATTAAGCATGAAAGCATTGCTTTTGAAGGGTGGCAAGAGTAATATATACCTTTCTTGGTCTTGACTCAGTAGCTAGAATTAAACTAGAGCATGGGCCAACAAAGAGGGTCGCTACATAAAAATGTGAAGAAATAACTTCAACCTTCTCATCTTTATACATAAGAATCACCCCACATTTGCTTTTGAAATATCGTTTATCCTATATCACTAAGAAATTGATGGCTATCATAAAATGAGACTAAAATATCTAATTGTCTCTAAAAATCCCTCATTGAATGAGACAAAAGAATAATGTAATCTACAAATAAAAGATTTTAAAAAATCAGAAATAAAATTTTGTCTAATCCATCCATCTAGAGCCCAAAAAGTATAAGCAAAAAATGAACAATAAAAAACAAGAAATATATATAAAGAATTCAAAGATGTATTCATAAGTTTCCCACTTCTCCTATATGTGGAGCCCCATCTTTGCACGTACCTAATTGAGAAAAGCAAAAGAGGATTTAGATCACATAAAAGACTAGTACAAATTGATATTTACAAAATATTATAGTATTATCAAAAAAACAATGATGAACATTTCAATTATGTAAAGTTCTTATGTTAAACTATAATGACGTTGTTAGAATATTTGTGTTTATCAAGGCACGCAAGTAAAACACTAATATTATGCAAGGAAAAAAGGCGATTTTCTTGGTCGAAACGAATCTAAAACATTAAATATATAAATTAAAAATATAAATATTAAGATAAGAGTTCGACGTGCTTCCTACCACCATAAGATTATGAGAAAACTAAAAGTGGTCATTATGGTGTTTACTCCATAATTGATGATAATTATTGGTGAAAACTGTTTTTTTTGTTTTAGTCTATTTTTAATTGGGTTGTTTTGTAAATTATTAGTGTGCATATGTTTTAGTGAAATTTTTGACAAATAATTTGATTTTTAATCAAATTTAATTTTACATATATTTTAAGGAATGCTCTTAATTTTCTGTTTATCTATTATTATTTTTAAGTTAAATTAATGGGTACAAAACTAATTCAATTTAGTTTTGTGGGTATGTAAATGATCATTGAGCTTTTAAATTCAAATTTAGATTTTGAGTCTAGGCTAACTCCTCCTAACTAATCGTTATGTTGACTTATGTGCAAAATTGATTAACTTGTGGGTGAAGGTGTCGTATTTAAGAAAACCCCTAATTCATTTGAAACAAACATAAGACCTAGCATAAGAGGTTCGTAACAAAATGCTTCATTATAAGAGCATTATAACATGGTTACATTTGTCTAGGCATGTTGTGTCATTGTTGGCTAACTTTGATCATTGTTCATTACCATTAACTCGATAACAAGGGTTTGAACAAAGGAGAAAAGTCCTAGGCTATCAAGCTCCTAAATAGTGTTTATTAACACCACTCATTTTCAAACATAGGTCATAGATATCAAGGTGAACAAGTTCCAAACAAGTTCCAAACATCAAAATCAATGACATTCAAATTTCCACATACAATTTAAATTTGCAATCACGAAGATCAATTCCATAGTTACAAAAGTGAACCAAAGTAGCAAATAACAACTTTCTCAATCCCAAGGCAATCATATTGCAAATCCCAAATTTTTAGCACTTTGGTGAAGCATTTAACTACATCTTTCACAATCAACTAAACATCAAACCTAGTGCAAAGTACCATTATTTTATTTATTTAATATTGAGCATTTATTTCAATATTATTATTTGTCCCAACTCTTTATCCTAGATTAAATTATTTGAAAGTTATGGCTAAGTTAATTTACCTAGGATATATGAAGTTCCTTCTTTGAACATATCGGTGTGACCTTTGGTGTGTCCTGGCGATGAAGGTGGTCGACGTGACATGAGCTATTGGAATGAGGTTTTGAACTTACATCGACAGTAGAAGTCTGGCTAAAAAGTTATATCGGTGTGAGTCTGGCTGATGGGACTTTGTCGAGTTGACACTGGACTTCAGTATGTATCATATCAGCAGTTCCAGTCTGACCGATTGGTTGTGATTGGGGAGAATCTGGCCGATGAACAAATCGTCGGGGTAACATTGGTCCTTGGTTAGTCCTGAGAATGTTGAATCGACAGTGTTGGTCTGGCCGACGGGTCTATTCGGTGTAAGTCTTACCGATGAATAGATGGTCAGTGTGACATGAGCTATCAGAATGAGGTTTTGAACTCACATCAATAGTAGAAGTCCAATCGAAAAGTTATATCGGTGTGAGTCTGGCCGATGGGACTTTGTTGTGCTGACACTAGACTTTGGTATGTATCATATCAACAGTGCCAGTCTGACCGATTGGTTGTGATCGGGGAGACTCTGGTCGATGAACATATTGTCGGGGTAACATTGGTCCTCAATTAGACCTGAGAATGTTGAACCGACAGTGTTGGTCTGGCCGACGGGTCTGTTCGGTGTAAGTCTTGCCGATGAACAGATGGTTGGGCTGACACGAGACTTCAGAATGCATCTTACCGACAGTGGATCTCTGGTCGAAGGTGCTTGGTTGGTGTGACATGGTCCGTCGAGATGAGTTCTTAGGATTGGTCTGATGGTGTTGGTCATGTCAATGTCCTTCGTCGATGTGACTCTTGCCAATCCAAGGAAAGGTCATCCAGCTTGGGTCATCAGGGAGACATGGAACTTCGATGTGACATTTTGAACTTCTTCTGAAGCACTTTGTTTCACCGATGAGTTTGTTCTAGTTGAATATCGGTGTGACTCTTGCCGATGAGGTGTTTCAGAATATAGTTGAACTATTGGGACTTCGGGGAGACTTGGGCTATCGTTGTGACATCCTAGGCGTTCGCCGATAGTGTTGTTCTTGTCAATAGACCTGTTCGGTGTGACTTGGCCATGTTGTGGTCTTGATGTTCTTAAGGTGACATCTTAGATGTTCACCAATAGTGTTGGTCATGCCGATAGACTTGTTCATGTTGTTCATTGGTGTGACTCAGGCCGACAAGTTGGCTCGAAAGGTGTTTGAGCTTAATGACATCGGGGTGACTTAAGGTTTCGATGTGACACTATGGACTCTTGCTGATGTACATTGTCTTGCTGATAGGCCTAGTTGAGACTTCAACACGTTGAACCAAAAGGCGTTGGTGGTGACCATTCTATGACTGATGAGATCGACAGTTGGTCTATAGAGGGAATTGAACCGAACCGTTTGTACAATGATTGAACCAACCATGTTGTTTGATATACATTGCAGAGTGTACAAAGAGAAGGATGGATGTTCATATGATTGAATGATGGTTGTACAGTGAGTCATAACGAACTGTGAAGGATTTGATTTATAAAATTTTGTGGTACAATTTTGTAATCTGTTGGAAACACTTGGGTCATATATTTTGTAACGATTTGGGCTATAACCAGAGGTTTTCTTCCCGGTTCTTTCCTATCGGTATGCCCTTTGAACTAGGACTTTGTATACTTTATTATATATATTAATATATTACAGTGGCTTGCCACTTTTGCCAATTTTTTTTATTTTTTACCTAGGATATATATGTGAGGTATGTTATTTTCCCTTATAAAAATTGATGAACCCAATATTTTTTACATTTTTAGGGTTTTTTTTTTTATATTAGGGTTCTAAATCCAATATTTATGACTATCTATTTTTTAAAAATTTGATTAGGGTTTGATCCACCCTTATGTACACTTCATTGATGCTTTTTTTTTAAATTTGGGTTGAGGACTTTATTGCTTGATATCTATTTAATTCCAACCTACCAACCCTTTGATAGTGCATTATTATTAGATCATTTGTCATGGATCCTTATAAGCCTTTGCCTTGGGATTATATATACATTCATATATTAGGGATAAAAAGGTGTTTTCACACTTCATTGATTCATTTCCTCTAATCCTTAATAACATTGCATCCTTCTTTCTTATTGAAAATATTTCATGTTTCATGAACTTGAGCTATTTTCATACATATATGGTGCAATTGTGGACAAATGGTTTAGTTAAAAACTATCCAACCATACAACCAATACAAAAAAAATTCAATATATTCACACAATGGAATAAAAATAACACAACAAATGAATAGAGTACAAATTTTATTGATTCACAATTTAAACTACATCAATAGTGTTTTTTGTAAGGGATTACAATAGAATGAGACCTTGGTCTTCCATTACAATGAATTATAAACACAATTAGTGTGCAGATCTTTAATTATAATATTCTAAGATGATATATAATATATGACTCTCTTAGAACTTATATGCCCTTGGTCTATTATTGAACTTGTGCTAGTATTAAGCTAATTCCCTTTCCTCCTCCTTTGTGATGTACAATGATTCTCCTTTCATAACAAGTGTAAAAAAGTTAATATTTTGTGGTATCAACCAATAATATGGTACAATGCTAAGTGTACTTTAGAGATGGAAATATTTAGAATAATATGCATTAGGTGAATGTGGTAATTTAATATAGGCATTAAAACTCAATGCGGACCAAATCATGAATCTTTGTAGGATTGATAGGTTTATGGGTATCTTCAAATAGTAGCATGAGATTCAAATGTATGGAACACAACTTGATTTGGCCCTTTTTAAGAAATTTAGCAGGTCATTCTATAAGCTAATGAGAAAATATTCATTGATGATGTGATATGATAGAATATGGTAAAATTAATATATTATATCAATTTGAAATATTTATGTTTAATATACAATACGACACAATAAAAATATTATTTAAATGATAAAATGATGTACTAAAAATTGATGACTATAGAAAGAATGAACCATTATTGTATGAAGTGACCTCCATGGTAAGAATAGGATGAGTGTAACACTTCAAGGTGCATTTAAGAAAAAAATAACATGAAAGAAATATTATTTTGGGTGATGGAAGACTACTCTTACACCTTGGATGCTCTTGCATTAAACACCCCAAGAAAATGAAAAAGTGAGTCTCTCACTTTGAGGTATCTCAAGGAAATCCAAAATGGTTCACCTCAACTATAGATATCCATGTTGAGCTTTCAACCCTGGCTTTCCCTTGCATTTGAACAAACATTCTTCATAATTATTATTCTTCAAACTCTTTCCAACTTTGTTGCTTAGTATTTCTTCAATTTATTTAGCTTATTTTTCTACATCTATTTTCTTCAAATAATATTTTTTCTTCTTCTTGTTCTACCTCACCACCATGATAGTCATATAAATCTACAATTTTAAATACTATTGATCTACCAAAATCTTCAAGGAACTCTACCTCATATGTATTGTCAAAATCAAACATATTTAGGATCTTACAAGGACCAAAATTTTGTTGAATGAACAAGAAAACTAAGAGGGGGGTGAATCATTTGTAGCAAATTAAAATATCAAAACCCTAAACAGATTTAGATCCACATGCATTCATTAAACCCTTATTCTGTTAAAGTGATTAATCACGAAATGTAGATAGTAGAAAATGAAATAACAACACCATACACAAGAGAACACCAGATTTATGTGGAAAACCCAATGAGGAAAAAACTATGGTGAGTATTAGCTCACAATGTAAGTAATTAAAAAATTGGTACAAGGGCTCATTACCATAATAGGACACACTGCCCAAAAAGTCTCACAGCTAGGGCTCACTACCACATAAAGAAATAAAGAAGATAGAAGAGAAATGTTACACAAAGAATAAATTATCAATGCAACAAGGAATCCACCACAATTTCTCTCACACTTTTGCAGCCTTGCATGAAAGATTGCAGACACTTTCAACTCACTACATTCAAGAATCTAACACTTTGAAATTCGCACTGCTTTGCTCATATTTGCATCTATACTTTTTTAATTCATATCAAATTCATCACTCACATCTATCTTTCCTCTCTCTTGCATATAACAATAAATCTACTCTTATTTATATCATCTTCAACCTTGAAAACCTTCTCCAAGGTCGACAACTATCCATTACATTTAAAATTTAAAATTATGTTGGCACCCAAACATTCCCACAATGGATAGGAATGAAGGTGACCCACATAAAACCTTAATTAGGACCCAAATTAATCATAACACACCTCAACACACTTTCATAAACTTTGGATGTAGTGCTAACACTAGGTTGGCCAATACTTGTGCTAAACACCATAAAACATTAAGTACACGCTTCCTTAAATCAATTTGAAACTTTCAGAAAAAAATCACTTGAACACGATCTAGAATAATACATGAACCACCTAAGATCCAACAAATACTTCATCCAAACTCTCATCATAGAAATACTTCAACCCAAAATATCTGATTAACCTTATTCACACACTTATACATGAAACACACACTGTACTGCACCAAATCAAGTGAAACCTTGAATTCTAAAAGGTACAAAAGTTATAAGAAACTTCCCAAATCCACACAACCTGAAGCCAAACGATAGAGAAACATGGAGCAAATACATTTCTCCCAGAAGATAGAAAATAATACTAAAAAATTGGTTCACACACTGGTGAATATATCTTACTCTGCACAGTGATCCAAAAACCCAAATTCTGAACATGGCAACTATTAACAACCTTGAACAACATATCATATCCGCACAGACATAGTATCAATGTAGAAGAAAAATAGAGCACATCCCATAGCACATTTTGAACACTTTCACAACACTATTTTCTCAGTTTATCAAATTCTCAAAAGAACTTGGAAACCAAGTACTAGAGACATCTCAGCACATTACTTCATTCCAACACATCTCTATAAAATGGAACATAAAGATAGCTCCATGTACTCACAACACTTCCTCAATATCTCCACTATACATGCACAAACTACAACAACCTATTTTCCTCTTTTCACAATTTTCATAATATCTCGACATCTTCATCATGCAACAAAATTCCTCAACACATAGTTTACATCAATGAAAACACTAGCCTATTGACATCCTATTGACATCAATGACAACACCTTCATGCTTGCAACAAATTTTTCAACTTCATCTTATTGAATGTACCCTATGGAAATATTTATTTTCTTATATGTACCATTACTTCATCTCCAATTTAATATTTTTTGTCTTCTCTTCATGTTAGTATTCTCCTTATACTTAGTATTCATCTTCTCCAATTGATTTATTAGCTCCTCATGCAATATCATCATGTGTAACTTTGCAAATTATTCTACCTCAACACTTCTCTTCTCTTCATTTATGATATCTCTCAATTTTTATATATTCCTTGGATTATTTTCATATAACTTCTAAAGTGGTGTTTTCCTTGTACTCCTATTTAGTGAATTATTGTTTATAAAATTTGTTTGTGCTAACACTATGTTCCAATTACCTATCATTTCTCTTTATAACACCTCAGTATGTTACCTAGATTCCTATTCACTACTTTATTTTTCCATTGGTCTATGGGCCAGATAATATTGAATTGAATTTAAACTCTTTATTTATCTTTGTCAACAATGTCTTTCAAAAATAACCAACAAAGTTGGTATCCCTATGAGAAACTATATTTCTTGGAAACCCATGTAATCTCACAATTTCCTTAAAAAATAGATTAGTTACGTGTACCACATCATTAGTTTTCTCGTATGGTATGAAATGTGTTATCTTAAAAAATCTATCAACCACAACAAATATTGAATCATTACCTCTCTTTATTCTTGGAAAACCTAATACAAAATCCATAATGATATTTTTTAAAGGGTTCTATGGAATTGGGAATGATTTGTACAATCCATAATTTTAACTACTACCTTTTGTAACTTGATAAATTTTATAATTTTGAACACACCCATTTACATCCTTAAACATCTATGAATAATAATAGTGTTCAATTACTAATTATAGTGTCTTTTCAACACCAAAATATCCTAATAAGCCACAAATATGCTTCTGTTTTATCACATTCTCCCTCATTAAGCTTATAGGAATATATACATGATTTCCTTTGAAAATATATTATTCTAAATCAAATAACCTAGCCACTTAGTTCTATCCATACTTGCAAGTTCCTTACATCATTTCCATGTTTCAACAAAATAAACATCACCTTATAGAAATGAATCATTTCTCACATATAACTATTTTGATCTATCACTATTTGGGATAACCAAGCACTCATATAATACTTCTTTTTTCTTGAACATTGCCTTCCATCTCCTTCTCTTATTCTAGTATGGTGATAATTGCTCATCAAATCTATATTATTGAAATAATTTGCTACACTCAAATAGTTCATTTCACCCATCCTAGGTAATAGAAATATACACCTCATTGTGATTTTTTTCTCTTTAATTTTTACACATTATCCATTCTCCTCTTTGTTTCATTGTTAGTACTACTAGTAAGACATAGGGACTCAAACTCTCTTTGATTAAACCATTTATCAATAATTTATGCAAACACTTATTTAACAATTTATTGTCTGTTGATATCATTTTATGTGTATTTTTATTTGGAAACAAACTATTATAATGAAATCCATATGATAAATAATACTCCTAACTAATAGAAATCCATTTGTTAAATTATCAAACACCATATCATTGTATTCTATTAGCAATTCTACACTTTTTATTTTTGGCTCCTTTTACACTAACACATACCCTTGGATTCAATGAAAAACACAAATTTTCATTCTTTAGACCATATTTTAACTTTCTACCATGTACCATACACACTTTGGCATTACCACATAACTACCTTTCATTGTCTTTCAATGGAAAAATAATATATCTTTCACCATCCATCATCAAAGTGTATTTACTTTCCCTACCGTTGTGTATAGTTTTTTATCATATTTTCATGATCTTTCTAAAAAATATGACATATAACCATAATCATAGCATCACATAATACCACATCATATATATGATCCTATTTTAAACCTGACCAAACATTGACTTACCAATGTCTTATGCTCTTTATGTAAACATGATATTATCTACGGATTAGGATGCTCTATATTTTTTAAATACAACTTATCAACCACATCTCTTGAAATTATATTATTAGTAATACCACTATCAATGACATATTTACAATGCTTACCTTCGATTCTACATATTTTTCTAAACAAATTTTTTATTAGTTCATCTCTATCTATACCACATGTTTCAACAAAAATATTTTCATCAACATACACTCACCTCTTTTTGGTTCATTGGCTTAGCTTTGTGATGCAATTAACTCTTCATCTACATGTATGTATCTTGTTCGTTCTTAAATTTTTATGACATTAGTCCCTTGCAATTTGGGACACTCAAATTCCCTATGTCCTTTAACTCAACACTTGAAATAAGTGACTATGAATAATTTTCCATCTCATCTACCATATCTTTCTCTACCTCACTAATATCCATTAGATTTTTTATTGAAATATGAACTATCACCTTCATTTGCTTCAAAATATTCATTATAATTTCCTCTACCATTTCCTTGATGTCGTCCTCTTTGGAATATATGACATCTACCTCTTTTCCTATTCTACCTCATCTAGAATTTATTTTTTAACTCATCTTCTTCCTCTAATGCAAATCGATATGTTTCTTCATCTCTTTGAAACCTTAACATATTCAATTCATCTTGAGTATATCCCCTTATCCAATCCATTCAATCCATTTATATAGATCTTGTCACTTTCTCTCGATCAATGTCACTATATCTAGCCTTGATTATCAACCTATATAATTATTTGATATAATATTTGATATTATTTTATTTTTATCTCAAGTTTTGCTAACTTTTCCACATATCTAAATAATAATCTATAGGTCAAAACTTAGCTTTCAACCTTATCATCACCCCATCCCATTTTTTAATATTTTATTTACCTCTCCTATTTCTTTCTAATTACACTTCTTTCTACCATAATTCAACATGTCCTTTCAATTTTTCTTTAGTGAACCTAACTCTTTTAGGATCTAAAACTTCCTCATACTCAAATCATTCTTCTAGAATATTTTTAACCAATTTATTAGATTTTCTAAACTCAAACTACCAAAATAACTAGGAATGCAAATTCTAGGTCTCTTACCAATCTTTGAAATAACCTTCAATATCTTCACTTGAACTCCATATTCTTCTTGATATTCTCATACTACTAGTTTGAGCTAGTTCATTTATTTCTTTTTTATTTTATTCTTCATTGCATTCGTCATGTCTCAAGCTATGGTATTTTATTCTATCTTCTTCAATATATCAACTAACCAAACATATGCATTCCTCGTCAATTTGAAAATCCTTTCTATTCTTTCAAAAATATTAACAACACCTTGATCTCTACCCACTCTTTATGGAGGTACCTTTACATTATTATCTAAGATACCTAATACCTCAATTTTTTTGATGTATTTCAAGGTATGTAATGGATTCTAAAATGATGAAAAAATTCAATAATAAAGTTGCAAAGTATACAATTTTTGTTATTACACATTGCTAATTTGTTTCTCCAAATTGATAAAATCCTTTTATTGCATATTACCCTATTTGAAACTCCATCCATGAATTTTCATTACATGTAAATAAATTTCTATGAAGGAAAATGATTTCATATTTCTTAAGATATTTGGTCACCCCGATAGAACTCATTGTTTTGAATACACATGTGCACTTAGGAAATCTCACTATGGCCTCAAATTTTTATAGTTATACTTGAACAACACTATCACCTCAAACATGGTAAACCAAGCTCTATTTTAAAAATTCACATTTCTTACCAATTAATAGAAGCTTGTTCTCCTTCAAATTTTATATAAAAAAAATTCCAAACATGTCCATTATTAGTTTGAAAATGAGAATATAGTCTAATTAGACAATCACACATTTTTTGTACAAAGGGTATAACACTTCATTCATCAATCTTATAGAGGTTGTTGGTTACATGACCCAAATGGAAGAATTGACCATTCAAACAAGCTTTGAATAATATTGAAGATTATTTTCCAAGTATCTTGTTCTTTTATAATTATAATATGATAGCTAGACCTCAAACACGATTTAGTAAAATATCTAGCATGTTGAATTGATCAATAAAATAGTCTATGAATGGTTAAAGGAATTAATTCTTTACCATTATTTTTTGTAATACCTTGTAATCAATGTATATTAGCCAAGATTAGTTATTCTTCACACTATCACTATAGGAAAACCAAATATGGACGTGCTAGGTTTTATAACATCATATTCCAACAACTTGCACAACTATTCTTTCACCTAATTTTCCTCTAATTTTCTTTTCCAATAGAGATTAATGTTGGAAAACACATAATTGGGAAACTGCTATATTTTATTCTCTATGGATCTATGAAGGGTAGCTCTTTAGGATCCTAAAAAATATCATCAGATTTCGTGTATTATTTGGTTTATATCCTTCTTTTCACAATGGGAATGTAACACATGCATAGTTTTAACTTCTACCACATGTTCATCTCATTTCTTTCTTTGCAACATCAATAAAGTATATTCTCCACTTGTGTTAATAAGGAACCTTAATTGGGGAGCACTTATAATGGATAATCATCATCTCATCTCCATCCTTTACCAATTGGTACTTGTTCAATCTCCTATAGAAGACTACATCTCACTCATAGAGATAGGGGCTACCAAACACTACCACAAAAACATCCAATGGAATGAAATTTATGGTTAAGCCATACTTGAAGTATATTGAGTATGAAAATATTAGTATGCAATATGATTTTAATGGAAATTTCAATACCTTATTTTAGCTAACCTAAGGTAAACATATTGGTTGATTATTTTTTATCTAACCCAAGCTCTTACACCAAAATTTGAGAAATTAAATTTTATTGAGAATGTATTGAAAACACCACATCAAATTTTATACATTTGAATCATAATTTTATTTTAAATAACTTAGTTTCCTTTTCCTCATCTTGAGCACCATCCTAGCCCATATTTTATCCTTTCCATATTACTTTCACAAGAAATTATCTCATCCATATTTGAAGTAAACTCAATTTCCTTCACTTTGTGACTTGTAGAAGCATCATTGTTTCTTCCTGTACATCTTTAAATGATGAAAATTTGGTATAACTTCCAATAAGACTCTTTATTATGACTCTTCCTTTTGTACAGTGTTATATTCTCTTTACTCTTATCATTTTCATAGATTTTTTAGTGGATTTTTTACCTTTGTTGGAGTCATTACATTGTTGTTTTTCTTTCTTACCCTATTGTTTATCCTTGTATGAGTTGGATTTCTTCTTGTCTATTTCAAGATAATGGGAATACTATATTGTCCCATTTTCAATTGATTTATTTTGTAGACCAAAAAATAATTTCCTATTTCAAATGAGCTAAGCATGTTGGATCCCCCTCTCATAGGCCTTTTCCTTTATTCCTATCAGGATGTCAGACTTTCTCATTCGGTCATGACTTTCCTTCTAAGTTTTCTTTATTAATTTTTCCCCATTGGTAATTTGGAGTTCTCCTTCCTAACATCCCTCTCTTCATTCCCCATATTCCTATTAGGTTCAAAATTTCCTAAGGTCCCAAAAGTCTCTAAGTGTGGAGGTATGTTCAATTTTCTAAGTGTGTGCAAGTTGTCAAAGTTTTTGGAGTTTCCCTTATTGGTATGAATTTTATTTGAACTCTCCCATAATCCTTATTCCTTTCAAAATATCAAACTTCCCCATTTGAGAATACCTTTCATCTATTTTATATCTTTGTACCCTCTTTTGTTAAGGATTTAGAGATCTACATCTTGTCATCTCTTTTCTCCAAACTCCACTCTTTCCCTTACCTTTGTCTAAGTATCACACTTTTCCTTATTGGGATGCCTTTTCCCTAAACCCTAATTCATTTATCCTAACATTGAGTTATCTAGTTGGAGCTTTAGCCCTCCCCTTACCAAAGTACCTTTTCATGGTACTCTTGAAATTTGATGCTTGAAACTCTACACTATGTTATCTCATCAATACCACAATATTGGATATGTTCTAATTTGGATACCTAGTATTTTTTACTCCCAATCCTTGATCCCCATTAAATGTTATGAGTTATGACACATCCTAACCCCTAATCCTCAAAATTTAAAATTTATGTATTTTATATTATTCAATCCCACCTACCTCCCTGCATAGCCTAGAATGCCATGATTGACCCAATTTTTCCTTGTAATTACCTAATTTAATTCTCTCACCATAAATCACGTTGTTTATTCCAAAGACACAAATTGACATGCACTTTCAATGATGAAAAAATATAAAGGAAACTGTTATGTAATTAAAGTGATGGTTGGATATTCTAACCTTGATAATTCTTATGCCATCTCTATACTACCATCTTAGTGAATTTTGTGGGCTTTTATTTTCCTTGCACACTCAAATCAAAAGATGCCATTAATTCTCAAAATAATATCAATCAATAAGAGAAGGTTTTCCTCATCCCTCTAAGCACATATACACATCTTGAAGGAGGCAATTTCAATACAAGGGCATTTATAATAATGA
Source organism: Sequoiadendron giganteum (assembly GCA_007115665.2). Taxonomy (NCBI): domain Eukaryota; kingdom Viridiplantae; phylum Streptophyta; class Pinopsida; order Cupressales; family Cupressaceae; genus Sequoiadendron; species Sequoiadendron giganteum. Next base: position 428,203,009 of record CM021107.1, on the reverse strand, counting down.
CATTAAGGGCATGAATGACCCCTGTAGCACAAAGGGGCCATATACCCTCTCCCAAGGTCACATGAATAATTTAAATGAGATATATTATAATATTTTTAGATCATTTGGAACTAATATTTATTATAAACATAAAATCTTGTTAAATATTATTTTGAGCACTTGTGTTTAAACAACTAGATCTAAGGACAAAAGCCCTTGGATTTTCTAGAGATCAAAGGATGAAAACCCTTTGGTTTTAAGAATAAGAGGATGAAACACCTTTGGCCCTTTAGGACAATCTCACTCAGAGTTTGTGAATGAGCTTAATAGTCATGGATCTGAGTCATTTTAAGTTTGCACAATCTATAATTTGTCATCAATTTAAGTAGTATAATTTTAGTTTTTGTTGATGTTGTTTTAGTTGTTGTTCTGCTATTTGCAACACATCTTGATGTATATCAGTTTTCATTTAAAAATAGTATTTTTTTGATATTTTATTTTGTTAGCCATATTTGGTAAACATTGGATTGTAAATGTTATTGTGAAACTTTGAAGAAAATGTGGGTTATTACTGTTAATGTAAAATCTATAAAGAAATTTGGGTTTTTACAAAATCTTGTTAAAAATATTTAAATCTAAAATTTCTCTTCTAATTTTTTTAGCTAGGTCATTACACATACATAATAATCCAATCAAGATGATTAGGTTTAGTTATTAGGACAACCCTACAATGATTCCTAGTTATTCCTCTAGTTTATTTCATGGGTACATCATAGTCCAACATGTATCACTACCAAGTTTGATTTCCTTGTTATAGAACTTACTCATATAATCTTGGATGATTTTTTCATTTTCATTGATTCAAAGAGTGTCATTGGATTGTTCTATCCTCTTTGTAGCATATTGTGTACAATTATTTGTGCAACAAATCTTTAAATTATTCCCATTTTAAAATTGGTGGAGCTTTTTGTAGTGTCCCATTAGTTGATACTATTGTTTCAGTTTGCTTATGGTCGTTTGTTAGTCGATTAGTTGCTTTGGATGCTACATTACATTACTCTAGTTATGACATGAATGTTATGTTGGTTGTTATACTCTGTAGATGATACATTTGACATTGTGATCATCTGGTTATTCTCTTGAGATGATATTATGATAGACATGTGTGTGTTATGGTTTATGTTGTTCTCAATGTTAATGATGTTATCTTGATGTAATTGATGTTTTGATATAATGATGCATGTCAGTCTTGGTGAAGGAGAAAGTGTAGCATTACTCACTCGTGAGTACCCTGCTACACTGCAACTCTTTTTCATGGTGTGTTTGTCGATATATGTTAATATGTTTGGCAATGCCATTTGATGCAGATTTGTAGGTACAGGCATTGACTCCACCTGCTTCGTCAGGTCTGAGCGTGCCAAGACCCAATGAAAATATTTTGATGGGAGATACTGTCTAGTCCTCTATCTTAATCCATCATTCTTGATAGAATGAGTATCTGTTTGTTACCCATTCATGTTTTCTTGTCATTTCGTCATGTCATTTCTAGTTTTGTCATGTCGTTCGTATGTTCATCATGTTAGAGATCGACTTGTTTAAATTAGTTAAATGATTTTATTAGTAAGTACTGGATTTAATTGTGATTTTAATTACAGTGTTAGATTAAATGATTATGTTAAGATTATATTATAATTAAAGTTAATTATTGTTTTATAAAGGTTGATTAAATATTTTATAGATTTAATTAACTTAATTATTAAAATAGAATATTATTTAATGTTAATTTAATATTATTGCTTTTTGATTGTGCAATTCGAACATTATTGAAATAGATATTTTAAAAAGTTGTTTTCAATAAATTTTGTGAAATATCTGAGAATTGGAATTGATTGTCAGAAATTGTTAACTTGTTCATTTAATTAGTTTTAACTGTTTGATCAAATTTGATGGCATGCAATCTATCAATTAAGTTTCGTGATTGCAATTTAATTGAAATTGAAAAAAAAGAAAAGGTTAAGCAATTTCATGCACGACAATTGGTTTTGGCTAAAAAATTTGTTTCACGGCAATAATTTTAGAGGAGAAGCTTTTCTGGTTCTCTTTGTGTTTTTGGTTGGAAAAATATTGAAGGTTGCGAAATTTAGAGGTTTTTCTCGTGTTGGGAAAGATACAATGTTTGAAATCTTGTGTTTGGCTTCATCATTGGTCATAATTCAAAGAAGAACACCAGGTTTTCTTCTATAATTTTGTTTGTTCTTGAATTCAAACTTGAAAATGACATTTGTTGTATTTTGTTTGCTGTATGTTGTGATATCTCATTTGAAACCTGCATAAATATCAAAAAATAAAGTGTTACTGATCAGTTTGATTAAACCAAAAGAAATGATAGAGAAATGAAAACTTATGGAAATCTGGATTTGAATTCCTAAAAATTAAAATAGAAAACATTTAATTTCATATTATCTTCTGGATTGTTAAAGATTATCTGTTTATTGTACTCCCTTCGTCTCGTGGATTTATAATATTTGAATTGGAGACTGCATGAATTGATTCGTGTGAGTAGCTAGGAACGAGAAACAACATATTCGTTGCAATTTGAATCATGAGCTCTTTAAAATCGTCTTTTACTATTTTCTTCTTTTGATGTAAATTATCTCACTAGGCATTTTTGGAGAGTGAAATCCATTTCTTTTCCCTTGTCGCAAAACTTATCCTCTGGCTGTCTCCTCGTTTCTTTTTTCCAGGCAATATTTTGCACGTTATTGTCACCACTACTCTTGTAAAAAAAATTCTCACTACCTTGGCCATGTGGTCAGCTCCTTCTGGAATTTTCATTTAATTCTTGGTTGGTTTTATGCGTGGCTGATCCATTTCTCATCTCCTCATACAATCACTTTTCTAGAATTAATTGCCTCAAACTTATGGAAATTACCTCAAACCTTCTTGTTGGTTGTAAGCTTAGTCGAGAGATGTCTGTGTTGAGTATATCTTGTTATTTCTTTTCTCTGGTTCGTGAAAACAACTCTGTCTTCTTTAGTTTGATTCTGATTTACAATTGTAAGTGCCTTGAAGATGTCGGTTCTCCATTCTATACCTTGCGACGCTCAAACCAAAGATCTCCTTGTTGATTGTTGGCGTCACTTCTTTCTTAACCTACGTACGATCGTTACCCTTATCGTTCCATTTTTTTTGGCATGCAAGTTTGGTATAGTTAGCATTCGTCATTTTCTGCTAGTCATCTTCTTGGTAGCTTTATTGAATAGACTATTATAAGTGAATAATTTTTTTTTTTGATCTTTTGTCTTGGCTGCCTTCGAGGTTCCTACCAGTGCGTTTCACTGTTAATGACAATCGAAATACACTCTGAGATAGAGAATAAGTCCTTTAAAACACTCTATTTTATTCTTGAGTTTGCCGCTGTGATGGGTTGTGAGATACAACTCATACTCTTTAGTAAGCTTTACATAGGATAGAAATGAATGCATGCGTATGCTATATCAAGTTTAGGATGGTGAAACTAGTGGTTTAAATGCCTCTTTTGAGTGGAGGATTAGGTTAGTAGCGGTCAATTGTGGTTGTTTTCATGATTATTTTCCTTTGTATGTAATGGAACAGTGAAATTCTCTTAAACGCATGTTTATGCATGCACATATCTTGTATTTGACATATGTATTTTTGACGGTGAAATCTATAAGTGTGATATGTATTTATAATGGATGGAATAGAGTCAGTTGAGTTTTTGATGTTCTCATTCATATATATATGTTTTATATGTAAACTTATATGTTTTACTGTGAATCGATTTATGGCTACTATTCAAATATATAAATATATATAAATATATCTATTGAAATTAAATAATTAACTTTATAATTTTTAAAAAGAAATGTATTTATGACATTTTAATCAATATTGTTTATCAAATTATCTTGTTTAGTTTGAACACGATAAATTGATGTCATTTTTTATGTTAATTGTATTAACCTTTTTAAACAATGAGTTCATGATGAAGCGAATGACATGTATGTTGGAAGGAATTAAATAGGTTTATCTTTTTAGTTTTGTCAAAGTAATATCTTCATTAAAACTTGAATTCATGATGCATTAAAGATTATTATGCGGAGAATCTTATTAGTACTTGTTTATGTATTGAAAAGAGTACTATTGGATTGTTGTGTTTTCGAACTTGCAGAGGCTAGGTAGTGAAATTCGTATCAATTAACATTAAGTTCTTGTACCGTGGAGATCTTTTTCAATGATGTAATTGGGATTTTGTTATGCACGATGTTTATGTTGACATATGATGGTTATTGTAAGTTATGAGATTTATATCTTATTGGTGTTGTGTATATTTATGTTTTATTTTGTGCATGATGGCAATTCCGTGTTTTGTCAGTAGTATGTTTTGTACATAGGAGGAGTGGCTTTTGTTAGGGGTTGAAACCCTAAAGAGGTTACTAAGGTAACCTATCGAAAGTAGTTAATCAAGTGAAAACCATAATATTAAAGTATTAGGGGTTGGGTAGTAATCATTTAACAACTCAGATAATTGTTTTGCGTCACCTTGTACTTTAACGCTTGCTTAGGTTAAGGAAAGTTGAGATGGCCTGGAATGGCTTAGTCGATCACTTTGTCCTCTTGAAAAGTGTTTCGGTTACACATAAGTTTGTTTAGGGGTTGGGAATCATTAGAGATTTCTAGGGTAACTCATGACGAGGGTCGGTAATCTAGGAAGATTCACCAGGGTAACTTAGAATGACTGTGTGATGACACTCCTATCCTTGTACATGTTTGTGGTCTCTTGTGTAGAGTCACTTGTGATTATGTTGTTGCCTCTAGGAGTTTGTCTGTTGTCTCATGGTTTTGATGTCGTTATGTTGTCATGTGTATGTCAGCCATGTGATGTATGTTCTATCTTCTTTTATGTCTATTTGACTTGTGGATATGATACTATCTCCTAGCATGGGGGGTGGGCTTTCAAGTACCACATGGTTGGGAGGAATGTGCCTTTTCCTCTATTGGGCCCCCTTGCAGGTGATATAGTTTGAGACAAGATTATTTTTGATAGGTTCCTGGATTCACATCGTTCATGGAGTTGATCCTTGGGCGTGCTCGTGAACAAGATAGACAATTATACTTGTTCATCTTCTTTATTGTATCCACTCATGAAGGTTTCATGAGACTTCATTGTATTATGATTTTGGATGTACCGAGATTTGTCACAATATCGTTTGATGTATTTTGAACATGTAATTAAACATCTTTATGATAATGTAATCGAGTTATGACATATTCATATGTTTCTTGTATATGGTTCTTGATGTGTTATTCTTCTAGTATTCCTTTTACTAGTGTTGTTGTGGAACCCTGAGAAAACTCATGTTTATGTTGTATATTCACATGTTGTAATTAAATATTTTAAAAAAAATTCAATTCGGTTATTTAGTTACACTGTGAGTTCTCTGGGTTCCATGACAAGGTGTTACAACTTGGTATCAGAGCGAAGGTTCTAACAATGGGTACTCTGGTTCTTGCAAGCCCATTAGGTTGTCCTAGATGTTAGAATTTGTAGTGTGTGTTTTCTTGTTGTCTTTGTGTCTTTAAACTAAAAATCATCATTAGTCTTGTGTATGAACATGTCTAGACGACGTGGTAGAGGTCATGGATGAGGCCGTGGTGGTGGCCATGTGGCTAATCGCCAGAACACTCCACCATAGAGTTCACATGAAAGTGAGCATGGGGAGCAACCAAATCCTCAAGGTAATCAGTTGAATGCTGAACAAAATTTGAATCAGCCTGGTGTGGAGGGAGATCTATTGCATCCTTTACTTGAGAAGGTTCTTGCTCATCTTGGGCCTAGACGGGAGGTTGAGTAGGAAGTGGATAGAGAGTGAGACATATCACCTCAGAGGGTTGTGTAGACCTTGGAGCAGGATGTCATAGCTATAGGGCATATGAGAGATTTGTTGAGGGAACACCCTCTCACTTTTGACGAAATTGGTGGTGGATTGGAAGAGAAAACTTGGTTATTAGACTTGGGATGGTGCTTTTCTATTCATCCTTATGGTAGAAACACTAGAGCTAGATGCACCATTATGAATCTTAGAGGTTTTCCCTCTACATGGTGATGATTGGAGGAGCAGAAGCTCCATTTGGAGATTGGATCTGTACCATGGGATATGTTCTTGGAGCATTTCAGAGCATGTTTCTTATCAGAGCATTGGAGACAGTGTCATGTAGATGAGTTCCATGATCTGCATCAGATGGCTATGTCAGTCGATTAGTTTGAGCGTAGGTTCTACAAGCTCAAACAATGTGTAGGGATAGTGTGTGACGAGGCTATGTTGGTACAAAATTTCATCAGGGGCTTGAACGCCTGTGTCAATGGAGGAGTCAGAGTCTTCGAGCTGAAGACAATGGAGGTAGTCATGGAGAAGGCATAGATTGTGCAGGATAATTTGTCTATGGCTTTGGGTGGACATACAAGTGTTCAAATAGGAAGTGCACCTACTGTAGGTCTTGGTCTGCATGCTGGTTTGACTTAGATAGGAGGTTCCTCTCAAAACCAATAGGCACCTGCTAGGGCTGGTCAACAACAACAACAACATTACCCATCAAATAATAAGAGTTCCCAATTTTAGTTGGGTAACGGTTCACAGTCTAGGAAGAACCGTAATTGGTGGCGTAATAAGTACAACCATTAGGATCAACTGGCATAGAGTGCACAGTCTATGATTAGCAGAGGTAGTTTCTAGCATTCAAATGCACCTTCGAGTGGCAGAGGTTTTGGCAGGGGTACTGGATGTTTCTCATGTGGTCAACAGGGTCATATTGCGAGGTAGTGTCTGATGAGAGGTACATCAAGGTTTGGTCAGCAACCTGCAGCTTCAGAGCCAATAGTTGGAGATGCAGGTTGTTCTCATAGATTTTTTGCTATAGTGGATAACCATTAGGCAAATCATCAAAAGATTATGGTTGAGGCTTCAGGTCAATTACAGGGTGTTAGTGTTTTAATTCTTTTTGATTCCAGAGCATCTGATTCATTTATTTCTCCATCTATTGTTGAGCGATGTGGACTCGTGGTAGTAAAGTGAGGCATTAGGTGGCAGGTAGAATTGGCTTCAAGGGTGAAGGTAGCAGTAGAATCCCTCATTCATAGTTGTGGACATAGGATTGGATCACTATCTACCTCACTAGATCTTCAGGTTACACCTCTTGGATCGTATGACATTGTTTTGGGAATGGACTGGTTGGAATCCCATAGTGCAGCGATTGATATTCGACAGAAGACAATACATTGCTTAGATGATTCTGGTGCAAAATTTGAGATAGTCAGTGTGCAGAGACCCATCTCCTTGCAGATTATATCTGCTATGCAATTAAGGAGATGTATGCGACAGGGTTGTCAGTTGTTTACAACAATATTTAATGACTTGGAGGTAGGGGAGAGTCAAGAGGTATCTCTTGATGATTACCCTATCCTTGGGGAATTCACAGATGTATTCCCTAGTGATATTCCGGGTATGCTGCCCAAATGTGACATAGATTTCAGAATTGATCTAGTTCCTGGAGAAAAGCCTATATCTCAGGCTCCATACAAAATGACTACACAGGTACTAGAAGAGCTTCATTTGCAATTGGAGGAGCTTTTGGCTAAGGGTTTTATTTGTCCAATTGTTTCTCCTTGGGGAGCACTTATCATCTTCGTAAAGAAGAAGGAAGGATCTCTCAGGTTGTGCATTGATTATCGTTAATTGAACAAGGTGACGGTTAAGAATCAATATCCTTTGCCTAGAATTGATGATCTCTTTGATCAAATCAAAGGAGATAATGTCTTTTCTAAGATTGATCTGAAATCTGGATACCATCAGTTGTGCATTTCTGAAGTGGATATTCATAAAATGGCATTTCAAACTCGTTACAGGCACTATGAGTTCACAGTGGTACCATTCCGGTTAACAAATGCACCATCCATTTTCATGAGCTTGATGAACAAAGTCTTTTGCACATACCTTGATCGATTTGTTCTTGTGTTTCTCGATGATATTTTGATCTATTCGAGAGATATGAAGGAGCACGAGGAGCACATGAGACAGGTATTGTAGTGCTTGAGAGAGAATCAACTATTTGTGAATTTAGCAAAGTGTGAGTTCTTCCAGATTGAGGTGAAATACCTTGGTCATGTTATCTCTAGAGAGGGTATTGCAGTGGATCCTTCGAAGATCCAAGCTATCATTCATTGGCCCGTGCCTACTAATGTACCTAAGGTTCACAATTTTATGGGTCTTTCCGGGTATTACAGACGATTTGTTCAGGGGTTTTCTAGGATTTCTGATCCTATTACTTCTCTTTAGAGGAAAGGGAAGAAATTCATTTGGTTAGATCAATGCCAGTTGGCTTTTCAGACACTCAAGGAAAAGTCGACGAGTGCGCCTATCTTTACTGTTCCTGATCCTACTAAGGACTTTATTGTTTGCATTGATGCATCTTTGGAAGGATTAGGAGTTGTTCTTATGCAAGAGGTTCATGTGATCGCTTATGAGTCTTGCAAGCTCAAGGATCACGAGCTGAACTACCCTACTCATGATTTGGAGTTAGTTGCAACTGTTCATGCTTTGGTTCGATGGAGGCATTTCTTGTTGGGTCACCGTTTTGAACTTCACAATGATCACTGTAGTCTGTAGTACATTTTCACACAGCCTAATCTTAATGCTAGGCAGAGACGATGGATGGAATTCTTATGCGAGTATGATTTCAAGGTGAAATTTATCCAGGGGAAGGAGAACGTAGTGGTTAACGCTCTTAGTTGGCGAAGGCATGAGCTTTTTGTAGTGACTCTTGGAGTTGATTTGAGGAGTCATATTTTGGGATCACTTCCTACAGATAGACTATATCAAGAGGTGAAGACAGAGTTGGGATCAGATAGACCCATGGAGGGTAGGTTCACTTTTTATACGCTCGAGTCAGATGGTTTGTTGCGACATTTGGGTCGTATCTATGTTCCACTTGCAGAAGATATTCGTACCTTGATTATGTCAGAGGCACATTGAGCACCTTATTCAACTCATCTTGGTGTCAAGAAGATGCATGTGGATCTTCGACAGTTATACTTTTGGCCTTGGATGAAGCGTGACATCGCTGATTTTGTTTCGAGATGTCTTGAGTGCTAGATAGTTAAGGTCGAGCACCAACATCCTACAAGACTATTGTAGCCTCATCTTGTTCCAGAATGGAAGTGGGACATCATCTTGATAGGCTTTATTGTTGGGTTGCCTATGTAATCTCATCGACATGATGCCATCATGGTTACTATTGATAGGCTGACTAAGGGAGCACATTTCTCTCTGATTCGTTCATCCTATAACGCCTCATCCGTGGCAAAGATCTTCATGAAGGATATTGTTCATTTGCATGGAATCCCATGTAGAATCATTTATGATAGAGATCTTGTATTTACATAAACATTATGGACATCCTTACATCATGCCTTAGGTACTTAGTTGAACTTCAGTTCAACTTATCACCCTGAGATCGACAGACAGACTGAGAGGGTCAATCAGGTTCTTGAGGATATGCTTAGGATGTATGTTATGGATCAGCAGTCGCGTTGCGAAGATTATCTCTACTTGGTGGAGTTCACTTATAATAATGGGTATCATAGTTCCATAGGTATGCCTCCTTTTAATGAATTGTATGAACGTCCTTGCCGGACTCCATTGAGTTGCGATCAACTTGAGGATAGAGTTCTTCTTGGACCTGAGATGCTTATGGATATGGAGCAATAGGTAGAGTGCATCAGAGAGCACTTGGTGATGATGCGGGATAGGAAAAAGAAGTATGTTGATGCTCATCGAGTGGATCGTCAGTTTTTAGTTGGTGATAGGGTGTTTCTTCGGGTGTGTCCGCGAAAGAGTTTGATCCGTTATAGAAAAGTCTCTAAGCTTGCGCCTCATTTCATTGGATCGTTCGAGATTCTGGAGAGGATTGGTCCTGTTGCATACCGTCTTGCTTTACTCCCCAGCTTGTCACACATTCATGATTTATTCCATGTATATGTTCTTAGGCCTTATCATACTGATATTTCACATGTGCTCGATTGGAATGCATCCATGGGCATTCTTCAACGTAGGAGGCTCACCCCCATGGGTCAAGAAGTTGATCAGGTGAGGGTCCAGTGAGATCCTAGTGATGAGGCTTGAGCTACTTGGGAGGATGTGGCACGCATGAGGGAGCGTTATCCTTGTTTGTTTGCAGGCTTCCAGGAGTAAGCCTTATCCTAGGGGGGAGGATGTAGTGTCCCATTAGTTGATACTATTGTTTAAGTTTTCTTATGGTCATTTGTTAGTCAATTAGTTGCTTTGGATGCTACATTACATTACTCTAGTTATGACATGGATGTTATGTTGGTTGTTATACTCTGTAGATGATACATTTGACATTGTGATCATCTGGTTATGCTCTTGAGATGACATTATGATAGACATGTGTGTGTTATGGTTTATGTTGTTTTAAATGTTAATGATGTTATCTTGATGTAATTGATGTTTTGATATAATGATGCATGTTAGTCCTGGTGAAGGAGATAGTATAGCATTACTCACTCGTGAGTACCCTGCTACGTTGCGACTCTTCTTCACAGTGTGTTTGTCAATATATGTTGTTATGTTTGACAGTGTCATTTGATGCAGATTTGCAGGTACAGGCATCGACTCCACCTGCTTCATTAGGTTTGAGCGTGCCAAGACCCAATGAAAATATGTTGATGGGAGATAGTGTCTGGTCCTCTATCTTAAGCCATCATTCTTGATACAACGAGTATCCGTTTGTTACCCGTTCATGTTTGCTTGTCATTTTGTCATGTCGTTTCTAGTAGTGTCATGTCATTTGTATGTTCATCATGTTAGAGATTGACTTGTTTAAATTAGTTAAATGATTTTATTAGTAAGTATTGGATTTAATTATGATTTTAATTACAGTGTTAGATTAAATGATTACGTTAAGATTATATTATAATTAAAGTTAATTATTGTTTTATAAAGGTTGATTAAATATTTCAAAGATTTAATTAACTTAATTATTAAAATAGAATATTATTTAATGTTAATTTAATATTATTGCTTTTTGATTGTGCAACTCGAATGTTATTGAAATATATATTTTTAAAAAGAAGTTGTTTTCAATAAATTTTGTGAAATATCTGAGAATTGGAACTGATTGTCAGAAATTGTTAACTTGTTCATTTAATTAGTTTTAACTATTTGATCAAATTTGATGGCATGCAATCTATCAGTTAAGTTTTGTGATTGCAATTTAATTGAAATTGAAAAAAAAGAAAAGGTTAAGCAATTTCATGCACGACAATTGGTTTTGGCTAAAAAAGTTGTTTCATGGCAATAATTTTGGAGGAGAAGCTTTTTTGGTTCTCTCTATGTTTTTGGCTGGAAAAATATTGAAGGTTGCAAAATTCAAAGGTTTTTCTCGTGTTGGAAAATATACAATGTCTGAAATCCTGTGTTTGGCTTCGTCACTGGTCAGATTTCAAAGAAGAACACCAAGCTTTCTTCTGTAATTTTGTTTGTTCTTGAATTCAAACTTGAAAATGACATTTGTTGTATTTTGTTTGTTGTATGTTGTGATATCTCATTTGAAACCTGCATAAATATCAAAAAACAAAATGTTATTGATCAGTTTGATTAAATCAAAAGAAATGATAGAGAAATGAAAACTTATGGAAATCTGGATTTGAACTCCTGAAAATTAAAATAGATAATCTTTGATTTCATATTGTCTTCTGGATCGTTAAAGATTATCTATTTATTGTACTCCCTTCGTCTCATGGATTTATAATATTTGAATTGGAGACTGCATGAATTGATTCATGTGAGTAGCTAGGAACAAGCAACAACATATACGTTGCAACTTGAATCATGATCTCTTTAAAATCGCCTTTTACTCTTTTCTTCTTTTGATGTGAATTATCTCACTAGGCATTTTTGGAGAGTGAAATCCATTTCTTTTCCCTCGTCGTGCAACTTATCCTCTAGCTGTCTCCTCGTTTCTTTTTGCCACGAAAGGTTTTGCACGTTATCGTTAATGCTACTCTTGTAACAACTTTTCTCACTACCTTGGCCACACAGTCTGCTCCTTATGGAATTTTCATTTAATTCTTGGTTGGTTTTGTGCGTGGTTGATCCGTTTCTCATCTCCTCATATAATCACTTTTCTAGAATTAATTGCCTCAAACTTATGGAAATTACCTCAAACCTTCTTGTTGGTTGCAAGCTCAACTAGAAGATGTCTGTGCTGAGTATATCTTTTTATTTATTTTCTCTGGTTCATGAAAACAACTCTGTTTTCTTTAGTTTGATTCTGATTTACAATTGTAAGTGCCCTAAAGACGCCGGTTCTCCATTCTATACCTTGCAGCTCTCGAACCAAATATCTCCTTGTTGATTGCTGGTGTCGCTTATTTCTTAACCTGCGTACGACCATTACCCTTACTGTTCCATTTTTTTTGAGCATGCAAGTTTGGTATAGTTAGCATTCATTGTTTTCTACAAGTCATCTTCTTGGTAGCTTTGTTGAATCGACTGTTATAAGTGAATAATATTATTTTTTGATCTTTTGTCTTGGCTGCCTTCGAGGTTCCTATGAATGTGTTTCGTTGTTAACGAAAATTAGAATACACTCTGAGATAGAGCATAAGTCCTCTAAAACACTCTGTTTTAATCTTGAGTTTGCAGCTGCAATGGGTTGTGAGATACAACTCATACTCTTTAGTAAGCTTTACATAAGATGGAAATGAATGCATGTGTATGCTATATTGAGTTTAGGATGGTGAAACTAGTGGTTTAAACACCTCTTTTGTGTGGAGGATTAGGTTAGCAATGGTTGACTATGGTTTTTTTCATGATTATTCGCCTTTGCATGTAATGGAACAATGAAATTCTCTTGAACACATGTTTATGCATGCACATATCTTGTATTTGACATATGTATTTTTGACAGTGAAATCTATAAGTGTGTTATGTGTTTATAATGCATGGAATAGAGTCGGTTGAGTGTTTGATATTCTCATTCATATATATATGTTTTATATGTAAACTTATATGTTTTACTATGAATCAATTTATGGCTACTATTCAAATATATAAATATATATATATATATATATATATATATATATATATATAAATGCATCTATTGAATTTAAATAATTAACTTTATACTTTTTAAAAAGAAATGTATTTATGACATTTTCATGAATATTGTTAATCAAATTGTCTTGTTTAGTTTGAACACAATAAATTGATGTCATTTTTTATGTTAATTGTATTAACCTTTTTAAACAATGAGTTCATGATGAAGTGAATGACATGTATGTTGGAAGGCATTAAATAGGTTTATCTTTTTAGTTTTGTCAAAGTAATATCTTCATTAAAACTTGAATTCATGACGTATTACAGATTATTATGTGGAGAACCTTATTAGTACGTGTGTATGTATTCAAAACAGTACTATTGGATTGTTGTGTTTTCGAACTTGCGGAGGCTAGGTAGTGAAATTCGTATCAACTAACATTAAGTGCTTGTACCTTGAAGATCTTTTTCAATGATGTAATTGGGATTTTTTTATGCACCATGTTTATGTTGACATATGATGGTTATTGTACGTTATAAGATTTACGTCTTATTGGTGTTGTGTATATTCATGTTTTATTTTGTGCATGATGAAAATTATGTGTTTTGTTAGTAGTATGTTTTATACATAGGAGGAGTGGATTTTGTTAGGGGCCGAAACCCTAAAGAGGTTACCAGGGTAACCTATTGAAAGTAGTTAATAAAGTGAAAACCATAATCTTAAAGTATTAGGGGTTGGGTGGTAATCATTTAACAACTTAGATAATTATTTTGCCTCACCTTGTACTTTAACACTTGCTTCGGTTAAGGAAAGTTGAGATGGTCTGGAATGGTTTATTCAATCACTTTGTCCTCTTGAAAAGTGTTTCAGTTCCACATAAGTTTGTTTAGGGGTCTGAATCATTAGAGATTGCCAGAGTAACTCAAGACGAGGGCAGGTAATCTAGGAAGATTCACCAGGGTAACTTAGAATGACTACGTGATGACACTCCTATCCTTGTACATGTTTGTGGTCTCTTGTGTAGAGTCACTTGTGATTATGTTGTTGCCTTTGGGAGTTTTTCTATTGTCTCATGGTTTTGATGTCGTTATGTTGTCATGTGTATGTCAGCCATGTGATGTATGTTCTGTCTTCTTTTATGTTTGTTTGACTTGTGGACCTGATACTATCTCCTAGCACAGGGGGTGGGATTTTGAGTACCACATGGTTGGAGGAACACGCCTTTTCCTCCATTGGGTCCCCTTGCAAGTGATACAGTTCGAGACAAGATTGTTCTTGATAGGTTCCTGGATTCACATCGTTCACAGAGTTGATCGCTAGGTGTGCTCGTGAACAAGATAAACAATTATACTTGTTCATCTTCTTTATTGTATTCACTCATGAAGGTTTCATGAGACTTCATTTTATTATGATTTTGGATGTATCGAGATTTGTCACAATCTCGTTTGATGTATGTTGAGCATGTAATTAAACATCTTTATGATAATGTAATCGAGTTATGACATATTCATATGTTTCTTGTATATGGTTCTTGATGTGTTATTCTTCTGGTATTTCTTTTAGTAGCGTAGTTGTGGAACCCCTAGAATGTTCATGTTTATGTTGTATGTTCACATGTTGTAATTAAATGTTTAAAAATAAAATAAAATTGGTTATTTAGTTGCATTGTGAGTTCTCTAGGTTCCATGACAGAGCGTTACACTTTTCTCATTTACAAGGAAATAGAATATGCCTCATACCATGTCAAATCATGGTTAAACAACTTCAAGTGGGTAAAATATATATGTTGTTGAGGATTTAGATTGTGCAAGTTGAAGTAGAACTCCATTTGGGAAATCCATTAGTCTAACTTCTTCGCATTGACTTCCCCATCAAAGGTTGAACTATTATCTTTGCCTCAACTTATAATGAAATATTTTTGCCACTATGTGTGGTTTCTCCACATTCATACATGCTCCCTGTCTACTCTTCTTCTTTGGTAGTTTCTTTTATACCCAAATTTTGAGTTATAACATGTTAAGATATCTCAAACATATTCATTCTTTCATTTCAAGAAATCATGGAAACATCAACTTCTAACTTTTGAGATCTCTTCTCAACATATTTCATATCTCTATTACCTTCATGTTTGATCTTCCTTTATGCTCAATTCCTCTACTAAGTACAAATTTCAATCTCAAAACTTATATACAAATATCTACTTCCAATAGAATGTGTAGTGGGTATAACATTGAAAAACCAACCAAATTTTTGATAAATGACAACCTACATTTGTTCAAAATTTCTTTAATACCAATATGATTTGGAAACTGATCAAGATACTCTTAATGAACTCACCGATTAAGGATTTTTGATTACTTAGTACAACCTCCAATCAAGTATATATATAAGTATTTTTGTCCTTAAAATAATGGAATATCAATATATAAGCATCAAAGCATTATGATAAAGTGTTAAAAAATATGAAACAAAAACAAAGAAGACTTGACAATGATTGGAACACACAAATTTAATCTAGAGAAACTTCATAAGGGAGAAAACTATAGTTTGAAGAGAAACTACTCTCCAACTCCATTATGAATCAATCAAGTACAATTAAGGATAGTGTATGTATATTTTACTACAATACATGCAACTCACTAATAAGTTATAATAGATTACCAATAACCAAATAGTTTTTATGTTTCAAAACCTTGCTCAAAGATGACCAATAATTGAAAATCTACTGGTAAAAATGAGTGTTAACACATGTGTAGGTGTTAAAAAATGTTAAAATAACTTTTACTTGCTTCCTAAGCTTAGAGACACAAAAATCGATGCATAGAAGTGGATATGAACATACAAAAACATTTGAATTCCCTTTTTGCATACTTGAGAATGAATTTATCAATTCTCATAAATGAGTTTGTTGCTTCTTGGTGTGTTTGCCACAATATTTATCCTATTTGTCAAGGTGAATGTGTGTTTGATATGGAAATTAATGTGTTTTCCCCTTGTCTAGGCAATAATTTCACTACAAAATGACACACACTCGATTTTATCACTTGTACACAAAATCATCTTCTTCCTTCTTGAGGATGTTCTCGATCATCCCAATTCCTCAATGACCATACATACAATCTCTTGATGCTTTAAAACTAATAGAAACTAATTTTCTCTATGAATGAACTCATTGACAAGTTTCCCTTGATTGAAATTAATATAAACCAACCAAACAATTATCACCAACGCCTAATTTTTAAAACAATTAGATGGATGATTCTAGTTACCCAATATTTCAGACTTGTTGACATAGGTGCAAAAAAGCAATTCATGCATATAGGGTTATGTATTTAAGGACATAATCTTAGGTAATTTATAGGAGGAACACATTGAGAAGATAACATATTCATACCTATTTCTAACAATTTTGCAATTACATTAGTACATTAGCAAAACACTCAAGATCTCTCTACAAAAAATCAAATAAAACTTATTGAAAAGGCACACATTCAAAGAACACTCTTCGACATAAAGCATTCACCCACATTAGCAATCAATGATCAACTCAACAACATTCACTTTTGTCCACGCATTGACATTCATTGTCAACCCATTAGCTCTTTACTTTTACTATTTGCTAACTCTCAAGGCTTGACCAAGGTGCGTGGAATTCCCAAACTTTAGAACTTGCATAGCAAGCCCCAAGATGCTCCTTAGCACTACTAATTTTTCCTTCAAATAGATAGCCTATACAAGTGTTGCAAGTAATGAAGGTTATATTTCAATCTAGACACAATTACAAAAATTTTACATACGATTGTGGCACCAAACACGATCGCTATTATAATTTCATCTCTACCACTCAAATTCTCATGGTTCAATTGTTTTAGCTCCTTATCAATAATTCAATCTTAGATCCCATATATCAATCCTCTATAATAAACATATCATTAAGTAAAATTCATATCGCAAAATACACAAACATAAACTTTCACATTTCTATTTACTATACCTATTTTATAATCCTTATTAACTTAGATCAATCAAACATTACTCTTTATAATAGCAACTAAAAAAATATAATTTACATTTACTATTAATTCAATATAAAATTAGAAGAGGGCACTCTTGTATTTCCCCTTCAAGTATGTATTACTTAATATTTATCTTAACTTCGACTTTGGAGGCACTACCTTGAATTCTTAATGCCATACAAAATGACCGATTTAGTATAATAATATTATTTAGGCCAGTTAGTCAATTTTTATTTCATTTTATTATATATATATTTTTTGGCAAATATTTGCGTAAGCTATACGCAACAATGGAAATCCACAAAGACTTAGATGGAAAATAATTATTCTTATACAATGCATGCGTGCGCTTACAGTCAAATCAATCATGTGATATAATGCATAGTTTTTCAACCCGGATCGTATAGTTGCTTTGAGAATTGTGCTGAATATTTATATGTATAATTGAATTTTATTATTTTAGAGGAGAAAAGTACATACTTTTGATTTTTCATCTTTTGATTTGTTTTTATTTTCAGATTTGTCATAAGTATATTGTCTTGACGTTTAATTTGTCTTTTTGGGTATTATAACTTTGTCATTATTATTTTGAATATAAGTATTCTATTTATCAAATTGGATTGGTACAAAATTTTAAGGGTTTTCTTTCGTCAATTAAATTGTATTTGTAAATTTATCATTTTCACACTTGTAATCTGGTTTCATCTTTTCAAGCTCTAATTTTATTGTTCTTGAGGTTGACAATTTAAAAAGTTGATTGTTGGATATCTAGTTGCATGCTAAAATAATTAGAATTTAGTACTCACGATCTTGTGTTAAGGACAATTTGTAGATAATTAATAGGCATTTGTGAATTGATTGTATGAAGGGGTTGGATGAATTAAAAGGGAATAGTGTGCATTGTCAGTTCAGCCCGTTAGGATTGCATCAACATCAGTATATTATCATCATCATAGGCATTTTGCATCTTAGTCTTGAGTCTCTTTGGTCCTTGTACATCAACAAAGAGGTTTTTTTATATCAAGAAAGTTTTATAATCTACATACAACATACCTCTAAGGTGCAAAACAACATCACTTTTGTCTCAAACATACCTACACACATACACAAATAGATTTTAGAGATCAAAATGTTTAGAGAAAAAACTACACCAAAGAAAACTGAATACTTACAAGCATGGATTCATCCTAGATATTAGAAACATCAATATCAATCTACCTATGAAATTTGTTCATCATTTAGCATCAAATCTAGATTTTATCACAAGTTATAGCATATCAATCAATAAAAAGGAAAAAATAATAGACACATTTGAAATAGTTAACCATATCTTATCCCTCTTATTTATGTTTTCCTATCTTAACTCATTAGGGTCTAATTACTCATGTGTTTATATTGCATGGACTACTAGATTAATTATACGATGTGTTTATTTCCTTACATTTTGGTGAACCCACAAGATCTAACACCACCTAGGGTTTGGTTCTAGGTTATCTTTCTTTTCTATGGTAGGACTAGGTTATGTACACCTTGCAAGTCTTGATGCTAATGTTGTAGTAATTATTTAATATTTGTAAATGTTATAAAATAATCTGCACACATGGAAAGGGCAGCGCCCTCAAAAGGAATCTTGAGACTTATTTTTTACTCTTTACCATGTGCCATTAATCAAATGATGGTTGTAAGAATTAACCAAATAAGGATTTACTAGGTGGACTATGACTAACATCTTTGACTAGCTAATTATAGTATTAAGTAAGAGGTGTAAGATTAATTATGACTTTATCTTGGAGCACTTAGGAGTTACAAGGATGCTTCTAGGTCTTGGGGGTGAAACAATCAACCCAAGAGTTAGTGTCCAAGAGAAGTTACACTTGGAGGAGGGTGCATGGATCCAACTTGGAATCATTGGATAATACTTGGTTGATGGTTTTTGTAAACCATTCATGGTTTATTGGATCATATTGGCATGTATGTTTAGGGCTTAAAATAGAGATTGTATGGTATGTTTATGCAAGGTTATGCTACCAATTTTCTTTTTCAAATTTAAAGTATTGATATCCTATGGAGCACTACAATTCATGAGTGTAATCATAACTAGTTTTAGAGATATTTCAATCACCCACCCACCCTAGGAATTCATTCATTGATAAAGAAATTGATCAACAATCCACCTCGATGGATAGATATATAGGCCACCCTATATATATGGGGTTGTATGGTGAGTGCTAGGAGTCAAGATTCTAGACTATATATATAGTAGGGTTTGGTGAGTGAGATAGGGTGTCGATCAAGCCATATGGATATATAGGTAGTGCCATCGATTGAGTGCCAACCTATATATATTATAGTCGATGGGTTGATTACCATCTCTCTATTAGCAAGATAGGGTGTCAATCAAGTGTCTCAGTGCCATCAATCTCTTCTCCATCTGTCATGAGCCTGTAGGAATAACTTATTACTCTCGATAATCGTGCACCTTTATATTCTCTATAGTCTTTTAGATCCGATGGAGGTTGTTCCCCCCTTGTTTCGGTTCTTCCTTCCATTGATCATACGTCTTCTCTCCATGTTGCTTTCTGTTATCGACATCGAGGGGGGATTTATCTGTCGAAAGCCCCTCTCCCCAATTCTTGTTGTATGCTCCCATCCGGCAGGGGGTTAGACCTAAATGAACCCTCAACCAATGTCAGGTGAGGGTTCGACCTGAATGAACCCCTGACCGATGAGGTTGAGAAAGCCTCCTCATCATCCCCCACCCTAGGAGGGCCGCTAGGGGGGCTCAGCCACCAGGGAGACTAGCTATTCTTTCCACTTTAGTAAAATAACAATTCAATAATTGACACCTTCTTTCCTTAGTCCTTGCCCAGCTTCGCCACCACCCAGGCTCCACCACGGACCTGTGCTTCACTACCACCAACCCCACTAGGGGGTGGGACGATATAGATATGCCTCAGGTTGGTGGGTGAAGCCTAGTGGTGGTGAAGCCTGGATGGTGGGGTTCCCACCCATCGTAGAAAGTTAGTTTCTTCTTGCCTTGGTAGTCCAATTGCTTGCCTTCCTTTCTTGAACTCTCCTTGAGAATAATTTATTTTGGTGTGCTTTGGAGACTAATTTTATGTCTTATGAGGGTTTTCCTAGAGTATATTTTATGTATCATGTGTTTTATTTCTCTTCTCCTCTTATTTTCTCTTTTGTGCCATTACTTTGCTAAAATTATTGTAGGTATAATTTACTTGCATTATTCTCCATATTCAATTAAGTGAGATTTTGCACTCATTCCTTTCATTTGGTATGACAAATTGGCTAGCTTGTTAGATCCATGAGAGTTGTCTATTTCTTAGTAATATTTTCTTTATTGGGAACTTTGTAATTTGATATCATATTTTAATAAAATTTATGGCATGCACATATATAATGGAGGAAAAGAAATTTAATGAACTTTTTTTTCTATAAAAGGTCAATATGGAGAATCTTTTAGTGGATAGAGACTTATGGGTTACAAGTTATAATCATAAAACCTTTAATATGAAAGATGAATATTTGACAATGGTTGATAGAAAATAAATAAGATTAATTTAACTTTTCTTGTGAATTCGATGCTCCTAAATATTTTGAGAGAAATGGCCATTGAGAACCACTAGAATAAGTTAGGGAAATTGTACCAAAGTCCCTTATGAAGAAAGTTGTTTATATATAATAATTTATACTCCTTTAAGATGAGTGTTGGATAATTTGTGATGGAGCACCTAAATGTATTTAATATTGTGGTAAGCCAATTAGTATCTATTCTTATAAAAATGGACTTGAGGAAGACTAGTGTGTAACCCTCCTATGTTATTTTCCTAATACACAAGATAAACTAGCTATGGTGATTAGTAATACTATTTAAAAATTTAATCTTGATGTGGTGGTGCTTACATTACTCTCATAAGAGATGAGGAAAAAATCATAATCTATAAAATATGCTTTGATCGTGAGAGTTCAAAATGATTTTATTACTCTCATGTGTGAGTGCTTGCATGAATATTAATAGCTCTACCCTTAAATTTAGATTGTGTGTCCTTACTTTGGCCTCAATCAATATTTGTAACTAAAACTTCGCTTTCTCACACCTATAGCAACTAAATCATTTAGAATTCGAAGATGGTGAGAACTAGTGATTTGTGTGTAGATTTTCAATATATTTAAAAAAGTAGAAATAAATTATGATATTTTTTTATGTAACTTTTAATAACTTATTTTTTATAGTAAACAACATTTTAAAAAATTGATGTTTATGTCGCAACACAACTTTTTTTATAGAAAGGATAAATTTATAATTTTAAAAATATATTTGTAACATCAATATCTACTACATGGATATTTTTTCATAATTTTTTGTTGCATTTTTCAATTAATTTTCAAAGTTAGAGTAACTATAATTTTAACATAGGTGTGTGTCATAATGCATAACTTGTTTTGTATGTATCAAAATTCATTTTTTTTGCTGAAACAAGGACATCAATACCTAATGCGCAAATATTTTTTTGGAATTGTTTTTCAGTATTTTACTATTTTCCACATGTGTAGAACAAAGAACTTGATCCTTAGTGAAAAATTATGTTTAATAAAACATAAAAAAATAAATATATAATAAAATAAAAAAATATTAAAATTATACTTGTTAGAAATATAATTTTGAGGACTACAATCTAGCAAATTATCTTGCCAAGTTCATTCCATTTGAAGGTCCAAACTGAGGTTTGAAATTGAAATTTCTAAGGAAAATTCAAGGTAAAGAGTGAAAGTGGCTAACCAAGGACCTTTATTCAAAGGTACCTTCGATCAAAGGTTTTACCTTCATTCAAAGGTCCCTTTGGGTGGCCAAAATAATATTAAATATTCCTAATAACCAACCTTTGAATGAAGGTCTCCTAATAAAAAATATAAAAAAATTATAATTGCTGACCTTTTAACGAAGGTACTTTTGTTGGTAGATGGTCAGCACTCCCCTTGGGATTCGTGACATGGACTAATCGCCTCCCATGGATTCGTTAACTTTGGAAATTGTATCGAGCATTAACAGGTCGATCTTTTGGTGCAACGACAACTGTGGGACTACAAGTGGTATCAGAGCCAAAGGTGTCGGATTTGAATCCCCTCGGGTAATGCTAAGGGGGAGTTTTTTGGCAGATGGTCAATGCTCCCCTCGAGATTCGTGGCATGGACTAACTACCTCCCGTGGATCCATTAAATTTGGCAGTTGTATCGAGCATTAATAGGTCGATCTTTTGGTGCAACAATAACTGTGGGCCTACAACTTTGAGTCGAATTTTCCCAATAAAATATTTATGTGAATGTCATATATATATTAGGTCATTTTTTGTGTTTTTTAGATTTAAAAAGTTAAGAAAATTTCACTTTTTGTTCTAATTTTTTGCAAGTGAAACATTTGGAAAGGAATTGGAAAAAAATTATTTGCAATTTTGGGAGACTTTGGACAAAAAAATATTTGGAAAAGTAAATTTTAAGTGATATTTTGCAAAGAATGAGATGGTAAATAAAAGGATAAGGAGAAATAAGATTTTATAGTCATATTCAACAAAAAAGGAATATAAATTATGTGAGAAAAGGATGTAAAGATATTACAATCAAAGAGAAGGTATGTATATTTAATTAAAATATGAATTTTATAAATTATGTATTTTTTTCAATTAAATCATCTTCTATATTAGGAACAATAAGATCAAATACTTCAATCCATGTAGACATATACAATTTGTACAACAATCCCATATGAAAATGGATGAATACCGCATATTAGTTTGAAATCAAGTTAGATGCACCTTTCATGTTTCCCTTATTTCCTCTATTTATAAAAAAAATAAACCTTTTTTTTTCTCCCCTTGATATACCCTTCACATCATTCCCTCTTTGTATTCATATACTCTCATTTTCCACCCATACATCCTATGACAAGCACACCTTTTCTTGATTAATTTTTCTATCTTCTATTTTTTCCCATGGATCTTGCATGTTCTATTTCTTGGAAATCCACACAAATTTTCATTATGTATTATAACTTACTTTATCATTTATCTTTATCCTATTTATATGTATTAGATAACACATTATTATTTTATAGCATATATGAATATGCATGCTTAATGTCTAAGTTCTTGGAATTCTTATATGATCTTTCCTCCTTTGTATGACTTATGCATGAATTTTCTTCCATATTGGAATGCTTTACTATATTTTTCTCCATGACCACCATGATAGTATATTTCAAGAGAAGAATGATGTCAATAATTTTTTTTATCACATTTCCCTATCCTTCTTATCCCATTGATAATCCTTCTTTATTTTACACCTTATTTCCCATCTAGTCCATGATAGTAACATATAATTTTCTAATTCTCTTCCTCCTCTAGGTACATGTTCAAGCAAGACATATATCTCTCCCATATTTTTTAGGCCTTATCTTCCCTCACTATTTGTGACCTGATCCTACTCTTATATTTGATTATCTACTCCACCATATGGCTCTTATACTTCTATGGACAATCTTTCTTTTAGTACATTTGGTGACTTTTCATCAACTGATGATGAGGCTGATATTTTTATTGATTGGTCATTTATAGTTCAAGAAGAAGTCTTCTCCTATTCTTCCCATCCTCCTTCTTTGAAGGATAAAATTCACCTTCCAAAAAATATTTGATCATACTATAATCATTGATCATGTCCAAGTAATAAATTTATAATGTCCAATATTTTTCATATGATAGATATTTCTCATCATTTTCATGGTTATTTATCCCCTATTCTCTCTCTTTTATATGAGCCACCTCTCCCAACTATATACAAATACCAATAAATTTACCCTATTTTCTCACTACCCTTCCATACCACTGTTAAAAAATGGAGAAGATTAGTTTGTATGTTGTCATTGATGTCACCATGTTGTTTATGGTATCAAATTGGTCTGGTACCTTGAACCAGTGTGCAGAATAGGTTTACTTCCTTTGGTGTTTGATTTGGTATTTTGGTCTACATATTTCCTTTGGTAATCATCGCTGTTCAAAATTTTGAGAAAAGGCTTATGATCACTAGAAACGCATATGTATGTATTTTTGTATGTTCATATGATTGGATGGTGAGTTGGCATTGGTTTTTGGTGATTTCATTTCGTTATTAGGTTAATCATGGCCGATCTAATAATCTGTTAATAGTTTAACATGTATTATGGATATATGTGCGACCTAGCTTTGGTCCCAACCAACATAATATTGCATGACACATGGTTGAATTTCTTTCGAAGAAGCTTTTGTATGAAGCCGGTAGTTATATTTATGTAAATATGTATTGCATCCAATTAGGCCGACCTAATTGATGTGAGCGGATATATCAAATATATATACAAGATGTTTTGTAGATAAATAAAGGGTAAGAGTGAGTGATGTGTGTGTGTGTGAAGTTGATATGCAAAGTGTGCGAGTAGAAGAGTGAATATTTTTCTGCAGTCATGTGAGTGAATACTTTGAGCATCAAAGGAACTGAATCTGCACTTGTGGTGTAATTCCATCAGTTCATATTCTGGTTGTAAGCCATTTTATTTCTATAACTTTTGTAGGTAGTGGGCCTCCATTTTTGGACACTGAGTCCTTGTAAGCAATGAGCTTTTGTATTTGGCAGTGAGCCTCTTTTGTAACTAGTATTGAAACAACTATATATATATAGTGAGCTAGTCCCCACCGTGGTTTTTTTCCCTCAATGGGTTTTCCACGTAAAATTTTGGTGTTCTTATGTTGTGAGATTTCATGCTTAGTTCATGCTCTTCTCTATTTTATGCATTAAAGTTTAAGATGAAGTTTCTTCAATAAGTTTAAGAAGATATTGATTCACCCCCCCTCTCAGTATCTTGAATATTTAACAATTGGTATTAGAGCTCTGGTTCCTTTGGATAAGTCTAAGAACTTGAGGGAGATTCTGCAGATTGAACAAATGGATAAAGAAGAGCTCCAAAATGCCCTTGAAGATCTTGACAAGGCTGAAATTGAAAACAAAGATCTGAAAGAAAATCTTGATGAAGTAAATGAATGCATCCAAAAATTGAAAGAGAAATTAAAGAAATTCAAATAAAGACATAAAGAAGTAAGTGAGCAACTAAAACAAGAAAATGAAGAGAATACCAGACTAAATATGAAAGTGGATGAAAAGAAGAAATTTGAGGAGTGTATGAAGACATTGATACAAAGCAAGTATGATGTTTCTCAAGGCTTGAACAAGAAGTGATGAATCTGAAAGAAAAATTAGAGAAAGAAAAACTCTGTGAAGGTGATTTAAATTCAAGCTCCACCAAGCTTGATGAATTAATATCAGGAAAAAAAAATTCTAAAGACAAAGGTGGCTTAGGTAATAAATCTGGTGAAAAGATGTAGAAGACTCAAGATAAATGGAAGCTGAAAAGAAATCCAGGAAGGAGACCACCTATCAGACAACCAAATGCTCAAAGTTTCCCATTGTTCAATGGTGTTTGTTTTTCATGTAATAAATTTGGTCATAAGGAAACTGAGTGTAGGATTAGGATGAATTAGTTTTTTGGTCCCTTCTCTAGATAATGTCATACACGCAAGAAGATCGAACACAAAACTATTGAATGCAGATCTCAGGTAAGGATGATTAGTCGAGTGATGATGAATAGATTCAATGGAGGGACGATAAATTAATCCTTTGATGGCTATTTCTATACCTATAACATGTTTGGGAATAAAGAAAATCAATGCAGAGCAAGGTTTGATGGAAAACAAAGAAGACAGAGAAATGTTTCTTGCTACAATTGCAAAAAACTGGGACATATTTCAAAAGTGTGCAGAAGTAAAAAGGGAAAGCAGTCTACTTCAATGAAATATGATGAACCAGTGATAAAGATTGACAAAGAAAAGGTTAACCAAGACATGAGCAAGATATGGAAGAAGAAAGAAGAATCAAAGACTACTGATGCATCTGTACCCTCATCTGGTGCATATGATTCCTCTAGGAATTAGACCTAGCATGGTCTTAGGGGGAGCTTTATCAGAAAATCACTTAAACCCCTTGGAAATATGACATGTCAGATGTTGGCATGTAGATATGTTGTAAGGAATAGCTAAACATAGGTGATGCAAACAAAACTAGAAGAAAACATGTGAGCATGTTCTTTCATGGAGTAAATTAGGGTTTCTTAGTGCAATGGAAGAACGTTTTTGTCAACTTTTTGCAATTAATGTGATTTAGGAAAAAATGATCAGGTATAAAGAAAAAATGTGCAAGTCATTTTGATCACCTAAATAATTTGAAGAGTGACTTGGAACTTTCTTGGATCAATTCTGTAGCGATTTGGAGCATCTTCGAGAGATCTTTGTGGACATTTGAAAACAAGCGACAAAATTTTCTCTCTGGATCGAGTGGAAACATTCCAATGAGGCTAAAGGGAGTCGATCTGGATGAATTCAATCATCACAAGATAAAGAAAATGGAATTAGGGTTAGAATTGAGCGACTTACAGAACATAAAAACCCTAGGTTTGGATTTGTAAGGAGAATTCCATTGGATTACTAACAAAGAGTTCATATTGTTTCTTTTGAGTAAATTCAAGGATGGAAACATTATTTTGGATAAATCCTATCATGTTACGAAGGAAGTGATCAAGGTTGTCACTAGGTTATGTAGCATTGGAGACCTTCCAAAAAAGAAGACCATAAAATACAAGAAAGTAGAGGAGCTGATGGGAGTTGACAAAGATCCTTGAGCATTGTTTATTGATACTATTATCGATCCTTCTGTTAGGTATGTTGCATATGGAATCTCCTATAAAATTTATTTCAAAATTGAGATGGCTCTACTTTGGCCATTGTCTTGTATCTGGCACATAAAATGGTAAAAGAGAATAAGCAGTTTGATTTGTACGAATTAATTCTTGAAAATATTACCTAAAATATATGAATATCATTGGTAGAAGGATACCCTTTCCATTTTGGGTCCTTACTTACATGTTTGGTACTCTACTTTCTAGACTTGTTACCGGGAAAGGAAGGTGTTAAGTGGGAATCTAGGATTCTCGTTGCAAGACAAATATACAGATACTTGGAAAGCTTGGAAGATAAAGTAAGTGCGTGTAAAAAAATTTTCTTATCTTTGCAGAAAGATATGTGCTTCAGTTTGGTTATTTCTAGTCATTTTGAGGGAGGTTCATCCTCTAGAAGAAAAGAATTGAAAGTTGTCATTAGCGATTCCCCTTTGGAATCGAAGAAAATAAAATCTATCACTGAATACATCATTGTCATTCAGAAAGAGAAGGAAAAAGGAGAAGAATATTTTCCTGGATCCTGATCCTCTAATCCAAATTACATCTGGTCTATGTTAGTTAAAGGCAAGATGAAGAAAAATTGTGAGTTATGGAATACAACCTCTCCAGTTGATAGACTGAAGATTGATGATGCTCTAGTTGAGTATCTCCTTCAAAAAGGTATTGATGTATCAACTATTTCTGATTCCTTGCCAAAAAAATTACTTGATATTGTTGAAGAAAGAATGTTGCTTGAAGGTCTGGAAGGACACAAATTAGAAGCCTTGGTTGAAAATACATGTACTAAATCTATGCAAAGGTTATCCAAACTTATCATGGAGATGAAGAAATGCATCAAATAAATGTCAGATATCTACAAATATTGTCTCCGATGGCTTGTCGCGGTTGACAATTTTAGAAGTAGGATGGAAGCAATTGAATCTAAGGTAAACAACATCTGAAAGAACTTTGATATCTTTGAAGACAAAGAAAGGAAACAAAGACTAAGAGTTGGTGAATTGCAAGCTAAGTTGATCATTGAACAAAGACAACGAGATAATGTGGCAAAAATTTTATGGCTCCTTAAGGATATTGTTGAGGTCCAATTAGACCATCTTTCTGAAGTACTTACTGATGCAGAAGATTGTGAAATTCAGTGCTCATCTGCAGATTGGTCATCTTCTTTCACATTGTTGGCCCTATTAGAAAGCATATGCATAAGAATGGATTCTATTGTATTTGACTGGAAGAAGTTATATCCAGTTATGAAAGAAAGATACAAGAAGATTTTTCAGGTGAAGAGTGTCATTTTTACTTGAATCCTGAATGTTCAATTTATGTTGTTTCATTTTGGAAAACTAAAAAGAAAGAGAAATAGGGAAACTAAACAAGATGAGAAAAAAATTGAATTGATAATCAAAAAAGGAATTTTGAAAGGCTAAATGATTGAAAGTTTCTTGAAGACCGTGGATGGCTGGAAGATTTTGGAAGTTTTTGAAAAATTGGAACTTTTTTTGCAAATTTGAATGTCACCATGTTTACATTTTTTTTGTCACCCTTTTCCATTGATGTCAAAGGGGGAGAGATTCAGAGATTTTTTGTAGTGATTGGAGGAGAGTTTGTTTTTATTTGGAATTTTAGCACATGTTGCCATGAATGACAAAGGGGTATATTGTTAAAAAATGGAGAAGATTAGTTTGTATGTTGTCATTGATGTCACCATGTTTTTTATGGTATCAGATTGGTTTGGTACCCTGAACCAATGTGCAAAACAGGTTTACTTCCTTCGGTGTTTGATCCAATATTTTGGTCTGTATATTTCCTTTGGTAATCATCATTGTTTAAGGTTTTGAGAAAAGGCTTATGATCACTAGAAGCGCATATGTATGTATTTCCGTATGTTCATATGATTAGATGGTGAGTTGGCATCGATTTTTGGTGATTGCATTTTGTTGTTAGGTTAATCATGGCTGAACTAATAATCAATTAATAGTTTAACATGTATTATGGATATATGTGTGACCCAGCTTTGGTCCCAACCGAGATAATATTGCATGACACACGGTTGAATTACTTTCAGAGAAGCTTTTTATGAAGCCGACATATATTTTTTGTAAATATGTATTGCATCCAATTAGGCTGACCTAATTGATGCATGCAGATATATCAGATATATATACAAGATGATTTGTAGATGAATAAAGGGTGAGAGTGAGTGATGTGTGTGTGTGCATGTGAAGTTGATATGCAAAGTGTGCGAGTAGAAGGGTGAAGATTAGTTTGCAGTCATGCGAGTGAATACTCTGAGCATCAAAGGAACTAAATCTGCACTTGTGGTATAATTTCATCAGTTCAT
Source organism: Sequoiadendron giganteum (assembly GCA_007115665.2). NCBI lineage: Eukaryota > Viridiplantae > Streptophyta > Pinopsida > Cupressales > Cupressaceae > Sequoiadendron > Sequoiadendron giganteum. The sequence goes on along the minus strand of CM021107.1, from coordinate 428,173,710 downwards.
ATTATGGTTGTAAGTCATTTTGTTTCTATAAATTTTGTAGGCAGTGAGCCTCCATTTTTGGACAGTGAGTCCTTGTAAGCAGTGATCTTTTGTATCTGGCAGTGAGCCTCTTTTGTAACTGATATTGAAACAACTATATATATATAGTGAGCTAATCCTCACCGTGGTTTTTTTCCCTCATTGGGTTTTCCACGTAAAATTTTGGTGTTCTTATGTTGCGTGATTTCATGCTTAGTTCATGCTCTTCTCTGTTTTATACATTAAGGTTGAAGATGAAGTTTGTTCAATAAATTTAAGAAGATACAGATTCACCCCCCTCTCAGTATCTTGAATATTCAAAAACCACATCCATTTTTGGAGGCATCACCATCTATTAAATGTGAGCTACCTATTCCTCTCTCCAATCCTATTAATAGCACAACCATCCTAAATATTGATCCAATTTATACCTCTCATCTTACACATTGGATATTATTAATTCCTCACCTATCTCCTACTTCCTCTTCCATTTCACTTGATCTATATTATATGTCTATAAAAAAAATCCAAGAATTCCCTTCTAATTCAAATACTTCTCTTCATCTTCCAATTTCACTCTAATAACTACATGAATTTTCTCTTTTTTCTGTCTATACCCGCACATACCCCTATATTTTGGGTATAGGGGATCTTAATTTATAATTACAATGGCTATGGCGATCCCTTGCATCGTGTGTGACTTTTGTGTGATATTATTGAGCTAAATCTATCATGACTATGTATTGGCCAAATTCTCTCCTACTAAATTAACTAAGCTAATGAAGGGTACTCCCCTTACAATTTGAAACTTACAACAACAATAGAGAATTGCACAAACAAAATGCAAGAAGGAAGCAAATATTTTCTATTATCACTAAATTGAAAATGAAATTACAACATTACAACTGACATCACATAGGATTTTTGATTACATAAATCCACAAATATACAAATTGGAGCCACAATATACTCTGCTCTGCCCTCCTATAACCCCCATTCGCATCATTTATCTGGAATGTGTAACCACCCTAGAATCTTTTGGAAAAAGTAACCCCCACAAGAAATTTCAAAACTTTATTATACTTGGTAGTGCAACTTCGCGAGGTCATAACTTTCCATCTGACCATTGGATTTTCAATTATAATACCTTTTTCAGAAATCTTTTGAGAAGGCGCTTGACCCAAAAGGAGGCTGCTTTGATTTTTCACCAATTTTCAGGCCCATCTGGGGCCTCTAAGTGCCTCAAATTTGACTTTGAATATTTTAACAAGATTTTTGGAAATTTAAATTTAAATATCTCACAAATGGAAAATGATATTGAAGTGATTTCTGCACCATTGGATTCAATTCACCATTCTAGATGTCTGTGTAATATTTTTTATCCAATCGTGCATAAATGCAAACTTACTAAAAATAACAACCCTACCAAATTTAGCCCTTATTGAAAAGAAACAACATTTTTTTTGTTTGATGCAATATTTCTCTTACACCCTAGATGCTCTTACATCATAATCATTCCTCAGACTAATTTTGTACCTTACCCTTAGTTCCCTATAATCCTTTTATTATATTTTCTAGATTCCCTTGATCTCTTATTTTTAGTATAGTTTTATCCCTCAAATCACCCTCACTTATTGTAATGTAAACAATAATTGCAATTTTTTTAAAGAATTTTACCTCTTATTTCTATAATTGACTCCTTTAAACATTCTCATACCTATTTTATTATTGAACCTTTTACCCCATATCCAATCATCTCTACTCCATCTATATCATTCCATTTTTATTTTCCTTTATGTTCCATTAATTTGATTAAACCCTTTTTTAACACACCCACCTTGTAGATGATAAACCCTCTCCTACCTCCCCCAATTGATCCCCCTTGTGACCTTTATGTACCTACATAAACACTCTAATTATCCAAAAAAATATGATGAAAGATCTTAGATATATCTCATGAACCATCCTCAAAACATTCTACATGTTCCCTTAGAATCTAACCTTATCATCCTTCCACCTATTCTATTTAGATAAGGTCTCATAAACAATATCCTTCATATATCTCTCTTTTGCATACAATATAATTCTTAATAACTCTTTGATAAATAAACTTGAATTAAATACTTAAATTTCTTCCATAAAATCCTTATATTCAATTTTTGTTTGTGGATCCCATTATCATTCCTAAGGCCTCTACTAAAACCACTATGTTCGTAACTCCTAGAACTAATACACTTCCCACATCTTCTAATAGGATGTTATTTTAGTATATTTATGAATTTATCTATATACCTTTGGTATTCATTTCTAATATAGATCACCCTTCCAAAATTTATATATCATCTTCTCCTTGTGAGGTGCAATGGGTTGAATAATCACATGATTTCACCTCTAATTTGTTGATTTTATTCCCACATTTATTCACATTATTTTGTTAGTACCTATATTTTAGAACTCAGATTTCCATCTTTTTATGTCATTTAATATTTTAACAATTCAAGTGCATCTATATTTCATCATAATAGTGTAAGAATGTTCTGATTGATAATAACACAACCATCTTCATTTATATTTTCCTTTTCTATACACTAGGGGATAGCATAACCTCTCTTATTTCACTCAATTTTAAGGAAATTTATCATTTATGATCTACATGCATCATCATGGAACTCAAAACCATAGCTCCAATATTATAGGATATAAAATAATTACTAGCATAAGAGGAAAAAGGCTACTCTAATCAAGATGTAGGATTTTTTTAATGGCCAAATTGAGACATGCAACACAAATAGAGTGGAATCACCCCACCTCTCCTGAGAAGACAACTAATCTATTTTTTTTAATCTCTAAGGTCTTGGGAGTTTGGTCACAATTTGGATAAATTTAGTTGGTCAATATGGTCTATTTTTTCAAGGGGAATTTACTGGTTCTATCATTTTGATCAATTTGAATATAATTTTTATACTTATATTCAATAATTTTTATTTTTCACTTTATCATTTCACTTGATAAATTTCTAATCTAATCCTACTCTAATATTTTATAATAAAATATCAATTTAGAGAATTGAGTTTACAAGAATTGAACTACAAAGATTAAGTTCAATATTTTATTCCAATTTATTGAATATATATATTTAATAGAGAATGATAAAATAAATTGAAATAAACTAAAAACTTTACATAGTTTTTTGAAAATGTGAGAGCTTTAAATGTATGAATTCCTTAAATATGTTCTAAAATATTCTCTTTTATATGATATGTGTATGGGCTCAACATATAGAAACTAGAGTAGAAGTTGATCCTAATTTAGATATTGGAGTATAAAAGGTCAAGACACATAGTTGATGTTAGGGAGGAGACCCAAGCATAAAAAATTGATGTTAGAAAGGAGACCTATCCACACTTTGATGTTGGAGAGGGGTCAGGATTGCTTCCTTCTAGATATGTATATGAATCTAATTAAAGAGGTGAAGAGAAAATTTTCTTATAGAAATATAGATTATTTATTTGAAATGGATATGAGAAATTAAATTTTTATGTTGAAAAAACTAGTCAAACTAATAAGAGGTCATTGAATAGAACTACAAATGAAATAATTGAGGCTTATTTTAAGAATCATGATATACTTGGTCAAGCCCAATTGTTATCAAATATACTTCTTCGTAATGGGAAAAATGATCAATTGCAATCGTTGGGTGTAGATTTCAAAAAAAGAGGAAAAGACGCCTAGAAAAAGATATTGTTAAAATTGTCAAAAAAGGTTTGGGTTCCATTAGGAAAAAATATCAATCAACAGATAAGAGAATTTCAAGAAGAGTGATGTTGACATCTAGTGTAAGTCCACAAATACTAAGAAAGTGTCAGATCTCATCACTTTCAACTGAAATTGGATTAAGTAGAAAGACACTAACAAGATATGTGAAAAAGGAGAAAGGTTTTGGATGATAGTACTATAGAAGGCAATTGGGAAATAATGTCTAGGGGTCCTCATTCTGACAAGATTGAAGATGGTGTTAGGAATTTGATCTCAAATTTTTAGCACAATCATACTTGTCCTTCATCAAATAAAAGAGATGTTCTCAAACATATGATTGGACCAAAAATTTAGGAACTACATACAAAAAATCAGTTAGACATATAACATAGCATAAGGTGTATTTGATGTTTTGTGATGCAAATCCTCATAAAAATATTAGGATAACCATATTTAAAATGTTAAGGCCATATTATGTGAAGGAACACAAGGTTTTGAAAACTTCTTATTATTATCATATTGAATTTGATGTTTACTATCAATTGTTTCAAAAGATCTGAGAAGAAAGTGATGGTTTTCAAAATTCACCTCCTAAACAAGTAAGCCAATTCATAACATCCATCTTATGTGATAAATCTGATGATGATGTATATGGTCCAATTAAATTTGCACAAAATAACTTTGTGAAACATGTGGAAATCTAGCTAAAATTCATTTGAGAAAAGAAGATACTTACATGCCAAAGATGTTAAATCGCAAGAGTTACAAGTACATAAATTTTGAAACAAAATTTGGGAAAGAATCCACAAGGTTAGATTATGTAGAAGAGGAGGTACCTATTGGAACACTTATGGAAAAATTACATAAATTGATACGACTTTACATACACCATGCATTTTTTATTAAGTGGCAACAATACAATTTTAGTTGTTAAGAGATACTTTCCCACTTGGAATTTTTTTTATTAGTAGTCAACTTTGTAAAAAAAAACTCTTTTACCCATTAAAAGGAGATTCAAACACAATATTACTATTTGGAGTATGTCACTATTATGGTGCATATGTGTTATAGACATGAAAAATTGGATTTGGATGGTGTTGATAATACATATGAAGAACAAGTCATTAAGAAAGAATATCATTTTTATGTTAGTGACGATAAAGAGCATGCCGCACATTTTATAGAACATTGTTTTAAGATATTTTTTTGAAGATTTTGAAAGAGGTGTGAAAATTGAAAATTATTGTGCATGGTCTAATGAGTGTGTGTCATAATTCAAATCATCAAGGTCATTTTATGCATTGTGTAGATATAATTGACATGAAAATATACCACATGTTTAAAGTTTCTTTGAGAGTGGGCATGGAAAGGGTGAATATGATGGCAAAGGACCTTGCATCAAACGACTCTAAGAAAATATCAAATGAATTATGAGGGAGATCATATAAATGATACACATGATGTTGAATAGTATAAGAAACACTTTTCATGTGAGGTCAAAACATATTTAGGGAGGAACCCATGTCCAGATAGAGTGTTTTTGGAGATATCAGTTATGCAATATTGTTTGAAATTTTTTTGACTTGTTTTTAAATTTTTACTTAAATATTTATTTTATTTTATTTTATATTATATATAATTTGTAGGTGTGGATATATTTTGATATAAAAAAATGGCGTAAGGTGGAAAATCCGAGTGAAAAAATATAGGAAATTTGGAAAGGAAGCAATGGGGTGACATTGAGGAGTACAACTGAGCAGGGAAAGAAGACACGGGTGGAGGTAGAGTAGATGGGTTTGCACAAAACTGTAGTGGGTCTTCATGAATGGAGTCTAGATGGATAAATTCCACCTATATTATGACAAGGCAGAGACTCCTACGATGCAAAACCAAAACCAACTAGGTTAGAAATCTTAGGGTGACAAATGGAGAAGGGAATTGGATCCAAGAATAAACTCATACCGATGGCAGAGGAGTGGTAAAGGAAGGAACTTGTGAGGCAATGGGCGTGGGTGGTTCTGGGAAAAGAGAAGCCCTGGAGAAGCGAGAAGATCAAAAATCCGAGGCGTACTAGCAAAACTTGGAGAGTGAAAGGCTCTAAAAACCCTAATTTAGAGAGCAGAGGAAAAGTAAAACAATGGAGTGAAGAAATGCTAGAAGGAATGGGATGGAAGCAAGCTAGTCAAAGGATGAACCCAAGGGATCCAAATTTGGACAAAAGAGGACCGGGAAGGAGGAAATTCTAGGGAAAATGAAAAGGAAAATATGTGAAAGATAGCATGAGACCATGGGGGAGTAAGTTGTATGCAATTCCATTGAAAGTGATAGAAGGAAAGGTAACCAGGTTGAAAGCCATAGCATTATTCACTAAATGGTGCAGATCGGGATACCCTGAGGAGGAAAACAAGGCTTGGTGGTAGAGAAACTTCAAGGAATGGGTAAGAATTCACCAATTATCAAGCTCCTTCTTTCTCATAGAATGCATAGATCTAAATTTGAAGTAGGAAATTGTGTATGGAAAACCCCTTTTTTTAAATGGCTATAGATTCCATTGCCTAAACTGGGAATCAAATTTTGATCCATGGAATTAAACCATTAAAAAATCCCTACATGGATCAAACTAGTGGACATCCCATCAAAGTACTGGGATGTGGAGGCTATGGTGGAAATGGGGGATGCATTAGGGTTGTGCTTAGGAGTAGATGAAGACTTTGTAAATGGAAAAGAAGGAGCAGAAGCCAAAATTCTGGTGGAAATAGTAGAAGAGGTGGGAATCTACAAAAACCTAGAGATCTTGATGAAGTATGCAAGCTGGCAGAAAAAAATAGAAGTGTGCAAAGGAGCACGCATGGGGAAATGCCTCTTTAGAATGTCAATCCAGGAAGGATGCTCAATAGAGGGGATGGAAAATACTGAAGGAAATATGGGAAATAGAGAGATAGGAGGAAAAATACCTCAAGAGGATCAAGCCCAAACCTAGAAGGGATCAAATCAGAAAGAGATGTCAAGATCTAAAAAGATAAAGTTGGAATGGGAAGGACAAGGCAAAATAGAGGAATTTCAACCAATGCCACCACATTAGAAGGAGGCGACTTCATAGGAAGAGAAAGACATAAACACCCTCCTAGATGAAGCAAAAGAACTTCAAAAAGACATTAACACACATATCAGAGAGTTGTCAAGAGAAACAAATATTTTAGAAATGGAAATGCATGAGGAGGGAGCAGAATATGTGAAGGGAGCTCCAATTTCCAAAAATAATGAAGAGGAGAATCTGAAGAATGAAGGAAGCAACACACAATCTGAGGAGGAAGGGAGTGATCAGGGCACAAAACTAGAGGAGGAGAACCAAGAGGAGGTCGAGGAAGGAGAAGTGATAGAGGAGAAGATGCTTGAGTAGTCCCAATCAAAAATTAAAAAACCTAACATAAAGAGGAAAGGAAAAAGGGGACCAAGATCGAACAAAGCTAAGCTGGAAATTGCAGCCAACATAATAGGACAAAGGAAACTCAGAACTGGGAAGGATGTACTCCTTCCCATAGGCCAATGAAGATCATTACATGGAATGTCAAGGGCATCAATTCCCCTGACAAGTGGTGCATGGTCAAGTGCCAAATTGACCAATCAAAAGATGACATAATTATAATTCAATAAACCAAATGGAGCAAAGAAGAAGGAAAGAAAAGAATGGACAACTGGAGGCAATGGAAAGGAAAATTCAGGGAGGTAAAAGGTGCATCTGGAGGCCTTGGCATTATATGAAACCCACTATCAATAGAAGGTGAAGTAGAAGTAGAAGAAAACAATTGGAAGCTAATAATATTCAAGGGTTTGATGAGAAATGAGCATTTTTTCATCATCAATGTATGTGGACCAATTGCCTCTTTGGAAAAAAGACAAGTGTGGAGGAGGATCTCAAGAGAACTGGAAATTCGTAGGAATGGGAAAGGTATAGTACCAGGGGACTTCAATGCAACCCTGAATAATGAAGAAAAGCAAGGGGGATTGGGAAAAATCACTGCCACATAACGGGATCGCCAAGAGTTTGTAGACAATAATTAGTTAGTGGACCTGCATATTAGGAATGGAGTATTCACCTGGTGAAATAGGGGGAAGGGCTTCACCAATATAGTTGAAAGACTGGATATATTTTTGGTTTGGGGAGATTGGGGGAAATAGTAGGCACACAAGAGGCTCAAATATCACCCTTCATAGGATCAGATCATTTCCCAATAATGCTATCCTTTGGTCAGGGAGACCCCCTGAAGGGAAGCCCATTCAAATTTGAAAATATGTGGCTGATGGATGAACAACTGTCGAAGCTAATAGATAGATGGTGGAATGAAATCAAGTTTGGAGACAAATCAAAGCTCTTTAAAATCAACAAGACGCTAGGCTACATCAAAGTCAAACTCAAAGAGTGGAACAAGACTCATTTCAAAAATATATTTCAGGAAATGGAAAGAGTGGAACAGGAAATCATAGCTTTGAATGAACATTTAATAAAAAATGGGATGGAGGCAGATGATTTTGAGAATGAAAAAAGTTTGAAAGAAGAATTAGCAAAGATTCTAGAAAAGAGAAAATTGTTTTTGGCACCAAAATCAAGAGAGACTTGGTTGAAAGAGGGGGACAGGAACACCAAATACTTTCACAAATCAGCAATTTCCAATCATAGAAGGAACATGATAATAGATATCAGGAAAGAGAATGGGGAAGTTGCTCAATTTGTAGAGGAAGTGAACAAAGAGGCTATCAATTTTCTTGAAGAAATTATGAATAAGGAGAATCAAGAGAATAGAGCAACAAGAGAGAGGTTGTTGAGAAAAATTCCATCAATCATAAATGAAGAGTAGAACAGGCAGTTGTATCAGAAAATATCTAAGGAAGAGGTCAAGGGAGCAACATTCCAGTTAAATCTAGACAAGGCTCCGGGTCTGGATGGCTTCCCGACTGGATTTTTTCAAAAAAATTGGGACATAGTAGGTGATGATCTATCAACAACAATGGAGGAATCAAGAAGAAGGATGGTAATGTTGGGGGCATTAAATCACACATTCTTGGCTTTAATTCCCAAGAAGAAAGATCCCCAAGTGATGAGCGACTTCAAACCAATTGCATTGTGTAACACAGTGTATAAGGTGGTCACCAAAATCATAGCAAATAGACTCAAGAGTGTACTAAATTAGGTCATATCAAAAGAACAAAGTGGCTTTGCACTAGGAAGGTCGATTGCAAAAGGAATAATCATTTCTCATGAGACCATACACATAGCCAGGAAGAACAAGGAAGCATGTATGATATTGAAACTAGACATTCTCAAAGCATATGACATGGTGGATAGGCAATTTCTTTTGGAGGTGTTGGGGAAGTTTGGATTTGATGAAAAGTGAATAAATTGGATAAAGAGTTGTATTTCAACTGCCAAATTCTTTGTGCTAGTGAATGGATGGCACATGGATACTTCCCATCAACAAGGGGACTAAGGTAAGGAGATCCTCTCCCCCCCTTCCTTTTCATAATCATGGTAGAAGTTCTAGGAAGAGGCATAAAAAACCCTGAGGAGGGAAGGGAAAGTGGGAAGGAGTACATGTAGCAAATGGATTGGATCCCACCACTCACGAACAGTTCACAGACGACACCATTATATTTGGGGAGGAAAGTAGGAAGGAAGCTAGGGTGATCAAGAACTTTTTAGATGACTATTTTAAATCATCGGGGTAGAGCATAAAGTGGGGAAATTCATAGGTATTCTTCCTCAATACACAACCAAGTTTGCAAAAGGATCTGGCCAAAATCCTGAACCTGAAAGTGGCAACCCTTCCTGGGAATTTTTTGGGTATGCCTTTGTTTGTAGGGATAAATAAAAAATACTACTAGGAAAACTTGATAAATAGTTGCAAAAACAAACTGGGAAGTTGGAAAGGGAAATGGCTATCATCAATAGGCATATTTTTAATGGTAAAATCAGTGTTGTCGGCCATCCCGGTATATTCAATGTCATGTCTAAAACTTCCAAAAGCAATAGAAGAGTCTTTGGCCCAAATATTTTAGAAATTCTTCTGGAGTGGAACAAGAGAGCAGAACAAATTCCATTGATATCTTGGGATAAGGTTTGCACCCCAAAGGAGGCTAGGGGAGCAGGTCTAAAATAACTAGCAATAATGAACCAAGCTATGGGTGCCAAGCTGGTTTGGGACCTATATGCAAGGAGTGAGCAGAAATGGGTCAAAATTTTGAGAAGAAAAGACCTAGACACAGATGACCCAACCCGTATCCTCACCATAATTGCTCCTCCAAAAGGATCTACAATTTAGAATTTCATTTTAAACTGTAGGGATATAATATCCAAACATGTCACTTGGGAGATCAAAGATGGTAGAAGTGCTTCCTTTTGGAGTGATTCATGATGTGGGAAACCACCCATTGACTGCACCCATGGATTTGGCAGAACTCAAAGAAGAAACCATACGAGTATAGGGGAAAAAGGTGTTCAATTATGGCAAAGTAGTATTCAATAATGGAATCCCCATATGGAGCTGGAATGATATGCAAGACCTTGATTCTCCATAAACCTAGAAAGACACATTGATAGAAATACTCAAGAATAGACACTTCAACCCCACCAATGACAAGGATGTAATCAGGTGGTGCGGGTCATCCATATACACATATAAAGTGAAGTTTGGATACAAAATAAAAGAGCTAGCTATGGAAAGACATGACTAGCCATGAAAATTGTTGTGGGGGAACAAATTCCTCCCCAAAGCAGGGGTATTTGCATGGATGGAAATTCAAAAACAAGTTCTCACTGAAGAAAGATTAGCAACATTTGGAGTTCAAGGTCTGGGAAGATGTGTAATGTGCAAAAAGAGCAAAGAGACAGGGGATCATATACTTTTGACATGCCCATATGTGAGTGCCTGTTGGAATATAGTCAGGAGAAAACTAAACCGACAATGCCCCATGCCAGCAAACATTAAAACTTGGTTCAAAATGTGGCCACTAGGAGGCAAAAAGTTAGTATTTGGTGGAATATGGCAATTAACCCCATCCATAGTGATTTGGGAAATCTAGAGGGAGAGAAATAGAAGGATTTTTCAAGGGAAGGAGATGAGTGAGGACAAGATTTGGGAAAATATTGAAAGGGAAATAATAGAACTAGTCAATGAGGATGCTCGTAGAAAAGCAATAAAGCAAAAAATCTTCACCAGTTGGGATGAAAAACTAATGAAATCAATCAATGGTTTGAAACCACCACTACTCAGTGGAAGTAGTGAGCCTCATACGCAAAAGGTTAAAAGATCAGAAGTAGTATGGAAAGAGTCGGAAGAAGGTTGGATTAAAATCAACTTTGACAAAGCCTCCCATGGTAACCCAAGCCTGGGAGGAGCAGGTTGCATTGCCAAGGATGCACAAGGTAAAATTCTAGTAGAAAAGTCCATTCCCCTGGGACTATGCACAAATAATGAAGTGGAATTTTGAGCAACTATAATTGGATTACAATTGGGATTGGAGTTGGGATCGAATCGTATCAATCTAGAGGGGGACTCACTCATTACCATCAATGTTATTCGAAGAAGCAGTGATCTGAACTAGAAGTTAAACCATATGTTGCAATTCATCAAACAAATAGCAAGCAAATTCGAGGCATTCTAAATAAGCCATGTATACCAAGAAGGGAACAACAAGGCGGATGAGTTGGAAAAAAAGGTGTCAGATGGCAGCACGTAAGCAAAAGTTAGGGAGATAGGAATTCTTCAGAAAGTTGGGACTTTCAATCTACAAATAAGAGAAAGGACACCAGGGAAGATCGAAACAATTGATGGCCAAGAAAGCACGTCATATAATGAAACCAAAATAGAAATGGTCCAAAATGATAAGACAACAACCATAAATAGAAGGCGAGGAGTAGGACATGATAACAAGTCCCAAGGCAATGAAAGTGATGGGCTAAGCATGATCTCTTATAGAGCTGTAGATTTGTATCGCTTGCAAGGATGTGGATTTGTAAACACGCCCCAAACGTCATGGACGCTGAGCTGGTTATTATGATGAGGCAATGCCATCTTTTTTTAAAAGGCCAAAGTTGGCGATTGCTTAAGCAAAAGCGAGAATGAGCCAATTTAGCACGGAGAGGAAAGGTGCTCAGGCAACGATGAGCTTGAGTTTGTTCCTAGTGCTAGGAATAATGGACACCCCATTTTTTTTGAATACTAAGAAGCAGCAGTAATCCTTTATGGGAGAAATAATGGATAAAAGGTTGAGAGGTTTGTTGGTTTCCTCCCATTCAGTGGTGCTCTGGGCGACCAAAAAGGTGTTGGGCTCAGAATTTTTGGAGGCATACCAGAGATTCAGGTCGAATGCAGACATCCCCACCATGTTCTTGGAAATTTTGTTTCATATGGGTGTGTCCAAGGCGAGAGGCAAGATATTGACCCAGATGGTCTTCATCCATGCATGGCTAGGTGAAATTGATGAAGCCTTGGACAATATCGACGGATACCTGATGATTCATATGCCACAAAACTACTATATGATGCATCGAAATGGAGGGGAGGTGATGAAATTCCTACTTATAAGAACTATCAACCTGATGAGGTTTGCAAAATTGTGGGATGAGAGAGAGAGGAATATCTTCTTTCTTCTCAGAGCGGAAAAAATGATGGTAGACCCTCCTCATGGCTAGGTAATGAGGTATGTGGAGGATGAAGGGCTAGTAGGTGAGATAGTTATGGGTGATGATGATGGATGGGACCTTGGCATGGGAGAGGAGTGGATACTGAATGATGACAAAGACCCTGAACAAAAGGCGAAAGGCTCGGCTCACCAGAACTACGGTGTAGATTATCTAGTGGTGGCAGACTATTTGGCCTACAAGAACAGGGCAATATTAGATGATGAGGATGAATGAGCAAGGAAAGCTCGGTAATGGTCTCTTTTTGTGATCTTCATTTAAATTTGATGTAATGGAATAGTAGAAAGATACTTAGCAAGTAATAGGAGTCAGTCTCGGGTATGGTCAATGCATGTGCTGGTAATAGGCCATTTTGTAACAGCAACAAAATTTTGGGTGTTAAGTCTTTTCGGTGGTGGCCATTTTGTTTAGAGGTCTGTAGAATAGTATACGGGGATGGTAAAGGAACAACTATCTAGCCTTGGAATCTATGTAAACTCATCTTTTCTAAGCAATATAGGGTGTTGCCCCTTAGCAACGATTTACCTACCAAAAAAAA